>CP099844.1:17643095-18285595 GCA_030062745.1 Capitulum mitella | reverse complement strand
TATTAACGGAAAAAACTCGCGGACGACGAGGCTTGGACATGTGGGTCTCATTATCACACGACGTGGCTCGAAGACATGGGCGATGTGACCTCAGAAATGTTCGGCTCACGATTTTATTGGGTATGAGACAGCCACCATAGTGACCAGGGTGTAAGTGGCTCGTTAAAGAGCTTTCTCCGCAAGTGACACGGAACATCAGAGAGCTGACCAGACCAGGGCGAATGAGCCGTAGACGGCTGCAGAACCGGGACATAGGCTGCCATGTCGAAAGAAAGGACGGCTGTAGGACCGGGTCATAGGCCGGCATGTGGAGAAGACTCGGACTGAAATTGATCGGTAGCCACAGGCCCCAGGACGAGGACTGGGGTGGCTGCTGCCGCGGCAGCTCAGGACAGGTCGCGGGCGAGTATCCCTCAGGGCCCAACGGTAGCCCGGGACCGGTGGGATCCGGCAGGTCGGGGGTCCCGGTGACGACTGACGTGATCACGGGTCATTTGACAGAGTGGTCCCACTGCTCAAGACCAGTTATGATTGACGACAAAAATCGCCATCATATCCGATTTGGTCACGGGTTTTAAACTGGTTTAACGGACAGATGACATGTGCCGACGGCGACACACACCGCCGGAGTAACGGGAACGGGGGGGGGGCTATGTTCGTCTTAGGTGACGGCCGCCGGGAGGGAATCGTTACAAGCACATGGACGAGTTGGTAGTTAGATGCCAGCGGATACTTTTTTCTCTCTCTAAGAAGTGTGTCGTCACAGACATTCGGTCACGATGGCTATTCAGGAACTATGGGATCTCACTTCGGTGAGAACGTCAATTCGGCCGTGTTTGCCTATATTGAATCTAAATGAAAATTACCATGAAAGTTATCAAGAAATCTGACTTTAGGAGGCGACAAGGCGCGGTACGGGGTTATTGATGGGAGGGCGGCAGTTCCCTGAAGGGCTGCTGAGCACGCCGTCACGTAGTCGTCGTCCAAAGCGCCTTCTTCCTTCTCACGCCTGCCTTATTTTTCACACCGCGTCGCTCATTGTCTATATGCACGACCAAAACTGGCCGCCCTAGCAGCTTGCACGTAGTTTCCGCAGGCGGTAGGCGGGGTTCGGGAGGTGTTAAGTGGCATCTAAGCCGTATAACAAGCATCCAAACACAGCGGAGCCGACGCTCACAGCGCCCCCGGCGTGCGAAGCCGTTCGCGCCAACAGTGGCGGCACACGCAGCGGCTCATGCACGCGCAGCCAACAGAATTACGAGAGGCAGATCATGTAAAGTGCGCACTGATCACACCGCAGTCATGCTACACATTCTCGTCAGCTGCAGGAAACAGAATTGTGGAGAAGTTTTCAGGCGAAAACAAAAAATCTCGGCGGTGTTTATTTGTGTATTACTCCATTAGTTTCCACGTATAAATGCAGATGGAACACCAAATCACAAAAGGGAGCCACAAGCACAGTGGAATGAGATTCCCATTCCGGTGCGGGGCAGAGGTCCTTCTTATGTCATGTCTCAACTCTTTTTCCGAACGACTATGTCTTGTTAGAGGTCAGCGACTTGTTCTGGAATAGTTACAGAGAACGTGCTCGTCTATGAGCCAAACAAACAGCATGGCAGCATCTCAGGTAGCTTGATTACACCTCCATTCATCTAGAACAGTGAAGGAGACACGATGTCAGTGTAGGACATAACCAGCTGCCGTTAGACCAATAATGTTGTGCTGTGTACTGCTTCTGGACTTAAGTCATAACTGTCAAGTTTTGAAACTTTCTCGCGAGGCACAGAATAAGTCGGGTACTCGAATGCCATGCTTCGGTCTTGGCACACATTCACGCGAATCTCTCACTAGATCAGACAGTACAAACGGGCTCACGTCAAACCACGCCGCAGCTGGTCCGAGGGACGCAGACACGAACATCAACATGACGTGCGATAAAACGATGACGTTTAACAAATCAAAGGTCACAGTTACTCGGAGACTGAAACGCTTCTCGGCGATGCAGCGGTGTAAATCACGCTGAGCAGGTTCCATAAGAATATGAACGTGGACCTGTGCATCTGACGCCCGAACAACACAATGTTCTCCTTTGATGTCGTCCCACATTCGACACCGTTAACACATTCGTAATATTAGTTGCCATCTCTACCCGATCGTACAGCCGAGAGGTAAACGCAATTTTAACGGATGACAACCTTTTATGACCATATTTAGCACGCATGACTGCACACTGGTAGAAACGTTAGACATACTGTTAGAATAGCGTCACGTAAATGGAACTACAAGGTTTGTAGATACGGACGAAAGTCAACAACATCAATACAACGCATATTTGACGACGTGCATATTTCAATCCTTATTCGTTTTTCAAATGTGCTTGAGTGATAACGCTGTAAACATTACACCAGTTACATTTCGGCGTCTTTTCGCTGGGCCGTCTTCGCCGTCAATAGGTCTGAGGGGAAAAGGCTGTGAGTAGAACTGAAAACAGGCGCCAAAAATTTCTGGCGTAATGTTTACATCACTACCACACTTGAGACTCTGAAAACGAAGGGCCATTGGAGACATCTTTACTACATGTAAAGTAACACGAAAACAACATAGAACTCATAGTGCGTTTTTGCCTTTGACATAATATGACCGATGTCCCGGCAATCTCATTACAGAAGACTGCATTTTGTGGCCATCACTCACCAGTGTATAAACCAGCTGAGACTTAGCTGGATAGATTGTTTGTTTTCTGCTGTAACAATGCTCTCTTCGTGCTTACAAACAATTAAACATGTTAGATATCCCGATTCCGACAGGGCCAACGCAATAAGCACCATATAAGCAATACGTATGCCAAGGAACTTTGTCTAACGCATGGTGTAGCTACACATTCGAGAACTAACAACATTTTCTCAGGATGACCACGTGAAACAACTAGCTACCATCTTCCTCGTCCGTCGTCGAGCTCCGATGAGAAATGATCACAGTTTGCACCGCCGCCAAACCCGGTGAGCCAGCGAGCCGTCCCAGGGCAGGCTGACCTGTCCGCAGAGGCGGACGATCGAGTTCTCTACCCGGGGTCGACCTCATCGAGCTCGTGGTGCGAGGGTAAGCCAGCTGTCCGACCGGTGACCCCCTGGGCAGGGACGGGTCCAGCCGCTGCCGACCGGTGCTGCCGCCTATATCAGCCGGTCGAATGTGGCGGAGTACTCCTGCATCCAGGCGAGCAGCTCCCGGGGCCGTGGCCGTTGCTCCGGCGCCATGGCCCAGCAGCTGAGCAGCGCCGTGTACCTGTGGAGCGACGAAACACGCTCACAGCCCGCCGCTCGCCGTCACGGAGGGGTGTCGCGGACCGAAATGGAAAGGCATGTTGACTTTCACGCCACTTGATGATGTTAAGGTCGGTCAGTCCGTTTGAACCGTACTGTTAAGTTCCGTACAGTTCGTTGGCGCCCTACTGCAAATCGCCCAGCCGGCCGTTGGCCCTTTGTCTCGCTCCTGACGGCGCGGGGTCTCCGACCCGTGACCCCGCAGGTCACCTGGTCTGGGCAGCCGACGCCGGCCTGCCGCATTCCGCTGGCCGGGGACGGAGCCCCCCACGCGGCGACCGTGTCAAGGTCAGCCAGTGACCTTGGGACGGGCGACTGACGGAGTGCAGCGGCCCGCCGGCCAATCAGCGTACAGCGTCTCAGCTGCGGGCACGCGACCAAGGCGAGGCTGCAGGGGCGGAGGCAGGCGCCGCGGCAGACGAGGCGGAACCAACTGGCGCCGTCATGGAGACATCGGGCCAGGCCACTTCATCGTAGGTCACATAAATATCCAGTCTTTAGAGTCTAAGTTGCCTGATCTTTGTCACGATGTCCATCATGCGTATAATTTTGATGTGCTGTCTGTGTGCGAAACATGGCTCACGCCGAGCACGCCGTACCGACTGTTAACCATCGCTGGGTACACACTTGTTAGAAGTGAAAGGTCTTACGGAAAAGATTTAGCCAGTGGTCGTGGTGGTGTGGCTGTTCTCACACGTCACAAGTATAGTTACAAAGTGACTACCACGCCACATACTGGAGCTGGAAACTCCAAGCTCGAGTCCAGCCCAGGTCGCAGCCCAGATCGCACGCTTGAGAAAATGTTCGCCTCTTACAGTTTCCACCTGTGTAACAGTACATATCCCACATACACGCCAGCGCGCAGTTTACTCGACACTGTCGCCTTCACGTGTCGCGATCTTGTCCAGCGTGTTGATGTTACTAGGTGTCACTACAGGAGTCCGCATGACTACGCGCGCAGTTTTGCGACCCACGCGTCAACAGACGGATAGTTCAGACCCAGTCGCACAACGCCGCAATTTAGCCAGAGTAGACAATGACACATTCAACCAACGTCTCTTCTATGCTGGCGGGACGACCGCAATTCAACACCAAACCACGACAGAAAAATGGCAGGCATTCCTGCATATTTTTCTACGTTGAACGCTGTAGCCTCTGTCCAAACCGTTCACCTGCACCAGACTAGGGGCCCCCCTGTCACAACAGACACCAAGTGGCTGGTCGAGCGCCGCCAGATAGCACTGCGACACAACTTGTCCGGGTACAAAGATGTCAACAGACTGTGTCGCACTGGCGATTCGCAGGGACTGTGAGGCGCACTTGCAGCGGGAGCGCTGGTAAAGGCCAAGCCTCACAGTCTGTGGTGAGTATTACGCCTGCTTATCGGAACTAAATCTGAAACAGCCGTCCATCCCTAACATCACCCCTGACGCGTTTAACAAGTATTTTATGTGACTGTTGGTCAGACCACGGCTGCCAGCGTGCCTACACCGGTCAGCCCAGTACCCGTCATGCTGTCACGCGTCACCACGTGCTCTTTCCGTGTCCATACCATTGACATTGATATATTATTCGTTACCCTTCTGAGCATGAAGAGCTCCACTTCCACCGGCACTGACGGCGGCAGCATTCATATGATGCAGACGTACTTTAAGGGGCTAGGATACGTCTTACTGGACATCATTGACACGTGCCTGACCACCGGCGACATATCAGCTGCTTGGAAACAAGCACTGGTGACACCCATCCCTGAGGGCAAGGTCAGCAGCGATCTATCCAGTACGCGACCCATCATCATCATCTTGCCCGCGGCAACAAAAATAGTCGAGCGTGTAGTGCAACACCAGCTGGTGCACTACCCCGAGGGCAGCCATCTCTTATCTAGCGAGCAGCACGGCTATAGAAAAGGACTCTCCACTGGCACCACCCTTCATGTCGTAACCGATAGTATACTCCAGGCAATGGATTGTGGCGAAGCGTCCATCCTAGTATTCCTCGATTTGTCGAAGGGCTTCGATGCAGTACCACACAAGAAGCTGCTCGAAAAGCTAATCTGGCATGGTACTGATCCACAATGGTTTGCCAATTATTTGTCCGGTCATACCTAACAGGTGCAGGTCCGCTCCAATGATGGAAACACAATGTTGTCACAGACGAAACCAAACAACATCGGAGTGTATCAGGGAGGGTCTCTCAGTTGTACATTGTACATGTTGTTCACCAACGAGCTTAGCTTCTATGTACCTGAGTCCGCGTCAGCCGTGCAATGCGCAGACGACACGCAACTTCTGGATAAGTGGAATGAAGCAGGATATTCATAACTTAGTCGCCACAATGGAACACACAGTTGGCTCGCTGTACGAGTGGTGCTGTGCCAACGGCATGAAACGAAAAGCATCAGAAACCCAGATGACCGTGTCAGGGACGCCCGCCATGTTGAGAGACGTGCCTGCTGTCCAACTGCACTTCTGTGGAGCAGCTGTGATAGACAGCAGAGTGGCCAGGAACCTGGGTGTCATGCTTGATAGACATTTAAATTACCAATCACAAATTGACGAGATGACCCGTGAGTGTAACGGCGTGCTCATTGCGCTTAGTCATGCCAGACATGTGATACCAAAGAGTGCGCTGAAATCCATCGTTTGCTGTTTCAACCGTATGATACTGTATTTCGGTATATGGTACGCGTGGGGAGACGAGGTTGCACCGTGTGCAAAAGACTTTAAACTTTTGTGCGCCTGTCGTATGCGGAAGGCGTAAGCATGATCATGTATCGGACTTGTTTTGCAATCTGAAAAGGCTCACCGCTTCCGAACTAGTGATGTACCACCGCGTATGTACCGTGCACAGTGCACTAATCACTGGACGACCTGAGGTGATCGCTGAGACGCTCGGACAGACAGCGAATCAGAGCCATACGCACGCCACAAGGCATGCCTCTGAAATCACGCTCCCACATGTCCGAACCGAAGCGGGCCGCCGCAGACTATGCTATGATGCTGTACAAAAGTATAACCAACTTCCCGTCATGGTTCAAAACACTGGCTTTAGACATCTGGACTGGACTGGAACTACATATTCTGCAGTTGAGCATGAACTCATCCTACTGTGATGCTGTTCTGCGACCAACTGAGCTCTAGTCTTTGGCTGTTTTGCACTGTTTCATTACCCGCCATGTGGAGTTCATCTTGTACACTCGTTTGCCATCAATGCTTGAGCTGACTACGCATATTCCTGTTTTTATCGATCTGGCACGTGACAACGAAAAGCCACAACTGTGGGTCTGTCATTAAAAATATATCTGTATCTGCAACAATATCACGAACTCTATGATGAAAATAACATCCAGGACATCAGGGCCTAAGAGAGCTGCAAACGCTTGTCTTTCACTAAAAAGATGGCACCCGTCACTGGCTGAACTGTTGCCGGCGTATCCCCGGTGACTCACATGTGCTGCGGGCAGGCCGACGGCCGTGCCAGTCGATAGCCCTCTCTGAGCAGGACCAGCACCTCGAGCGGGTCGTGCAGCTCCGAGTATGGCAGCTGGCCGAGCGAGGTCACCTCCCAGGCGGTGACGGCCGCCGACCACAGGTCGCTGGCCGGCGAGTGGCGCTCACAGAGAAGCGATTCTGGCGCCGCCCAGCGGACCGGCCGGCAATCTCCGTCTGCCAGCCGCGTGTACTCGGCCGGGTAGATGTCGCTGCTGAGCGCGCCGTCCGTCAGCCGCACTCGCAGCCGGTCGTCCACCCTGCCGGGGAGCCGCGGCGGCGGCGTCAGGAGCGGAGGGGCGCAGGTGCCGTCTGGGCGCGAGGGGTGGGTCTCCCGGACACTCTCCGGGCGAGGTAGATTTTAAGGCTGAAAACGGCAGGATGTCGGGTTCGCCATTTCGGCACACGACGGAGTGCGAGGGACGATTTACGACCTACAATTCCGCAACCGGAATGAAACTTTGTACACGGGACTATAAGCGTTATTCCTTTAGTTCTGAGATTTGAGGGAATGCGTCCATCAAGGCTGGTACTGTGACGCCGCGGATGGCAAGCCTTCGCTATGTGACGGACATGCAAGACCAATGACCAATAGCATGCACCAGACTGACAGAATCAGCGCCAGCCGCGCACTCACACGCAGTTCCTGGCGGCCACGTCGCGGTGCAGCAGGCCCATGTCGTGCACGTGCACCAGGCCGCTGAGGATCTGCACGGTCATGTCGACCATGCTCTGCGGTCCGATCGGGCCGGCGGCGGCGGCGGCGCCCTCCTCCGCCCGGCACGAGCCGAGGAACCGCTTCAGGTTGACGGCGCCCAGGTCCGGGTAGAGCACGCAAGGCTGGCCGCCGCCGGCCAAGCAGCAGCCGAGCACGGGCAGCAGCGCCGGGTGGCTGCAGCCCGCCAGCAGCAGGCCGTCGGCCAGCAGGCGGCGGCCCAGCTCGGGCGAGGCCTGCGCCGACACCGTCTTGGCCAGGCACAGCTGGTGGCGGCCGGCCGCGCCGCCGCCGCCACCCACCACGCCGTGGTACACGCGGCCGAACGTGCCCTCGGCCACCAGGTCGGTGAAGGTGACGCTGAGCCGGTCCACGCGCAGGCCGCCGGCCCGCTCCGCCGGATCCGGGTCCGGGCAGGAGACCTGGCGGGAAACGGCGGGTGTGACGAGGGTGTGACGCATGTGTGACGCGGGCGTGGCGGGGTGTGACACCGGAACGGCTTCTGAGCCGTGTATGAGACGACTCATGAGGCCTTCGTCGGAAGCCAGGGGTACTGATGCAACATGCGCCCAATATCAAAGCCTTGTCTCTCGACTCTCTCTCGTCTGCACGTCTCTCACGCATGAGAGAGGGCCTAGAGATTTTCGACAGAAGCCAAGGATACCGATGCAACGCGCGCCCAACATCAGTCAACGTGAAAAAATGAGACTCGTCCAACTCACGGCAGTGACATGTCATGACCATACAAATCATGAGCAAACTGATGTCCGTCAGTGTCTCGGCGTACGCTCGGGATCACACAGACGGGCACCAGGCCTCACAACGGCCATCCTCTATAAATGCCAGATAACTGGATGGATATTTCCAACGATCGCACGTGATTTTCCGCCCCACGGAAGAGCCCCCGGTGCCTCAGTTCACTCGGCCATCTGCTGCGGTCAGACGCGGGATGTCCCACGGCCACCCTTCACGCGGCGCCGACTGCCGGTCGTCCGATCACCTCACCGTCCTCGAGGCGCCCGGCGCGCCGTAGCGGCTCGGCCCCGGCCCCGGCCCCGGCGGGCACCAGCTGGTTTTAACGACCATCGTTTGCGGTGATGAGTGAGCCGTCGGCACCAGTCGCCGGCGGGACATTCGTCAGAAAATGCGCGGCGCTCGACGCTGCCCGCGCGCCGGACAACAGACCGCGCGAAAAACGACAGGCGCAGCCGCTCATGTTACCCTCTGATGATCGTCGTTGGCAACTGATTCGTTCTGGTCACGTAGCCAGAGGCATTGGTGTGGTCCGTGGCTTACACATTTAAGGCTTTACCCAGCGTCAGGACCGGCAGGAGGGTAACTATTCTCGCACCGCACGGAGAACTTTTAAGGGCCTCCCCTCTGAAAACAAGCACAGTAGTATCCGATTACTGAAGTCCGGACTGAAGAACTACTATTCATCTCTTGCTGTCTGTGTGAAACAGTCTTGTGCACTGCCGAGTCCAAGGGGGGGGGGGGCATCAGGACCATACCACTGTGTAGGAAAACTCGGGGCGACATGTCTTGTTCCCCTCTCTCCTCTATCGGATGGGAATTTTAGGTATTTTGCTCTTGACATAAAACTTGTTTATATGGAAGATAATCTGCTAAAATGACGAGACGAACTGCCCGAAATCCGAGGAGAAATCAACATTGTGGAGTAGGTTATGTTACCAGGATGGAGACTGCCTCCCAGCACATGGTGTGGATTTACCCGTGATATTTTCAGTTCATGAACGTATTAGCTGTATCGCTACATTTCTTTTTATTGTACAATGTGATGTATGAAAACCAGTGGTATGAATGGATGTGATTCCGATTCGATGCATTGCATTACATGACATAACGGCTGCTGTTGTCCCATAATATGTGGTGAACTTAATCGTTGGGCATGATCTTCTCTGGAAATCGTTACTTGTTCCATTGTACGGAAACATTCATCTCGTTCTGCCGCCATTGCAATGTTCGATACCTTTGATTCTGGCCTGGCGGATCATTTGCAGCACAAACGAAACTGTTTATTTGCCGGTGTTGCGTGTCATGCAGAGATCGCCTAGTTGTTCCGTTCACTTAGCGGTGCGCTCACGTCAAGTCCATTCCGATAGAAACGCAAAGGTTGAGTAAAGTTTTATTCCCTCGTCGTGATCGAACCGGGGGCGACTCGCGTGTCCTGGCGCCGGGACACGGTGCCCCGGCCAGCCGGGGTGTGTGACGGCCGGTTGGTCATCCGAAGGAAAAGGCTGAGGGATGGACAAACAGGAAACATAAGTTAACCTGCGCAGTGGAAGAGGGTTTAGCACTAACGCGCACTGCACGGGGTCCAAAAGTGCCCCCCTCTGATCTTGGCAACGAAAAGAGCTAGAGACATGACATTTTGTGGAAAGGATAGGGCTGTAACGATTTACACTGTGTGCAATTTTCATGACCCTAGGTCGATATCTCCAAGGTCACATGGGGTCGAAAAGGTCAACTGTGGGTCAACTGTGGTCTCGGCCCGTACAGGCCATTCCGTACAACTTTTCCAAAGATACGGAAAAAAGGTGTTTGTTTGGTCGTTAAAACGTGGAAGACGACAACTTCCACTCATCTGGCGTCTTGACTAAGGATTTTGGTTGAGGTCATGCCAGGCCATTGACCTATGGCGCTATTTTTTCACCTTCTGCAGATCAGATTTCGAGCAACACGGGACAATTTGAGAGTAAATGAGGGCGCAACATGTATCCTTTGGCGTATTTTCAGTGAAGGTACCCCATACCGGTACATTTGGTCACTTCCAGCGTTTATATTTACGTATGTATGTATATGTATATATGTATATACATGTGAGTATCAATGTGCCAAACGAGTTTTAGTAGGATCTTTGAATGCAAATTTCGTACAAATCGACATATTGCAAAGCAAATCTGGACCAGGTCGCAAAAAAGTTACCCTTGGCCTTTGATGACCTTGACCTAAAATGGCTCTGGTATACATGTACACGCATCCATGTGCGCACACGTGTTTTTATTAGTGTCTTTGAATGCGTATTTCATACAAATCGACATGTCGCAGAACAAATTTGACCAGGTCGCAAAAACTTGACCTTGGCCTTTAATGACCTTAACCTTCACTGCCCTTGGTATATCTAAGCGTATCAGTGAGCGCACACTGTTTTTATTAGGGTCTTTGAATGCATATTTCATCCAAACTGATATGTTGCAAAGCAAATGTTGGTCAGGTCACAAGCTGTTTGACCTTGACCTTTTATGACCTTGACCCTCATTGACCCTGGCTGTGGTCTTGGTACATTCATCACTCATGCTCGAATGACATCGCCTGATTGTGTTCAAACGGTAGTCTTAAGTAGAACGCTAGTTCTTTCAGAAAGTTCCCATTTGCCGCCGACAACCGACGTTTTCGTCATGCTTGCCTGACTTCAAATGGTTGTAACTTCAAAAATTTCCGGCTGATTTGCGATTTTTCTGCGTTATTCGACGAGTTATTCAATTGTCATAAATGTCACAAAGTAGCAGTAACCAGCTCGGATTTGTTCTCGAGATATTCAAAAAAATAGTGGGGGGCACAAAAAGACCCCCACTTCCAGTGCGCGTGTTAAAGCGTCGTCAAAGACGTGACGTACATCCAAGTTGGTGGGAAATAACCATAGAAATATCGAAAAAAACATCACTGACGTGATACAAGAATGCTCCGAATACGTAAAACGCATGTGTCCGGAACACTGGTTCTTAATGGCTAAACCAAAAGCAGATCAAAATCTGGCGTGTTTTTTCCTTTTCTGTCTGCCTTAGCAGTCACCAACCTCCTGGCCTGTCCGTTCATATCCAACCTTCATGAAATGCAGAGCAGACTTATGCCTGGTTTGTCTTCTACAATTTATCACTGCCAGCATTAGCAACGGATAAGCTAAGAGCAAGCAGTTGCTAATTAATGTCTGCACGGAACATGAACAAACAAAGTTTGCACCGTTTCCCGGACTAATTCGTGCTTTCCATTACTTTGCATAATGCTTTACAGGCGCCTATAATGGGCATGCTACTTATGCGCATTGAGCGAGATTGCCAGAACAAACATCCAATTTAAGACACCATTAGTAGACCCCCAGAAGGTTCAACTCCCTTCCAGCAAACGAAGAGGGACGTTGGAGCGGTCTTTCACGTCCACCATTAGCGCGTTCATGTCGCTATCAGCCGGAGACAGACAAAGCCGGCACGTGCGTGGCGTACGGGGTCGCCGCTTTATCGGCGCTCGTATCACCTGAGCAGGGCGGCCCCGCGCAGGATCACCGCTCGACACGACTCGCCCGACGATCCGCTGCGTCGGCCGCGCCGGAGCCGCCGTTCGGCCGCCACTCTCGGGATCCTCCGCACGTTACGACCGCTGCCGCCGCCGGGCCGTCGTAACGCCGCGCCGTGCGGAGGACGCGGCCGGTCGTTACCCTTGCGTGTGCGACCCCGGTGGCCGCTCCGGAGGGCCCGTGTGATAAATGGCGGCCGAAGTTCGCCAGCGTTTGACCTCCGGCCGGCCGCTGACGGCGCGCTATGCGTAATTGATGCCGGCCCGGCCGGACGGCCTCCGGGGCGACAGCCCAGACTCCAGGGGCCCCGCCGGCCGCCTCCGGCCCGGCCGAACGGGCGGCTCAGGCCAGCGCGGCGCCCCGACCGCCGGCGAACTGGGCATGCAAACTGGCGTCTGGCGGCCCCGTTAGATCCAGCGCTGCCGTGACGTGTTCGCTTTGGGCCGAGAGACTTCGAAAAGTCATTAGAAGCGGCTTGATCATGCAAGCAAAGATTAATGGGAGCATGACAAGTCCATTAAAATTGCCACGGAGGCATTTGCTCATTTAAATGACAACGGGAACATGTAATGGATGGGCTGGAGAGCGGGACCGTTCATTTCATGAAATATTAAACACACTTTGTCAGATTAACTTTAGTACGGAGACTTTATGCATCATAAGTATTGCATGTGGTGCTGCATAAAAAGAATTGCGTCAGAATCTGCCGGTGCTCCTAATGTTTTGCAGTGTTCCTTGGATAAGCTAAGTGCAGACAAAACAAATGCTAACACTTCTCAGTCAATTCAATGTTGTGTTTATCTGCGACGGCAGTTGAACAGGTGACCTCAAAACAGCCTCAAAACACTAAATTTGCCGCAAAAAAGTTTGCCAGTGGTTTGGATACCACCGTAGCTTTTTTTAATATCTCCCGAAACAGAGTTTTGCGCCAGATTTCCAGATTTTCAGAAATCTCGATGAGCGTCCTTGTTCGTAAATGCAGTGTAGGCATTTGGCACGTCTCCTCCAGCACGGCTGCTCTTTAAACATCTTCCTCTCTCCCTCCACCATTTCCCGAACGCTGTCTAAAACTGTCCTCAACAACCGAAACAAAACAACCAGTCGAGGTTCAACGGTCCCGGCCATGTAACGCGGCCCCTCCCGTGAATTCCTCTCCCCGGCCAGTTATCAGAGCACGACAGCCAACAGATTAGGCTTCGGGGATAATTAGACGGACCCGGGGAAGGCGGGGCAGAAGGGTGGGGGGGGGGGTGACGGGGTATGCTGAGCCAGCCCGTCCGCCGGGCACGCGGAGGCGATAGGCCGACAGGAGACCCCCCGTCTCCGGAGCAGCCCCCTCCCACGGCCGCGGCTGAGCTGTCCGAACCGGTTACGGTAACGATCGTCACGCGGTGTTTGTTTCCAGCCGGGGCGGCCTGCCGGCCCACGAGACACGGTCGGAGACGGCGGCCGCCGGCGCTGGCCTTTTGTAAACATGAGGCTTGAGTTACTGCACCGCCGAAATTGCTCCGAATGGGAAACACCAGCAAATCCAGCAGGGTTGCCCTGAGCGAGTCGAAATGCGAGCGGCAGCCACCGACGCGGAAAACCGCAGCGGGATGTGATTTACATGCAAGGATGCTCACACTGGAGATTCTAGTCGGTGAAGACGGGCTGAGGCTGGGAAATTTTCTCTGCAAAGCCCAGCAATGCGGTATGCCACTCAATGTTCATTTGTCAGGCGTCGGCTGGGTTACGTGAAATGACGCGACCGAGCAACTTACAAAACGAGAAACACGTGTTTTCCGTGAAAGATGGTTGTCTGGCATACGGGGAATGAGTTTGCCCAGGCTGGGCGGCTTGAAACTCAAAGGTTTTCTTGCCTTGGAACGTTTCTAAAGATGCTACTAACTGCCAACATGTGTAAAACTATGCAGAAGCTCAGAGAGAACATGCAAACCATCGGTATCCGTTGGTTTCCAATATGTTAACACTTACAGGATTCTGACATCCAGCATCATATCCACTTTTTTAACATTTTTCACGTGTCTTTTTCATCTCCACGTGAAAAGTCCTCAATGACTACGTCAATAATTGGCTGACAGAGCGAGGCCAGTGGTCTCTGACTTCTTCACCGCGGTCTCCTACCTGGGACACCTCGGAGGACGCATAGTGCTGGGAGATCTTCACGGGCAGTGACGTCACCGTCCTGCAACCGGTGCTGCTGGCCTGTGACGTCACCGGCCGACCGGCGCTGCCGCCGGCCGGCGGCGGCGGCAGCGACGTCGCTGTGCCGTGATTGGTGGAGAGGAGCAGCGGAGTGGACGACGGCTGCCCCGAACCCAGCTGGCGGCGGAAAACAACCTCAGGAGTTCGCAGAGGGTGTTCGGATGACGAACAGTGTCACGGACGGATAGGCGTATTGCAGTAGGCAACAGCCGTGTCTGAGGAACGCAACAACCGTATCTGACGAACAGGTATTACAGATGATCCATTTTCCAGCATCGTCGTGTAAAGTGAGGAAATGCAAGAAGTAAAAAAGGCAGTACAAAACGCAGATAAATATACGCAACTTACGTCAAAGATGGGCATCTTTTTGAAGCTGGCTATGGTGGCGTAGCTGCAGCTCCTGGCCATCATGTCGATCGACTGGTAGTTCTTGGAGAGGTTCTTCAGGAAGACGCGTCCTCCGCTACTGACCGTGCCGGCATACCCAGGGCTGCCAGAATATAGTGTCTGACGTCACTGGAGGACTGATCGTGGTATCTTTGTTGCCGATGCCGCGTGTCGAAGCCATCGTCGGGCCACACATCAGACGTCATTACGTCTCATGCCTCATGAACATGAAGGTCAGTGCATAACCAGAGGATAATGTCCGGAACACATTGGATTATTATCTCCGCCTTATTTGCCATGGTGCATGCCGCCACAACATTGGTTTTAATGTTGAGTTCTCGGAAAAGTTCCCGAGGCCTGACAAAAAGTCCGGGCTGTATTCGGGCCGCGGCACCCACCTGGTCGCCGCCTTCCGCTGTTTGACGTAGAAGAGCATGGCCGCGCCCAGCGTGACGGCCGTGACGGCTATGGCGCCCGTCACGCCCAGCACCAGGCTGAGGTCACCCTCGGAGCCGAGCTCGAGCCGGACCGTGTCGTTACCGGGCACCTGCAGCTTGGTGGGGCGGCCTGGGGGCGGCGCACCGACCGTCACGCTGGCAGCCCGGGGAGTGTGTGTACGTGGGGAGGCGTCTCTTCCGACGTCAGAGGAACAATACACGCATTATGTTCCCCAAATGCATAGCTGCTGTGTTACCCCTAAAGGAACACATGTTGTCGAGAAATGCTATTTCCAAACACGCACGCAACAGCTCTGGAATTAACTGTACACCAAAGGCTTTGTTTTACAAACTGTAAGAGACACTTCTACCCGTGAAGATATCGCAACAAGGATGTGTAGAAACAGCGTGGTAATATAAACTGCAATAATCAAGGCTCTTGTTTTACTGACACGCTGACATAGGACCAGATTCTGCCAGTGCATGGTAGAGGGACCATTCTGTCAAACCTTTTGCGCATTTAAAATTAGGTATATGCCGTTCCGTGGAACGAATTACTTTGTCAATACCTTTCCCCCCACCACATGCAGTTCTCACCAGACGCGTTTCCTGTTAAATTTATCTGTATATTCTGAACCTGAGACATTTTACGGTGAACTGTGGGCGAGGGTCAAAAATCGAATGAGTGAGCACCTTTTTATATGCTCATGTTCGTCCGAGGAGCTCTATCACTTTTTGGTTGACACAGAAGAATAGTTCAAGATAAACAGTTTGTGGCAAAAAGTGTATGAGTACTTGTTACTAAACAACCAAGGGTGCTATTGCACCAGAAGAAGTTGTTTCATTACCATGGAAAATGTCGTTGTTCATTCTCCGAAGGAATAATTTTATTTGATGTTACCCCGCTCAGCCCGATACCGAGTCAGGTGTATTTTCTTGCCAAATAATTGTGTGAATGCCGTTATCGTGCTTTAGTGACGCTGTTCCTAGTGGTTTCGGCGTGAATGCCGCGATCTCATGGTTTTTTTGTGGCGCTGTGATAATTTTCGTGGCGCATTTTCCCTAAAAATACTGAAGGTTTTTTCTTGGTTTGCTTTATGGTACTGGGGTCAGAAGGTCCAGGAATATAGGGGAGATAGGAGCCGGTAAGAGCTATCCGATAACTGCTCACAGGGTAAGTTTCAGATGCCCTAAATCGCTATTTCATGCCAATGAAACTTTTTACAGACTGTCACTGCATTGCCTGGTTTCCTCCTTTGTATTCAAAGCGCCACCTTTCGTTTTGTTTGCAGGTTTTAAGTACTTTATGCTGCTCAATATACCTACCTCGCACATAACTGTGTCATTGATCTAATCGCAGGAGGCCACAGGCCGTATCAAATTGGCAATTATTATTTTTTCTATTAGCGTTATGCGGGTTGTCCTCTAAACATAAAACGTCCTGTCTGGTACTGTTGGAAAGGGAATTGGATGTCCAGTTCTGTAAATAATTTGACGGTTGAAGAAACAACAAACATGGCGTTTTGGAGAATGTTCCTTATAAACCCACGCCCGACTGGCAGTCGGCGCCGATCACGTCCGAGAACCGTCCCCTCCCCCTCAACTTACGAACGGTTGGTCGCGCGATAAAAATAAGCACACCGTCGAAAGGCTCGTGACAAGAAGAGCCCAAATCTGGTCCCATTTTTAATTTGGATAATATGCAAGCCATTTACGCCCTACATATGTTTTCTCAGGGCTGACTGCATGAAACCAAGAAGCGGCCTGGATCTGAAGGGCTGTAGTTAACAAAGTCCAGGTAAATGCACCAACAAACAGGTAAAGGTCCGCAGATGGTGATACACGTCTGATGTCTCCGATTTGTTTAACATATACGCCGAAACGTTGAGTTAAAGACACGACGATATTCGCGCCGACTGGAGCCGGGCACTGTACGTGAACGCGGTATGAAATTAACGGAAATTAATTTCAGCGTTCCTTTATTTTCGTGACATAAGCCTTTCCATGTCACATTTCCTAATCTTAGTGTTTCCTGTTATGGTTTCTCATGCTTAAATTTCGGAAAAAAATCAGTAGTTATCGGTCCACACAATTGGCGGGGCTTCATTCGCCAGAGCCTGTTTATTTTCAAAATATGCCATTTTTGACGCTTTTTGAACTTCCTGGTATTACTTGCAACAGTGCGAGCCTGTTCTGCTATTTTCTACCCGTTCTGAGTAATTTATCACTGATTTTGACGGCGGTGCATTTGGCTCATAACAGTTATTCGTGACCTGACCTCAGATCAATGGCTGAAAGTCATTGATGTTTTACTCTTTGACGGCGGCTTGATGTCTGCATCACCCCACACCAAAAATGTCATGAAATATTATGGTTTCTCATGCTTAAATTTTGGAAAAAAAAACAGTAGTTATCGGTCCACACAATTGGCGGTGCTGCATCCGCCAGAGCCTGTTTATTTTCAAAATATGCCAAAAGCGAGCCTGTTCTGCTATTTTGCACCCGTTCTGAGTAATTTATCACTGATTTTGACGGCGGTGCATTTGGCTCATAACAGTTATTCGTGACCTGACCTCAGATCAATGGCTGAAAGTCATTGATGTTTTACTCTTTGACGGCGGCTTGATGTCTGCATCACCCCACACCAAAAATGTCATGAAAAATTCCGTCAATTTCGAAGAAAAAACAATGATATGTCCGGAAAATAGGCTTGACCTTAGGCCAATGACACAGAAAATTCCGAAAAATCCGTGATAGCAGATTTCTTGCAACTGTCAGGCTCTGCATTCCCTTGAGGTATTCATATCCTCTGAAGTAAATGATATAATGTTTCGAGGAAAAGTTACAGAGCGCTAAACTTTTTCGACATAGGTCCTCTTGAACTTACCTAGGTCAGTTACATGACTTGACCCGAGGCCAAAACTTTGACGCAAAATGTAGAAGTGATTAAGCAAAAGGTACACGAAGTTTCGTGGCACTGTGTTCCTACGTTTTCTCGCAATCTTGGAAAAACCTTATGGGGGAGGCGGTAAACCGCCCCCCAGTCGGAGGCGGGTTAATTAACATTTTCACAGTTTACTTTCGTATTAATGCTTAACTCACAGTATTAAATAGCAATTCATAATGTTTATTTTTATTAATTAACATGTGTGAAAAAGTTCCTTGTGATCCCTAAAACCGCACTATCGTGGACTTACAAGAGCTATTCCGTAATTCTAACTATGACGGAAAAGAAGTCAAGACACTGTACCAAGCTGAAAGAACAATTTTTTATACGCTCTCAACGCAGTGGCTGTTTCATAGCACGTTTAATGATGCCAGCATACGTTGGGGGAAAAATGGAACGCGTAAACATCCAATCATCTATAAGATCTCAGACCGGTCAGAACGCAGAGCATCCCCAAATGCATTTTAACCGCCGTTATCCATGCAACTTTAAAGCGATATCAGAGTGTGTTTGCACGGCGACCGTGTTTGACTATGAAACTGAATACATGATCTTAGAGGTGCGCGAAGGAGTCCACAACGACGAGGCCCGGCGCGTTTACTATAGATCAGGCCGCATAAAACATGGATGTCCCCGCGGCCAACATCGTCTCAGACAGCCAGTGTCCGGGTGACAAGAGCTGAACCGGTCTCTGGCCGTGTCGCCGACTCGAGAGCACAAAAACAGAATTCAATCCGGGCACTCTGACAAACAACACAGCCCGTGCGCCGTCGGCAGTTTCTTGGCGAACTTCGCCCGCAGCTGACAGCGGCACCGAGGTTCGTTACCGGCCGCCAACTTCGCACCCGAGTCCACTAACCAGGATTCACAGCTATACCTTTGTTATTGCGATAGTTAAGCCCGGTAACGGCAGCCCTTGTTACGCCGAGCTCAGAAACGAATAGCCAACTGAGGATGCTATTTTGCTCGCGGCTAACGAGATGCGCCGAGCTTACGGGACTTGGCGTTTGCTTTGTTCCCAGGAAAATAACGATCAGGAGCAGGGCGCGTTGCAACTTAAGACTCGCCTCAAAACAACAAAAACAGACTCGAAACTTCCACGTGTACGGTAACGAGAGATTGCACCTGGGCATCTTCCAGATTAAGAAAATGTGAAAGCAATCAGCAGGTACCACACAAGTCCAATGCGCCGCTATGTTCTCTCGATCCGACTCAATGAGCATCGGAACATTCCAGTCGTATGTTAGCGCCACAGTAGTTTCCAAGAGGAGGATAACAAGTAAGGTACGGAAAGGTAGAGACGCAACAAAAAACATGACTGATAATAACCATTAACGACCCTGCATTGATCACGCGTAATGCGAAAAAAACGAATGCTGCAAGGTACAAACGGATTTTGATCAAATATCCTTGAAAATGACGGAGCAGCGCTAAACAAAATCAAACCTGAAAAATGGCCAGCACACGTGCCCTTACAGCCACCGTAGGCAACAACCTTACCTCCAATGTATGTCATACCGTGATGTCTTGATGTCATGATGATGCCTTCGATGTCCAGTCACGCACCTTTTTTTACACGGACGTCGCAGATGTGATTTAGGTCCAACCTCAGTGATGATCACCAAAGACTATACATTGCTTCTGCCACAACTCATGACGCGATAGATCCGAAGCCCAGAAATTCTTGGACTTCGGTAGGTTGATCCCAGAAGGCTAAACAGATTTAACCTTATAAATGCATTCACTACAATCCCGCAACAGTAAAAATTCGCGTTCACGGCTGCTTCAGGGTTCCCTACCTTGCAGACAGGTTTTCATCCGCCTTAGTTTGAGGAAGGTGAGTCGCTGCTTCGGCAGATAAGTTGTGATGTTAAGCATGATTTCCACGTCAACCACGGCGCTGACGCGGCCCGTGCACGGAAACGTCACGCTGGAACGGACCAAGCAGAAACACGACTTTTAGTCCGCTTGCGTGACTTGAATGACCAGGTGGATCAACTGAGTAGTTGCGACACATTGAAAAGTAGTTCTCCTCAAAGACTGCGTACAGGCGAGATGACGTTGCTCGGTTTTGCTTTGTCTCTAAGAGCCGACGTGTCTAGCGCCAAGGGCGCCTCCGGGCTGTGTAATGCAGTGTGATACCAAAACTGGGAGGACACGACAACAGGTGTCTCAAAGCTAAACGATATCAGGCAGTGCGGCCATGAGCACTCGCCACTGACCGCCACACGCCTATGGAGCGTCTAAGGCCTGGGACTATGCTTTACCGAAAGATGCAGGGGACCAATCGTTCAGATTACCCGGAAGAATCTCCACTCTCATCACGTTTCCGCAAAATAGCCCGGCGATAATCCTCCCCGGCCTCTCATCTCGCCGTGGAATAACCAAAGTTGAGCACTTTGGCCGACTCCATGCAACCCTTTAAAACCGAGAGCGGATGAGTTGCGCTCAATTCAGGAGCTACGTGACCCGAAAACTCAAGTATTTTCCTCACCCACAGAAAAAATATTCTGTCGATGTCCCACAAATAAAGTCAGCGTCCTCCGGGCACTCTGAAACCACCGACGGTCTCAGGAACAGAGTTATATCTACAGCGAGCCTAGCAGCCTGTCTCGAACAAGTCTGTGGCCGGAAAAAACCACGTAAGAGCAAACCGACAAAGGTTTCTTTTCATGTCACTCCGTGATAAGGCTGCCACGGAGGGGCAACGCTGAGAGTTATCGCTTTCCAAAGGGTTGTAATTCCGAATAAGCTTTTTAGCGTCATGAATACGCATCGTCAGAAATCACCGATTTTGATCTTAAGGCAAAACAAGTTCTTTCCATTGTCATATTTTTAGATGTAGGGAGCAATGTAAGGAGAACAACATGTTCCTGCAGCTTGAATCTTGATAACTGGGATGACAGGATGACAAATACATTGCCAGTATCTTTAATACATATCGGCGATATATATGTATATATATATACATATATATATGTATATATATATATATATATATATGTGTGGAGAGATATATATGGATGACCAGCCTCTTTAAAAGGACTGCAATGCAATCCCAAATCCCATAGAATCGAAAGGATCCATTCTGAAATCCTTTGGCAGACCTGAAACCAAAGCGAACAAAATCCAGTCCACAATCCGTTTTGCAATCGTTTTTTAGAACAATTCATTTTTGCTGAAGCAGCTATAGCAGTACGCACCACTGTGTTTACTATTTGTAATGGGGGTTGAGCGCCAGTCATCGTACCACAGACTTTAACTTTTTTTGAAGTTGTTCTTGACAAGAAGGCATTATGTAACAAACATGGAATGGAAAGTAACAAAAATGGAAAGGACATTTTCTCCTATCCCGCTTCCATTATAAGAAGGCAATATGTCTGGGTTCAGGAAAAATATGGTGTCGTTTTTCACGCAATTCTTTACTTTGCGGCCAGCCAGTACCTTCTTGATTACATGGGACCCGGAGCAGAGGGAAGGGGAGGATGAGGGTACAGTCCCTCCAACTTTTTGGCAATGCCTGCCAATACGGCCAACTATGAGAGAAGTTTCTGTCGTCTGAGGCGCACGAAAACCTCGTTACGCAGCACGACTGGCCATAACTCACTGGCTGTGGTCCGTGGCGTAGCCAGGATTCGGTCTGGGAACGGAAGAACTCAGATTTAGGTACCACCAAACCAAGCCACATTAGACAAATGCCCAACCTTTTCGTGCACTTTATTTTCATGGCCCCTCAGAAGTGTATGAAAATTATAACAAATGACAGTTTGCAAACTGTTCCTTAGGTGTTGCACTGACGGCCGCGTGTGACAAGATGACTGAATGGCAGGGTTCTCGCTAGTCTTGCGAGGAGAACGGTTCGACTCTCGATCGCTGTTTCGGGTTTTGTTGCTACTTCTGTGCGTTTTTTTTTTTTATTCCCACCGTTTTCCCCTCTTTCACTGGCAGCTTGACTAGCCTGGCAGGACGCTCCCAGCTGACCTCAGTAGCGGGTCGGCGAGCGCTGGACAGTCGGCCTCCCAACTCGCTCTCGGGCGCATCCAGTCAGGGCTACTCTCTGATGCGCAGGGAATAAAAAACTCTGCCGACTATCACGACCACAGCTGCATAGCTACAGCTACTGACCATATCTTGAAACTGCGTCGTTGGGTCCTGCGCATATGTAAAGCCATGTAAGTAACGGCGTACATTAAAGAAAACATAGCAAAACGGCAATGAGCAAAGACTGCAAATAAGGCTGCGAACGAAGTGCAATCTAACGCGCAATCCAATCCTTCTTATAAAGAATTTCATTCAACCTGCAATCCACAAAAAAGCATCCATGATCCAGGATCGCAAATCATGCAATGCAAATCCTGATCGCTCCTGTATATACAACCACACACACATCGCACTGCTCAGTATTGCTTTGGATTTCTTAATTAACCTAAGAAACCTCTATAAGTCATTATGACACCTCTTTTCTTATTTGTAATTGGCTTTTTCCCATCTCTTGTGTTTATCCGGCTTACTACTGCCAGATGACTTGTGGGTTGGACACGAAATGGAACCACTAATTGAACTAGTTTAGCAGATCAACTATGTCCATGTTCATGATCTGCTTCGCGAAGTTACTCTGCCTCAAGAACTATGATGTCCATCCGTGTATTTCGGCAAGATTCCAAAGACATGCATGTATGCGCTGCCGACGCAAACCATAAACTGAAAATAATACAAAGAAGACAGCCTGATACTCTGAGTGTTTTTGCCAAATAAAATCCGTACGTTTTCTTTCAAGCTTTCTACGACATTTTACCGCTACCTGGGGTCTTGACATTTGATTCTGGACATTATTTCGAACGATTTGCATACTGAATCCATTTGTTTCCCGAACCGCCATGAAACAGAGCCATTGAAATCTCCTGGATCAGCATCTCGGCGAGAGCAGATGTGTTTCCGCTCCAGTCGGAAGCACTGCGTGATTGGCACGTGACTGCGATTTCAGCTCGCCACTGGACAAAATCCGCGACGTGGTTTGCTATCACATATTTCCTACATATTAAAAATGGTTAAGCGATACTTTCGGCCTTTTTGTGGTATCATGTAGACAGCGGCTGTTGTGTTTTTGTTAACCGAAATAAAAAAAAACATCATTTTGATTACATTAGATTTCAGTTTATGCGACTTCCAATGTTTCAAAATGCGTTTTAACTCTCATCAAAACAGCTTGGATATGTGTATATTTCATGATACGCTAAACGACTAAAGGGGTTTATCCACTGGTTTCGAGAATAGTTCCGCTAAAATGGCGAAAAGCCATAAAGCATATAAAAATTCGAAAAAAATCCCTTAAAATCGGATATCCACTGTTTGCAATAACCAAACAGGATGACAGACAATCATATTATTATATTTCAAAGGAAACGCATGACACCGAAGCGAAGACCAGTCCACTCTGCACATTGTCTGGGTTTGCTGGCGCATGGATACATTTCCCTTCCTACCTTAACGTTCCATAATTTTTCCTCTCTCGGCAAATGGAACACCGTGCTCGATGCGAACAAGCTGCGAGGCAACAAGAAGCTGTCACGCCAAAAAGGAAAACTGCCACGAAGTGGTTCTTTTCGTGCCAAACGGCCGCCAGGGCGACGGTCAACAGAGCTCCTCTGTTCACGACGTTCCGGCGAAAACCCGGAGCGTCACGCTGGTCGCCGCCGAACGTGGCGGCTTTGTGCAGTCCCGCCCGCTTGTTTGTTCTAACGCGCGTCACTAATCTGGCTTAGTGGTGCCGTAACGGCCGATTGTTTGTCTTCAGTCGCGAGTTTACCGCCCGCTTTGTGTTGCAGTGCCGCAGGAAAAAGCCACTCTCTCGTGGTAGCTACGTCGAGGCGGAAAAACGTGCTGATAGTAAGAGAAGGCTCTTTGGTGCTTGCCTCGCCTTTAAGAGGATCGTAACACCTTCCCCACGCCGGAAATCCTCTTAAACACGACTTTGCCAGGCATTCCGACAACATCCAAGCCGTAAGAATTTCGACGTTCATCTGCGGTAACGACGAGAGCGAACACCGCTGCTGAACTTGACTTCCCCCGGGCGGCATCCTCCCGGGCGCGCCGCACGGTCGGCGAGCGCGACTGCACTCCCTGGCCAGCCGGGCGCGCCCGCCGCCGCGTTCCCTCCAGCGGAGCGGGCCGTCCGATCGTGGCCCGTTACCCCGGCACGACATCAGGCGCGCCGCTGGCCGGCGGCGGCCGTGTTCACGGCAAGCACGACACGGCCGCCATCATTATCTACACGAATATCAATATCCAATATCCCGGTGGCGCTGCCGGCCGGGCAGCGCCCACGGACGGTGGCGGGATGCGCCGCTAATGCACCCACGAGTAATTGACTTACGCGAAGAAAAGACGCTCGCCCTCCCTTCCCCCCCCCCCCCCCGGCTCCGCCGCCAACGACGCGTGGCGGCTTCGGAGCGAGCGGCCCTCTCGCGGACTGTGTGCCGCGCGGGCATCATCCACGTCATCACCATCGGCGCTTCCTGACAAACAGCGGGAGCCGGGGTCGGCCCGGCCGGCGCGTCCGTCCGCCAGCGCATCCATCTTGTGCTTCCTGACACCATCTGGCCGTTTCCGGCCGGGCGACGCTCCGTTTTCCGTCTCATCGCAGAGGAACAGTGCGGCGGCGGCGGCGGCGGCGGCGGCGACGCGCGGTCGCCGCGGGTCAGTGCCGGCGGCGGCTGCCGGCCCGGCCGCTCTGGCCGCCGGCACTGCTCATCAGCGGAGACGGAGACGGCCACTGGCGGCCCCGCAGTGGAGACGGGAGACGGTCACTGACAACTCCATGGAGGACACGAAAGATGAACACTGGCAACTCCACGGTGAGGAGTGGGAGGGGACACAGTCACTGACGACTCAGCATTAGAGACGAGGGACGGTCTCGGACGACTGCACAACGAATATAGGATACGGTCTCTGGCCCTTTGACAACTGCTGCTGACAGCCTCACAGAGGAGACACGTGAGGAATTAATGACGCGGTGGCCTGACGTCGATGGCGGTCGGACTCAGCGACCTTTTGCCTCCGTGCCCGTGTCAGCGCCAGAGGACGCGCGGGCCAGGACAGCCGGGTTGGACGCTCACCTGAACACCTGCTCCACGCGAGGCACGTAGCCCACGTACGATATGTTGGTAAAGGGGCGGTCCATCGCTTCCGGGTCGTTCCACCGGAAAGTGATCTCGTACGGCATCTGAGGGGGCGGCACACCATGGATGTCAGTAGGTCCGGCTTCGGCTCAACTTCGTCTGGGACGAGGGAGAGGAGAAACGTTCAATCCGTGAAGCGAATATATTTGAAGCAGCATTTTTTCTACTTGCCTTTGACACGAAAGCATTGAAATAAAATGCGGTACGTCCAATGTAATCTTAAGACAAAAATCTCTATTGGACAACATAACGGTTATCGAGTACAGCAAGGCTACAAGGAGAGCAATCGCATTCAGTCTTCGGAGAGACAATATTTCAGGACTACTATTACTTTAACGATTACTAAAATGAACCACCAGCGCGACGTTTTTCCGTGGCCTTTCCTCATTGATGATGGATGCTACTTGCCGTGAATCCTGACAGGTTATTTTATACGCCAAACAGGAACGCCTTTTAGGGCACGTGACCGGCAACAGTAACAGTCATTACGATGATCGACACGATCCAGACCTCCGTCTTCCGCATGGCGGGGCCTCCGCACACTGACCGGCTTCCTTATGAGGCTCTGCCAGTGGAAGCGGATGGTGCTGATGTTGACGCCGATCGGCACCACGTAGTTCATGGCGTACTTGTTGACGACGCCCTCCTGGATGTAGTGGATCACGGAGCCGTGCACGCCTGTGGCGAAAAAATTTGCGACGTCATACGGAGAATCTGCCAGACTGCCAGACAAAATCAGAGAATATGCCAAACTGCGTGTGGGTTCTCTGTTGAAGGGAAATGACGGTATGAGAGATTGAGCGTTTCGCAACGTTTCAAATTAGCAAGACGACTAAAAGGACTGATGCTGCTTTGATGAGTACATCGGTTATGTTCACACTCATAGATATACCAAATCGAGATACCTTTTGTGAGTCCTCAAGAAGCCACGTGTACGCAACACGCGTACATCAGGACGACACAAAAATATGTGTGAGCGTTAAAACGAAGGAAAAGACAACGCACGTACTGACGGTGTCTATGTGAGTTCAAATGTACCACCGAACATTCACGAATTGCCACTTCGATTAACTCCAGAGAGCGTCAATGTTTACATTCTCGTCCGCCACTCGCGCCTAAACAACTCATACGCCGAACGCCGCCTCGTGGGCGCATCACAACCATTCTGAGCAGCGTCGCAAGCGTCGCCGGTTCGCCGCGCCGTAAACCGGGCCCACCTGGCAGCGCCCAGTTGACCGGGGCAGTAAACGCGGGCGGCTGGCTGCCGGAGTGGCGGCCGGAGGGCCCTGTCGGACGGTCCGTCCCGCCCGACGCCTCACCGAGCCGCCGCCGCCGGATGAGACCGGAGTTATGGCCCTCGCGCCGCCGGCAACTCGCCCGTCGGCACGTACAATGTCCCCGGTACGGCATCAGACGGCGGGCCCTTGATTAACACTGGCGCACTTCTGGCGCCGATGTGTGCCATCGGCGGGAGCGGCAGTGACGGCGCATGTCTGATGAATTGGAGAAGGTCCCGAATGGCATAGTGTTTGTTGGAAATGTTGAACGCTGTTGTGTTTGGTACAAGACGTATGAAGTGGAAGCGTTCGTGCATGGGCTAGTGATCTATGAAGTAATTGGTCCGCGGTAAAGCAATTTGTGAATGTCGAGTAAGTAAATTGCAGTCCACTACCAATAACGCAGGACAAATTGCAAGCAATATCTACAGGCTCTATGGTCGCAGCTGTACAGGTTGTTCTTATGGTGTGTTTCATGGTTGCATTCTGTGCGTCGCGCGTATTTATTTTCGGCCTTAACGACATGGTCATGGCAAGGTAGCATGCATGTGCAGAAACCTGCGTGGGTATTACTAGGAATATATAAAACGTCTTATTTTGAAACCTCAGAGATATGGATAACTGTTAATTACTCTGTATTGCCTTCAAATGAAAGCCGCCTTACGCGTAACATTGTGGAGTAAATAGGTTCTTAAGATTCGAAATACCAATACCGATGACTGTTTGATGATAAGACATCCTGGCTAAATGCAGATTTGTAACATATGGCATTGCAAATGCCTCCTCCAAAAATCGTGGGAACACATCTCTCGTTACACCACCGAAATATTTCTCAAGTGGAGAAAAGGAAAAGGTCTTTTGCTCAGTAGTCTGTTTTGCTTTAATAGACACCAAAAAATGTGTTATGCTTGAATATACTCCTTCTAAAAGCTGTATGGTGCGTTCAAGGAGGTGGGTACGGCGTCCTTGTGACAAACTCACAAATTGTGAGTTTGTCAAGGCGTTCATATTTGACATGATTCATGAAAGTAACTGATTACAACCTTGCTGCTGTCCTTGTTCCTAGATGTCCGTAATAACGTCATTGTCATAAAACGAGTCGCATAACTGCGAATGACACGCTCATTTTGGACACTTCCTCATTGCATCGACAGCGACGCGATGACGACTTATCTGACGACATGAAGCATATCTGGTTATTCATGGCGCATTTAGGACATTATAATGATGGTTGCATTTCGTATTACATCCGAATTTGCATCCATGTGCGACATTTCCAGAGATATAGGTCGTAAGTAGGATCACGTCATGCTGAAACAGATCAAAGTAACATGAAACGGCAAATCATCATCAGTCACATTTATGCACTTGACAGCCGTTGCAGAAGATCGCAAATTACTGGCTTTGAGCTGTGCAATGATAAATGACTCGGCAATGTCAAATGGGCCTGTCGGGAAGTTCATTTTCTATGTCGGTCATCTCAGCAAGACCACTCATGGGACGCGGATATTTGTCCACACTAGCCCCTTTCTGTAGCATTCAACGTTCCACATTTTGAATAATACTTTACAAAGAATGTACCCACAAAAAGCATCAATCCAGTCAGTAATTTAAACCACGAAAAGAACGTATATTCGTGATAAGAAACAAAGAATGAAGAATGGTCTAACATCAGCAGTCATCCATAAATGACAAACGTTGTATGTGAGTCCGAGATGATATTTTTACTCCATTGTTGATTAATGCAGATCAGTCACTGACCCCAATGACGAAGGCATCTAAGACTCTGCCGGGACATGTGGGCTTTTATAGCATCAAGGTCACAATTCACGTATATTCCGAAAAATGTGTAATCAAACGTATTGCGCTAGTAAACCTGCTGTCGTGTTACGGGACCATTTCGTGACACTATCACAACATATTATTCTTATTATGAAATCATATTATCAGTCATATTACCAGATAGAGTTTTGTCGTGATATGGCATATCCCAATGGATGTTTCAAAGATATTTTACAAAAGTAACATGGCACACTATTGTTGCGCTGTAGTAAATTACGACTACTTTTTAACTTGGAGACTAATATCCAGACATTTCATTTCACAACGTTTCAGAATTGTTTCAGCGAGATCGATGCAAAATTACAGTGGACCATTGATAAGCATATATTCGTGCGAGGCGCTCATTTTGGTAGCTGCAAGGAGGACAAGCTTTAGGAGGGAAACATTGTCTTATCCGCAACGACGAAAACATTGACGAAGAATTGATAGAGCGGAACATTGCAGTGTGGGCTCCAAAACACCAGCAGCGCTGACGCTTTGTAGTAACAGTGGTGCCCCAGTGCTGAGAACCAGCTGAATGCCACATCCGGGTGAATCAATGTCGACCTCAAAATGGCAGCCAAACTGCAGGCTTGCCTGCCTAGTTAGAACGGTCGATGCAAGGCAATACCTCACCAGCCTTTGTGCAATTGTCCGAAACATCGATCAAAGAACGCAGACCAGTGGGATGGCTGCATGCCTGCTCGATACTGTGATGAGCTGATGTCAGCAGTGCCATAGCTACGTGGAAACAAAGACTTAATGGCCTGTAAAGGAAAGGACAACAGGAAACTTTAGCTTTTTCACAGATGGTCTAACCAAGGCAAAGAAGGAGACGAAAGAATACGAATCTTCAGATTTTCCAAACTTGCTTCGCCGAGATAAGGGTGTTTCGATTAACCATTTCGTATGGCCATAAATAACTGAAATTAATGCATTTTTTTACCGTCAAATGGTGTTTTGAAATATTGGGAAAACAAAAGTAATTTATACCAGGAACCGACATCATTTAAGCTTCAATCGGTGAACTCGTCACTATCCCACTCCGACCTGCTGCGCCTGGCACTGACACTACACGATTTCGCTGTTCCAGATCTGCCTCTGACGGCATATGCTTTTGCGATTATCCCTGTGATCGATTGGCTGGGGATCTCCCCTGCGCCAATCGATCACGGTTCGATCTTTTCACGACGAGCCGGAAAGATATGACAGCGGGGACGCGCAGTGGAAGAGCCCCGCAAATGAGGTCCGCCCAGCTCGGCGCCCGCTGTTGACTACCGTGGACGGGCCGGGGCGAGGGCCCGCAGCGGCGAACGCCATTGAACGAAGCGTAATGGTTTGTTGACTTGCTGCCGAGGCTACTGTGCGCCGTTTGTTGACACAGGTCACCGCAGTAATGGACGCGGGCAGGGGTAGCAGGGGTAGCCACTGGAGTCCAAACAGGAGGCCGCCGGCGACAATCGAGACGCCGCCGAGGAGTCTCGATCAACCTAGGAGAGCTGCTGCGGTCAAAATAGGAAAGCTGCATAGGAGAGGAGCTGCGGCCAAGATAGCAGCTGAGCTGCTGCCAGAATGAGACCCATGCTGTGATTCAGATGATTGGTGCTACAGTCATGCTGAAGGAGATGTTGCGGTCGGCAGAGGAGCGGTGCTGCGGTCAAGATAGGAGCGGAACTGCAGTGAGGACGGCGATGACGCTGTGCCCAAGATAACACTGACATCATATAGTAAAAATTGTAGCTACGACAAAGAGTGGGTCCTCCATAAATTGCCTGATGTGACACAGGAAACTGGGAAAACCCACACCATTTTGCCCGTCTGCGAGAGGTCATAACAGGATTAATTGCATATCAAAGTATGTGGCCAAAACAAACTGTCTATTTCCAGTAGAACGATGCTCTGTACCTTCTTACGTCTGACGGTACAAATATTGTGCCCTGCGCAACACCTTTTCTTCCGAAATGCCTCGTTGTTTTAAAATGGTTTATATCATTCTAGATCATACCATCTTATTCCGGACGATACGAAATCATTGCACGACTTTTCTTCGCACAAGTTCTCATGTAAAGCCTTCGGGCTTGAAACCTTCAAGATTCCGGATCTGCCTTTGATTGGAGCCTCGGGTATCGACGCTGCACCGCCTTCTTCCGCCTCCCCTTGCTCTCCAGTACGCCGCCTTCCTCATCTTTACAGCCTCGGCCCGCAGCCGTCGGCGCGTTTCATCGCGCTTCCCGGGTCGTCAAACCGGCGGCCGGCGGCGGCGTGGTTCGCAGCGACGCCGTAACGCGGCCGTCAGCTTCGCGCGACCGTAAAGCCAACCTCGCGACGCGCGCCCCGCGCCGCGGCCCCCATTTCGCTCAGTCTCTACAAACAGGCCGGCCGGTTGTGTAAAACCGGGCGCGGCCAGAACAATAGCCCCGATCGATGGCGGTCCGACTGCCGGGGGGCGGGGGCCGAGCGTATCACACACAGTCGGCGACGGTCGTAAATCACCCAGATAAGGTCGGCGCCCGGGCCAGGTACGTCAACATGGCGCGGCCGGCCGGCACGCGGGCGGCCGTGTCATCACGCCCACAGACATCAAACGCGACGGCGCCGCCAGGCGGCCGGCCAGACGGCGGCGGCGGCGCTTTTTTACGGCGCCGGAATGTCGTCCCAGTCCGCCGCTGCCAGCGGCGTCAAGGGAACTTCGTCACCACACGCTGCCAGATGCACGGGAAAGACGTGGGCGCACACAACGCCAGATGAGTGGAGGCTGTCTCAGCTCGCCTTCCCTGAGCTGGAGGCTAATGACCATCACTCTACCTCTTCATCAACAGCCATACGAGGACAACGCGGAGTGACCACTTTGGCCAATATTGACCGGCAGGGGGGACATCACTGGGAGGAGACCAGCCGTCTGAGACGAACCCCTCTTCCCCAGGAGGCGGTCGACCGTGACCCGACATGCAGCAACTTCAGCATGCCTCTGATGGCGCAGCCGGCCATATGAAACTTGAGATCCGAACCGATCGAGTCTCAGAAACTTTTGCCGCGTTCGCCTCCGAGGTATTAACTTCAGCCCCGGCCACCGAGTACCACCAGCCAACTGTAATCCGCGTGGTGCATTGGCCACATATTTTTAGACGATTGCCTGTCGGATTTGTCACATTTCACATGTGACAATAACAGCGGAGGAAATGTGAAGACAACTGCTGATGCTCCGAAACGTCTTGATATTTGTCCTTTACATTCCGCCAGCTTTATAACTTACCTTTCCTTCTTCAAACAGCATGGGGAGTGAAAATGTTCCTTTGATCATTTGGTCTGTATCATTGCCTAAGCTCAATCGGCATATCTTAAACTTTTCCCTTTGAAGGCATCAGCGCAAGCGGAAGCTGCTGAAGCTCCATACTTGACAAAAGGGTAGAAGAAAGGCCTTTCTTCTTTTGTAGAAGATCGTTTAAACCTGCATACACGGTTAATGGTACGTCCAACGCATGTGAATGAGACAACGCTATTAGCGAAACATTATTGCCCACCATTAAACTTAATCAATATGCTGGAATAACGGCATGGGGGCATACCCCAGTCATTTGCAGAAGTACTCCCTTACATGACGACTTGTTTGCTGAGACCCACACTAAATTGCCGGCAAAATAGTGAAGACTGAAAAGCAGACTTTTAAAGAAGGATTCACTGCTAATGCTGCGGATACCTCAACTCTTGGTGATATGCCCTCAGGCTTAAAAACAGGTGAACACATTGTTGAATATTTCTGAGCGTCCATATAATATTTAGACGGTTTCTTTATGTGAACGGCTTCGAGTACCGTGTTCAGATATCCTAACATTAGGAAGGGAACAGAATCCGGTCGCAAAGTCCCACACTGTGCAGTCACCATGAAGAATGTCTTTATCTCTTTGGGTCTAATAGACCAAAGAGATGCCTCAAGCGACAATATCCCTATGATTCCCATAAACCAAACGCAGAAAAAGTTCGTTTACTTGTGTTTCCAGACTATATAGTTGATATCTGGCATTCTACTATATGTTGAAACCATTCGTAGAAATAATACATTTGCCGACATTATTCAATTTTTCTTCGACAAGAAAAACCATGAAATGATATTTGTATAGCATTATTGCTAAACCTTTCTAGAAAAAGAGCATTGCAATCACTAACACGTATAAAAAGTAACTTACATAATCCATCTGTTAAAAAGTCATCGGTCCTACTAATCGCCGTTGTGAAAAACCCTTTCTGAAATGATCAAGCAGGTCAGGCCATGAAGAGAGCGTCAAGGGCGGGACTTTGGACGGCTTGGACTTTGGACTTTGTTTGGACGATTTGGACGGTTCTAGAAACTATTTGGGACCTTTCAACAACAAGGTCTGATGGGACCCGCGATTTTGGCCACAACCAGAGATAAAAGTCCACATTTTTCTGTCAACTAAACTAATAATAAACAAAACGGCCTTATTCGCATACAGTTGAAGTAATCTAGAGCATCCAAACGGAAATACGCGTCTACACTACACTACACGACATACGAGTGTGTTATTTCAATCTTGTGTTGTTTTAATCCTTGTCAATAGCGTTATACGCTATTTTCTTCATTCGTCGTATGTTTGATGAGGATGCTGCTACTTTACGAAATTAATTACATGCAAAAAGAAAGCGGCTCACAAAAAAAACTGCAGTGACAAAGCTGATCACGACACCGGAGGATGGATTCACTGTTTTCAGAGAGTAATGATAAGCGATGATTAATAGCCCTATTACTCTTGGCAAGCATTTGCTGGGCACATGAAACATACTGGCGGGCTATGTTCAATTCACTAACTTGCTCTGCTCTTCGATCTTGCACTATATTTAACCGTTTTAAAGGACGTGATAGATCAACGTCTACATCATTGATTCCTCGCCCGGCAATTCAGTTTATTGCTGAAACAATGTATGCAGGAGCCGGTAGCACAGGTCTGAGGCCGGAAAAACTGGACCATCTGCCACGGCCCCCACCTGTCTTTCGTCCTCCTGCTGCCCCGCCTGCGGCTGTTTACCTGCGCCGCTCCGGACGCCTCTCACAAATACCGCCGGCTGCCACGCCGCCGAACCGCCACCGCCGACTCACCTGTGAACCTGCGCACCTCGTCCCTGTCGACGAACATATTTAGGTTGGCGCCGACGCCGGCCGCCAGCCAGGCGAGCAGCAGCAGGGACGGTGTCGCCGGCCGACCGGCCAGGCGCCACATCGCCGCCGCAGAGCCGGCCGCCGTTGGCGCCGTCGCCGCCGACGAAGGTACGGCTCCGTTTCCGGAAGGTCGGAGTCCCGGCTCGCCTGGAACGGCGGACACCGTCAGCAAGAGGGCGGACGGTCGGGCCCCGCGCGGGACCGGCGCGGAGGCGGGCAGACGGCCCGGTAGGCAGTTTCCCGGGACCGCAGGGGCCGTGTCGGCGCGGAAGAAAAATTCGGCACGGTTTTTGTTGCTTTATCGAATGGCGTGAAGAAGATAAATCGCCGGAAAATAGCATTTGCATGTGTTTGCCGAAATGGGATGTGGAAATGAAAAAAAACTTTTTAGAAGGGAAAAAACTAAAAACATTTTAGGTCCCGAAACATGCTCATTCTTCTTCGTTGCTACCACACCAAAACTGGGCTTTAAACAAGAGTTACACACCGTTTTGAGCTGAGTTGTACAGTTGTAGGAAACGTTTGCTTTGTTGCAGCAAAACAGACCGTATGATTTTTTTTCGCACTGCACATTTTGCATTGCACATCGCATTCACACAAGTGATAACGTCCTCCGAGATAAAAGTTCACAGTTTCATTGCGTATTATTTTAAAGCTAAGGTCATGCAGATTTTTCGTTCTGTTTTCACCCATGACAGTTTTGAGCAGCACTACTGGTTTTTCCTTGTCAGTGTGTTAAATAGATTTTCCAGACTGTTGGGTAAATAATCCGGAAATCATTGACCAAAAAGTGTCAGCTAGCTAACAAAAACCGTTCATTTATTATTAGTGTTGACAATTCAGAACCCATAAATTGCAGAATCTTTGAATTTAACCCGCGAGCTCCTTAAACTCTTAAATATCCTTAACCTAATCTGAACCCCAACTTCCTAGCCTTTACACCTCCGTGCTAGCTAGTAGCAATAATGCATAGCTCCGAACACTGTTGCAAACGGGCACCTCCAGTGAAGAACATTTTGTGACAAAGTATTGATATAACATAGAACTGTGTTGACATGCTATCACATACAGCATTTCTTCAAAGACTCGTGTGAAAATATTGATGATAAAACTTGCCATGAATCTTGAAATGGCACGTCATCACGGCTGGGTAAATATCGGCCACGCCTCCAAGGAGATCGGTTTTATGAGACCCTCATCTGTGCGAGGTTATGATATTTTTATAGCCCTGTGAAGCAGTCCGCTGGCTACAAAACGGACCGTAAAGCTTGATGTAACTCGAAAAGGAAATGAAATGTAAGACGTTCTTGGACTGACGGGACAAGCACGCCACCACGGACAGCGGAACGCGCTGAGTACAGATTCCAGAAGTATTTCATTGTCTCGATTTATCGGATCGGAGGGACCGTAACAAAAGATTGTCGTTATCCTGTGAACAGTGATGGCCTGTGAACTGCCAGTCAATGATTAATTTGGCATTTCCACCGTGGGATAAAAGCCGCTCAAACGGTCGACCCTGTACGATGCTTTATGTGGTTAGTCCACGCGACGGCTCGACCCAAAGCCCAATAAAGAAGCGAAACTGGCCTCATAAACTGCTAATTCCGTCTTCAAAGTTTCCCGATTCGAACGGGGCGGCCGGCTTCGTGCATGTCTGCATTCCGTAGGAATTAATAACGTCAGCAATTCGCGATTGGCCGAGTAATTCCGGGCCGCCATCTTGCAGTCGTCGTTTGGCGGCCGGCGGCGGGGGCGCCGGCCGTTTTTCCAGGTCGGGACCGGCCGGCGAGCGTGCCCGTCTCCTTGCGATGGCGTTTAACCGCCGGTCGGGCCGCCATTCGTCACACGCCCAGCACGTGAGCGGCGCCTTAAACGAAAGGCATCGCCGGCGTGTGGCGCTCCGCCGGCCTCTGGCGCCACAGCTGACGCGCTCCCAGGGTCGCCGGCGTGACGCGGCGACCCGGCGCCGGCCGTCGTCAGATGTCGCGCGCCGCGTGCTCCGATGTCGTTGTTACCGATACGGCGATGCAAATGGTGCCGGCTGCCTCGCGGCCAACGTCGTCGCCGGGAACACGACTGTCTGTCTCCAGCGTGCGATGGGCAAGGGTCATGCAAGGTCGTGGAAATGACGACGCTCGTACGTCGCCGTTTCAAGCATTTTGTCACGGGTTTGCTGTTAGCAAAGAGGCAAAAACGTCCTCGTCGTATCTGCATTTGAAGCTGGACAAAAGCAGAGGTAACCGCTAACAATTCGTTAATAATGGCGTTGCCTCACCTTTAAATGTTCTCCATCGTATATCTGGCTACTGTGCTCATCATCGCCCTTTTCACTCATTATGTGAACAGAATGGGCCATACATTAATTCCATCTGGCATTTATAGCAGCTTTGTGGTCGTATTCGACGTCAGAATAACTGCTGGCAAAACAGGAGATAGTCCGCTGCCCCGCCGCGCACCGCCTTCGGCGACAATTTATTCCGCCGGCAGAATTTAGCGCGCCTCTCGGATTTGGGGCATCCGCGCAGAATGGCTCGCTCAGTATTCAAGGTGCCGACTTTCTTCGCCGGCGCCGCGCCGGTCCGGCCTCGGCGATGCGTTATCAGCGGCGTCGCAGGCGATCCCGGCGTCCGGCCGGTGCGGCGCGGATCAGCGCGTGATCGCCCGCCCGTCGGCCGGCCGTACCTGGCCAGCCGCCGGCGAGAATCAATCGCGGCGCACCTGTCGCGCGCCGCCGCCACGCCGCCGGACCCTGTTCGCTCGCGTTGCTGTGGCAACGTGGAGCGGGAGGAAATGGGCGCCTGCAGTCGGGCCCGACCGGATCGCTCCATCAGAGGCCGTAAGTGATGAGTCCATGTTAGTTACAGGCGGACGGTGCAGAGCGAGGAACGACAGGGGAAAATTGGAGAGGTATTGGCGCGCTGAGATGGCGACAATATGGCACACTCGGAGATATTTTCGGTATCATATGTTCGAGACGTGCTCAGTATATTACCAGGCCAGGTGGAAAATGCTCTTACAGTCTGTAACTAATCAAGAGAGGGCGGCCTGTTTGGCGTCATTCGCGTCAGGCGGGCTGTCCAGTGTATGTTTCGGTGCATGGTTCAGCTCTGGATCAGGGCTGATAGAAGCCTGGCACATCGGACCCCTGCTATATGCAGCGTATTACAATCTGCAGTAAAGATCTTATTCATAGTTTGCGTCTGGTTTTGAGATAGAAAGCACAAAAATGTTGTGGCGTAGGTTTCATGTGAATCCAGGGGTGTAACTTAATATGTCTTAGCAGTTTCCAGTCCCCAAAGTTGGCTTCAGGCTTGAGCTTGATTCTGAATCGAATCGAAGCAACACCGAATCGATCCAGGAATTTAGCGCATTTTCGTGAATTAGAATATGAATCGATTCCATAAAACCCACAGCGATTCAGAATCTGAACTGAATCGCGTACTTGTCTGAAGAATCAGCGTTAAATCTGTTCACCAAAAAGTTCACAGGGCACAGTGACAAATGAAACAAGCTACATTTTTTACATTTTGCTCACATTTTTTAGGTTATTGTGTTGTTTGTGTTCGAGCATTCAATAAAAATCTAGAATTATGTAAATATAGAACTATGTATATATATATATATATATATATATATATATATATATATACAGTTATAAATATATATCACATCCATATCGTTCTTAACTGAATCAAAGATGCATTCACTCACTTATGACTCTGGGCCCGAATTAAATCGATTTACCTCTTGAAAAATGCACAGAATCTTTATCGGAATCGATTACCCGCTCTGGAAACAGGAAAATAAATCGATTCCTTTCATGTGAATAAGCCATGAACCTGGTTAGATCCGTCTCAGATGTTTGTGAATGTAAATTTGGACATGGAACCCAAAAGAACCTTCATAATTTGGTCCTTCTTAGCCAACGCATGCTCGAGGGCTTTGTCTTAAATTCGATTACATCCCCACGTCAAGCATTCATTTTCATTATTTGCAACCAATGTTTCCTCAACACAATTTGTTGCCATTTTTCTTGCTCTATTTCAGAGAATTAATCATTTAAGCCCTTCTGATGCTTTGCGGTGTTACATGCTTCCCCTTTCCCACAATATCTACATTAATCTTCCCAAAATTTTGTTTTTTTTGACTGAAATCCTGCAGAATCAGCTTGATCAATTTCCAGCATTGCAGATTCTTGCACCCATAGCTCGACGTCCTTGGGGTGAGAGGGTCTACCCCGATTTCTCATAAATGCTAACATTAGGTTAATGGCGGTTACTGGAAATAAACGTCCGGAAATCCTAGTCAGAACTCCGCAGCAATGTCGGAAATCGCCAGCAATGATTACACCAAGTGGTCACCAGATGTGGCGTATTTCGAGGGAATTATATTCGGAAGGGAAAGTTTCATCTATCCTGAAACTCGCATTGCCTTTGACGCCTAAAGCAGAAGGTGACTTAATTTTAACGTCATGCTGAGCCTCAGAGTGAAAGGGTTCCACCTTGGTGACAAAAATGAAAGTAACCAAAATCTGTATTTTTCAATATAAACATTCGCAGGTATAACTTTAGATTTTATAGATGGTGGAAGGCGTGCGCATCCTTCCTCTCTCCTAGACTGGTCCACTTAGTGCGGATGCCTCTCTTTGTTGCTCTATTCTGACCTACAGCGGTTGCCTGCGAGACTTCAAGATGGCGGAGGGCTGTCCGTGAATCGGTCTGCGGGCGGTTCCTCAGTGGTATACTGTTCCGCATGGTCGTGGTGTCATGCGGCGCAGTTGGGCTTAAAGGAAGAATAGTTTTACGGTCAGATGGCTGACAGCAACGATTTGACTTAAATTCTTACCACTCAATGTAACCGTGATGGCGGCCTTGCCAATACAGGCCTTCGTCACTTACTGACCGCTACGAGACACGCGTGGAGTGTGATACAGTCAAAAGTCGCATTCAGGAAACTGTAGTGGTAAACACTAAGCAAGAATCGCTTTTCGCGGGTCTTGGTGACTGATCGTTATCGGTTATCCCCCTGTGACTGTTCAATCACCAGGGTCTTCGAAACCCCCAAAAAATTACTCACCATTTTGGGATAACCAAAAACTATCGGCCCGGTCCGTCTAATTACCAAATGATAAGGATTACTAATGAATAACTGACCCATTGTCCCGTCTCTGTTCTCCCGGTTCTGCGTTAGCTCCCGCCGCACGGTATGGGATGAAAAAATCCGCCGTTAGCTTGTATAAAAACGGTGTCAGTACACTTTATCCGAACGCTGATGGAATCCATAGCCTGTTTTTGCAAGATTACAAATTGTTTAGCTACGCACTAAAATGTTGCCTGCTCCAGCAATTTATCTTCAGTGTTTCGAAACGGCTAAACATTTAATTTAACATCCGTAAACGTCTTGAAAGGCAAGCTTGGCTGAGAGAGGGGAGATGGTATCGATTTTCTGAGTATGTCGGTCTCCTTGACGCCTTTATTTGATTTTCGGTGCTGTTCAGGGGACGACACACAATAAATTCTTGCGGAAGAAAAATGTCACTTGCAGTCGGAGGAGATCTCCCGATTTCAACTTTAAACGGATTGAATACATTTTCAAGCGGCCACTTTTATAAATCGTGGTCAGAGCGCGGGCCCTGGTGTGCATTACGCCTTTCATTCATTCTGAAGTCATTAATCTTCAGGCGCGACAGTGAGCCGAGTGGAGGCCTGGATCATTAAAGAAATGAATTTCCTCCGAGAGACCCCGGTAAAAACACTGTTTTGACACTGTGCGAAGAAATCCCCGCTCTTCGGTGGAAAATGTCCGAACTTATTGTAGTGGGTGGCTGCAGCGGCGCTTTGATGCCGTGACTTCGATCCGGGGCGGCAGTTGGTCTAGTCTGGGAAAAAAACACCCCCGCAACTCGGTCTGAGCTGCAGCCCATCAACAAAGCGATGCCGCGAAGATCCGACTGGGAGGCCGACGTCAAGAGATGCGCCCGCGCTGTGGCCGACGGCTCGGTCCCGGGCTGGATGTGTTAGAGAGAAAGAGAAAGAGAGACGGGAGAGAGAGAAAGAGAGAGAGAGAGAGAGAGAGAGAGAGAGAGAGAGAGAGGGAGAGAGGCAGAGAGAGGCAGAGAGTGGCAGAGAGAGGTAGAGAGGGGCAGAGGGAGGCAGAGAGAGGCAGAGAGTGACAGAGAGAGAAAGGGAGAGGCAGAGAGACGCAGAGGAAGGCAGAGAGAAGCAGAGAAAGGCAGAGAGACGGAGAGAGAGAGGACGGAGTGGAAAAAGAGCTAGACGGGAAGAAAAGACAGATAGAGGGATAACGGCAGTGACAGCAGAACGTCAACGGCATAGAGGAACAAGGAGAGGCCCCACACTTCACAGTGAACCAGCCTCGTAGCCTGGCTGCGAGGTTTGGTAGCGATACGATGCCATGACACTGGATAATTACCCGCTCGGCTACCATCACAGAGTGTCCGCTGTGGCGAGTAGAATTTACGGGATATGGCGGCGTCGAGCCGTATTTATAGCCCCGCGGAGGCGACAACGCGGAAAGTCCTCGCGGTCCCATTTGTTCTGGGATATAGCGCCGCTGCCCAGGCTTTGTGTCGTAACAAGGCCGTGCTCGTAAAGCACACAAGTAATCATGTCCCGACGAGGTGTGGGCGACGGCCGACAGGCCTGTCAGCCTCAGAAATCGGTTTGGGGTTCGAGTGCATCATAAGTTGGCGTCGGCCGGCCTGTGACTCCCAGAAATGGACTCGGGTGTCGAGCACTAAACTGACGTGGTCCCAGCTCGGAAGAGACTGCCGTTCCGAGGCTGTTTGTAAGTCAGCGTCCGCCGTGGAGCCGGACAGGAGGCGCCGCGGTGCTCTCAGCTGGACGCCTCGCTTCGTCTCGCGCCACGCCACGCCTCGGCCAGAGATAAGACCGGCGGCGGCACGGACGAGGCGCCCGCGCCTCTGCCGCGGCCCGGCGCCGCCGTGACCCGCATCACCGCGTCGCCGCCGGCGGAGGACCGCACGGAGCGCCGCCGGCCGCCGGAGACGGGCGCTGACGGTTATGTGCCGCCACCCGGCCTCTGACGGGCTTTATTACCGCCCGGAGAGGGCCGTCCGCGGCGCCCGGCCGTCCGACCGGCTTCAGAGCCTCGTCATCTCTGACGTCACGCCAGTCGCCCTGCGGCCCAGCTTCCGGCCCAAGACTTGTCAACAGCGGAGCGCGAGGCGACGTCGGCGACGGACAGTACCGGCCGAGAGGTTGGCGGCGGGCATTCGTGTTTCGCCTAGACTCGGGGCTGAGCCGCTGAGGAAACAATGTTGTCGGATCCTGTGTGTCGCAGTTGGCGCGAAAGGGTTGTCCGATGTGATGGAAAGTTTTTTCAAGAGGCTAGCGCACAGCCCGGGAACCCGTGGCGGATACACAGGTCTTCTCCCTGAGCTCTCTTGAACGTGAATGGAAGCCCAGGATTGCTCGTTTTGCGACCTCCGGAAACACCGGGAGCAGATGAGGAAGACTGCAATCACGATGAAGGCAGGCTATGCTAGCCTCCCCTAGCCGGCCCCTCGGGGTGGCGGTGGCGGACCAGTGACTATTCTGGGACCGAATACCACCCTTTCAGGGCCAACTGTGAGGCCTCCTACAGGACCAGCTGCGAGCCCCCAGGGCCAACTGCGAATCGCCCAGGGCCAACTACGAACCCCCAAAGGCCGATTGTGAGCCTCTCAGGGCCAGTTATGGGCCGCCGGGAACCGTCTGTAAGCCAACCAGGGCCAATTGTGAGCCGTCTGAATGGCCTGTGAGCCGTTCGGGGCCAACTGCGAGCCCCCAAGGCCGCCGGTGAGCCGTCCGGGGCCGGGACAGACGCGACAGCCGCCCGGCCGGCCCGGCTGTCGGCGCCGGGGACCGGTGACCGATGGCCGCGCCGCCCGAAAATAGCGAGACGAGCCGGCCAGCCGACCGCAGGGAGTCCGGCAGCCACGCCTCCTGGACTCCGAACGCCGAGGAGATCAGCAGCGCAGGCTGAAGGAGGAAGAACTTCCGGCGCGTCAAACACCATATACAGCGCTGAACGAAGTGGAGGGGATTAGCAGTAACGCGATCCACTAAGGCGACGCCACCAAACGCAGAGCCACGCGATGTTGTTTGGCGGTGAGCTGGCCCAGTCTGTGTGGTATTCGGAAGCGCTTTTCAGCATCCGCCGGGAAGGCGGCGGCCCCGGCCCGACGCATCGGCACACTATCCTCGCGAGGGATGAGCCGTCGTTTCGGATCCTGGCAGGGACTGACCGGCCGGCTCCGTGAGAGGCGTCCTCTCGGCTCGGCCGCCAGGACGGGGTCGGGCAGCTCCGTCCCGGGCCGGGCTAATTGATCCGGCCTCGGTCGCCGATTGATGTACGAGCGGCCGGCGCCGCCGCAGCCTGATTAGCCGGCCTCGGGCGCGCCCCCGGGGGTCCGGCGCACGCCCGCGGCCCGAGGAAATCAGCGGCCGGAGCGCGCGCGCCGGCCGCCGTCTCTCGTTACTCGGGCTCGGTACGGCGGCCGGCGGCCGGCGGTCGTCCTGCGTCCTGCCTTCCGGTGACGTCCAATCTCCCCGGCCAGCCGACATCAGCGCCAACGACTCATTTGCCTGAATAAGGCAGGCCGGGCAAGATTGCCGGAGGGCAGCCGCGCAGTCACGGAGCGACTGCCCGAGACGAAACACCGCCGCCGGCGCGCCGCCGCCGGCACGCCGCGCCTTCTATTACGGGCCTGACATTTTTCACGTTTACGCCCCGTAAACAGGATATAACTCAGCGGTCGCCAGTGCAGAGCAAATGACGCTGGAGGCGTAATGAGCTGGCCTAGTCGTAAATGTCGCGTCAACTGTGCCGGTCTTCACGGCGTGGTCCCGCGGCGTGGGGCGGGCTGCGGCCACCGCCCAGCGCGCGGCCGCCTCCCGCCGCCCAACTGGCGGCCGCCACCTCCCCGGAGACACGCGATAAATCGAGTTGTGTGATTTCGCCCGCTGACTGCGCAGTATTTAACGGTTTCTCTCCCCTCTGGACCCGACTGGCGTCGCCGAAGCTCTGTCAGCTACGGGAACGCCGCGGCGGAGATTTAGAAAAAAATCTCAAAAGATATCGGGGCGCGGTGGAAAACATCACGAAATAACTTGCGTGCATTCATTCGTCAACGACAACGCCAATACAAAGCACAGCAGCCATGTGTGCATGTTTGCAGGGTAACCACAAGTAACAAGCCGGGGTAATGAGATATTAAAATGGCAATTTTCCCTGACCTTTTACCTTCCTTATGCAATGAGGGCTATGTAGCACGTCACTAGCCTCATCTGTCAACAACCAGCGTCATCTGAAATAATCTATTCATGAAACTTAAGGTTATGCAACTGAATGTTACTAGCATCCGTATGAATGTCATTTAAGAGGCTTCCGAGTATCATATTTGTTAAATTCCTTTTTAAATTTCATTACCGAGGCTTTATAGAGATGCTCAGGTATTGACAACCAGTTTCCTGCTAATTACCTTTGAAAGTTATGCAACCGAAGATTTCAGGCATCCACATGAGTTTTGTTTAGGAGACTTCCCGGGATCGTGTTTGTTATATTCGTTTTAAAATTTCACCGCTGAGGCTTTACAGAGATGCTCTTCCAGTTCCTTGCTAATGATCTTTGTAGAATGCCGGTACATAATTGCGGACTGCTATTACATAACTGCAGACTGCCAAAACGCCATGTGCACTGGGCCAAAGCATAGCCGAGAGCAGTAGTGGCGATCCGCAGCGACTCGTCTCGGCGCCGTTCGGGGGCCTTCACCCGGCCGACCGGCCAGTCCCGGGCCGTTCAACTGCCCCCGCCGCCTCAGCACAAACACGGCCGGCCGCGGACCCGGCGGCCGGCGCCGCCTCCCCTGGGAAGCCGCCAGCTGACGTCCGGACCGTCGTCCCGGCTCGGCTCAACTGAGCCGGGCTGCCGCAGCTCAAGCCAGCCGCCGCGGAGGCGCCTACCGTACACCCGTGGAACCAGAGACGGCGCCTGAGGTGGGGAGCGTCAGGGGGTCCTCTTGGGTCACCGGCCCTACGAGAGTCGGCGGTAACACCTGGTCCAGGTCGCGCCGGCCGTCCGGTCCGCCGCCGCCGCCGCCGCCGCCGAGGCCGGCGAATTGGACATCCGGTAGCCGCTCCCCGGCCGCTCGGCATGACGGCGTCAGACGGCCGTTAGAGCCGGGCGGTCCGTCTGTTTACGTAACGCAGCGACCGCTGCCCGAAGCGCAGAAGCCGGCGGCACGTGTCTCCGAGGGGAAGGGGAGGGGCGAGGACTCCTTTTGTCTCGGTTTCCTCCGACGCTCACACCTGTCGAGTGTCCGGACAGTTGCTCGGTGTTCGAGTAACGTTGGTGTGTAGTGAGTGGAAGCTATTGGGAAGCGGTACGTGGGATGTTCCATGAAATGATGCAGCACGGCAAATGACAGCGCAGATATCGGCTAAACAGCTCGTTTGGGGCGCTTTGTTTCGGATTAGGAACATAGCTCCCAGAACAAGAACTCGATAAGTAGCGGGCAGAAGTTCGCAGTCTTAAGATGAAATCAGGCGCATGGTATTCCATCCCTCGCGTCTTCCTGAGATAACACATATACTTCCTGCGATGTGTAAGGGGATGAAACCACAGATCCGACCCCGTTACTGCATAAACACTTGACTGAAATATTCCTGATGCAGGCGGTTGGATGAACGGGTTTCCCTCCACTTTGGACGCACACTTTTTGATCTTCCAGAAAGTTGCGTAGGCACTAATGCGGTAACCTCGTTGTGGTATTGCGCGTCTCGGTATTTTATTTTGCTAATTTATTTAGCTTACACACTGAAAACTTTCTCTTTGTAATATGAAGGACATTTTCATGTTCATTCTTTTTAAATGGTTGTGAGAGCCATTGTTGTCTGTAGTCCCTCGTTTTCAAGAAGAGCAGTGTGTCATGGTCACATGGCTGCTCGTTTGCTATTCTTTTGCAACAGGTACATGTCAATGCACGAAACAATAGTCCGAAGTAACAATCATGTCAAAAGTAAGAGCACGAATTTCTCAGGAATAATGATATTTCAGACTGGATGTGTTTCCCTGAAATGTATGTCTTTTGAGCATTTTTAATAAATGTAGTCTTATGTACTGGTTAATTAGGCGCCACCTGGCGTCTTTTTATACCCGCGACCACCTAGTGGTGTCAAAAAAGGGCACCCCTGTTATCTCAGGATCTCACCGTCACTGGACCGATCTACCACCAATCGATAGCCCTGAGTCTTGCGATTCAGAAAATACTATGTTAGCCCTGATCACGTGCCTGACGACGTCACAAGTCATGTAAAACGCATACTGCTACGTCGGAAAAACTAACGCCAGTTCGCACATATCATCAGCAATATTAGTCTTAAAGCCGTCAGCTGGGTATTAAACGAAACGTCGCGATCGTCCGCATCAGAAGCATGCCAAAATGTTAAGAAAATGTCGGGTCACGGTCGGCCTAGGTCAAATTAAATACTGGTCTTACTTTGCATGCCAAAGATCGATACTTACTCGCAGTCGTTTTGATATACGTGGCAAATAAAATGAAAGTGATCTTCTGATGATCAGTTTTGCATTACCTGCTCTCCATCTCGCCAAGATTATTCTAGTTCAGGTCGGATAAGAATATAAGGATAAGATTCTAGTTCAGGTCGTATCCTCCTCCTCGTATCGTATCCTCCTGGTAAAGAGCAATAATTAGTTGGTGGAATTCTTAAATGTGTCACGTACAGAACTAAAGTGGCATCTCGCGATAGTGAAATCTGCTCTGTCTGCTTTTTATCGGGTCTAGGTCAAGTCAAGTCAGGACAGATAGTCTTTCTTCATCTTCTGGCTGGGAACGATAATTGCTTTCTGCTGCTACTGAACGATCTTCCACAGATAATATTGCATTTTATCTCTTTTTGACATCAACCTATGGCATGACCTGACGTCGCATTTGGTGAACCTTGCTGAGGGTCGCATAAGGATTTGCTTGTTTGACTTGAACGATGGGGAAAAGTCAGCGGCAACAACTTCTGTCACCCACAGTGCAGATCAGTTCAAATGTTATCATGCATGTGACCTAACATGACCTCTAACGTTAACGTGCACGGTTTTATATCCTTCTGAGTATCGAGTCCGATGTAAATCCAAATAATCCATACATTATATTCGCCAATATCATAAGAAAAACGAAGCATGTTCGCGCCACCGCCCGAAGAGGCGAAAACATGCAAGGATTCACGTATGACGTCATATCTCCATGACTTGACCTAGCATGAAAATGATTTTGGTGTCAAAATATGTAGAATTGATTGATTAAGAGGCAGTGAAAGTTTGGTTGGGCTGGCTCTTATGGTTCACAAGTTATTTACGAGAAACATAGGGAGTGCCCTATTTGACACCCCCTAGGCGGTGCCGGATTAATAAGAAAATTATTTACTGAAACTATTACCGATTTAGGGTGTCGACCTGTATTCTTTTCAGAGGGCCCTGGCCCACCCAGTGTTGATTTGGTCCCACCCAGTGATGGTTTGGGCCGCCTCCCCCCCCTCCAATATTTTCACGGGAAATGAGTAATAATAACGAAAAGAACGGCCGCAATAGAGAAGAGGCAGGAAAAAGTAAAGAATGAAGTCTAAAACGATGCATCGACCTATCTTTCTATCTTGTATATATCTATACATATATATTTTGGGATAAATGTTATCTTTTATTTGGTAAATACCAGCGAGAAACTTATAAATTTCCGTTGGTCAAAATAAAATGGGCTAAATCCGTTGAGAAATCCACATTTGGATGAGCTTAGGTCGTCAGGCTCTCCAGTTCGGCCCACAATCATTTACGGGAATCGACGCTTCTGTGGCCGATTCGCAAAACATCTGTCTGTTCGAGTGTCATGGGGAAAACGTCCACTTGGGAAACTGTAAACAATAGTGGCATTCAATCAGTTTTAATTCTCTTGTTCTTTTGGGCCCCCGACATTGTTAACAACAAAGGCGATCAGAAGCGACGCCACTGAAACAAGCAGATAACGTGGCTCAAAGATGCTAGATATGTAGAAAATCATCGAGATGCCAAACAAAATAAAGAGGAAAATCCGAACAACAATTACATTGGATGACTATTGTGACAGGGGTGGTTTGTCATGAGAAAATCTTCATAAAATCATGCAGTCTGAGAATTCAATAACTGCATCAATACGTACAAGGTTTCATTCATCTGGAGGATTTTATATCAATAGGCCATGAAGACGACACTCTGGCTACTGCACTGAGTGTTTCGATGGCATCCCTTGAGTACAACTCTAGCCATTAAGTAAAGATTTGTGCTGGTCCAAGGAATTTTCGAACGCTGGAACGTGATTTTTTGGTGGCTATTGTAATACCACAAACCACGCAGTCACAAAAGGCATTTAAAAGGGAAATTAATTTAGTCTGATCCGCTTTACACGGACATTCAGTTGTAGCTTCAAGGGTTGTAAAGGTATTTATAAAAGCACGATAAATATTTTGGGAGCTTCTAAGAAAAGAAGTTAAGTAACGTGACTGAACTTGCGTGACAGTTTCTAGGCCACTGTTTTTACCGGAAGGGTGTTTGCTGACCGGGCTGTTTTGGTGTCTTTCGTAACAATAGGTCACGTGACCGGAACCTCCTGTTTTTCCGTTGGCACGGGCCGCCCTGCTTTACCAGCCCACATCCCCGACCTTGGGGCGGACGTAGTCGCTAGGAGCTGATCAGCACATCACGGCAGTGACACTCAACGCCCCTCCGAGCTCTTTTTGAGTTCGACATATTGCCGGGGTTGCACAAACCCAAGTTTTTTATATTTAGCCATTTTGCTGATCATCTCACAGCGACGACTAATTCAATGTATCTTCATGTACGCCTTACCGTTAATTAATAGTCACACGAATTACTGTTTACCGATGCTTTGTGTAGACTGAGTGTTATGCCTCTCGTCGAACAAAAGGGGTTGCTTTAGGTTTTCCTTCAAACTACCCGAATTAAGTAGAAATGGCACAAGACATAGCGCAGCTACCTTCGCCTTTCTGGCACCGTTCTGGACATTTGCCACCAGCTGAACTGAAAACTTGTTCCTTTAAACAAACAAAGGTCTCTGCGAAAATATGCAAAGACGTTGCTTATCCGGCGCTCTCTGGGGCCCAGTACTAATGGGGATCCGAGCGAAACTAGCAATGGGAGAGGACGAGTGCTCTGCAGCGTCCAATTAGAGTACACGTTGGCCAACTTTGAGCCTCATCTTACATTTCTGTCAAGCGCAGCCGGCCGGGAAGAGAAGAGCGGCAACTTCGTTGCTGCCACTAACGAGTATAAACGAGAACTGCAGAACGGCAAATGGAGTGGCGAAGAAAATACGTCACAGCGACGCCAGCGCCAGCCGAGGCGCACTAATTGAGTGCGAGGAATCCTTATTTCTTGGTTAATATGAAATATTGTTTCAAGAAAATCCTGCAAAAGGCGAAAAGATGTTTAGTCAAAATGAATTTTACGACAAGCTGGAGATAAATTGAGTCAGATGAACGCATCTAGAAGGACAACGTTACGTTTTGGGCTGATCTGACAGGTTTTTCGCCCTTACGTTATTTCAGTAATGTTGATTTGCATTCATATTTCGACACAAAACCGTGTCGAATTTACATGAAGCCAATGATGAGGGGTCTCACGACAACGCCTCCGCAACGGCCGGGGTGCAAGCAGTTATATTATGTGGGACTGCTTCAGCAGTACTTTCGATAAGTACCACAAGCCTGTTTTCATTTAGTTTAGTCTAAATGGCAATCTGGTTTTGTTTTTGTTTGGTTTCCAATTTGGAAGACTTAAAGCTACCTTAATTCAAGAGCCAGAGACCATTAAGCAGCAAAGTTACAGCACCCGAGTGTAAGATTACTCGATCGCCGGGACATCACTCGGTTCTGGCGCGGACCTTCCTCCCACTGGTGCAGTGATTAAACGACCACAATAGCCCTGGATCTCTTCAGAGGCACCCGCGAGCGGGAATCAGTGCCACTGTTACACGTCGGTCGCGGCGGCCGGCGCAGTGGCGGGATCTGATTGCCGGAATCTTGCGCCCGCGAGGGACACTCACACCCGCAGGAGACCGCGGTGAGTGACCTCCCCGGCTGGCTGAAATCCCCGGCTGCCAGGCCGCCATTGCCTTTATTAATCGTCTATTGGCCTCTGTGAAATGAGGTGGAGCGGAGGCCAGCCGCCGGTGACGGTGAGCCGGCGGCCGGTCAAATTGGCTGCCCGCCCGGCGCCCAGAGGCAGGCCATCTCGCCGGCCAGAGGAGGGAGGTCATCTCACTGGCGAGCACAGGAGGCTCTCTCGCCGGCCAGCACTGGAGACCCCTCACCAGCAAGCAGAGGACGAAGGCTTACCAGCCGCCGTAGGAGAACCTCTCAACAGCTACTAAAAGAGACCCTCTTTCTGCTCAGCACAGAACGCCATCTGCTATCCTGCTATTTCCCCGTCCAGCCCAGCCCAGCCGGCCATCTCCTGCGTCCAGCCCAGCCCAGCCGGCCATCTCCTGCGTCCAGCCCAGCCCAGCCGGCCATCTCCTGCGTCCAGCCCAGCCCAGCCGGCCATCTCCTGCGTCCAGCCCAGCCCAGCCGGCCATCTCCTGCGTCCAACCCAGCCCAGCCGGCCATCTCCTGCGTCCAGCCCAGCGCAGTCGGCCATCTCCAGCAGCCATCCCAGCTGACCACCTCCGGTTCAGCAGGTCCGTTGACGGCTGTGGGTCGGCTGGGTCCGTCGACCATCCTGCGGCCCTAGAACTCAGCAGTCGTCTCGCATTTCAGCGTCCGACGGCCGGACGCGACAGCTGGTGCCGCAAACTTTGCCACCTCCGTTTTCTGGCCACTCCGGGAAGATTAAAACTACAGATGCACCGGTATCGAACACCGAGGGATGTGTGGGCTGTCGCGACAAACCAATGGTCACAACGGAGCCGAGGACGATCACTGCTAACTTGAAACAAAAGGATGTATTTTAGTTGGGTGGCTCAGTCCGTCGTGTCTTTGAGAGACTTTGATTGCACAATGCGGGCCAAAGCTTAAAGGTTTATTGCAGTGGGACCACAGAAACTGAAGCATTGAAGCCAAGGTATAACCTGGTATAGAAGCCGGAGTGAAATGGGATAACGGGCACATGTAAAATGGCATCAAGAGCGAAATTAAATGCGCGGCATTCCCCCGTAAACTAACAGTCAAGATAAGTACGCATTGTCCGCTATGATATGACGCCTTCTGAAGCAAAAGATTATAAATGAACAAAGTTGTTGCTTCGTAAACTGCACTTGATCAGGATCTATGTGAAGGATATGGAATATACTAGAGCTAATCAGCTTGATATAATAAGCCATTATTCCGATGTGGTGCTTAAAACTTGTTCTCAGCGACATTCAGGTAATCAAATCATTACCAATGTTGGCTGTGAATTCCATGAATGCCTGCTTTACTGCCAAGCGGCGGAAGGAGCCAAAGAACGGGCGCTGTCTTTTATCCCAATAAATGTGTACTGTAACATAATTAAGTCGAGTCTTTCCCTAATACGTTGGCACCGTGGCCATCAATTTAATCCAAATTTTGGTGTCATTAAAAAAGCGTGCTACAAACACTTTCTCAAGATATCCTCAATGAGAGTCAAGAAATACCCAAGGAATATCACGTGAATGTCAAGGAATGGCAGAGAGAGTCGGGAAAATCATTCCGATAACCTGTTAACGTCCAGGAATACGTTAACATGTCTCCTTCCACATGAATGTTCTAACATTTTTCAAACGCCGTTTTATTTCGTAATATCCACCAAGCGGGGAGTTTTTTGTCTGATATCACTGTGCATTTGCGAAATTAGAACATTCCACAAAAAAAGCTTTGCTGCAGCTTGTTACGATGGTTAAGTATAACATAACGAAATATGGCTAGCCCCAGTATAAGAGTGGGTTTACGTTTTTACGAGGCGTTTTTACTAGCAGAGGGAACTTTTCGATTCCGTGTCATATATGTAGCCGTAACAAGACTTCAAGGCAATTTTTTATTTCATTGTGTGATACTGGCAGATGTAGACCTGAAATAAACGTAACATGATGGAATTTGCAGGTTCATAGTTAAGCAAATGTTAAAATTACCCCTGAATATGGTTTGGTGCTGACACCACAAATCTAATATGCATTGCTGGGCCAAATCAAATCCTCAATAAAAGAACGAAGAAGATTTATAAATAGTTCTGATCTCGAAACATGACCATGACCGCAAGCACAAATGGAGCATTCATATTTTTAGCAAGACATATGAACGATTTAAAAATACGCAATGTGCTAACACAGCGCACCTTTCATTTCTTACCTTCGCATATGCTTACGTTCCGCACATTGCATTTTTATCCCTAGTACATCGCATGATTAAATCTAAAACCACATGGGTTATGGTCATCAACATTTGCGCAACATTCACAGTTTTCCCACCTGCAGTACGCAGCAGGCATATGAATGGCTCCAGGTCGACGCCCGGATAAGTCGTCAGTGTACGTTTTTTCCATCACGATCCCACAGCCCTGTCAAGGAGGCCATCAGGACGTCGCGCCGCCGTCGTCTCGCGGCGGCGATGAGGCCATAACTGGCCGGCGGCGCCGCGCCGCGCGCCTCTCTGGAATGCTGTCCCGCGCCGCCGCCGCCGGCCGCCGAAAAACAGGCCCATCGGCCGCCCGACGGGCCGGCGTCGGCGGCGACGAGCGACATCCGTCGGCTGTCGCGTGCCCCGCCCGGCCAGCCGCCGCCAGGAGCGGGCGAGCCGCGCCAGCCTGCCGCCGCCGCCGCGCGCCGCCGGCGCCGCTAATAATTGCACCGGCCTAAACGAATCGCCGCCTGCCAGTGCGGCCCGATGAAGCCGGCCGAAAAACGGATTGGAGTGGCGGAGGCCGGCCGCGGTGTCAGCGCCGCTCCCGGCCGCCGGCCGCCGGCCGGAGGACCGTCTCAGCCGGCGGCGGCCGGCCGGCGGACGGCCTCAGAGACGGCGGCGACGCGCTTCAGTGGCCGGCCCGATGGCGGCGCCGGCATTTTATCCGATTACAGCGGAAGTTAATGGAAAATAGATCCGCGGCGGGCGCTATCGGCGGCGGCGGCGGCCGCGCCACTCGATCCGTGCGTCTCTCATTCCGGCCGGCTCAGAATTAATTGTGGAAAAGCCGGCCCGCACACCGCCGGCGACGTATCGGCCGCGCTCAGAGCCCGCCATTCGGGGCGGATACGAGGCTTGCGCGACCCCTCCTGCCGGCACCATGTACAGCAAGCGACGGTCAACAGGTTTGACAACTTGACAAATTGAATGCTGTCGTTTTGTAGTGTTTTTCTTTTCCATTTCTTCTCTTATTTCAGTGAAGATAGTAACTGACATACGTCGATAGAAGTGACTCATTTGGAGGATAAAAGGCATTCCTCGACGTTGGTTCTAAGATGCGCCCAACCTACAAATCAATATATTTGTAATTTCACAGCAAGGTTATAATCCGACTTTAAAAACACGTCGAACAAATTCCGTTAGCGCATACAAATGGGCAACATTCCTTCGGGATATCTTACTCGACCTGAGGGGCAGCCAAAGGTTAAGTGAATTCTGGGATTCCACGAGCTGCTTGTATCTAATTCCATCCTTTCAACTTCTCAGCTGGACATGATTCTGCGTCATTGGTTCTCGGTCAACGACACGTCTACTATAGGCAAATTTTCCAGTACCGCGAGTAAACAAGGGTTCCGGTCGAGCGGGAACGCCATCCTAGCTGCACCACGCGGAGCGTGTGCCTTTGAACGGTTCTGTTGTTGTCCTTATCTCGAATGGGTCTGCCCTGATCTGCATACGGATGGGTTCGTCCGGCCGCGAGATACTCTCGCTGCTATCGCTTCCCTTAATAACAAACAACGGCGTTTTGGCACTGGCTCCAGTTCAGCAGTGGAGCGATTCTGTCGCTGGCCGCGCCCGCTTTCAGGCGTGGCCGTTTTTCGGGCGACGTCTGCTGCTCGGTTGGTGGGAAGCCGTGTTTGCTGGCGGCTCGTCGTTACTGCCGACCGACCGGCGCGGCGGGCCGACCACCGCCATTTGTCGCCCACCGCGGCATCCGAAAAGTAACAGAGCACTGGCAGGTGCAGTCTGCCACCGCCCGCAGACTGTTGGCAGGGGCCAGTTTGCTGCCAGCTGGTCTATCATCAGGCGCAGTCTGTCACCGGCCTGTGCGCCGCCCGCTGTCTGCCATTAATTACGGTCAGCTGCGAGATGCAGTCTGCTGTCGGTGGCAATCCGCTGTGGGCTGCAGTCTGCTTTAGGCTTCAGCCTGTGTCGGCGACAGTCTGTTGTCAGGCACGGCCTGCTGTCTGCTTCAGTCTGCTGTCAGCCGCAATAGGCGGCCGGTAGCAGTCTGCTATCAGCCGCAGTCTGTTATCGGCCGCAGTCTGCCGTCGGCCCCAGTCTACTATCTGCTACAGTCTGCTGTCACCCGCAGTCTGCTGTCGGCCGCAGTCTGCTATCGGCCGCAGTCTGACATCTGCTACAGTTCGCTGTCGCGGCGCAGTCCGATGTCTGCCACAGTCTACCGTCGGGAGCTGTCGGCTATCGGCCGCAGTCTGCTGTTGTCCTCAGTGTGCCGTCAGCCAGTCCTCTGCGGTCCACATTTCGCCACTGGCTGCGGTTCGTCGCCGGCGTAGGTCTGTCGTCAGCCGCAGTCGGCCGACGTGCGCGGCCAGCGGCGACGGCCGCCTCTCCTCGTTATCGTCCGCCAGACGGTCCTATTGGAAGTCGACACGGCCGCGGACGCCCAGGACAGGCATAAATCATCCCCCAATTTCGGTGACGTCAAAACTTGGGCCGGCGCGCCGCGTGGGAGAAGGGATAGTGAGAGCAAACTTCCAAACTATTAGAGAGGCTGTCGGCGGGGAGGGAAGGCTTACCTGTCGCAGTCACGTAAACTATGGCTGAATCCGTGAATACCTGGGATTCTGGCATGGCAAACTTTGAAATTGGCGTTGGGAGCGGCGAACAGCGACTTGATTCTTGCCATTACGGGATATTGCAGGTAACTTCAACAGGACGGTACCAGGAAGAGAAGGGTGAAGAGAGAGGCAAAGAGAGAGAGAGAGGGGAGAGAGGGGAGAGGGAGAGGGAGAGAGAGGAAGGGAGAGAGGAGGGAGAGGAGGAGGAGGTGGGGAGGAGAAGAAGGAAGACGGGAAGGGAGGAATTGAGAGGAGGAGTAGACAGAGGGGAAAGTGGGGTCCAAGGTGAATGACCTGTATTTGCAAATTCCTTTTCAGCAACAACCAAGTATCACAGCGCGATGAGTTATGATTACGTGAGTTTCCGCAGCATTCTTTTCGTCTAGTGACTAGATAGTAATAAGAGGGAGGTTAAAAACTGCTTTCGATGCCAGCATAGCCCAAGCTGGCGGTAACACCTGAATGTTACAAGTATGCAAAATTGTCAATCATCCAGTATGGTGCAGAGCACGGACAAAAATGGAGCATAACGGAGCAAATGCGGTGTTCCTAGCCATAAACACAACATAAACGCAACAACACAAACGATCCAGCCAGCAGCATACCTGCTAATACGGATAAGTCAGATATGATACCAAGAAAAGAATGATCATATCTCAGTTCTAGTCATGAGCCCTTTGAACCGTGGACTACGTGCAAATATTGTTTGTGGATTGTATCGATTTTCTAAAGTTATTCACATACAATTGCTGGTAAAGTCGTGACATGCATTACTGCACCCTGTGTTTGCTCTGAAGTGCTTAACCGTTTAATGTCGCACACCGCACTGGTACAATTCTATGGAATGTGTCGCTAGTCAGTGTGTTGTTTTTGTTTGAAATGTTTATGAGCACTGACACCTGATGTGACGAGACAGTACGGTGTAAGCCAAAAATATTCACCGCCTGAAATGTGGGTAAAACTCAGTCGGCGTGGCAAGTACAAACGAAGCATCAAGGCTGGACCATGAACCCAGCAACCCGTGAAATAGATAATAGCCCTTGCATCGTTACTTTCAGCATTGCATGATTTGTGCTGTTTGGTTCATGCTAAGTGACTGGGCTGTCAGCCGACGTGAAAACTGAAGGTCATGAGGCCTTCAGTTCGTTCGTGCGCTTACGTATGAAGTCCGTATGCAGCCACAGCCGGCTTTTTGACCCGCATTCCATATAAGGTAGGAACCAGAAAGAAAATTTCCCCCAGCTAGATACTTAAGGTTTGTGTTTCATTGTACGTTTGGAGAAGAAAAACTGTTTGCGCGGATTCCTCCGTGAAGCACGGTTTCAATGGCAACACTTGCCGACGAGTTCGGCGAATCAGAAAGCGAAGGCGGAAGCACAAGCAGCGTGCGCTAGTGACACGGGATGTCAGCGCCGCCGCCGACACCCCCCGGCGTCAGGCGATCGCCGTACCTGCTCCGATTGGCGGGCCGCTGCGACTCCCGGCTGCCGCCGCCGCCGTCGCCGCCGGTCCGCCGGCGCCGGCGCTGTTTCCGCCGTCGGTGTCGACGGTACACTGGCCGGCGGGGACGGTCCGGCGGGCCGGGCCGGCTGGACGGCGCAGGTCCACCGGCCCGGTCCAGCCTCGTCCGCTGTCGGCCCACTCTGGCACCCCGAGGGCAGGCTTCTTAGGCTTGGCTGCGGCTCGGACGGTGTTGCGGGGTCCCGACCGTGTGGCAAGGGAAGCATCCGTTCATTGTCGCTGCTGGAGCCACATGTGCGACTATTAACTGAGAGGGAGGAAAAACAAACAAGTTTCCTGATGATGATATTGCTCTTGTGCATCATGCTTGCTTACCTCTATAAAAAGATACGTGGCTGCAGCTGCTTGCTCGACGGATCTCGACATCTCTCCGTGTGTGCCTGCGAGCGTACATTGCACACAAATCTCAGCGATAAACGAGCAGACTGTTTTGAATAACAAAACCCTTGGCGAGCTTCGCGGAAAAATGCGTTACGCTCCGGGTGTGGACGCCAAACAGGGACGGCTTATTTACTCGGCCGACACCAGCCGAGCCGCTCCGCATTGCGCGCGCCATCAGATCGCAGAGCCGCCGCCGGGAGTACGAGATTGCCCGAATGGTTGTTTGGATATCTATCGGGGTCTGCGCGCCGGGCCCGGGGGAGTCATCAGCGCGGCCCGATCCGGCCCCCGGGACGCCGGGCGGCGGCCGTGGGAAGAAACAGGGCCCGGCCGATCCAGGGATTCGGGGCGTGATGCGAGGAGGACACAGGCCTCTGCAATGGGCTGCGCGCCTCTGAGACTTTCCCTTCCCATCCTTGGGCGGCGCGTGACTGACCCCACGGATCGAGCGTGGCGCGGGCCAGTGGATGAGGTGACAGAATGGAGTGTTTGGAGTTCGGATAGCGCTGACTCAGCAGAGTGGGCATGGAGTTGACCGGGCCGAGGGGATAAAACAGACACAGTGGGGAGGGGTTTAACCAACCGCAAGGTAACGAAGAATGGAACGCGAGGGAAGAGCGGATTGGACTGACGGCAAGGGTAGACCAGACTGGTCCAGTGGCGCAGAACAGTTATAGAAGTAACTGCATTAGTCTGCACCAAAATGGTGTGAATGCCTACCACAGTTTTGAGAAAGATAAATGACGATAAAATCAGCTTAAACTTCGTGAGAGTTTTGTTACGAAAATCGTTCCGAGAACAATGAAATATTCCGATGCTTTTAAACAAAGTACAAGAAACGATATTTTCTGCCTATTAATTTGTAGTAGCCTTACCACAATAGTCGGTCTTTTCGACACCAGCCAGAAGTTCTTTCATTGAAATAACCTTTCTAAAAAGTAAAAGACATTGCGCTTTCTAGTCTATAGTACTATCTTCTTGACTCATGCAGCATTTAGATTGCATTACCATGGCATGCCACGTTCTCCGATAGTATGATCGACCCGCCTATTTCCCGCAGAACAGTATCGGCTCCCGTTATGTAAGGGAGGACGAGTCCCACCTGCCCACTCTGGCGTGGTGTCCGTGTCAAGCGAGCCTAGCCTTTGATTCGACGTTCGAGCGGTCTGGCCGGCGTCTGAAGCCGGACGCGACCTTCGACCTGACCGAGCCGTTCGCCTCCGAAACAGCCTCCGGCATCCAGGAGAACTCCGGACGACTAAAGCGGCGCCCACCGCTCTCTCGTAAAGATGAAATCTAATTTCGGGAATGGTTTCCTAAGTGGCTCCCGGTCCAGTCCAGGTCACCGGAATCCTCTCTGTCTGTGGCAGACTTGTGAACTTTGCGGCCGCGCTCCTGAACTCAATGCAAGCGGCGAATATCGAATGAGCTCTTGATGGAGTTAGCCCCTGTGGGAACGAAAGTTGACTCTATACTCCGTCTGACTTCGCCTCGAGTCTGTGCTCATATTCAGCGAAGGCGGCTGGCGGTCACGTTCATTCCTCGCTTTTGGCGGGTCGCGACGAAGCCGTTCAGACCTGTTCCCAGCGTCGTGGCACGTGGCTCGGCCAGGCAGGCGTCCCCTTTCCTAGACTGCCTACGAAGCGTGTATGATCCTCCCCAGAGGCCACCTCGCTGTCGTCCAACACGCTCAAATGGCTGCTGCGGCAAGTGGCCACTCCATTAAGGGACGTTGCTCCTTGTTCTCCGTATGGCTGAATAGCTGTCGCCTGGTGCCCCCATTAGAGGGCAATTCTATCTCGTCTCTGCAGGACAGAGTCGCGGTGAGACGATGTCATTCAACCCAGCAGCGTCGGATAAGAACTCGGACTTTCGTCTGCGTTTAGGAAACGTCTAAATGTAAGAAGTAAATCGAGTTCTGTGTGCCTGGCACAGAGACCGAAAAAAGTATTAATTTCAATCTCGATGAAAGCATGACGTCTGCTTGAAGTCGTTACGAGAACTGAAACACATCACACGGGGAGAATCGATTCGACTGTGAAGCTGCAGACTTTTGCAAGACATGCAGACATCTGCCATTGTCTTGGAAAGTGTTCGGCTCTTGACTTTACATACAAAGCGTCAAAACCCCGCACCCAGAACCGCGTCTCCGATTTTCGGACAGAGTCTTCCAAAACATCATCCACATCATCCCTCATCGGCTGGCGACGAGCCGCACGCTGCTGGCGGCCGCGCGGCGGCGCAGTTCAGCGGCGCGGCAATATTGGCGCGTTCCAATTTTTCAGCGCCGCCCGCCCGGCCGGCGGACGATTCGGAGCCGGCCGCGAGCTGTCGACAGCCCGCCACCACACAGATCTGGCCGATTCTGCAGTCCAATCAATCAGACCGCTCGTCACGCGGGAGATATCGCTCACTGTGTTCATTGGCTAATGGGCCGGGGCAGAGGCCGAGATGACGCCGGCGCCGGTCACCGCGGCACGGCCGAGCGCTCATCGCCTGTCGGCGGTTTCCGGGGCCGGTCCGCCGCCGGCTGTCAGAGCTCTGCGCGAGCCCGAATCCCATCGCCGTCAGGCGGCAGCCGCCGCCGGGCCTTATGAGTCATGTGCTGCGAGTCCATAACATCCTGCCGCCGTCAGGATTTCACAGCTGTCAGATTACGCGCCGGCCGAAGCTGCCAGGATCTGACGGAGTTTACATTCTCGACATGGGTGTCGCCACTTGTACAGGTAACAAGTGCTATGCGTTTCCCATTCCACGGACTGAGGCTACAAAATACATTTCTTCCTACTGCGGTATATTATTTGTCATCTGTTTAGCCCCTAGACCAACTGTTTAATCGCATTATACTGGAAATACTAGGCGACTTTGGTCCTTATTGGCAGCCAGATGTTTATAATGCCCAGCTTCTCGATGAAATGGTGTCCACTCAGAAAAACCTGGCGGCTCGAACGCATGCCATAATCTGACGGATATTAATGTATAACGAAATCTGTGCCCAACAGATCTCAAATTTTTCCAGTCACCAGGATATCGGAACTGCCAGCAGTTATCGATGCCTTGAAACCTACAGATAAGTGTACTTTTTTCATTGTTGTCAATAAATTACGTATCAGTACCTCATATGTGTCACTGTTTCACGGCAGCGAGAATATCACGAATTTCGGGATCCGACAGGGATCTGAAATATTCCTTTATCCTTTGAAAGATACAGCGTTTGGACGCCACATACGGACTTAACCCACCCCGTCATGGGGATCAGTTTGACCCACCAGTTAGTTTTTGTTGCATATCTTCTGAACAATTTAACTTTCATTTCTGAAACTGGCATTACTGTCCAAAAAGATGATTACCAATAGCAAACTTTGTTATGTCTTTCAATTCGACTGTAACTTTCTGAGATATTAAGGTTTAAATCCGGTCGTCACCGCCCTGCCGAACGTCGAAAGGCGGGTAACCACCAGCAAGAGCCGTGACCTGATACGATCTCGGATGACTTTTGGGTATCTTTCACTTCACACGGTATCACATACCTATGAAGGGATATAGCCATATCATACTGGAACCGTATACGAGTTTCTAAGACACTCAAAGCCACCAAACCAACAAAAATTAAGTCAAAGCTATAACCTACGCCGTAACATATCTCCATTTGGCCTTATCTGACCAAAGACGTAACGCGCAAAGTAGGAAAAATAGGGCGATTTTAAAAAGATTAAAAACGATGCTATCCAAAGATGTTACTTTTCGTACTCAATCGCTATTAATCTGGATGCCAGGAAGAGGGAATCAAATTGCCCCCCCCCCTGACGGGGTGTGCGGGCAAGAGCACGATGACGGGCCGGGTTAAGCAATTTGAAATGATCACAAGGCGGTGGTAATGACTTTGAGACCTATTGGTCACTGATAGGGGATGTATTTCATAAAATAGTTTATATGGTCAGAATAGCCCAATATGGTTTCATTCAATTTATTCTTGTTCACACCCGTATGCCATATGTTAGTATATCCGTATACTGAGGGTAGAGCTTACCTCACAAGATCTCCAGCTGTGAGCACGGACGAATAATGTAGCCCCACGCCCTTGTACCGGTCCTTGTTGAATGATGGGTTTCCTGAGAACTCTTTCCAGGAATTTCAACTGTAATCATCTCGTAGCTGGTTTGTTGGATGATATTGCTTTGCGCGATAGCCGGGAATCAGTTTCAAATAGTAATGCCGGTTGGTTGACTCAAAACCCAGCTTTCTACGGTCAATAAATCGCTTATGCCAGATGCAGTTTTCAAAGCAAACGATGACATTGTTTATTTACTTAAGTGATCCTGCAGCTTTACTTCAGTGCCGGCTTTGAGACTGCGGCAAGCCGAACTGAACCTGAAGCCTTCGCTGTGCAATGTTTTTAACCCTTTTCAGTCCTTTTTTATACGGGTACGTTTTTAACGGAGCTAACAGAAGGCTTTGCCTTACATGCTGTTGGGCAAAAAAAGGATGAGTTTTAATCTTCCCGAACACTTAAGGCCGTAATCCAGTGAAATTATTAGTGTTTGCCTGACTGGATAGCCGACGTAGGCGCTATTAGCGATATAATCATAGACTTTGGCTCGCACTGAGCTTTCACATAATTGAATACTTAGGAGAAACTCTGTAATGGGTGCTTCCAAGGTTGGCAAATCCTTTAATTGGTTGCATTAGCGTTGTTTACTCAAGTACACCATATGGAGTGTATTCCTAGAAAACATGCCTTTGTTATTGTTTATCTTCAGGCGGAGTCCCAAAAGTGGTCAGAATCCGGTTGGCACCTGGTTCAATTTTTGTAGCTGTGAGGCAGGAGAGCCCACGCTTTCACCTCACAGATGAGTCGAAATTACCAATGTCACGCCTGGCAAGATGGCACTGGTAAGCTCAGTTATAGTTGCGCTCACGAGTACGAGTACGAGTGCGAGCCTATGGACTCGTACCCCAGCAGTGTTCTGACCAGGACCCGCAACGAAGGAATATCAGACACAGGGAATCGGCCACCCCGCCGCCGTCTGTCATAATCTCGGCCGTACCCTGAGGTCAGCGCGTCCGCGATGGTGGCTCGCGCCTAATTTAGCCCGTGTCTGTTTGCCTACCGCCGGTGGGGCGCGTGTAATGAAGAGACGGCGACAACACGCCATACGCTCTGGGCCGGCGTGCTGGCCGGGGCTCGGCAGCAGGGCGATGTGTGTTGACGCGGCACAGCTTGTCGACCCACCGGCAGGTGGGTGAGATGTAGAAAATGATAATCCCAGGTAGAGATTTGAACTCACGGACACAGGGGTGAGCGGATGGCACTGGTCACAGTATCCTTTGACGGCCCAACGACAATAATGACGGAATGTGGGTGGAGGCAGTATGGAGACTTCACGACAGGTAAGGTGAAAGAAGCTAGTCATTATAAGATCACTAAAGTTGCTGAAATGCTTTGCATTGCAGATGCTATATGAAAGGCAGTATTGAGTTAGGCAAGAAGTTGTCACCATAAGATCACTGACGCTGCTGAAATGCTTTACGTCGGGCATCTAAAGAAATCACGCAAGGCGCTTGAGCAAGGCAAAAGCATTTGTAAACCTGTTCTGTTTTTTTTTCGTCTTTTTGAGCGCAGCAGGAAACGAACTTTAACTAGGCGTATGACCAACGTCGACAGTTAATCACACTTATGAACCCAGATCATCACTTAAAAAGAGCCAACTTTAAAACGTTCTCTTCAGTCTATTCGTGAGTTTTCCACCGCCTGTGGTCTATTTGGCCGAAATTCGTCCTCGCGCTCACATTTTTCGTCGTCCGACCCAGCTACGTCCGCGAATTCAGCGCATCCTTTTCCGCTTTCTCCAATGTATTCCAGCCACGTTGTCGCGAGGTGTGGGAAAATTTGGGCCAAGCCATTCGCTTGATAGGCTGTGACATTTTTCGTAACTGCAACGCAGGGTGACGTCGCGAGAGAATTACAAACGCTATCTGGCCGTCGTCAGACTAAGTCAGTCTACAAATAAATGGCCTTGTTTGGATACCCGGCGCGTGCTATGCCTGTCAAATGCGACGCATACATTGTGAACTTAATTGACGTTCACTAAGTGATACAGCAGCCTAAAAAGGTATAGCCTATTCATCGGGACCATTCACGGGGACCTTGTAGAGCGCTGAGCATATGGTAACCTCGTGAGACAAACAGAGTATGTAGGGCGGCGAAAAGGGCTTTATATAACCAGGAATACCTTTAAAATGGGATTTTTTGGAATTTTTACGGAAACTTCTGAGGAGTAGTTTTACTTCGCCATCTACTTCGTTTCTCTGTCCCACTGTGTCGTGATCTGTATGAAATGAATGCATGTCCATGAATGCATACAGTTTACAGTTTATTTGTTTACTTATTGATCGAGCACATCCGTGTGGCACAAGGTTTTTCGCCGCATGTCGTCATACAAAGAAGAGGTGATTAAAACAGCAAAATAAGCACACATAGCAAAAGGACAGGACACATTTATGTGCAAAGCGCTGCGCTCCGAGATAAATGACATGTTTATTTTATGTAATGACGTTTTTCAAGCAGCGTAGTGTCGCATCGAGTGACAGACCGATGTAATGTAATCAGCTCTAACAATTCACCTTTCGTGGTTACGTCTTCAAGTCATTTACATAATTTTGGTTCACCCAGTGTTTCATCAATGCAAGTGGCGGCCATTAGTAACGATGCAGCAGCATGAAACTGTGACGAAATTGGGACTGCCTTCAGTAGTCGTACATGCGCATTGCACATCTGTCCACCTGCGGCTTTGGATTAAATCAAACGTTTTGGTAAACGTTCAGTCTCTGATACTTTGTTATGCCCCACAATACTTGCAGCTCGAAGTAACAGACCAAACTTCTATTGTTCTACAATAAGACTCAGTTCGTTCCAGTCTGTTACGTGTTCCCACACAATTGCTACGAGGCTAAAATACTGCCAGCCTCGCGCCTCCTGCCCTGTTTATGTTACGGAAGCTTGCCGCGAAATACCCACAGCACAGTAACACAGCTGAACTATCCGCAAATTGATGCGTTTCTCGAAAGACACATGGCCTCGCGGCCGTTTGATCTGCTAGCCGCCGCTGACTTATTGCTGGCACGAAACACCATCTTCTTCAAGTCGGACCGGGCGGGGTAGCAGCAGGCGCTCGTCAGTCACCCCACCGGATTTATGACGCATAAATAAAAAGTCCGCACTCTGACCGAGCTGATATACGGTCAACGCATCTTCAATAAACCATCGCGGTGCACTGTGAGATGATATGTGGTGCCGTACATCAGACGACGGTGACTTTGGTTTGCGTTTAGCTGCTGTCATGGAGATTCCACGCTCCAGGTGACAGAGGGCACGAGCGTGGCGTCTCTGGCGTCGGTCCTGGATATCGAAAAAAAATTAACGGCCAGGGCATTTGTTTGATGAGATAACTTTGGTTATTTGCTATTTGAAGCGGAAGTATGCTCACTTCTTACATTCATTTCATCGACCCTGACCCTGTCGCCAGCGTGCTTTTAGTCTTTGATGCCCACGGTCCCACCAGACGGCGTGGAAGGTCATTCACGTCATCGCAGAGTTTTATTCTAGCCGGGACATGTCAATCAAGTCGCGATTTGATTTCAGGGTTGCGTTGTAGCGACGATCATCCCGAACCTCCAACGCACCAGGTTATGAGCTGGTCATATTTTGACTGCGTCACTGTTGCAGACGGCACCGGACCTATCTTCGATCAAACCGGACAGCAATATATCTTCCAGGGCCTTCATTTATGTGGCATTCATTTAACTGCATTGCTATCCTGTTACATCTCTTTGAACCCAAAGATCGATTCAAACGTTTACGTAATTATCGCCTTATCTGCAAAGCATCATTCATACCACTGTCTATAAACCTCGCACGGACCATTAATATTCGGCACGCGAGGCCGGGTTCACTTGTCCTCGGACGGTCGGGCCGGCTCCGCCGCGGCCGAGGGCCGGCCTGCCGGACTCGTTCCCAGTTCGGCGACAGCGCCGTAATGATATGAGCGGCGGTCATTTGCGGCCTGGTGACACGCTGCGTGGCCTAATGCTCCCGATGCGTGGTGCCCGCCCACCGTCGGCGGTGATAAATGGGTGCAGACTCCCCCCGACCTGGCCCGAGCTGGCCACAACGTGCCCGCCACTCTGTTGACCCCCGGCGTCAGCCACTTACCGAGAAAATTAAATCTCGAACACGAGCTCATATTTATTACTGGGCGCCGGAACGATTCTTGTGATGGAGCCTCCTGTGGAATTTAATCTTTTGGGAACGAGACTGTGGAATTCTTTGTATTTCAGCTCCGTTGGGAAGCGAGCCCTTAAAGGGCGCGTCCCAAAGCGGCCCATACCAAAACTGTTCAGATTCTTTGGTTTAATTTGTGGTGAACAACCCATCTTCGAAATATCCTCTGGCCGTGCCAGAAAGTATTTGGATCAATGGGCAGTCCAATGATTATGGCTGATACGGCCCGAAAAGGTCTGATTTCGGGCTGGATCTACGGGATTAATCGTTGTTTAAAAAAAATGTTACTTGAGATGCTGCTGTCATTGAAGTTGTTTGTTTTTGAAGTTTAAGGTGTTGTTAACAGGATAGTGGGTACTCGAGGCGATTTTCAGACTGTGGTATTTTCTGGGAAGTTCCTCAGCGTCAGAGACCGATCATTTCTGAAATATCATCAGATCATCATCATCAAGTCATCATCAGATCAACTGCTGAAATATTTAGCGTCAAAAAAGCTTCCGTTACAAAAAAAGTATATAGTAAAAAAGTAGTCGCATATCGATAATTTTGTCCCAGCTGCATGACCATTTGCGTTTTCAATCCAGCTTTTGTTATCGTCACCCGAGATCGCACCGAAGAAGCACTAAAGAAACACTGAAGGGGACCCATGATCGAAACGTCAGCTTACTCCCCGGCTCGTCTAAGAGCCACAAGCCACACTAGCATACAGGCCAACAACCACCAAGAAATTAATTCACATTGTATGTGTGTTCGTTGTTGCAGCATTTTGGGACCCCGAATGTAAATTCCGATGCTGCCATAATTTCTTTGTCCTTTAATTCCTCAAAATAAGCGTTTTCCCATAACTTATTTGTGTTCTAATTCCTCAAGATAACTCCCTTTATCAGCTTTGGGTTGAACACTGTATTGCCGTGTTTGTCAGTAAATTGTTTGTTTTGTGCATGGGTAACGATCCCGGGGGCTGGGAGTCTGGACCCCCAACATCCAGGGATTTTCACATAGGCCTATGACAATGACTGGAAAGAAACGGTCTGAAATCATCTGCGTACCCCTCCCCGCCCCCTATAATTTTCGGAAATTTCCAGCCGTGGTTATGTTTCACAGTTTGCCTGGCTTTATAGCTACGGCGAGTTTTGCGTTTCGGAACAACCAACAGGTCTTGCTTGCTTTCAAATGTTTTAGCCGATAAACTTATCTTAAGATCGTATTTCTTGCCTAAGTTTCCAGGATGAAGAAAATATACTAGAAAAGTCAATATTTCCTAGTAGCTGCCATCAATGTATTTGGAGCTGGATTTTTCACTTGCAGCAAAATGTCTAATGCTAGCCTTTCAATCGCCTCAAAGACATAGCCTCAAGGATGGTCGGGGCATAAAAGTACAGGATTACCCGGTGACTCTTCCCTCTACGGTTGGCTTCTTTTCAGCGAGTCTTGGTTTACGCCCGGCCTCTTGGCTCTTCGCCTTCCTTCTGCATTCTGAAATCTCGACCACGCTCTGGTGCGGCGTGCGCACTCCCCAAGAACTGCGTCAATGTGCGCTCTGAGAGCACTCAAAACGGGCCGTCGAGGTGTTTCCTCTTGTGGCGCTGTGATGGGGCCTGAGCAGTACAGCTTTCAACGTGATATTCTTAGCGGGGATTCGAGTCGATCGAGGCGCGATGAGCCGGGGACTCGGCACCGATCATGCCAGGCGATATTCCGCTTCATTTTGCACGGAGGCGCGGGATTTCCATCGAGCCGTTTATTACAGAAACTTCCTCTCGCTCTCAGCTGAATGCACACCCCGAGCGCATATTGAAGAGCGAGCGATCTTTGATGCAAAAAGCGGGCGAATTCCCTCTTTGAAGTCAGGCCAGAAATGCGCTGAAGGGAGTCAGTCCTGCTGGAAGGAGGCGTACTGTTACGTGCCTCAGCGGAATGAAGAACGCCTCCACATGAAGAACAGGCACTTTCCGGGGCAGAGGACTGTAGGTAACTTGGAAACTTGTGGTACAAAAGCGCCGCTGTTTCCCATATTTGTCCTTAAAAAAAGATTAGATTCCAGTTACTTACTATGACGGTGCTGATGACCCCAGTGCGTGACGTGTTTTCCAGAAACTATGCACCATAGGGATCTGGTGACGTCTCTCCGTCTGTCGCGATGTCCCTGTCCGCCAGTCTGGCCAAAATGCTAAGCTTCAAAAATGGACCGCAAGTGAGTAGTCGCCAATGTGCTGCAGTCGCTTTTCCGGCCGGCTCGCCAAGGCTACCCAGCTAGTGCGAACGCACATTATGAAAGGGAGCCAGACCGTACGGCGACGTTCGCATCTTTTCTTGGTCGCTATGTCTTACTGTGCGCTGTCTGCTTTCAGAGGGCGAGTCTGGCGTAGATTCGCAGCAGCGCTTCGACTGCACATGGCCAGACGGCAAACATCGAGCGGCGTGGTCCGGCCTGGCAGTGCGACCGGCCGAGACCGCCAGCTTTCGTGACAGCCGCTCTGCGGCTCCATGTGGCGGCAAACATGTAATCGTTCCGGCGCTTGACCACAGTCGTTCAGTCCACAGCTCTTAATTAAAACTTTCCGGTACAATTGTGTGAGTCGTATGTCAAGCACGGCTCCGTTTCCACGTCGCTCTGTGTAATTTTGGCCCGATTCACGGTAACTTACGTTCCCCGTTGCAATGGTCATCAGGGTTCGGCACGTACTGCATTTCATCGACGTATGTGTGTTCATGAGTCGCGAGCACGTGCATTGCAACGGGGAAACTTGATCGCTAGGAAACAGATGAGACTGGGTTAGTGATTGTGAAGGAATGAGTTCAGAAATTAACTTTATGTGAACAAGTGAGAGAAAGAGAGGAAGGGTGGGGAAAATTTTTTGTCGATATTCATATCCACTTCCATATTTTTAGCCTTATCTTCACTCAGATTCATATGCAGACGCATATCTAGATTTAGTTACATATGCACAAATGTGTCCATGTCCATATGCACGCGCATATGCATATCCATATACGCACAAACTAACCGAAATTTTCAAGGGACCGTTTTCTCAACATTGGTTGGAATGGGCTATGTGGGATTAATTTTTGCCTTTCCAAAAGTTAAGACCTATACAGTTCTTCAGATATAGCCAGAGTAAAATGGAATTATTAATGCACCAAATATTACAGTCCAGGTGTAGTAATAAGTGACATTCGCACCACCAGGATGACAGACCGCCAATACCGGTCAGGAATTGCTTTATTATTCCGCTGATCCGATGCTGTGAGATTGTTAGAATTCTTGACTATCGATGGTATGGTTAATACCTCCAGCAGGCGTCAGCGAAGTATTCGACGCGCCTTCCACTCGGCCCGACCGTCCGGACGCCGCTGCCGGCGTGCAGGACGCGGGCGGACGCGAGTGCAGCGCTGTTTGTTTCTTTCCTTTCGATCAATACGGCTTGCCACTTTTGCTCGCTCTCTGCGGGATTGAGCGCCCGTGCTTTGGCACTGGCGCGGCGCCAGAATTAGGACAAATGACAGGCCGCCCTGGGGAATACCCTGGCAGACACAATTATTGCGATTTGTCGGTTGGGCGGTGGGCGGGATCGGTGGGCGAGATGGCTTTTCAAGCTTCAAGTTTCGGACTGCCAGCGGCGAGACTTGGGACGGAAGAGGAACCAGAAGTGCTAATGTGCTGTACCTGGAACAGGCTAAACCAGTGGAATCTCGTGAATATATGCAGGCTAGAGGCAAAAAGGGATATTGAACATTGGACATTTCCTGCTTGGTAAGCTTTTGGGTTTTGAATAACGTATGGGCCTTTGCTGAACTTAGCAATAAACAGATGCAGTGTCCATCAACCGTGGCATGGCAAAGGTATAGCAACACAGTCAGTTATTGATCAATGCCCTTAAAACAGGTCATCCGACAAGACATGCGTGTTGTTTGCTTCGTTTCATTTTTAGACCTCTGTCCATGCGAGTAATTATTTGGGTTCGAAGCTGATATTCAGATAACTATGGATTCTGGTTGATTTCTTTTAAAGAACACATGAGGCTCTGCGCAAAGTTTCATAAACGAGCTCATACGTATAGAGAAGAGCTACCTGAAACCACCATCTGAATGTTATCTCACCTATTCAGCAACAGAACAGCATTCATAAACCTATCCCTATTCACTGCATCATGTTCATTGCTACAGAAAGAACCCGTGTTTTTCGGGAGCGATTTTCCTGTTTCAAATTTTACGACAGTTTAGGGAGTGATCGAAGAAACCGTCGTTTTATGAAGGACCGGTTTTGTGAGCTATGACGCAGCATTTTCGGCTTCGTGTCACAATGGTCGTCGGTTAATGCGACGAAACAGGTATTCCTTTCTGTCTCTCTCATTAATTTGTTTTCTCTCGATTCATTTGCTCTTTTGCCGAGAGAAATAAATGAAAATGGCAATGGATTGCCTTTTATATAGATCGCTTGCAATCCGTGTCTTTCCTTGCAGCCGTAGAAGTTTTTATCGCATAATAAGGCATGTGAGAGCATTGGTTGTACTGAACTGTTGGCCCTTACTTCTTCCATTTTGAATAGAGACTCATACTCCCTACTTGCATGGGTCAGATATTGCGGGGCGAGGGTGTGAGGGGACAAGCTGACGGGAGTCCACCAAGAATAGGTAGGGTGAAGAAAACATCTCGTTTTTCGTACGTTGCATAACATACTACGGTTGAAATCCCTTTTATTAGATTTCCGTAGTTTAAGAAATCGTGTCGCTCATGGAAAATATCTATTTGATAACTTAAAAATTAGGGGAGATAAATCACCACTTCCGGAAACCTGCAGGGGGCATGTCCCATAGAGCCCCCACAGAGATCACACTCATGCGTACTTGATAATCGAGCACATGCATGTAAGTGCAATAACTCATGTGTGGTCGTTAGGAGCGTTTGTAAATTTGTCGTGGTAGGTTCATTTTGGGGTAATTTCTTTTCACCCAGTACCATTTGGCTAATGTCAGACTTTTCCGAAATTGCTAGTGACGTCGCTTTACCTGCCCTGGGGCTCTACACCTATGAACTCATGCATACAACGCACATGCACGAGCAAAACCATCGAGTTGTGGCCGTGTAACTGAACTGACTAATTTTGTGTGGCACTGTCAGGCCTATGTGCTGTCGTAAACACGTTTTTCATGTTTATATTCCGAAGTTTGGAGTGACTGGGAACGTTTCGACCTGTTGGTGTTCTGTCTTTCAGTGTTTTTTGGTCAGGGATCTGTGGCAGCGTCCTCTGCTCATGCACTGTGTTGACAGCTTTTACAATTTAATTTAATCACTGTATCCAAAAATGACTTGTTTTGTGTCTCGTTCTGTGGAATCCGTGCAGCATAAATAATTCAGTTACATTACGCTGCTCCGAGGTGAATGTTAGCTAAGCCAATTAATAGGTATACCACAAGCGTAATGTACGCATTCGGGTCCTCTGTTTATACAGCGCCATTATTGCCCAAGAGCCTTTCATACCTTTGGGATTGACGATCTTGGTATACATCTCCATTATATCATTACAGCCACTTTCTTGAAATGGATCACTTTACGTCAGCTTGACGGTGAACCGCTCCAGTATTCAACGAGCTCCATTTTGTGCCAGGCTCGACGTCAAAATTACTTATGCCGACTCACCTCAACTTAGCGAATCCAGGAAGCGAAACTGAATATGATAGCGTCTCAGGAAAAGTTATCCTGCATCTGAAGTTGTGTGCGTCGGCTGCTATCTAACGTTTATCAACGTTGCCTGACAGCATAACCACATGCAATCACTGGACGTCAGAGACGGCCACATTCTCGTACTTATCACTAAATGTTACACAATCTTGAAAAACAGCCGTCTTCCCTGAACAGCGAAGCGGCGCCCTGTGCTCGGCGCCAGATCGCCGCGCGGACAGACTGACGGTGTGTTTTAACCGCCCGACTGTTGGCTCCAACCGTTCGCGGTCGTTAGCTGCCACGGCCAGACCCTCGGACTTCCATTCGAGGCCTGACCGACCGCCGATCCCGCACAGCCGCCATCAAGGATCACGCCGACCGCCCGTTGGCGGCCGGAGAGCTCGCCAGGGCGGAATCGCGGCCCGCGCCGGAGCGCCGCCGGATCAGCTGGTCAGACGGATAACCCCGCCACATGTGGCTATCGACCCCGGGAGAAGTGCCACTGAGCTCGTCACGTGCGGCTACCGAGCCCGAAAGAAGCGTTCAGAGAGACGAGAGCGCCAACACCGCTGACATTTACAGCGCCCCGCGGCTGCACGCTCCTCAGACTGGCTTCCTTCCCCTGCGGCTGCTGAAAGTCGGCTGACGTCCATGAAGTTTGCTAATTGGTATTGTTTGACCGCTCGGCCAGTGTTGAGAGCAGAGCCCTTTGAAAGTCTCAGTACCTGGATTGAGGATAAGCGCTGGGAAGCAACGGACCTCACGTACTCCCAGTTGCTGTGAAAATCTCCTTTGTGTCATTTTTGGTGTAAGGCAGCACTGGTACTCTCTGTAACTGAATTCGAGATCATCAGCCCGCAGCAGATTGATGTCGACCTTCTGGCTCTCTTCCTTCGAGTCCTCGTTCTATGCCTCTCGGAGGCCTGAAATTAGCGTCCTAAAGGCACTTAAGGGCAGGTGCTGCCAACCAATAACGCGGAGGAATGACAGGCGACTCTGATCATTACACTGGTCAAACGCAGGCTAAAAAGAAACGTATCCAATATCAATGAAATGCTCCCTGGAGAGACGGCCTTTTGCATTCGAACGCCTTTTGACGACGTTTGCTGTCTTGTCTGTGTCCTTTGAAGATGGGCAGCATCGCATTTTTGTCTTGCAGCCAGAGTCACAAGACGAACTTATTCCGAGAAATGTAACTCATGCTCCCCAGCTCGCGAATATGTCTGAGAAACGGCTGCAGTGGAACAACGACGGAAGAAATCACTTATTTCATGTCCGTCTGAGCACATTTCGGCGTGAACGACGACGATGATCCAGCTGTGATCTAAGTTGTAAAAGTTGTGGCTCATCAGTGAACCGACTTGGCGTACTTCCCATTTTCACACATTGCCTTTTGAGCCTTGATCTATGGTTTAAAACTGATTGCCATCATGCACCTTGTATGTCAAAGTATATTTTTGGAGACCAAATCTCTCTCCCCCCCCCTCTCCCTCTCTTCCTCTCTCCCCCCTCTCTCTTTCTCTCTCCTTCTCTCTCTCTCTCTCTTTCTCTCTCTCTCTTTCTCTCTCTCTCTCTCTCTCTCTCTCTCTCTCTCTCTCTCTCTCTCTCTCTCTCTCTCTCTCTCTCTGAACTTAAGTCTTGGCGTTTTATGGTATTCCGTATGTGTGCACGCTGGCGAAAATCTTTTTTTTCAAACGGCGACGGCACGGCTTTATTCCCGAGAGGGCGAGCAAAGCCAAAGTTGGCTTGTTTTTCTTCCACAAAACTCGCTGGCACAGCAAAAACGACAAATGGACTTTTCTAGACGGAACAGTCAGTCTCTACAGTAGATATGCATGAAAAACTACGTTATCAGTCTCCCCTGAAGTCAGCTGGGACTAGAAGCAAGCTAGCATTCGTTACTGCTTTATCCAGATCAACTTGTGAGGATTGCATCTCATGCTCTTTGTTTCCCTTTCCTGCTAGCTTCTGTCACATATGTCCCGAGACAAATAACTAACGCAATGCATTGTTTTGGCCTCCGAGATGTGACACAGCATAAGTGCGGTATCTTGCTGGCGCTGATTATCGGATGCAGTCAAACCACTTCTGAAGAGGAAAATCGGTATGAGTCCGGTCGCAGACAAGTGGCGTGGGTAGCATCTGGTCAGCACCGTTAGTTTAATGCAGCATACATCGTATGGAAAACGGACCCTGTAAGTCTGCAGATTAGTCACAGATTAAGACAAATACAAATTCAGAAAGAGATTAAGTGAATAAAAACGGATTTAAGAAATGGTGACATATCGAATTAAGCCAGAATACAAAACATCAAGGAAAATTGTTGACGCGTTATTGCAAAGACAATTGCCTACAGCATCGAGACACACCTCCGGTCGAGCATCTCCTGTTGACAGTCTCTGGCCAACCACAGTGGCCAACCTTATCCACATCCCTGGCTCTGTCCTGCAGTCGACACCTGAGGTACACGACATGTTATACAAGCCAAGCAAGCTCTTTTGTGCGTAGTTAAGAAGTGCATGCATTGTATAACCAAACAATTGTTTGCCTCCTTCGCCAACCAGAAGCAAACAGTTTTTGTCAGAAGACGAGAAGAAAATCGCGCTTTTTTTCCTCTTCCAATGGCTTTAAATCCAAACGTTCATCATGCGCTGTTCGAGACGTCTTGCTGGCGTGAAATAAGAGATAAAGGATTTTAAAAAGCGCGACATTTCACTTTTCTTGTTAGGTACTATAAACTATAGTCAAAAAACAGGTGTTTTGTTCTTCGCGTGTGCTGTAGTGATTGCTTGGGTTTCAAACAAATTCAGTAATTTACATTGATGGAGTAGATCGCTCCTGCAGCTTCTGGAGTAGTGTTAATCCAATAAAAGTCACGATTTTTATCCCTCATGCCGCGGGTCCTGGGGATCTTACAGATTGGGGACTCTCACATACTGGGTGGATCGCACAAATACTGGGATGCCATAGACTTGGCAGATTTCACAGACTAGTTGGATCCGACAAGCTGATCGAGCCCAGCGGTCGGTGCATTTGTCGGAGCACCTCGCATTTGTACCCCACTGAACAGGCGGAACCCGCACTCTGCCGATCCACGAAATCGAACCGATATTCGCCGGGCTCCTGCATACTCGCCACCCTGGAAACCATGCCGGGGCCCTACACTCCGCCGGCCATCCAGATCTGTTCGGACACAGCAAGCTCTGGTTCACCGGGGGGTGCGTGGTCGCCACAGACCAGCGATGGACCCCCCCCCCCGCCGGCCAGAGACCGTCCGCCGCCGGGACGATGCGTGCCGAGGACGGAAAACGGTCCAATCAATAGGCAATGCTGACGTGGCCCAGCATTAGAATTCATAGAGGTTCCGGGACAGCTGCTAGGCACGGCATGCACGAACGTTGAAGCCCGAGTCGCCCCGCCTGGGACGGGACCACCGGCCGGCTGGAATGGCTGGGCCGGGACCAAAAGGTCAGCGGGGTCTGGTAAGGTTAGTGTTCTCGTATCGCTCAGGTTCAGTCCATGTTGCGGTCGGTAGGGAGCATCATCTAGTCATCAGTCTAATGTCGTCGACTTTAATCACGCCGCAGTTATTGTTTTACTGTTTGATGTCAGTTTATTGATTATTAGGTCAATGCCTAGTGGCCTGGGTTTGCTACGTGAGGAGCAGGCTGTGCTCGGTTGTGTGGAGTTCTCCCTCAAATTTGGTACGATACAGTAGCCCGTACAGTTAATTTTACGATGCCATGCAGAGCGTGTAATCGTTCACACTATCATAGTTTAAACTCTGCAAATGGGATGCACTTTCCCGAATGTCCCGCTTAAAATTGCCGTAACCCGAAGCTTAATCGTTCGAAGATAAAGACGGCCGTGCCCAAAAGACATTTGCGATTTCCGGTCCATTGATCGCTTTTTGACGTGGGCGTTTAACTCTGTCAGCCTCCACTGGCGGCGCTCCAATTACCGCCGCGCCCGTCCGTGTGTGCGGCCGCTCCTAACGACGCGGCGGCGGCCTCTGGTCGGCCTGAAGTCGGGGTCGATGACGTACGAGCGCGCCGGCTCCTCGCGTCGGCGGCGACGATGGCCAATCCATCAGGCGGCCTGCATAGCGCCGGCGAGGCGCGGCTTAGCGGCCGCCGCGCCACAGTCTCCCGCCGCCGGCTCGGAGACGCCGCCGCCCAATTTTCAGCGGCCGCGGCTTAGCCTCGCACAATCTCCGGCCGCCGGCCTGGGCGGGGTCGGACGCGCGTCCCGGTGGGTTGGAGCGGCAGCGCAGCCCGTCCAGCGTCCCGCACAGGCGGCGTCCAACCGCTGGCGGCGCGGAGTCAGGCGATCTGTCGGTGGCGGATAGTAGCCAGAGCAGGGGTGGGCAGAGTGTCTGTCAGCTCTGGCTGCTGACGTGTTCGGGATTGCGTCTGCCGCTGCTGACGCGCGCTGCTGCTCAGCGCTGGCCACCGCGGCCGGTCAGGATTTGCATTTATTAGTAGGTGCATGGCTGCTGAGCTTGCCCTCTTGTTCGCCCGCTCGCCCTACCGCTAAAGCTGCCCGCGAATGAACAGCGGCCGGAGTTGAACCCGGGACCTTGTGACCGCCTACCACAACTCTGCACGCGTGCTTCTCGTGGGACTAATTTCGTCGTCGGTGAACTGCCGCTTAATGGCTTCTACTTCTCAAGGAGTTCACCATCATCTCAAGATCTCATTCTTTTCATCGCAATGAGCCGCCTTGCTGCATCGAAAGGATTCCCCAAAATGCCCACCCCTTGTGGCTTCGACTGCCTCGGACAGATCACATTAACTGCTGTCAGCCATGGCTGTCTGCCGTTGGCGACAGCCGCTGCAGCGCTATTTACTTCTCATTTCACTTCTTCCGTCGATCAAAGAGACGGTGTTTGAAGGTCTGATAGGCCTGAAACGCCACTCTGTTTGCCTCCGGCGCGGCGTCGGATTCTCGTGCCCCAGGCTGGAGCACAATGGCATCGCTCGTCAGATATGGAGAGGCAGCGCAGCTCGGCCGCCAATAAACAGTCCGGTGCTCTCCTATGCAGCGCCGCCGCGGCCCCGAAAACCAACACAAACCCGTGAAAGCCTCAGAACGCTTTCCCATGTCCCACCGCAAGGCAGTCGGAATGGAGATGAAGTCGCTGGAGATGGCCGCCCTAATGGTGTTGGCCTGTCTGCCTGGGCAGGTCTTCGGTGGTCTTCACAGAGTGTTTCGATATTGATCCAATGATTTTCTACTCTCGCGGGAAGACGAAGCCTGGAAACGTTTCTTAGGTGCCCAACGATGACGTCTGTTCTTTCAGGAATCCTTACGTCGACGATTGCGTCCTACAGCATGATAAAGGCGAATCCGCAAAGCATCGTCCGAAATTAGGCCGAAATTAGTCCCCCATATCAACTAATTTACCCCTGAAAACGTTCCTGTATTGCAGTGCGAATTTGTTTTTGGTATCTCGGGTAACTTTTTCTGTTTGTTTTTTTTTGGGGGGGAGGTTCGATAACAAGGCTAAAAGACGAGACCTTTAAACAAACTAGAAGCAGGCTCCCGGTCTGGACCCATATGGCGCATATGTATGGATCGGTCACGCTGATTTTCGGCGGAGCTCAAACATAGTTTAAAACGACGGGAAAATGTGTCAGAAGATTGCCAGCTGCCGTTTTCCTCACAGTTAGAGGTTTTTCATACCGGGAGAAAAGTGTATGGTCTTGCCAACCGCCAGATTTTGCGTTTGCAGGTTGCTCGACGCGGTAAATATGGACTGGTTTGCAGATACAGAACCAGTACTTAATAAAAGGTAGATAGGTGGATGGATGACACTACCTGAACAGATTCTCTCTTACAGAAGTCTCAGCTGAACTACTCCAATTATGTACTGACATCTACAGTACGACATGACCAAAAGTAATTATTCCGCGCGAGTCATTGCGAGATTACTCGTGCATGTGGAGCAAAGATACAAGTCATTCTGCCCACTGCTGCAGGGCATAAAGCCGACATTTCTTCCAGCCGGAACCAGGACAGCGCTCAAGCCATAAAGCTGAGCACTCGACAACACCGCCAGGAACATACGTCCGCTCCCAGCGGCGTGTTCAACGTCTCTCCACCGAGGAATGATGAGTCCCCGCCCAGGCGGACAAACACCGGGCTTCTGACAGAGGAGGCTCCCGCGGCGGCGCGCCGCTCGTCGCCTCGTTGTCGGCGGCGTTTTACGGCGCGCTGTCTCCGCCGCGGCGCAGCCGGCCGACGCGCCGTCGCCGCCGGTTGTTTGTGCTGGATATTGCGGTTCAGATTGTGGGCGGCGGCGGGCGGCGGGCCCATTAGATGGAAAGTGCGCCGGCTGGCCCCGCGGGGCCCGTGACGGCCGGTCCCCGGGGCCGCCGACTGCCGGTCCCGGCGGCCCCTGACGGCTGACGGCTGCCCGCCTCGCCGCCGCCTGCTGGGAGCCCGTGTCAGGCCCGGCCGCACTCCACACCGCTGATCAATGCGGCCGGAGCGCGCCGCCAGGCCGAGCCGCGCGGACGCGGACGAGGCGCGGTCAGGCTCGGCCCCGCCGACTGACGCCTGGCGTCCTCACACCGCCTGACAGCCGACCTCAGCCCGCAACGCCTGACGCGTACAGGCGTGACGGTCCGAATGGAAGCGCTTGGCCGCGTCATGCCACGTTATTCAAATCGGGCGTCTTCATGCGTACTTGCCCGTGGCGCAGGTGCGATTAACTCCTCCGCGTTGTGTCCGGCTGAAGCCACGACAAACTGCCTAATCTGCTTCTGACTCCGGCGGCTCCGTGCTGAAACCCGCAGGTGTTGTATGGATCCCGTAAACTGTGGCGATTTTTCATGGCTTACGCGAGGATCTGGACGAGATATATGCGGGAAAGGAAGTGAGGACCCGATAAAAATCTCGCCCGTGATTTCCGCCAACGGGGCGACATTTAATTTTCCAGTGATGGAGGACCGTTCCGTGCAGGATATGAACGGATTTATAAACCACCAGCGAAAACTCTGATCTGTAGACAGATGAGGGTTTTAGTGGCTCGCATTTCAACCAAATTTGGCCGACATATCCCGCACTTTGGCGCAGCCTTCAGCACTTTGGACTAAATTGTTCGAATAGCTTCCCGAAATGGAGTTGCAGTCTTGGTCGGTGCGGTCAGATTGCACCTTATCTCCGTGGAAGCGGCGATTGCTATAAAATCCCTGCGCTGGACGCGCGATTCTGGCTCGATATACGCTGCTACTGAATTATTGACCGAGTTAGAGGTAACAGATGTTGCGATAGGCAATGACATTGGCTCGGCGTCCACTGTTTTGATTAATGCGTCAGGAAAATCAAATAACGCAGCAGACATAGACGAATGTCAACATTGGAATCGCATTTGCTTTACACAGAGCGGAGATCTGGTGAGATGGATAAATTGTTGTCAATATTGCAATTGGGCAGCTATGACATACACGCGATTGGCCATCCATTCAGATGGACTTTTGCGGCGCGCTTAATTTTGATGGTTTGACTCCGAACTCAGCTGAAGCACTTTATCCAGCAGCATTATCTGTCAGCTTTAAAGCCGCAGAGTGTTACAACTTTTCAAAAACAGACTATGATACCACTTGTTTCCGAGTGACCGCGTTTCGCGGGAAGAGATACCAGGGCACCAGAACAGCGACAAAACTTGGAAACTTTTCTGAAACGAGGCCTGGGCTCCATTAGGACCCTTCCGCCGGGTCGTCAGCTTGTCTCCCCTCTGTCCCCGCCCCAGCACAATGGCCCCATCTCTGGCCACTGGACCCCAATGACGGCGGCCTGAGCTGGCCTCACATGATCTGCAGCGGTGCACTGAAGCGCTTCTGCGCAGGTCATGCACTACAGTTTCTTTTATAATCCAGGGCGTTCTTCGTTAGACCACAGTTCGCGTTCAGACTAGTTAGTACGACTTTTAACGAGGCGTTTTATTGCTGGGGTCGCTCGGGGTCGAGGCCACTCCAGCCGATCGATTCCTTGGAATCGCTGAAACATGCAGCCGGCGAGAATCGAACCAGCTTCCAGGAGTCCGGCCCATGCCTGTCGGGTGGCCCGCGAGGCTGAGGGACACCCGACGTGCCCAAAGGCCAGAACGGCCCGACAAGGTCTCGACTGGAGTCTGCGCCTGCTCGCCGGCTGATGGTGACCGTCCGCCACCGTTGGCCGCTGACGGCGGAGACGAGCGGCTGAGAGGCCGGAAACTGACGTCACGTGCTGACGGCTTGGTCCGGAAACTGTCACGCTGTCGGGCCGGCGCTGTGACGTGACGATGGAGGAGGATTTTAACTGCGTCGAAGACTGCGGTGCTAAGTAAGGCCATAGGCCTGACCGATACACGATAGGGAAAAACTGTATAGCCATACCATGGTGATCTGGATAAATCGTGTGTTCGCCCAGGTCGGGGTTTGTCAGGATCGCCGATCGAAGATGAGAGTTCACGTCGTCCAGTCCAGGTCCATCGGAGGTAGTCGACGCGTGCCGACCGACGGCACGCGGAGTTGTCCGGCCCGGGCGACCGCGTCGAGCCAGTTAGGCTCAGTGACAGTTCTGGTGGCGTCATTTAAAAAAAACTTCCGCGGCATAGGTCGAGAAGAAACTGGTAATATTGGTGCATCTGACTAAGATGAACCTTTTCTCTCACCCCCACACGTCCTCATACGCGAGGTCTGGACCAGATCGCGAGTTTCAGATGTTTTTTCCTTCACTTAACGCGTTTTTCTCTGATATAATCTATTCGGTGTGATTGCCCGGTTCTCTGGCTGACGAGGAACAGCAACAGCGATGCCATGTATTTTGATTTTGTTTTATTTGGTTTGTTTCTGAACACGTAGTATGTTTTTCCCGAATTGAGGCCGAGAACATTGCTCGCTGTCTGTTTTTCGCAGTATTTTACGGGAGCTGATAAAACTATGTCGTTGGCTGTCACCGGAGAACAAAACATTGTCACCAAGGGACTCGTGTATCTCGGACCAAAAATACTGCTCCGGTGGGATAAATGCAGGCAAACAGGAAATAATTAAAGATTTTATCTTCAAGATGAGATAGGATCACTGGAGTGTTGCCTGACATGGCGTGGCCCGTTGTGCTCAATGCAAAACGATATACTTACCCAACGCACGAAGCCAAAGGCTTCGAGCAGTGGGTGAGCAAATTGTACTGTAATTATTTTAGCACTACCTCACGTCATATTTTGGCTATCGCTGTACAAGAAATGTGCTCAGTTCGGAGGAGAAGCCGCTTTAGTTTTGTTTTCGTTTTTTAAACTGTTTTCTTTTGTTTAAGTTGGTTTTATGTAAAGCATACCTGCACGAGTCCACGGCTCCCCGTAACCCGCGCACAGTCGGTGATTGCCGTGGATACGGCGGTTATCCGCCGATCTGGGGTTTTCGAGAATCTCCCTCTTTAACCCATGAGGGTAAAGAGTAGAAAGTGAACGAATCACCGAAAGCTCGCCAGATTTGAGGAAGAATGCATATATCTTCAGTGGCCCAACTTTATCTGTGAGGGCCGCGAAGTCAAACAATCTTACACCATGGCTTCCAAAGCATTTCGAAAATAAGAGGAAATCGAAGGATTCTAGGTACGCTTCGTAAGCCCAAAACAGAGCCTTAAGATGTACCATTATCACAATAAAAACAATGTCGGATACTGATTCGGGTATGCGGAAATGGTAACGTCGACAGCGCTACATGGAATGGCTTTATTTGGATTGCGGTCACTGAACTTTCGTCAGGCATGGCAAAGTGATGGTAATGATAGTCATTTAGGGCCATCTAATATCTCATCAGGTTGGGTAAGGTCTTACGTCTTACATAACGAGTGAAGGACTTGGACGTGGCTTGGGCGTGGCTAGGTATCTTGAATGAATATCACTGTTTTTTCTTTATAAATTCGATTCGATGGTTGCCGGAATGAAGTCAAGGATTGGGGCCCGTGCTAAGCCTAGCGTGTTGCACAGACTCAGCAGTCCAGGTAACGGCTGATATTGTGCCGAGAGTCAATGTGCCTTGAAAGGTGCAAGACGACCGCGTGGTAGTCAGCATGACCTTATACTGGCGAGCTGCTAGTTGACTCACGGACTTAACATCGAGCCCCGAGGCTTTTTGAACCCATCTTGCCAGGACGGCCAGGACGGGGAGACCATCGCTCTAGCCAACTGACATACCGATTACGGTAAGTCATTTAATCTTCAGGATCATCCTGAATGACCAAGGAAGTGAGCATATTCGCTTCACTACGGCAGGTCAGGCATGGCTGGGTCAGGTTCAGGGAGGGTGCACTAGGGGAGGGGGGGGGGCCAAGAGAGGACTGCATTTTTGACCTCCAAAATTTTGGGAGGTTCCTATTACCTAAACCGAAAGTGTTATAGCTACACATATGTTGACAACATTAGATCAGATCAAGACAACATCAAATCAACGAGACCCCATAACTGAACTAAGTGGTCCTGAATCGGGTTTAGGAAGCCATTTTCACAATCAAGAGTCCTCTTTCTGGGTCAGGAGGCCCCCTTTATGGATTAGTTAGCCCCTGCTCGGAATCAGGTGGCCCTGTTTTGTGCTAAGGAGACCCCTTTGCTGGCCCGGGAGGCCCGCTTTATGAATCAGGAGGCCCTGTTCTGGATGAGGAGGCACCTTCTATATATCGGAATACATCAGAAGGCCCCTGTTCTGAAACAGGAGGCCTCTTTTATATATCAGGGGCCCCTGTCCTGGATCAGGAGGTCCTGTTTTGGGACAAGGCTGACTCAGTCCCTTTGTTGGATTGAGAGGCCCCCTTTATGAATCAGGAGGCCCCTGTTCTGGATTAAAGGGTTATCTATGTGTCACGAGGCCCGTGTGCTGGAACAGGAGGTCCTATTTTGGGATAAAGAGGTCATTTGCTGGATCGGAGAGCTCCCTTTATGAATCAGGAGGCCCTTAGCGAGGAGGCCCAAGTCTGTCTACGAGGTCCCCTGGAAAATTCTGCCCTGCCCCCAGTTCAAAATCGTAACATCGGCCCTGGTCAGGCCAGGTGGGGAATGCGGATAAAATATGCCGCGCGTACCATAGGTTATCTCATTCTGGAGGCGGTAATATGCGATGAAGCTATCATGTGGACATATCGTTTATATATCACGAATAAGCTAGAGTCGGTAATATGCGATGAAGCTGTCATGTGGACAATCGTTTATTTTTCACGAATAAACAGAGGCATGTACGAAGATCACACCAGCGATAAGCAATCTTTTAAGCCGCTTTACGCAATTTCGGTGCATCAGAAGTATTCTTGAACCGTTTTGTCGATGCAAGATATTTAACTGTGTAGTTTTGCTTGTTGTTTAAAAGCGATGTAAGAACGCTTACACCCACTAAAAATTGCATTTTTTAGCCCCGTTCGTTTTTCGACTTGGCCTCCCACCCCAAAAAAAAAAAAATTGAAGGGTTCTCGAGAATCCTCCCCGAAGGTCCGCGGGTGAATGATACTTGCTTTTCCTTAAGCCAAGCCTGCTGAAGAATGGTTAGAAAATTATCAAAGGTCGACTACCACCGAAACCGGGGTTATCCTCATTTTTAATAAAGTCATTCTTCAAATCCTCGCACTTTCACGAGCAGGATCACAGAAAGGGATCAAAGGGAAACACGCCGCACGCCGATTGATCAGTTTCAACTATGACACCCCTGATACAATTGTGGCTTGTTGACAGCGGCCGTAGTATGCAGGTATCACGTGGTGTGGGGTCGGGATACGCTGAGATATATTGACCTCAAGCACTAGAAGGGTATATTTTTAATTCCCCTAAGTCTTTAGAGCAGAGGACCAGCTTCGAAGATGAGACCGCTCACCGCGGAAGAAACCAAAACGTTTTTCGAAAAAGTGGCTCGGTAGTAAGTATGTAATAAAGGTTTTGCGTTTGGCATTGACGTAGCCTTGAACAATGTTGAGCTAGTGATCAGATGTTAACAACCTGCACAACACAACACAACACAAACATAGCAGGAAAGCATGACAAAGCGTGCCCTGAAGAAGCCCCTAGGACAAAATATTTGCGCTATAACACAAGCACAGATTATTCTCATCACTTTATGTTAAGCTAATTTAAGTTATGTCTTTACCATCAGTAATATGTTTATTGTTGATTTGGGTGGAATGTTACTAAAGGTCCTTTTTTTGCAACTTGGGAAGCTGTTTCTATGTCACATCAAAGCTTTGGCTCTTTACACATATGGAAAATGTTTGTGAGACATCAGTCAGGTAATTTGTAATTGCCACCCTGTTTGCTGCAGAGACAGGGTTTTTCAGTGTAATGAGGGTCCAGAAATGTGGCTACATCATCTACTGTAGTCCCATTGCATCCTGTTGGACTAGCTTGTGTTCATTGTGTGAATGGCTGTGTATATCGTTGGGCTGTTTGAATTACTTAAATGATTAATGTGTTTAATTCATTATGATAGTGGGATGCAGAACCACCAATAATATGCATGGTTAAAGAATAATACACATAATTATTGAAGCTAATCAATTCTAGTAGAAGACCCATGTTGGGTTGTTACCATTGGGTTTATGGAACTTATGAGACCAGCAGAGTCGAGGGAAGGTTAAGGAGTGTGTTCCAATTTCGCCACCAGGGTGATATTTGTTCTTTTTCTCGGCGCTAGGAAGCATACGTAAAAATACTGACATTCGCTAGGATGGTTCCGCTCAAGAACGCGCGAGCGTAGTTGCCGATTTTGCCACCAGGGTAATATTCGTTAGGTTAGGTTAGGTTAGGTTAGGTCTGAACGAATTCATCTGCTTTCCATCGTGGTTCGGCAATTCTGGAGAAAGTGGTCCTTTTTGCGTGATTGACCTCACCTGTGACGTCATCAGCGGGTCAAAAGTAAGTGTGTAAGTCACAGAAACAAAACGTTCGGCGCTATCATCTGGCATTCGAATCAGAATCGAACTATTGGTTATCATACCATTGGTTCTTGAGTGGAACCATCCTAGCGAATGTCAGTATTTTTATGTACTCTTCCTAGCGGCGAGAAAAAGAACGAATATCACCCTGGTGGCGAAATCGGAAACTACACTCGCGCGTTAACCTTATCCTCGACTCTGCGCATGGTGTGCGATCGGTAAGGATTACTGGGTTTATTTCCAGAAATCAGTGTCATAGGAGATGTGATTTTGGATGGGAAATAACACTGGACCTGGAACAACTGTTCATGTTGAAGCTCTGAATGCTGCAGCCCCAGGACCATGAAAAATTGGTGGCAGACAAAGATTGACAATCATGCACCCATATCAGTAGGGGAAAAATTGGCTAAGGAGGCCTGAACATGTATAATGTTATGTGTATCCTTGTGTTATGACAATATCAGTAACATTCTGAAAAATTGCTCATATTGATTTTCAACCTTTGAATCTGAGGATTTGTGATTTTTTCCCTCTCCCTAGCCCAAATTGAATTTTGGAGCACCCCTGAAAAGTTGACTAAGATGAAACATAACCAAGTCATATCACTTAAACCATATCTAGGAATTACAAAACTAACTCATCCCAGGTATTGAAACCTAATTTTAGAACTCTTTTCAAAATGGACATCTGTGTAAGCCTTTGAAGCTTGGACCAAAAACCTGGTTTAGGGCACCATTGCTCATGTTGTTTGCTGCCTTTGTTATGGCACTGTTCAAAATGCTGGCAAGACATGATGGATACAGTGCAGTTTTAGGTGTTTGATTGTCCAAAAGTGCAAGCTTTAATGTTGATGGATAATGCAGTTCCAGCTATTCCCTCTCCATACTTTATTGTACTGAGAGATTCTGAGGGGAACACCTTAGGATGTATTTACCTTTGTGGCATGAGATCACAAGTTCCTCTTTCAGAAACTTTTTCATAACATACCCATGGGAGGCATATATAAGTAATTGCATGTTAGTCTGCAAAACATAGAATTTTCCCGGTAATGTGTGACCTAAAGATATTCTCACCTTGAAATGGCATGCAACACTGAAGCGTGAATAGCCTAATGTGCATTATATTCATAAATGATGTGGAAATTTATGTTTTGTTCTTGGTTCTGGAGCATAGATTTCACAGCAGAGCACTACAGTTTTGAAGGCTACACACACAAGCTAATAGGTGTATGTTAGTGCAAACTACAATGAACAGGGTTTGAACTACCCTTGCTTTGAGTGTTGCAAGTCCAGCACCATTTATCCTGAAATGTATCATGAGTCTTAGACAGCACATGTCAAGAATGGACATTAAATTGCTCCATTGGACTTTAGTAATTTGGAAGTGAATCCACAGCATAATGTGCAAATGTTAGTTTCATTTTCTGACTATTTTCTGTTCATGGAGAATAGATTTAGTTTCATTTTTGGACTATACCTGCTAATGGGAAATAGATTTTGGGAAATAGATCATTTGGGAAATAGATAAGTCTGGGAAATAGATTTTTTGGTGTCCATTGGCACCAAAAATTTCATTCTTCCCTGTCATGTTCATGGAACATTTGCAAAATGGTTATTGGGGGGCATCCAGTTTTGGATGTCTTTGCTGTGTGACTCATTTACCATTGATACTTCTATCTCGTCAGTGTCGGCGAAAATATCCGTCTGCTGTTGGAGCGACCGGATGGCCTCTACTGTTTCCGGCTTCACAAGGATCGTGTTTACTATATGTCGGAGACCCTCATGAAGCACGCGCTCAGCTTCCCCCGCCATGCACTCGTGTCTGTTGGCACCTGCTTTGGCAAGTTCACCAAGAGTGGCAAGTTCCATCTGCACATCACTGCCCTGGAGTTTCTGGCACCATATGCTCAGGTAAATGGTCATCTCTGTACCAGTTAGGATGAGGTTTATTGGAAAGAAGCTGAAAGTATTGGAATGTATGCTACTGGCAACTGATATGCTCATGACATGTTCATGAGCCCACCAGTATATATGTTATAAGTATTATAGCCTAGAATTAAAACTTCTCAGATCATATGACAGATGCCGTAGATATCGGCACCATGCACATCGTCATTGTTGCAATATCTTCCGCTGAAGCATTTGCTGCTTCGGAAGATTTGGTTTGTAAGAATGGCTGTTAGCGTGTGTGTTTACCAGAAGCTAAAAAGGTTCCCATAATGTTCTGGCAGCACAAGATCTGGCTGAAGGCGTCTGCTGAGCAACAGTTTCTCTATGGCCACCACGTGTTAAAGTCGGGCCTGGCCAGGATTACAGAGAACACAAACAAATACCAAGGCGTAGTGATCTACAACATGAAGGACGTCCCACTGGTGCGTATGACGACCCTGAAGACATTTCTAAGAAGCCCATACTGGCGATAACCAAAATGGACAACGATCGGTAACCCACTTGAAGGTTAATTCACACGGCCTAGGCCTGTACTACTTATTTGCTTCCTGTGACGTTCACGACTCGAGCGATATGGCTGTCTTTTTTTCAATACAGTCATCTCGTTACTATGCCACCCGTGGGGACCGAGCGAAAGTGGCATAGTAGCGAGAGTGGCATAGTAACGAGGGTGTGTAAAACGGCTTTATTCTCTCAAGTTACCCATCAGCTCAACCCAAAGCTCTCAAGAATCGTCGGCTGGCACATCTTCTTTCGGCGGATCTCGTGCATCTCGTTGTCTAGCCGATTGCACGCTTGCATCACATCAGGCTTCCCGCTTCTCTGCTGCATGAATTTCCGGACGGTGCTCCATGCGCGCTGGGCTTCCTCGAACGGAACGATTTCCTCCTCGACAGTTACCTCGTCTTCGTTTTCCACCGACTTCTCGCTGCGCAGCATCTCCTCCGCAATCTCCTCCAGCGTGAAAGACATGCCAGTCGCGAGGCGCTCGTCGGCTTCGAGAAAGTCAGACAGCTCGATCTCCTCGTTCTCGTGCATCTTTTCCTCGGCAGGCAGAGCTTTCCAGATCTCGAGCAGTTCAGCATCCTCTTGCTCAGTTTGGATCTCCTCTTCGATGAACTTGGCCTTCGCGAAACAGTTCCTGATCGTCGACTCACTGACCTGCTCCCAAGCACGCCGGGCGACGTGTAGAGCGTCGAGCAATGTGAACTTGAACTCCTTTCCCTCGTCCATGGCCTGGCGGCACAGCAGGAACTTCTTGTAGTGGCGCTTGAGGTTCTCTACGATTCCCTGATCCATTGGTTGAGAATTGGCTGTCGTGTTGGGTGGGAAGAAAACTAGTTGGATGTTGTCCAGCTGGAGCTCGGGAGGGTGGCCAGAGAAGTTATCGAGACAGAGCAGCACTCTGCGTCCCTGCTGGCCGAGTCGTCCGTCCCACGCACGCAACACCTCCTCGAAAAGCTCCGCCGCCATCCACGCCTTCGAGTTCGCCTTGTACTTGACCGGGATCTTCTTGTTCTTGAAGGCACGGGGTCTCTTGGAATTGCCGATCGTCAGAAGAGGGAACTTCTCGCTGCCGCTCATGTTTGCCCCGACCAGAAGAGTGATCCTTTGCTTGCTTCTCTTTCCTCCAGTGCACCGCTCTCCCCTGAAAGCCATGGTCTTGTTCGGAAGCAGCTGCCAGAAGAGTCCAGTCTCGTCCGGGTTGAAGACGTCGTCTGCGGAGAACTGCCCGAGCAAGGGCCGGAGAACCTGTTGTTGCCACTCAAGAAGGGATTGCGAATCCACCGCTCCAGCTTCGCCCTGCACTGTCTTGAACGTGATGCCGTGGCGCTTCTTGAAATTGTCCAGCCAACCGTCGCTCGCCATGAAGTCCGGGATGTGCATCAGCTCGGCCAGTTTCATCGCCTTCTCCTTGATCAGATCGCCGCTGACTGGCAGATTCTGCCCTCTTGCTTGCCTCAGCCACATGAGCACCCCCTCATCGAGCTTCGGGTCGTGAGCCTGCGTCAGCTTCATGCGCTTCGATGGAACCCAGCTTTGATGGCCGCCTCGATTGCATCCTTCTTGCTGAGAATGCCCTTCACGGTGGTTCTCTTAACTTCGACGCCCCATTTCTTGCTCATCTCCCTGGCCAGCTTGGACTGATTCGGCTCCTTCTTCGCGGCATCAATGATCTTTTTGTCCTTCAGCGTAAAGTCGGTTCGCTTGCGCTTCTGAGCTGACATTGTTTCTGCTTCTGGGCTGAATTTGAAAAAAAAAATCGAATTCGAAAATACAACACACGCAATCGTGGCATACTAGCGAGATTAGGGGGTGGCATAGTAAATTTATTTTGTGTTGAATTTTGTCGGGCCCGAGCAAAAGTGGTATAATAGCGAGAGTGGCATAGTAGCGAGGTGGCATAGTAACGAGATTTGACTGTACCGAGTTGTCTCAGAAGGGAATCCAGTGATTTGGTAAGCATGTCCTGATAAAGTGCAAGCGATGACGTTCCATCGGACTTTCTTGCCTGTCGTCATCGAACAAAGCTGATTGCTTCTTGCATTCAGTTCTGCTGATGAAGAATTGATATATGTTGACTGGCCTGATGGTCTCCCTTTAAATTATTTATTTATGTGTGCCTGCCAATTTTTGTGTTGCTAATGCAGTTCTCTAGTGGTGTGATTGAACATAATGTCACATGGCTTATGCCGAGATGAGCTTTAGTTTTAGTGTTGTTTATTAGATTGCTCATTAGTTTACGCCTGTTGTTTGTACGAAAGCCATTATCTTTCGCGGCATTAGTGTTTTACATTCAAATTGACATGGTCATATGGTTTAAAAAGTCGGAAGCATATGGCTACGGATATATGATATGTTATCGGCCACAGTTTGAAGGACTTGCGTCGAACAGGGTTCCGTTGCAACAGCTGCCTTCTCTGGAAAGATTCCTTTAAAAAAAATGAAAAAAAAACACTTAAGGCCGTGTTTGTGCGTTTTCCCAGACATTGTCGAATGACTGGGTGTACAAGTATCTTGGCTGGATCAGGAGAACGTTCCGAAGACCATTGACTATGAAGCTGGTGCCCCTTTAGAAGGTGGAAATTTTCGACTTTTGATCAAGTCGATATTGCCTGCATTCTTTGTTGACGGAAGCTCGTTCTTGGGGGTTCCGGAAAATTACGAGTCTTTGTTGACAGAGGCTCGTTCTAGGGGATTGTTCCGGAAAATGCGATATGTGTGGCTTGTTGGTTCTAGCACAAAAAGATAACAGTAGTATTCAGCTGGGATGTCTCGTCGCGCTGTTCACGATGGTGGCGCCACCTATTACATCCTTAATGTGTGTTGAAGTTCCGAGGCTGTACCAACGGGTGGGGTGAGTTTCTCCATCGGCAACGATAGATCGTCCGTGACCCGTCGAATCGTCGTTTCAAATTGGTTATTATGCACCGAACATTTGTTCTAGCGTTGGCTCATCTTAACCTGAGTGACGATAATAACCGATAATTGTGGTCAGTTTTGGTCACCTGTAACCTCGAAGGCCGTAGTAGGTAATCATATTAAAGGTAATCATATTGAAGGTGAGGTACAAAGGTCGTTATTTACACTACAGAGGTGGTTATAGTTTCACAACAGGCTATCGCGCGATATTGATTACATACACTTAGCACTGGACGGTAATCTTTATAAATTGTGGGGTGTGCATTTAATTTGGTCCTGAACTTTTATTGGACATATTCATGCGGGAAAAAATCGCGCAATAGGACGCATTTTCAGGACTTTATAGACTTTTAATAGATATTTTTTACGATTTCAAGATCGGGGAGTCAGCGCATATATTAATATTTATTGTGCGTGCGTTTGGTTTTCTTGCACACATGTTCACTATATTTATCATTGCGTAGTTATCGGACCCACTATACCCGCCAGATGATAATCGTGGATCTCGCTTTGGTAACTCAATGCTTCATTTTTACCGTATAGCTTTCGGAACAGTAGAAACGGTGTTAAAACTACACCCCGGTGTCCTCGAGTCTTCCGCCGTCACACGGACTGCCTAGCCACGCGCGGCCTCTTGGAGCACGCGCCTCTGTGTCCGGAGCGACGCCGTCTTCTTGATGACGCTCTTCACGGCCTCACGCGGAGAAAGCGGCCCCCATGAGCGGAGGAGGCGCGTGTTTCATCAGGGCGTCATTGATCAGGCGGCCACTGTTCGGCGCCGGCGACCGGCCGGGCACGTGGTGAAACCGAGAGCCGTCCGCGCCGGGCCAGAGTGGCTCCCAGGTGACGACTTCACGCCGCGTCTGTGACGACCGCACGCCGGGGGTGGTGTGGCCGCCACGTGTTACTCGGCCCAGATCCGCGCCGTGCGAAGCACGTGACACGTGCGCCGCGCCTCGGCGTGTGGATGAGCAGGCGGAAAGTTTGCCGCCGTTTCCTGCACGTGGTGCGGCATCCTGGGACAGGTTTGCCGATTTGTCACGCGGTGAGAGTCCGTGGGAGCGTGTCGTGCACCCTCTGCCCCGGGGCGGTACTGTCGGGATGTTGCCGCGGTCGGCGAGCGCCTCTCGTAAATGGTTCCATTTGTATATCCTGACTCGGCGGTTTCTCGGCACGGCACCGGGAGTCGTGCGTGAAATCGCCCGTTACGGTCATGTAGCGCTGCCCTCGCGAGCCCCGGACGGCGCTTTAGCGAGCTGGTACCGGCGAGATTGCGATGTTGAGACGAACGAAGACAATCGTGTGTGTGCTACCCACAAGAAATTTCAGATATGATCGTACACTGTTGGTCCTGCCCACTTGATGCCGGACTGCCTTTGGGACCCCGGTCCTCCCCACCACGGATGTCTCCGTGGGTTGGCGACATTTCTACGCGTCTCCCGTGACCTACCCCGAGCTGGCAGGTATACGGAGTAGGAGGTAGGTAGACGTGGCTGGCGGGCAGCTCCTGAGCAGACCCGCCTGTCCGGACCTCGCCTGCACCACGCCTCCCTCCCCCTGTGCCTCCCTCTCGCTGCCCGTTGGCGGTCCGTCTCTGACGCCCCCGCTGACCGGTCTGCGCTCTCGGCAGGGGTTCGGCGCGGCGGCCAAGTCCACGGCGGAGTGTCGACATGCCGACCCCACCGCCATCGTCGTGTTTCACCAGGCCGACATCGGACAGTACATCCGCAGCGAGGACACGCTCACGTAACGCCGCCCCGGCGTTACGTCACTGCTGGCGTCACCGGCCCGGCTGCGACCCGGCGCGCGGTGGCGGACCGCTTGTTCCAGTGTTTGTGTCCAATACATTTGTCGTCATTGGTGTTTGGCGTTTTTGAACGGTGTGAGGCGAACGCTGAGTTGGGGAGATTGAGGAGCCTCGTACTTCAGAGCTTCGCTGTGGTGCAACCGTGACAGGCGGAGGAACATACTAAATGTGCTACAGAATTAAACTGCTGAATATATCCTGCGCTTCAAATGCATAGAGCGATGTCGGAAAGTGTCGGCTGATGTGCAGATTTTGGCGGCCATCTGTGCCCCTACCCGGGCTTAGAATGATGTTCTTCCCAGCTGGGTTCATTGTAAGGACCGTGACATTTCATGCCCGTGTTTCGGCATTGGAGGTGAGATTCGTCCCATGTAATAGATGTGAAGCCACTGTTTAGCTGCGCTCGGCTGTGAAGCTTAGCCAAATTGCGATCGGCCGTATGAAACGCAGGAAGGGCACAGGCATGCAGGGCTACATTCCAGGAAGGCGGTAATTTGCCACGAGCCGTTCTGTGAAAGACTTTCGACTATGGGAATGAACGTTCTTGCGTCAGACGTGATAACATGTAGTTTCTTCCTATACCCGTCTGAAATCTGCTTACCATTAGAAGACTCTGAGTTGTCCTCATCCAAACCATTCTTCATCTCCTGGATCGCCGCGTCGAAGTCCTCCGAGCGGTTATGACCTCCGCTCCACCACAACCGGGCCAATTAGGTGACCCGGCGGGCGGTCGTGTCAGTTCGGCCCCTCCCCCCACGGCGCGTGTCCGTCTGGGCTCGACTCGCAAGCGCGGACAGCGGTGAAACTGCCGGGCCGGCCGCCGCCGGCCGTGGCGCCGCCCCTGCACCTGACCTCCGCCTGACCCCGCCGGCAGCCCGGTTTCACTATCGTTTTGCAGCCGTTCTGCGGAGGAGCGAGCCCGCGGCGAGAGCCGGGCCGCGCGCGGCCGCCGGCCGCGCTTTACGCTGCTGCGCGGAGCGCTGGAGCGTGTAACTGCCGCCACATAACCGTGGAGATTGTTAACTTCTTGAGGGCCCACGAGCTAACCGTGAATTGCCGGTTGTTTGCCTGCTGGAAAGCGTGATTTCTACGGTTGTGCTATTCACTGAGAAGCGGATTTTCTGCATCGGAGCGTGCGTTACGTGACGATCTCGACGAGAATGAGCCGTCATCATTTCACCACGTGAGGTTTCTGGGAAAACCCCGACTGATTTGTACTTTCGGTGTGTGCTTCGCACCACTGCACTGGTGCGATCCTCCTGGGTCCTCCAGTTCCTGCGTCTTCAGTGCTCCTGGGTCTTCGGTGCTTTTCGTTGACACGAAAGCATGGATAAAAAACACATCAGTTTTATTCACGCATCTTCCAGCAAATTCTTCTAGTTTTTCCTCAGATACCACACATACGTGTCATTAGGGCAGGAAGGAGGGGTGGAAGCGCCTGTACTTCTGGTGTTGCCATTGCAGCTCCGACATGTAATTTAACATGGCGGCTGTAGTAGTTCACGAGGAGAATACACTAAACTCCATTTCTGTCGACGCCGATAATTTTCGGGAGGGTGCTGCTCTGTGGGGAGTTAATTTGGGTTGACATAGTAAAAATGGTTTTCAGTCAGATGTAGGAATATACCTAGATGTATGTAGGAACAGCAAACCACTTGTTGATGGAGTTTTCCTGCTCTTTTTGGGGTGACTGGACCTTCACAAACCTGAAGCCAGAACCATAAAAGAATGTCCTATTCCTCACAATCGGAAGAAATAACGCGATCTGACTGTTCTCACCATTGTAAGCAATGGCAGTATTTGCACATATATTGCGACGATATCGGCTTTCTTATTTATTTTCTTGTTGAGTTCTCAAAACAGCTGCGTTACGTTGCTGTTGGGCTATCGCATTTCCTAACCCGGTACGGCCTTGGGGTGTCAAATAGGGCACCTCCCTCGATTTTTCTTGAATAACTTCTGAACCGTTCAAGTCAGCCCAACCAAATTTCCCGTACCTGTTCAGCAATCAGTCATACATATTTTGACAACTTAACCATTTCAGTGCTGAGTCAGGTTATGGAGATATGACGTCATAAACGAACCTTTGCATGCATATTCTTGCCTCTGGGTGGTGGCGCGAGCGTGCTTCGTTTTTCAATAATATTGGTGAATATAATGCATTAATTGTTTGGATTTACATAGGATACGGCCCCCAAAAGAATATAAAACCGCGACACGTCAACATTAGAAGTCATGTTAGATCGCCTGCTTTATGACAACTGGACTGATTTGCATTCTGGGTGAAAGTACTGGTTGCCGCTCACCTTCTCCATCATTCAAGCCAGACAAGCAAATCTATATCCGTCTCTTAGCAAGGTTCTCCAAATGCAACGTGAGGTCATGTCAGGTCACGTCATAGGTAGTTGTCAAAAAGAAATGAAATACAACATTTAGTTTGGAAGATCGTTCAGTAGCAGCAGAGAGACATTATTTTTCCTGATTAGAACATGGAAAATGATGATCTGTCGTGACCGGGCTTGGCCTTAACCCAACAAAGAGCAGACAGAGCAGATCTAGTTACCACGAGGAATCATTTCAGTTCTGCACTTCATCCATTTAAGAATCGTGGTGAGAAATTACCGTTATTTGCAGGCACGTAGCCAAAATCTTCCTCAGGGGGAGGACAAACGTCAAACTTTGCCATATGCCACTGTCATATGACGAAGTTTACAAGAATCATAAGAAGATTTCACTTCCATCCTTTTCGTCACGTAGATCAAGGCGGTTGGGAGTAAGTATCGATCTTTGCCATGTAAATAAGACCAACACTTCAATATGACCTAGGCTGACCTTGACCTGACATTTTTTTTAACAATGTGGCATGCCTCCGATGCAGAAGATCGTGATCTTACGTTTGATACCTAAATGAAGGCTCTAAGACCACTGTTGCCGATGATGTGATGTGCAAATCGATGTCAGTTTTCCTACGTGGTGATATGCCTTTTACGTGGCCTGTGACGTCACCAGTCATGTGACCAGGGCTAACATAATATTCTGTGAATCGCAAGACTCAGGGCTACCGATTAGTGGTAGATCGGTTCAGATCCGACGGTTAGCTCTTGAGATAGCATGGGGTGCCTTTTTTTGAGATCCCCAGGCGGTCACGTGTACAAAAACGCCCCAGGCGGTGCCGGATTAAGTTCCGCTCAGGGTTGTAAACGTGTTTTGTTCTGCGTTCACGAGGGCCGCTGGGTACCCATTCCTGACCTTCGCAGAGTACCAGGTAAAACTAACCTTTGCTTTAAATTTTTGCGATTACATACACAAGCTGTGCACATTAGGCCTGGTGGGATTGTTGACCAATTAAAAGGAAAGATGTGGATAGTGTGTCGTTTCAGGCCCACCGCAGACATAACTACTTCCATTGTTACGGCATATAGACAAGAAGCCTTGGTTATCTGCACGGACGGGCCTGCATTCCTGCTGCAGAACACGGTTTTTCACGTTTCGTCTGAAAGCAATGCGAAAAATGTGAACGTTCAGCTACCGAAATGATTCACTTTGGACGTAAAATATTAAAGGGATGGGATTTCGTAAAGTGACTGAAGTGTTTTCATGTGAAGCTACTACCCCAGTCCTTTGTTTGCTCCATTCCTATTGATAAATACTCGAATCTTCTCGATTTTGGCCACAAACTACGGTATTGACCACGCCCAGTTCCCTCAAAGACTGCCGGGGATTCCGTCCAGAATGTGCCAGCGTCTGCCGGTCCTGTGGCCGGATCCCGCTCTGCAACAGATCAGTAGACGCCGGGCCGGCGCGGCGCACCGGGAGAAAGTGGTGGATGGCGGGGACGCGGCGTCGCCGGTCTGCGTCGGCCGCGCGCCAGACGCCGCGCCCGGCCGGAGGAGGAGTGTTCTCCCCGCTCTCTGGTGCGCCGAGGCCCCGGAGCGGGCTGCCGAACAGGCCGCGCCGGTGTTAACACGGCGAACGTGACAGCTCTGAGCGAGGGAGTTCGTGGAGGAGTCATGGACACAGAGGAGCACCCGCACCTGCCGGATCGCTGATATGTGAGTGCTTAATTCCAGACAACTAAAAATGTTGTCGCTATGAATCCCATGGGGGCTCACATGACGATATTGACGGGTGAGTTAAAGTACGTGAACAGTGGTAAGCACTCAGCCGTTCTGAATCTGCAGTGGAGATTTATCTTTATTGTCGAATTTAAATCTTGAATATGCTGAAGGCGAAGCTTGCTTGAACACCCAGGGGAGCATGAAACATCAGTGCGAACCGGCGCGAGTGATTGCCTGTTTGTGCGCTGTAGTCATCAATTCCACGAACACGTGTATGGGTGCCGGTAAAGTCTGATATTTTATCATTCATTTCAAACCGAAAGGAGCAAACGTTCTGTATCGTAAGGCATTCGTGAAAAATATTGGACTTCAGATACCGGTGAGTAAAGTCAGTATTTCAAAACCCTGATTTTAAGTTCTCAGGCAAGACATAAATGTTTGAAGCAACACGACAAGCGCCCTGCACACAACGGCGCCTTTAAATCCTGACGACAAACAGAATACGTCACCAACGAACGCGATCCTGCATGATATGACTACATTGCCATTTCCGGACTGCTGTATCAATGGGCCGCTCCAGTTTGAGCCGTCTGATGTAATTTGGCATTGCACAGCGTGCTGGTGGCGTGACTGTGTACACAGTGCCAGGGCGAGAGAGGTCGACTTTGAGGGCCGCGAGGGCGGTCGTGGGAGCGCTGTGGGCACCCACTTTACCAGCGGTTTACCGCAGTGGCAGTCAAGCGTCGTATCAAGACGACCACCTCTCACCTCTGCTGCAACTTCGTGCGTCCTTCCAAACATCGGGCTAGGTTCAAAACAGCAAGCAGGGAGAGTTACCGTACGGCTCGAGCTGCCCTGAGCGTAAACAAAGGTTCAGAGCGATATTTAATCGGATTTCAAAGACTTTGTTGGTGTTTGCTGCATGTTTACTGCTGTTCCGAAGACAGAGTTAAACAGCTTCTATGGTATTCTATAAGCTGATGTCCACACAAAAGATTCTGTGCATAATTGCAGGTTGTGTCCCTTTCCTATTCAGTCCAACCGGTATCGTGATTTAACGAGATCCAGAAGAGGACGTGGTTGGCATCATCTGCCTCGTGGCTGCAAACCCCTCGCATCCGTCTCACTGTAGCCAGATTTTTCAACGGCTTGCCACTACAAATATTACGGCTTGCCCCACACCCGCCTCCGGAATGATCGTGCCCAATTTGTTCTTTAAATCTTCTTATCTCAGTGAATCCGGCTCATCTGCCCGAGTATCGCAGGTGTTTGGTTAAAGTTACGTTGCGTGATACAGCATCATATCTCGGACTTCGTAAGCTCTTCCGCGGACTGCTGCGTTTCTCATGAAAGATCAGGCTTGACCGCCTTTGTAAATGACCGACTGCCGCTCGTATCTGCTCTCCTCTCGAGAAGTGGAGGGAGAGAAACACAGCGAGTAAAATGAACGCCGTGTTTGGTTCCGTGATACTCATCCGTATAGTTGACCTTACTTCGCCCATACCGGCGACGGCGCCACGGAAGGGGAGCTGCATCGGAGCAGCCTCGTCACGGCCGTAGCCATTCAGCCATATCCCCATGGTATTGCGTGATAGTGGTTATATTTTGTTTTTCGTTCTGTCAGCAGTGCTCGCGTTTCGTCTTGCAACAGCCTTGGTGCCGCCCAGTGGCCCGCATGCGTCAGACGTGAGACCTCATGAAATCGTCCCTCGTGAGCCTGGTGGCAATTTCACAAGATTAATGGAGACAAGGGTGGACCTATGGTGGACAGTCTTCTTCCGATTCAACGAATGCTTTCACACTGTGCCCAAGACATGCGCCGAGGAAATGAATACACGCAATATTTGGCACGTTTCGCGAAGATTAAGTTAAAAAAATTGGAATGAAGCCCTTGGCGCCCATTTTGCCTACCATTTCCAGTGGAGTTGCTCCTCCCAGCAGGGTCGACTGGATCGGCACCAAGAGTCCGACTGGTCTTAAGGACGTTTCTCTCGGGCATCGGCGATCGGAATTGGCGCAAAATCTCCGTATATCGCATGGTCACGACTCCGGTCCCGAGATCTTCAACAATGCTGGCCCACAACAGTTGCCTACCGGTGCCGACACTCTATCCAAATGCACATCGTCTCTCGACGAGGGAGGAGTTTCATCTCCCTCCTGACCCGCGCCGGGCTCGCCAACTGGTTCAAGGTCGTGATGCCGTCCCTGACTCCCTGCAGCAGGCTGTGATGACGTCACTGCATCGAGAGTAGGCGGCCGGCGGGCTCGGGTCTCCGGCCCGGACAATGGCAGCACGTCAGTCACGTGACGGCGGCTGACGTCAGCGGGTCGTGACGGCATGGGCACGCCGGCTGGCGCGTACTGCGCGCGTGCACTTGTGACGCCCAAGACAGAACGCAGGAGTCGAATTAGAGAGCTCGCGAGGAAATGAGCCATTGCTCCCGTGCCGTGCTAGTCCTGTTGATTATTATGGCTTTAGGGCACGTCAACGACGAGGTTGTCTGCGACCACCATGCTAGTCCTGCCACTGTCACAGCAACGGGCGCACGTGCTGAGGATGATGCCATTCATAATTTTGGCCGAAATTTGGCCCTCGATTGGCCCAACACCGGTGGCTTCAGCCCCTCATGCTGCTTGATGGATTAAATAGCTAGCATGACATACCTCGACGCTCTTATCCATACCTCCTTTCTAGTCCGGTGAGCCCAGTGTAGATTGTGCGTCGGAAAACTCATTCTGAAGATGTATAGATACTTGTGAGCTTCAGTAATTTCAGCCCAGTTTCTGGCGCACAAATCTGGCATTATTTCACCAGGACCTTCGTGCAGTTGCTTATCTCACGCCGCTGCCTCGTGCACCTCTTGCGTTCTGAACCGTATACGCAGAGGAACTGTTCTGTTGTATCAAAAATAGCAATCTTTTCCGTGATATTGTCGCTCCAGATTTTGGCGATCGTTTAAATGCTAAGTACAGTGCATAGTTCGAACAGTTCTTGGTGGTGTAGCCAGCGTTAGGTTTCCAAAATCCGATCCTGTTTTAATTTGTTCTAATCGTAAAATTATATTTTCGCTCCGATTCTTCCGAAGGTGGCGGGAACCCCAGATATGTATCGTAAAATGCATTGTTACAGTGCTGCACTGAGGATCGCTCCTCCCACTTTCTCATTTTCCCCTTTCCGTTTCCCTCTCTTTGTATTTCTCTCAGTTTTCCTTTTCCTCCCTCTCGACTCTCTTCCTCTCCATTCGGGCACGTAAACGGCTCCTGTGCCGAAATATAAACATAATAGCGCTAAAAAGGAGGTCGTTCAGATAAGCGAAATTTCTACACGACTAAATTTCTCCAATAATGGCCGACTGTCATTGGTAAAGATATGAATTAGCTGTGTGTATCATCCTTTTAAATCTTAACTGTTGTACCATGAAATAATTCGATATGAATCGCAAACTTTCGGAGATACGCCGAATGATATTAGTGTGTTCTTAGATTGTGCGATGAGCTCAGGACCACAGTCAGTGGGATATGTTGTAATTAGCGTTCAAATTACATGCCTCTTTGACGATGAAGTTGTCCCAATTTAAATCGACGCAGCGTAATTGGACCATTGTGTCCCAGTTCATCGTTCCAAGCTATCACCCGTTCTTTCTCAGGAATTCCGTAAAAAAGTATAAGAATATGGACATTGCCTAATGAGATCAGAGCAGAAACAAAAGGGAATTATGTCCTTCTCAAGCTGATAATTTCAAGGTAGGTGTTCAAGAATTCACCATATTCCTGAACTGTTACAGGATATGGACAGAAAATAATAAAACTTAGGAAAAAACAAAAGATATATTACCGCCTGCCTGCATATATCTGACATCTGTCTGGCCACAAACCGGCATTACCAGTTCTAATAAATCTTAGACCCATGATATGATGGATCGACCGGCAGGATGTCACACAATAAAAGTGAAAGCACCTGAAAGGAAAAACTAACACAGTTTGATATCAAAAACTTGGTGAGGCTGGATACTGTAATATATCAGCCAGACCACCCAAAAGGATCGTTATTCGCCATTTAAGCGCAGCTAGGCGATGATCGATTAGATCATGCACGGACCAGGAGTCCCATGGTGTCTGGTTGTGTTCGGCATCAAACGTTTCCACGATTGTTGTACCTGAACTGTGAGAACGCACAGCACAAACAATATTATCCAAACTATGCTCCAAAGATGGTGTCCTGAACGGAAACCTGAGCAAATCCAACAATCAGCGCCGATTTGGGAATGACGAAAGCTCTGCTGGCGCTCGCGTCCTCGGGCCTGTGGCGGGGCGTGCTGTTCACCAGTGGGCGGCGTCTCCGAGCGTGCCCCGGTGACGCCCCCGCCGCCGGCGCCGCGTCTGGCGTGACGCCGCCGCCTCCCGTCACGCGCCGGGCCTGCCCGGCGCCAGCGCCGCTCTCGAAGAAAGCGTAGTAAACGGGAAAACGGCGTGTGGCCGGGAGGCTATAAATCACTGCAGAGCCGGCCGGCCGCAGAGGGAACTGCAGCCCGCGACGCACGAGCCGCGGCCGCCGGTCCTGCCGGTCGGAACGGAGCCGTTCCGACCGTTCCGGCGTCCGCCGCGGGCGTTCAAGAGATTGGGGCAGGACCGAGCTCGACTGGGAGCGATGCGACGCCGTTTGAGAGCAGCGATACACAGCCTAGAGCCTTGACACACATTCTACTGTTGTGCGGCGACGAATGAAGCGGTGCTGGCCGATTTCTCGAGAGTGGGTGGAGCTCCATCTTCAGGCGTTCACTTTAGGGTTGGCTTCCGGGAGGAGCATATTGGGTTATATTAATGGTGGGATTCCCAGCATTTTACCATGTCGTGCGTCTAATAAGCGAACTGGGTCGTTTATCGATGTATGAGTGATCGGCTTTTCGGCTTTAGTCCTCATGCCGTTAGTGTTTTGTCCGTGCTGAGTTTTGGGTAAACGTGAGTATTGACGGATACCTCCGACAACTATTTGTGGGGTTGTGCATAGGGTTTCAAATCATTTTTACCAGTCATTGGTGTAAGATTTAATGTGAGGATATCATAATAAATGGATGCCAAGACTCTAAAAAACGCAGACTCCCAGGACCTCTAACCATGTGCGCAAGGATACTTGCAAAATGCACTTCTTTTTGCAGTTATGTTGGTGCGTTAGATGATTAAAGTCAGCGAGCGTAACAGCCGATAAGAAATGGAACAGAAGATCTCTTAGTGCATGATACTGGTCTTGCCGTTTCATCCATGCCCTAGGATCAGTTTCTAATGGCAGCTCGGGACTCCTTAGTCGTTGACTGTTGAACAGTTGGAATTACATTTTTGATTTCTTTAAGACTTGCACTTATCTGAATGAATTAATGAATAGCCAATGCGCAACAGAGTATTTGCAAATCTGGAGGCATCCTTTCAAATACACTGATAACGAGCTAAGATTAAAAGAACATGATACTTTTTCCAAGTTCATTCGGTTAGGATGTCACGCATGTGTTAAGCGTGACGCCTAAACCGAACGATGCGCCTCAGACCACATAAGCCGCACCGACTTAAGTCCCTGTACCAAGGCCTTCCCACGGCGATGGAATAACAGTCCGCGTTGTTTTCACTTTTTCACAGCGCTTAATCTATGGGTAATGGATCAGAAGGGACAAGCAAAGGTGCGACGCTAATTTTGGCGCTGAAGAATGACACCGGAGCGGTGGATTACGAAAACCGGAACTGATTTTTTTTAGTATGAGTGTAATAATTTAATCTTCAAACATTGTTGTTTGGATTTTAGTCTCAGCTAGGAATTTCTGGCTTTGATATCGGTTTGGCCTCGTCATTGCCAAAACTGAAAACAACAGAGGCGTCTCTGTTTAATTTTCCCTTCATGAGATGTCAGAACTTTTGATTACAGCACAAACTTTTCTTCCATTAGCTCTGTGACGGGAAATGACAGCATTCGTTGCCTGCGGGCACAGCTATTTATTCACACACTTGTTGTGTCTTTCTGTAAGGAATCGCGGACCACAAATGGTCTGTCTTGTCACCACTCATATCTGAATGCCTGAACAAAAGTGCTCACTCCGGCCGGCCGACACTTTACCGGCACTTTCTCGACCGCTTTCGAGTCGAGCTAATTTGCCTGTTCATCCACCAGATGTCTGCATCCGCTCATTTGTCACGTGGCGATGATAATTACATGAGAGGCGGACGGTTTATGTTAAACACCGGCCGGGTAGGCCGGTGCCGTGGTGCTGAGGACTGGCAATGTCGCCTCAGTGGTATGACGTCGCTTTGGCATGACGTAGCTGGAAAGGATGACAGCAAATAGTCGGTCTGTGATGTGATAGACCGGTGATTCGATTAGGGATGGGACTACATTGAATTTTGATTGCTCCGAGACAGCTCAATATCTGCATGAAATCGCAACATTTTCATCGGACAAAAGCCTTTGAAAAGGCATTGGGTTCACTTCCACGTTTACGGTATAGGAGCGTTTCCAAAACTGGTAAGCTGGTAAGGCCAGAGCTATTTCTGGCAGTTTGTTTCCATGAATGCTATGGACTTGGAAAAATTATTCGAAACTGGTATGGGTCGCCGCCAAATTGACAGAGTTCCTGCCTCACTTGCACTAGGGGCCGCTACACATACACTACTCGTATGTTCACGCTCCTCCTTTGGACACGGTAGGCGACACAATGGGGTCCAAATGGGGGAGGGAACATGACTCCCTGAGCCCGACGCTATTAACATTAATCTATGTTACCTACTGCATTACGTATTATATGCAAAATATATATTATACGTCATATAGCCTATATTTCTTATAATCTATTATCTTGCGTCAAACGGCTGGTGAGGCGTTTGGGTATTTATTAAGCTAGACCGCCGTTGGAATAGTTTGTCGGGGAAAACCAAAACGTTTTGCTGGCGTAAAACGTTTTGCAGGTGCCATGTACCAGCATGCCTTTCACTCAGTGGGCTAGATAATGGATAAAGCTGCGATGGGCCACCATGAGAGACAAAACCGAGCGTTGTCGCCATATGCCTGCTCCAAATCACAACGTTCTGAATACATAATTACCTGTCGGGAAACACATTTGCGATGAACGAGGGAAATCGTCTCGATTTCTCCCGCTGGGTCGCTTGCATTTTTAGTGGTGTAATTGGACAGAGAGTCATAAGCGTGCACTCGAGTAAACAAACGGAAGAATGCATTGTGTGCAAACTGCTGTGCATTCGTGCATGTTCACTTTCAGTTTAGCGCCAAATTAACCTCACCGCTTACAAGCATGGCGTTAAAAATAATAAGCCAGCAACTCTGCTTCCACCACCAGCCTAAAAAAAGCGCGAAAATATGCGTGGGTAGATAGCAAAGTTTCGGGATTTTCTTCAATCTTCAAGCCAGCATTAACTGTCGTCAGTGGCGGAGGTAAAAACTTACTCTTTGGACTAAAACAACACGAATCTTTGTCCCGGACTCAGTCGCATACTCCTTCACATAAATTTGACACTAACAATACCGGCGTTGACGAAGCAGCGAGTTATAAGTGCGCCATTAATAAGTAGACAAGTACCGGTAACCGTGATGCCAATACGCCTGTAACTCGTAAACCTCGCAGTTGTTATTTCCGAAAGCGTCACGTCGCGCCGGGTTTGAACCCTTGCCGACGGTGCACGGGGAGTGATCTGAGCTGTCGTGCACCTGGAGCGACAGAGGGTCACCGCTCCGTTCTTGTCCGATGGCCCATAGAACGCCGGCCCGCCCGGGGTCCGAAGACGGCGTGTCGGCCCGGCGAGAGATCCGGGTCGGTTGCGAGAGTGACGGCTTTGTGCGGCCTCACTGGCGCCGAACCGTCACGCGCCGGCCGCGTGACGACTCCGGGCTGAGGCGACCCGAGTCCGACTCCAGACGGAGTCGATCTCGCGGACAGAAGCCGTCGCGGCGCCTCACCTCCGGGCCGCGTCGCAGCCGCCGATTGATGATGACGTACGAGGCTGCGGGTCGCGGCGTGCAGGCCTTGACCGCGTTCAGGCAGCCGAGCGCCGCCGAGCCGAGGTGTTGTTGGGATGCACGAAGGCGTCTCTGCCGTGACAGCGTGTGATTTGCGTAACGGGCATCACAGGTGCGACCAGCCATGGCTGGATGGTGACTGCGAGCCGTGGGAATTGGTTTTCATGACGTTTTCGGCGATGAGCAAACGAGATGAAACGGCAACCGCCGGCATACTTCCGTGCATTAATCCCTCCAAGAACGTTATTTAAGGCGACAGAATCACGATTTAATGCTTGACACCTCATCGATGCAAATCTCCCACCTGGCAGCTCCCACTGCCCATGGGGAAGTGATGAGAGCCGTTGCTGGCGGCGCCCAGTCCATCTTCGATAACAGGCTGGAATGCGGTGCCGAAAACCCGTGCGTGTCTGTCGGGGCCTCCCTCACCCGGCCCCGGTGGCGGCCTGAGCAGGTGCACCTGCAGGCCGCCGGGGAAGGGGGATCCAGGCCCGGCCGGTGAGAAGCCGATCTGACGCCGAGGTGCAGTTCGGCGCCGCCGGCCGCCGGTGAGGCCGCGGTCCGGGAGCAGAGGCCGCGGCCCGGCCGCCGTCTGGCAGACGCCGTGGGAGCGGCGAGTGCTGCCGGCGGACGGAGAGTGACGGCCAAGAAGGAACTTGACTGGTGACGCCCTGTGACCAGAAGAGTGCCGGTGCCCGAGGGTCTTCGCTTTTTACGCTCCGGAGGCGAAAGAAAGTGCGCGGTGAGATTGACTCTTGTTGCCGTGAGCAGCGTCTCCCACCGCTGTACCGAGACAGCATGCTGAGCCTGGTTCGAAGACGGAGTGACCAGACTGAGTACGGCAGGTTAGTGCCTGGTCTCCGCTGAGCTCGTCGTGTGGCACCGCGGCCGTGTCCAAATGTGCTGAAGGCGGCATGAGTGTGGACTTCGGCACTTTTGTAAGCGCTTCAACATTCAATCGGTATTGGTTGGGCACCCACGAAGATGTGTAGATTTAACATGCGACCATGTAAGGTGGGCACCCACAATGATTTTGAATTTCCGAGATAACGTAGAGACGGGCACCTCAATTCATTTGACAAAGTTGCGTATCTGGTGGCGACGTGCGAGTCGTGAGTCACGAGCATAGAGTGGAGAAGATTCGCGATGGGCGACTCGGGTTGTGACTCGGCACCGGAATGTGCGTCGTCCGACTCATGACAAATGTGGGAGGAAGCAGTCGCACTATGAACTAGGTCGGGTGTAGACGACCTGTTCCTTGCCGCATTCGGGTCGTCACATTGTGTCATGTGCCATGTTGTCATTCTCAGAGAAAGCGGAGCTCATTTCCATCGTCCGATTGTTCTCCTTTCTTCATTGCATGGGAATCATCCTGTGAATCAAAGTGTTATAAGATCGTGCACACAGTACCTAATTTGTTGGTAACCGTTTCTGACATTTACAGCTCACGTTTAGGTTTCACTGACTTCCTTAATTGCTTCGGGCCCAACTGCTGGAATCCTTCCAATGTTTATACCAAGTTTATACTCCCAAACTCATGCATGAGTGATACGATTTTGATATGCGCTGAATGATTATTTTTGTGCTACAGTAAGGTGCTCACTCGGAGTATCATCCATCCAAAAGCTTGCCTCGTGATAGCGCCGTGTATTTTAAGACTAGTTGCAGATGGGATTGTTTTCCCTTTCACGGTATTCCTGACATGTTTCGGGACGTCTGACATTGCCTTATTTCCCGTGGTGATATTTCTCGTGATTTGCAAGTTTTTCAACCATCTCATCTATCACAATGCAAAGTTGACAAATCAAAGGTGTGGGTTACTCCGACATGGATCCGTGCTTATCAATGGAGCGCTGGCACGCCGCACACAGCACGTGATGACCTTGACATGGGACCGGGATGCTGATGCACGTATACATCCTGGTGCAGGCCTTTCCAGCTCAGGTCAGTCCTTTGCGGTCTATTCTAATCCCTTCTCCAAGCCCTCTGCGTTCCTGTATCCATGCAATGAAGACCGAAGATCCTTCGCTGTATCGCATGCGCCCAGAGAACTCGTAAAGCTCCTCTGAATTATGGACAACGGCTATCTGAGCGTGATGTGGTTTTGACTCGGCTTCGCGTCTGCAGCTGCACGGCCATTCCGAAACACACAGACCGCCGTCCTCCGCAACGCCATTAACGTAACGTAACGTGACGCAACGCCGGCAACATCGGCAACTCTGTAGCTCGGGAACCTAGAACGGAAAACTACTAATCTAACTACAACTGCAGTGGTTACATCTAACTGCAGTGGGTTACACACCTCGGCAGCGTTGTTTTTAAACAGCGCTTCGCTGAGCCGGCCAGACAACAACGGAAGGGGACCTCACGGCTGATCGACCCGCACGTGACCGGGTTAAAGCGGGCCGAACGCCGCGCCGCCGCCTCCAGGCGCTGGACCCGGAACCGGGTTTCCCACGGCTGCAACGCCGAGTGGCGCGTTCCCACGGGCGAAAGGCCGTGGCCGGCGGCGTCGCCCCGGGGCATTTGTCTTCCATCGCCGCAGACCGTCGGCTGCCGTTCCAAACGGAGCGGAAGCGGCCACCGCTCCAGTTGGTCGGCCCGGTATCCATCCGGCCGCCGCCAGTGGCTTCTGCTCGGCGTCTCATGGAAGCGGGAAGCTGGAAAGACAAATATCCAGAATGGAAGACAGGATAAAGAGACGAAGACGAGGGCAACATAAGAAAAGTAGGAGGAGAATAGCGGTAAAACATGAGAAATCCAGTCACTGCGGTCCGAAATGGAACAGAAGCTTTTCCATTGATTCGCGATGAGTTTTTCCGGGAATATTTTGTTACATATTGTGAATGTCTCGCTTCTCCAGTATGAAGTATTGAAGGAGATTTGCTTTATGGTTCGTGAGAACACGATATAAAATGTAAATGGCTCAGGTCATTTTATGCCAAGTTTGGATGTCTCCAGATGCTTTGCCCTTAAAGGCATGCAGCCTCTCCTCAAGCCTACACTTTGAGCGATTAATATGTCACGCATGTAGGCCGAGCCCTGGAATTAGACGTTCCAAGTTTCGATTCATTTCGCATTATGTGTAATTTGACTGTTCGGATGATCGATAAGGAAGCATTCAAAGAACCGTTACGGGAGGAAACATCAGGCGTAAGGACACTTGTAACGGAAATTCCTGTTGATTTCTGTGGTAAACTAATGCGGTAGCCGATTACAATTTGCATTTATCCCCCCTTTCCGAAAAAAATGTCATCTAGCTCCGTTGCCTCTTGTGGGACGATATACCTGTTCGTATGAACTGTGTTGGATCCATAGGACCACACAGATCTTTTTATGAAAGAATACGTTATCTGTTATTGACTTGTTTTTTTTTTTTGTTGGAAGTCTTTGGACCTCGTTCTTTTTGTCATATTTTTTTGCGCACATCTAAGAACAATTGCAGTGGCTGGTTGACATCAATCTTACCATGTCATGCTACGAAGTGTACAAACTGATACGAAGATGCCTCATGAGATTTACTGAATTTTGCTTCATAGCGGAACATTTCTTTGGCTACAGGACTTGTGGGAAAAATGTTCATATTACTAGTCAACAGGTGCACATAACCACAAAGCTGAATGAAACGTACCGGGTACCGGTACGTACCGGTAGGTACCGGGACATGCTACAAAGTATAAAGCATCTTATTTTGCAAGTGATTTCCACCGCAGTTCTGTAAGATGACACATGACACATGTTTCTGAGGCGGAACAAGAGAGAAGTGTGCTGTAGAAAGATGCAGTTTTGAAAATGTCGTCGAAATGGAAACCAGCGTGACATGCACGACTGAAGTATTGAAAATGTTTACACGTTCTCCGTTCAGCCTCAGCCACGATGACCTTTATTCGCTACAATCGTGGACGTTTTTATGTGTCCCACACCCCACAGCATCTGTCGAGGAGGCCATTATTGCCCGTTTTCTTTCCTCTGAACACTGAAAGAGCCAGAGCGTGACATTCCGACTTCGTCCGAGACCTCGTTCGGTAGCAGTCGATAACCTTGACATTCTCCGCCAGGCTGGCTCCAGTCGCGGCTGGCCCGGAGCTCTCCGTGCCCCCTGGACCCCCGAGGCCCCGCAACCCCCTGAGGCGACTGGCCAACAGCCTCAAGTCGCACACCCGGCCCACGGTGGTGCGCCGCCGCCAACTGATCGAGAGCGACCCTTGCCGCACCAACATCGAGCACCTGGTGTTCCGCTGCGACCCGCGGCCGCTGGGCGGCAGCACCGTCGGCCCGCCAGATGACGTTGGCGACGGCGTTGCGCCGCGCCGCGCCCGCTCGGCCTCCGCCGACGGGACAGTGGCCGGGCCGGGGACCGGGCCGCGCCGCCACCTGTCGCATGACGCCGCCGCCGACGCCGCGTCGCGACCGCCGCACGACGCCTGCGGCTGGGGGGCGTCCTCCAGGGAGAAAAACAGCTCGCCGCGGCGGCCGGAGACGCGCGAGCTGACGGCGGCCGGCCGCGGCGACCCGCCGACCCGGCACCTCGGCCGGCTGGCCACCAGCGTGCCGGACATCCTCTGCAACATCGGCGCGCAGCCGGAGGAGCCGGGCTCCGAGTCGGAGCCGGACGGCGCCGGCTCCCGGCTGCGGATCCCGGCGTCGCTGTTCCAGCTGTCGCGGCTGGACGCGGCCGGCGCCGACGCTGACGTCACGGCCTGGGGCGGCGCGCGCGACCCGGCCGCGCCGCAGCTGGGCGCCTTCCTGCGCCGGGCACGCGCCAAACCCGTTCGGCGGCGCTCGCTGACGAGCCCGGCCGACTGGTCGTCCGGTAAACTGTGGCGACCGCCGGCTCTGCGAGGGACGGGGGCGGGGCCTGGCCCGTCCTGCGCCGGGCGCGCCGCCGCCGCGGCCGAGGGCGCGACACTGATTATACATTCGGGCCCGGCGGCGGGCGGGCGGCCGGCCGGAGAGCAGACGGCCGGCGGCCAGCATCCGCGGCGGACGTCCCGCCGCCCGCGCGCCGCCGCCCTGGCACGCGGCCCGCGCGCCGACGGGGCCGAGCGCGCCGGCCGGCCCGGCTGCGCGCCAGATCTAGAAACGCACCGCGCCACCGCCATGCGAGCCGCTCATTACGGCGGCGGCGCGCCGCAAAACGGCCAGAAAAATGGAAACTCTCGTGATTTTGGGTTACATGGCCAGCCGAGTAGAACATGTGAGCCGGCGTCGCGCGGCGCGCCGTCGCGTGTGAACGCGGCGGCGGCGGCGCTCGGCGGCGCTCAGTGCGCGCGCGTCGGGCGTGCCGACAGCAGCTGCGCGCCACCGCGCTCCGGACGAGTGACGCTCGGCCGCGCCGAGTCGCTGCACGACGCCAGCGCGCGCGCCCGCGAGCGCTTCTTCGAGGCGCTCAGCTCGACCAGCGATCGACTCCGCCGGCGACGCAACTCGACCTGGGACTCCGCCAGTGGCGCGGCGGCGCGAGTGCTCCTCCCGAGCGTGTACGCGCCGGACGTGGTCGGTGACGGCGCGCGCGGCGGACCCGGTGTCGACAGTGGACAGTCGGCGGCCGGCCGCGACGGCCAGCTGATTCGCCGCCGCGCTCACAGTGAGACACGGCCGAGCGGAGAGCAGTCAGTGACTGAACCGGCTGGCGCCGCCGCGGGACCGGACCGCTGGGAGCTCGGCTCAAGTAAGTACTCGGTGCCCAGAGTGCGGGTGAGCCGCGCCGAGGCCGCGGACGACCGCGGCTGGACCGGCTCGCTGCGCCAGTACTGCTCGCTGCCACGGCCGCGCTCTCCGCGCCTGCACCCTCCGCTCGACAGTATCCAGTTCGCGGAGCCGGCGCGCGCCACGCCGTTAGCCGGGCCGGCGCGGCGACCGGCCGCCGACCGGGATGACCTGACCTCGGGTCAGGCCCAGGTCCGGGAGGCGCCCGCGGCTGCCGATGAGCGCGGCATGCCCGGCCGCGTGTCCAACATCCCCGTGTACCGGCGCCGGACGCCGGCCGACGCCGAGCCGCGCTGCGCAGCCGCCGGCCGCCAGCAGAAGGCGCCCGATGAGAGGGCGCGCCGAGCCGCGCCGGCTGGCCAGCGCGCCGCCCGCCCCGCCGGCGACGCCAGGGCCGCCGGCGACGGCAAGCTCATGTCGTACACGTCGCTGCCGCGCGCCAAGATCGAGTACTGTCCGGAGAACGAGACCGGCTCTCCGCGCGCGAGCTTTCGGGGCCGCAGCGGCGCTCCGAAGAGCGGCCTGAAGGAGGAGCGATGTCCGTCGCCGAAACCTCCCATCTACCCCGGCGGAAAGGGGCGGCCAACGGCCAAGACCGGCGGCGGGGCGCGGCGAGGGCGGCGCCGGGTCGACCGCGTTGCGGGCCGGCTCCCCGGCAGCGCGCGACACCGACTCCCCGACGGCCGGCCGCGCCAAGACGCCGACGGCCTCGGCCGACCGCCGACCGGGCCTGACCATCGACACCCGGAGTGGCGGCGGCCGCCGGGAGCCGAGCGGCAGCCCGCGGCCGGCGCCGGACGGCGGGCCACGCGCCGGCCGCGGCGCGCCCTCGCCCGGCTCGTCGTCCCGCTCGACGGCCAGCTCGTGCCCGCTGTCGCCGCAGTCCAGCCTGAGCCCCAACAGCCCACGCCAGTCGCCGCGTGCGTTCCGCTTCGCGGCCGAGCCGCGCGCCGGCCCGAAATACGCGTCCGGAATTCCGACGCGGCGCTCGACCGGCGGCGAGCCGGCCGGCGGCGGCGACTCGCCCACCAGCGGCTCCTCCATCAACCTGAGCGATATCTCTGGCCTGAGCGCCGTCACTAGCCCGGAGTCGACGGCCGGCGTGGCGCCGGCCACCGACGCACCGCCGTCGGCCGCCGGTGCGCCGCGCACTGGCCGCAGGCCGCAAAAACCGCGCGAAACGACCGGCGCGCGCAACGGCACCGGACCCGCCGCTCACGCGCTCGGCAAAAACACGTCCAAAACGTGGATCTGTGCGGAGCGCGGCGGCGGCAGCGCGGTCAGCTCGCCGCTGTGCCGCTCGCAGGAGAGCGTGGCCAGCACAGCCGGCTCGGACGGCGCCGCCGCGACGCGCGCCTCCAGTCAGAGCTCGCTGTGCGAGCCGGGCCGCGCGCGCCGCCAGCCGCGGCCCGAGCCGGCCAGGACGGCCGGGTCGCGAGCAGGCGACTCGGGCAAGTACGGCACGCGCTCCATCACCACGATTCGGACCCGCAACCTGAGCCGCGGCTCGGCCGGCGAGCGCGACAAGGAGAACGAACCGCGCCCGCCCAACGGCCTGCGGACGTCCAAACCGAAAACGCCCGGCAAGACCGCCGCCAGTCCGAGCAAGACCGACACGTGCGCCAAGCCGGCCCGCACCGACAAGGAAGACAGCCCCAGCTCGGACGAGTCGGCGCCGTCGCCGAGCAAGTCCAAGATGAAGGTGCAGCGCTCGCTCAGCCTGCAGTCGGCGACCAAGCCGAGCCTGCCGCCGAAGCCGTCGCACCTGCGACCGCCGGCTGCCCTGGGCGCGTGCCAGGCGGGCCGGCACGACCCCCTGACCTCGCTGCCCAACATCCAGGGCCTGGGCACGGACTCCTGGCGGCCGTCCGCCGACGACGCGTGGGCGCCGCGCGCCGGCCGCCAGCGCGTCAAGGACGCTGCGCCGGAGCCGGACGCCGGCCCGGAGCGGCGTGAAGAGCCGGTGGGACGGCGGGCCGGACCTCCGCCTGACCGCGGCCGCCGGCCAGACGCGCCCTCCGCAGACCATTCAGACGGCCATTCAGTCGAGAACGAGCCGGCCGGCCGCCGCCGCGCCGCCGCCGGCCCGGCGGCCGTAAATCAGACGACGCACAAAACCGGCCCGCGCGCCCCCTCGCGCGGCGAGGCGACATTCCCGGGCGGCGAACATTCCGCAGAAGGCTGCGAGCGGGGCGAGGGGCGACCGGCCGAGCGGCGCGACTCCTGGCAGCAGAGCAGGTCGGCCACGGACGCCAGACACGGCTTGTCCGGTGGCAGGGGAGCAGGGCGGCAGGGAGGACGCCGCCGACACCGTGTCCGAGACCGGCTCCGTGCGGCTGTCGGTGACGACGCCGCCGCGCCGCGAGAGTCTCGAGAAGCCCGTCTACTCGAGCGTCATCCACGTGAACGGCAACGAGGACGGCCTGGTGACGAGCAGGACGCGGATCCAGCGCTCGTTCGACGCCGGGGAGGAGGTGCAGGCCACCATCCAGGGTCAGAAGGACGCCGACAACGAGAACAAGGTGCGCCTCTCGCTCAACGTCGACGGCGACTTCCTCAACAATCAGTTTGACGCCATCATCGAGACGCTGAAGCAGGTGGCCGCGTCCGTGCAGGAGCAGGGCAGCCGACCGGGTTCCGTCGCCATGTCGCGCGGCGCCGCCAAGCGCAACTCGGACCCCATCTACGCGGAGATCCGCTCGCCGCGGCCGCCCAAGAGCCCGCTGTCGCCGACCAGCTCGGAGCCGATATACAGCGAGATCAGACCGCCGGTGCCGGTGCGGCCGCCGCCGCCGGCGTACCCCGTGTACGCCTCGCCGGCGGCGCTGCGGCCAGCCGCCTCGCCGCGCACGCAGGCCGAGAACGACGCCTTCTTCGACAGCTCGCCGACGCTGGACGAGCTGGCGCGCAAGCTGCATGCCGACGCTCGCCACCTGGACGACGACTGCGACTACGTCGACTTCCACGATCTGGGCGGCGCCGGCGCGGCGAGCCGGCGCGCGCCGCCGCCGCCGCCGGCCGGGCCAGCCGGGCGGCGGCGGCCGGCGCGGCTCCGACGCCGACTTCGGCAGCCTGCCGTACTCGCGCAACCTCGAGTCCGTGCAGGAGTGCTCGGAGAACGGCTCGCGGCCCGACTCGCGCGACGGCCCGTCGAGCTTCGAGCGCCAGCTGGCGCGCGACGCCACCAAGAAGGCGCTGGCTCGCAGCCTCAGCGACAAGGGCGCGCCGGCGCGGCCGACGCTGTCCGTGTTCCGCGCCGGCTCCGAGTGCGGAGACGACGCGGCGCGGTTCGGCGCGCGCGGCGAGCTGGCGGCGCGGCCGCGCTCCGAGCGCAGCAGCTGCCAGTACCTGGACAGCGACGGCTCCGTCTTCTCGTCCACGTCGGACGTGTGGAGCGGCCGCGACCTGGAGAGCGCCATGAACACGCTGGTCGGCGGCGGGCTCGGCAAGACGCGGACGCGCAGCACGGGCAGCGAGAGCGGCGCCGACGGTCGCCGTCCGGCCCGGTCCAAGGAGTCGTCGTTCCTGTCCCGCGACTCGAAGCTGCGCGGCCTGGACCGGCTCGTGCGCAGCGGTTGGCGCACGAGGCGCAGTCACAGCTCCAGCGACGACTGTCGCGACTCCACCATCACCATCGACGACTTCATCGCCTCGCTGTACGGCCAGCAGGGCGTCTCGCTCGAGGCGCTGGGCCCCCGCGAGGCGGCTGGCGGGCCGGCGCCGGCTGGAGCCGACCGCGGCGGCCGCAGCAACAGCGTCACCGCGATCGAGGCGAGCCGGGCGCCGACAGGGCGACTCGCCGCCGAGCCCGAGCCGGACCAGGAGGGCGCCGAGTCGGGCTGCGACTCGCCCGTGCCCCAGCAGCGCTCGCTCTCGCTGCCCAAGACGTTCCTGGCCGAGAAGTACGGACTGGCCGGCATCAAGGCTGCCATTCCCAGGTGAGTCAAGCAGGCATGCAGACAGACGTGCCAGTGGTCGTGTTTGCATGTATCATTGTGCAGAACTGCGCATTATTTTAATGATTGGGTTAGTAAACGCGCAGTTTTTGCCGCAGACCCTGATTTCACAGTCGTGCCACATGAATGTGTGCCTTTATCATCGTGCCTAATTCGATTTTCCGGCACGGTTAGCGCTAACTAGTTGGCCACGGCCTCTCCATCCATAGCGTCCCAGTTTGTTGCCGCGAAATCTACGCCTCGTTTCAAAACCGACGGCCCTCGTCTTGCCTAATCGCGACATTGATGCGTTGGCCACTTAATGACCGCGTTGAGGAAACCGAGTTTTCCCACAAGACACTTTCATATCGCGCCGTGCATCGCAACCGGTGGCGCGTCGCCTCCCGCCGTGTAAGCTCCCATCGGTCGCAATCAGCGAGCGGCTCCAGCCTCTCACCGGTTTCCCAAGAGCGGTGCGCGCGCCTGCGTGGGGCCATGGGCGGCCGGCGCGACGTTTCGCCAGCCCGGCCGGCCGATTGCCGCTCGGTGGCACCGCCCCGCCGTCTGTCCGGGCGTGTAACGGTCTCCGGAGCCGCGGCCGCCGGCCGCCGGGCCCATCTCGCCCGGCCGCCAAATAAACAGATCACTCAGAGCCTCGACCAATTTGCCGACGACGCGTCGCCGCGGCACGTCGGGCGACGCTATCGAAGGCGCCGTCGACGGCCGGCCGCCGCCCGCCCGGGGACGCCACTCATTGGCTGCGCCGGCACGCTGCGGCTGTCGCAGGTATGCGGCACTGGTGGGCAGGGAAGACTACGCATACTCGCCCTGCGGACAACGGACGACAAACCGGTCGCATTCCGGCGTCCTATTAAGTGTTCTTACGACGTTTACAGAACAGTCATACCGAGTCCGGTACTCAGTTGAAGACCGCGATAAGACTTCCTCTTGAGATTGTTTGATTATTCGCTGAATGTTTCGTCTGGGGTTGGACCACCCAGTTAAAATATACAACGGGGTCGCGCGCTCCATTGGCAGTCGACATGCCACTGGCACGGACCGTGGCGATTGTCCAAACACTTGACCGAACCGTGTCATCGTAACTGGCTTCTCAATGGTGGCACGTCAAGGCGGCCTTGCGGGCCAATTGATGGTCCAGATATGAGACCATCATGATCAATGGGGATTCGCTCGGCAACTGGTGGGAGAGATGGACGATTTTGTGACGCAGGTCGACTGGTGCAAGGACGAATCAAGAAGAGGCAGTGTATTTTATGAACCCAAAGCTTCTCATAGGTAGGCAAAAGTTTTCATTTTTAAGTTGCATATGCGTTTTTTTTTCATAAAACGTGTTTAGCTCGCGTCCATACTTTTGTACTTCAGCTGTATGCATCACAATGCTATAAAATTTAACGTGCGTCCTGTTGACATGTTTCTTCCGTTTCTGAAGCAGTTAAGTGCTGATTCCACCCTCTGCCGTCCTCAGGGATTTGTGTCCACCCAAAATGGTTCACTGCATTCGCCCTTGAACCCACGTTATTAAAGGTTTACATATCCATGTAACCCTGTTTTAATGTCTTGGTATTCGTATAGAAACTTTGCAGTTCAGTTTTCAAGGGAGTATTAAATGGTCCGATTTAAGTGGAAAGCATAGTATTCAATAAACCTCTCGTCTACCAAAGCTTAATTGATGGGCAAATAATGAACAAATTGTTGCTCAAGGGAGGCCAGATGACCTCTCTGCTCCTTTCGCTGGCTACACTGCTGTTAAGGTAACGTTTTTCACCGGACCGGCCACATGCGTAAACGGCTTTAGCCACCAACAAACCTGCCGTGAAATCGACGGCCAGGCCCGGGCCCTGCTGGCGTGCGCATTGTCAAACCCGGAACCGCCCTGCCTAATGCATGAGCGGTCACAACTGAATTGGCCACCGTAATTCACGGGCATTGCCAGGTAAATGGCAGTCGTTATGTGGGTCGGCCTGCCCCGGTGGCGCCACCGGCCGGCAAAAACCGGGCGTCGCGCGCGCCAAGTGGCCCGCCCGGCGGCCGGCCGGTCCGGCTCGGCCCTACATTTCTATTTCTCACGATTTCATTTTTTCTCGCCGGCGCACCGGCAATTTACACTTTTCTGGGGAATTGGAGAAACCTCGCCGTGCCGTCCGCGGCGGGTTGGCCACCATGGGAACGGCTGCGGCTGGCCCGGTGGGGCGCCACTGCCGCCGGCCGCAGCCCGGAGGCGCCGCTCCCTGGGATGGCCGTGCGCCGGTCGCCGAATCTCCGACGGCGGGGCCACGGTGCCTGCCGCCGCCGGTCGGTCGCCGACGGCGGAGCGGTCAGCGGCCGCCGCCCGCCGCGTCCAATTACGCCGTAATCGGCGCCGTCGTCCGGCCGGCTGCCGGCCGGCGGGGGGCGAAATGGCCGATCGTGTTGCGGCCGGACGACGGGATATCGCGCGATCCGCGGCCGCGCTGTAATCAGCCTGCATCTCATCAGCGGCGGCCGACGGCCGCGTCACGCTCCTGCACCGTCCCCACCCCCACCCCCCACGCCGGTCGGTCCGGAAGCGAGCTGACCCTGTTTATTTGAGCGGCGCCGGCGTGCAGACGTCCGCCGGCCGGCGGCCCTTGGCCCGCTCTCAAGGCCGTGACCGGCTATCGCCGCGCCGTGCATTGTCTGCCGTTTGAACCCCCTACCAGTCCGGTCACGTCGCCCCCCCCCCCTCCGCTGCCGCCGGCAGGTCACGTGCCGGACAGCGGCCGTCGGCGGCGACTTTCACTGAGACCCCCGGGCGGGGGGGGGGGGGCAGGCACACGCAGGCCGGTCGCTGTCGGCCGTCGATCGACGCCAATTTGGGCGCCGCCGCCGACGCGTCGGCTTATGGATGTTTCCTGATTAGCCCGGCCGAGCGGCGGACGAAGATCGACGGCGGCGCGCCGGCGGCGTGTCGAAATCGACGCCCGTCGGCCCCAGAGGCTTTGAGGTGCTCCGGTCTGGTGGCGGCGGCGGCTCGTGTCGTGCGTTTCGTGCTGATGGTTTCGTTGAGCACCCTGCCTAGTCGGAAAAGTGTGCGGTCACGGTATGCGCCACTGAAATCGTGGCGTGGTTGCTGGTCGTATTATGTCTTTCTGGATAATGCATGCCATCTGCCAAAGTGCCGTCTTTCAGCGGCCAGTCGTGGACTAGGTTAGGCCAAGGCCAATGAGAGTGAAGCCAGACAACCAGTTTAAGAGTCTCTAGACCTCTCCGGTTTCGACGCCGTGACAATGAACACGACACCTGCGGCTAATCGTCAGGACCGCGCCCACTAATCCTCTTGATGCCTGTCCTCGCATCTGTTTACGACCACCATGCTGACCGCAGTCTGAGACTCGGACCTGGAAGACATCAGGTCCCGGTCCCTGCCCGCACTGGCTCCACCTCACCGGACCTTGACCCGCGCCCGTTCCTGCCGACACCTCATTAGTCTGCTGATTAGTTCGGCGGCAAATGGCCACTTCGCGTGGCCGGTCGCTCCACGTTCCATCGCGTAGGCCGCGGGAACCGCGCCCGATCGCCCACACGTCACTCGTCTTCCCCGAGCGTTTCTCATCCGGACGGGGATCACCCGAGGTGACCTCAGAACCGGAAACAGAGCGCTCTGGGCCCCCGCCCACGGTGGAGCTGACTGGCTCCGATTTGGTGGCGCCAGAAGGTCGCACGCCGCACCCCGCCCGGAAATGAAGGCGCGCCGAAGGACCGAGCCGAGGCGGCGCTGTATAATGACGGAAGATAGTCCGTTCGGGTGGGTCTGTTGTATATTTGTTCAGGGGCGAGCGGCTGACGGTAGCGATAAGTTTGTGGCCAGCTCCTGTCAAAGGAATGACGAAATCCGGGTGGTTGGTCAGCGTCAATGTAAAGGGGTTTCAAATATTCGTCGTGCCAGAAGCATTTTTAGGTAACTCCATTCCATACATTAATACGACATAGATGGTGATAAAACGATTTTGAGTTGGTAGAGCAGCCGTTATGTTGGTAGGGAATCTGATCTACCTAGCCTATGGCATGTTACAAACAAGATGGTCACAGATTCCTGTCTCTGTCAAGGAGAGGTTCTACTGTTTTGCGTTCGGGTCGCTTTTTTATGAGTTTGCCGGGGAGACGTTTCAGATACCTGGTAAACGCTGTTTTGCTATCCGTCCTCCTTAAAGCATCCTTCAGCGTCCTTGAATACAACATGGAAAAGTTGGCTAGATGTTTGAACTTTGTACGTTGCTATAATTACCAGGTCTGGTTCCAATTCTCTCCATGTCAACGAACGGGCCTCGAATGAACGCACTCCCGGCTCTCATCGTTTCCTGCTTCCCACCGAGTGTTCCTGGCCGGGCTGTTGGCCTGGTCGCCGATTTCCTGCGGCCGTTGCCCACGAGTGACGGCTGCCGGTGTGCCGGCGGTGGCCGCCACCCTCTGCCGGCAAGAGCGGTCTGCTCCACTTCCGTTGCCGCGGACCGGATAGCCGCGGCGTGGTGAGGTGCACGACATGGAAATGAGGCCAGATGGCTTCGACTCATGGGAGGAAGTGAGCTCATTTATTTGGGTTTACCGTGTAGACGTTTATTCCCGGGTGATGAATGCTGCAGAATGAGACCATAACAAATAGCGACGAAATGACCGACTGGAACAGCTTGAATCATGACTTGTTTAATCTTGAAAAATGACGGAATTAGTCATGTGTTATGGCTTGTATACATCAGCACCTCGGACTTCATTGCATGTGGTCAACGAAGTCGTCACATCTTGGGTCAAATGAGGACCAGAAGAAGCATAGTTCAAAAGTCCCGCATTAGTTCAGCGTGTTTATAAGATGAAGTCCCGGCATGAACAGAAAACAAAACTCACGGCCGAGTCCCGGCATGAACAGAAAACAAAACTCACGGCAGAGCGCATGCGTAGCATCGCCATCCTTCGTCCTGCACGGTTCTGACCAGGATGGTCAATTACACTGAAAACATTTCCCAATTTGCCTTCCCCAAGCATGGCTGAGCAGGCGTCTTCTCATCGGCGTGCTCCGGACGGTCCTCTTTGGGAGCATTCCTCTCTCTCCGCCGGCGCGCCCGCCGAGGGAGTCTCCTCTCCGTCGTGGTCCTCTCATTCACTCCCGTGCTCGCGGTCCTGCCTCTCGATCGGCGTGACGCCAGGCCAGCGGCGAGTCACGTCACGGCCGTGACGGTCTCGGTCGTCTCATGACGTCCCTCCGCGGCCGCAGCACCTGCCGACTCTCTCCTCCGCCGCGGCCGCCGCGGCCGCCGCGGCCGCCGCGGCCGCCGCCATCCGTCTGATGCGATCTGGCCGGACACAGCGCTGACGGCCGCACGGAGCCGCCCGGCCGCCCGCCGCGCCGGGACGGCGGCTGCAGCACGGCTACCGCTCAGTGATGGTGATCTGTCAGCCGGGCAGGTCCGTCGGGCGGCGCCGGACCCGGTTACTCGCCATCTGATGCAGACCTGCAGGTGTCTGTCGAGATGAAGGGAGTTGTTAGTTGCAGGGCCGGACTTTCTTCCATCACAAGCGTATCAGATGTTGCACGGTCTGGCCTCGTTGTAAGCAACGAAGTTTCGGGACAGACTGAAAAGATGCTCACCCTGGATGGTAGGCTGACTGCGTTTACTTGCACAGCGTGCGAGATAAGTCGTTCAGTCACTGGTAAACAGACCCAAGCTTGGGCTCCGTGAGTGGCGCATTAGCAATGTCCTCGCTTAGGCATGTTCTTTAGATTTCGTCCCGCCGCCACTGGCCACTGGGGCAAATATGGAACCAGTTAATTGGATTCGGTTCGATTTGTTACTCTGTAGCACACTTGGCAGTGTTTGGTTTCACAAAATTGGCACACAGTCGTTGCGCCACGAGGTCATGACTTTTGACACCCATTTTCTTCGTGGTTATAACGAATAAAACGCGGTCGGTAAAATTCAAAGCAGTCTTTGCGCAATTCGTCTCCCAATTTGTGGTAGGTTTTATCCACGGCCGTTACTCCTATGGCTGTTTTTGCACGGTCTCTGGCTAAACAGCACTCATTTAAAGTAGGGAATGGAGCCCAGCTAAACCAAGCGATGGGCGAAGTAATATTGCTCTTCACACGAGGAAGTGAAGCATGGCTGGGGATTGCTGTGGTTTGTGCTGACAACCTCCGTACTGGACAACGCCAACAAAAGGTTCGGTTTTGTTCTGCGTCTTAAGAAGCTAAAACTGCATGAACAGAGTCGGCACGGAAGTGTTTGTAATCTGTGACGTAGCCAGGAGAATGGGTCAAGATATCAAAACAAAACAAAATATTTGCTACGTTTATGGATATATATGTACATCAATATATCTTTATCAAATGTGAAAACATTTTTCTTTTGTTTTGGAACCCAAGGGCGCAGTAAACGGTAAATTAACGAAAACGTCCATGCTAAGAGGGAGCAGTCACTGAACTTTTGGACGTGTCCTTGGCTACGCTACTTGTAACCTGTCCATCACATTAACGTTGGATTTTTGGCCCAGGGATCTCGCTGTCGAATCCAGTTTGTGTCTGCAGCGAACTGCACATGGCGACTCAGTTGGCTCTCCTGACTGATCTCGGCATTGCCCTTCACGTTCCGGCAAGCAGAGTCCGTACCGTCCGTTAGCGTACATTCGGTCTTTCAGGTTCTGTCGCGTGGTACTCATTCCGTCCTCCAGGTCCCGTCACGTGACTTTCATTCCCTCCGTCAGGTCTCGTCCCGAAGAAATAAATTCGCCTGTCAGGTTATATCAAACGGCGTCCATTCCGTTGATCGAGTCAGGCCACGTAACTCTCATTCCTTTCGTCAGATTTTGCCAGGCGGCGTCCATTCCGTCCGCCATGCCGGGTCACAAGGTCTCCGTGACGCCTGCCGGGCCGGGTCACGTGCCGGTCGCAGCAGGCGGCCTTGATTGGCCGTGACAAGGTCGGTGGGCGCGCGGCCGGCCGACGCCGGGCCGACCCGGACCATACGCCGCTCCGATTCCAGCACCGAAACCGGTTTGGCCGGCGTTCAGGGTGGGCGCTCCTGGTTGCGTGGCGCGCGCGCGTCGCGTCGGACAGAAGCGACGGAGCCCAACTAGGCCAGGGTGGGGCTGCGGAGCGGGTTTAGCGCATGTCGGCTGTGATAGCATGTGAATGACAAGACGGGGACAGGTACGGGCCGGTGAAAGCGTGTCCGCTGGCTGGTAATCGGCGCCATGTCGGCGGACTCGTGCGCTGCGCCGCGCCTGATGAAGCGCAGCCGGCGCTGTTGTAGTGCGCCGGTTGGTCTCTCTTTTCTTTGTATCGGGGGTGTTTGCCGACTCGTCTATTAGCAGGCGACAGCAGAGAAGGTCGGTGGAAATGCAGGGAGTCAATCTCGTTGAATGATTCGATCTTCGCTGACGATCTTCAACCTGCGTCGATCTTGAACGGTGTTTTCGGAAGAGGGAAATCGCAGCATCCAGTTGCCATTGTTGACTGTCTGTAACTTCAAACCTCCACATTTATACCACTGGTATTCTTAACTGACCTCGTTAATTTCAATGGCATATTTTGTAATAAAGAATACTTTATGCTGGAAAACGATTTCTAATTACTAAAGATCACTATAAAAAAGACTAAAAATAGGTAAGCCAACACTACCTCCTTGCGCCAAGTGTTTATTGCTCCCGTTTAAAACACTCAACCCCCAATGCTTAATATGTAAGGCACGAGCGATCATTTGTTTCAAAGAGGATGTGAACTGGAGGTTGCCGGTCAGTTTCCTTGAGCTTGGTCGAGAGGACCTTATACGGCCGACTCCAACGGCTGCCGTGACAGGTCAATTCCGACGTGATCGAAGACGCAGTTCGAATAGTGTCTGCCCTCCTCCCCCCCTCCCCCTAGGTTTCCGCGGGCATCTGAGGCATGCGATAATGGCGTCGTTCAGTCGTTAGGCGGTCACCTTTCGTTCGTCGCCCGTGAGAATCAGCGCTGCTGGGAAGATGCCCATCACCAGCGTGCATGCACGAAGGTGGGAGTTTCGTGCGCTGATTAGACGGCCAGTTGATGAACCCGATGTCTGGGACCTCGCCGCTGGGACGTGGTCATGTGAGCGACGAATGCTCCCATCAGATGTAAAAATGGTGTCGGTCCAAACAGGAACCCATGCTTGGGTTTCAGGCTTCTTGCAGACCGCAGCGGCTGCCACCGACCGCCTAGAATCAGTCTAAGCTACAGTGATGCTGTATAGCAAACTCTGCCTGCTGTTCAGAACATGAGGCAATGTGGCATATTTGCTAGGAATTTTGTTGGAATTCTAGTGATGAGTGCTTTTGAAAGACATTTGAACCTGAATATAAGAAGCATTAACTCCCGGTTATCTCCATTAGTGTTATAACAGTTTAAAGCTTCGGCACGTGAGTGAAAGTTGAAGGAAAGCCTGCGCTCCGAAGGCTCGTTGAAGTTCTGTTGAAAGATGGATGCTTAGTTTGAGTTCTGGGAAAGTGCTGAGGTCTTTGTTGAATGCAACTGACGATGGCGTTTATTTCAGACTACGTTTGCGTCTGATAACTAGCCAAATTTCAGTTAGCCGCTCCATGTAGGTCAATGTTAACTGCGCGTAAGTAGAGTATCTGGCGAGAAACACGAGAAAAATTGTTGTTTGTCAGCGCACAGCGGCGCTTTCCCCGCGAACGTGAGCCCCTGCCTGCCTGCCGGTCGGGACCTGTCATAAACCTTGACTGAGGGCAGGCTGCGCCGCGGCGCCGGTCGGCGTGTTTGAAGCGTGCCCGGCGGCCGGCGGCCCCCGGTCGGTCGGGCGTCGGGGCGCCGTGTTGCGTGTCAAGGCTGTCAGTTTTTGTGGGCCGCCCCGCCCCGGAGTGGCGCATCAATCACTGGACGGCGGCCGGCCGCGCTAATTGACCGGCGTGAGCAATGGCCGCGGGCGACAGTCGGAGCCCTAAGTACCGTCCGCGGGCAGCGGCGTACCGGCCGCCGTCGGGAGCTGTCGGAGCTGGATGGCATCCCGCCGGGGCTGGAAGCTGTCCGAGCCCGACACTGATGGGGTACCGGAGCTGAGAGGTGCCCCCCTGCCAGCGCCTGCAGCCCGTCAAAGCCACCGCGACCGCCTGAGGCGATCAAAGCCTGAAGCGGTATCCAATAGTTCCTCGTATGACGACGTGAGCTGAGTGGCAGAGGCGCGAACTGGAGGTGGGGGCTGGAACCCATGGCCTCACTTTTTTATTTTCATGGTTCATTGACCGTCTTGGATGGCATGAACGGAAACAGAATCTGCAGGTAGACCAAATTCTTGCGTCTTCGCTGAATGGTCCCCTCAGCGCTGCCGAGACGGTCAAAGCTGATGACAGAGATCCAGAGAAAACACTGAAGCGGCTGGCGGGGACGGAAAATGGCACGATGCCGAACGTTCAAAGAAAGCTGGCGGCTGTGACATATTTGAAAACCAGGTTTCTTTGGCCATTGAGATCAGGAGCAGGCGGATCTAAACGAGGCCCGCCAATCATTAGAAGTTAGACGCCTCAATGCTGCGCAGCTTCCGGCTCTCTTTCCCTGGAAATGTGTCTTTGATAGCTTTGTAGTCGGATTTTATATCTCAGGAAACTTAGCCACCGTTTTTGGATGTGGTAAGTGCAGTCTGACCAGTGAGCTGTCTCTGTGACTTGCATGTGTGTCTGGAAGCCTCACAAGCCTCTCAGCGGAGCCGACGATGTCCAAAACACCCCGCAGATCTCTGTTCCGACTCCCTCCCACCCTGGCGTCGACACCGGCGCAGGGGCAGACTGACCCCGTGCGACCCTGCTCCAGTGTGCCGGACGACGCGTCGGGCGGCCGGCGCGCGGGCCGACCTTGCTTTCACTAGGGGCGGCCGCCGCCCGTTAATATGCAACTCGGGTTCCGGCCGGCGGCCGGGGCCACGCACGGCCGGCCGACTGCGTTATCCCGGCCGAGTCGGGCCGCGCTCGTGGGTGGCCTCCCGGCCTCATTGGCCGCGCCGTATACGGTCCGGTCGTGATCGCCATCAGGGAAGCGAAGCTGGGATAGGTGGCGGCGGGCCGCCGGTGGCTGCGGGGGGTCGGGGTTGTTAGGCGGAGACGGCGCCAGTCTGATGCCCGCCGTCCGGTCGCAAAGCGAGCCGTCTTGGCTGGGGTGAGGAGGCCTCGTGGTTCGGGTCGTCTGTGATGTCGTTGACTGTGTTGCTGCTAGGTCTGGTAGTGATGCTCTGTGCGGTGCTCCTGTTTGGGTTCAGTCATTCGTGATTTTTGTAAATGACCTCATCGAACGTTCCGAGATCAGAAAATTGGTGGGCTTATCTCACAGTCACTGGCATTCAAGATAAGAGCTTGGATTGGGACGGTCGCCCAGTCGTGTAGATTTACTGCGTTTAGAATAACGGTTTTCTTGTTTTGTGTTGGTTCTGAGCATTTTCTTGCTACGTAACTTGGATTAGAGGCAAGTGCGTTCGTTATCTAACATCCTGAATGGCGCCTGTCAAAAGTATTCAAATTGTTAGGCATGCCATTTTACACGCTGACGGCCATTTATCATAGCTGAAAGTGTTGGTTTATGTTTCCACACAGATCGTCTGAACAGAAAAGGGGTCGGCAATTTCCCGACTTCCCTGCCACTCCCGTCTCCTCACCTCCCATAATAAGGCCGTTTATTCATTAGCACACCATAATGTTTTTTTAACATCTCCACTGGCCATCTGCGGAGGCGGACGGTGCGGCGGTCAGGCCGGCGGTTATGGCCACAGGGCGTCAAGTGGTCGGTGAGGAGATCTACTCTGCCCAGTCGGCGCCCCGGACGAGACCGATCGATCACGTGACGAGGCTCTGATGGGAGGCGAAGGTCGGCGCCGCGAGTTTCGTCACAGCGCAGGGTCTTGGCGGAAGGACGAGTTCAAATTCGAATCGGCACGCTGTGCGCTATCGCAACCCAGATAAATGGGTCGTGGACGGACGTTTCACGACTGCTTGCACGTCACGTGTCACCAAATGAACGTCACTCGCACACCACAGATCTCTACTCCACTCAAACGTTGACTAAGCGCATCGCACTGCGCCGTTTTCCCCCTGTGCCGCATCGTAGTCTACAGCTGTGGTGCTACCCTCCGCCGTGGCGTTGCAGTTCCAGTCGGCCGCGTTCGTTCTCTTCTCCGACTGCTCCTCCGCGCAGGAGAAACTGGCGTCCCGGCTCGGCCGTGCCCCCGATGTCGGCCGGAGAATTCCGCACGCCACGGGCGGAAGTGGAGCGTTAAACGCGCTGGCAGCCGCCCCGTGCAGAGTCTACCCCACATGGCTGATCTGCGCCGTCCGTCGCGGCCGGGCGGGCGGCCCGGCCGGCCTTGGAGCAGTTAGTTCCATCAGGTCATCGCTTCTCTTTTATGACGCTATTGTATGGTGAAGCGTAATTTACTTTCTTTGACGTTCGGCCTACATCGGGAGGTGCGCGCTCGTACGCTCTGCGTGTAGGGATCCTGGCGCGTGTCCATCTGTGTCCGAGTCTGATTAGCTCGCGTGCTCTTGTAACGCGTGGGTAGCCAGATGCTCTGCTTGTCGTAGTCGACTTTCACACTGTCCGTGCGCCTCGGAGGTACAACGAGCAAACATCCCGCGTGTTCAGCTCATCTGGCTGCTATCCGTTCATGAAAGTTTAGCATATGGCGCAGGCCTAACTTTCGCCTATCTTATCGCAATTTGTTTCTGTCTGTTGCGCACGAAAGACTTCTTAAAAATCTTCGTCTTTCTGAGGCCTTTTTCATGTTTGTCACGCATTAAAATGATGCTGTCGTCTCAGCGCCTCGATAAAATCACACTCTATCGCCCTAAATGCACGTTCCACCAACATTACTCCTCCGTAACGGCGGCCCGTAATCGGCAGAAGGCCTCTCAAATCTGGAACAAATGGGCCTCCGAAGAGCTTTTTAGAGATAACCTGCACCTCCCGGATTTTAATTAATGCGGGCTCGGCGCCGCTCCAATCTCGGCCGGGCCGCTCCTGAGATTGGGGCGGAGGGGCGTCACACGATAGGCCGCCTCTCGCGGCGTGTGCTGCCGGCATTGTTTGGCCGCCATCGCCGGTTAATTGTCTCTAATACCGGGCCATCAGCTTCAGAGTGGTCAGCGGTTGGATTGAGCGGCGCCGCGCAGAGGCACTGGGCAGCATGGCGTCCCAGCTGGCGACCTCGCACCGCGGGGTCACGGAGGTCACGCCGCTGTGGCGCCCCAGGCGTGTTTCGTCACCCGAGGACCATTGTTCGGGCGTGCCAGAGGTTCACGCTCGATGAGCGCTTTGTTTGTCGGGATGCTCCGTGCGGATGACACGGGCTTCGACGTGCGTTCACCGCGTCCCTGCTGTGCTGCTGTCAAAGGAAGATGTGTTTAGCTGTGCCCTCGACGCTGAGTTGTTTTATTGTCGCTTCCGTTCGGCTTTGTGGAGAGGACAAGGTAAAATGTGCGGGAGAAGGCCTAGACGACGTTTTGACCTCGGGACGACCATTTCAGTCTGTATAAACTCGTATGTGCATAGGACTGCTGTTGAAATTTGACAAGTGGGATGACCTCAAATGGCTTTGGAAATGCTTGTCGTACTACATCCGTAGACAAAAATGGAAAAACTACAATGTAAATCCGATCGGTGTTGGCCTATTTTGTAGAGTAAAATTTGATCACTTGCGTTCGACGGGTCGAGGGATGCTGAAGGAACGCATCATCAAAATGCCCGTGAGGCCGGATAACTTTCTAAGCACCGTACTGTCTGTCCACTGCTGCGCAGAAAACCCACATCTCTAGTCTGTCCGGGGTAGCGTTCGACACAAACACGACCAATAAACTGTTAGCTATCCCACTTTCATCCCTCTCATGCCTTAAATGGCTCCGCACGCGACCTCTTGTGGTTAGTGCGCGGCGTCGTGGTCTCCACTAAAGCGTCTGGCGGTGAACGTTCGCCTTGAACCGTGGTGACCCCTAACACAGCCCGGCCACAGTGTAAATTGCTCACGGCGGGCTGCGACCCCGCGCCGCCGGCTGCGTGACCCCGGTGTGCCGCTCGGCCGGTATCGTCATTTCGATCACCGAGCACCCTGATAAACCCCGGGATGGGTGGAATAATAGGGCATTATATCACGCCGGCCGTAAAAGAAAAAACACGGCACGGCTGTCGTCTGGGAAAATAGCTTTCACTCGGGCTCCGGTCCAGCGTCGGGAAATAGTTCCAATCTCCGGTCTGTCTGCGGCCGACGGTCGCCTCGCCCACGTTCCACTTGCGGGGGCGGTCTGTCTGTCTGTCTGCGGCCGCGTCTGCCTGGTCGGGCGGTCCACACCTGGCCGGCCAAACCCCTCCTGGCGGAGGGGGAAGGGGCGTCACGGTCGGGCGTGGACCTGCTTCCGGCGGAAGGGGTGCGTCCATGCCTGGCGCTGCCGGTCACGGGGAGTGCCCTCACCGGACGGCTACAGGCCATCGGTAACTAGGTGTCCCTGCCGGTCCGCCTGTGGTAGTACTCGATCCACAGCGAGAGCTGATGGCAACTTTACTGTGAGGCTCAGGAGGAGGATCCATTGCCCTCGATCGACACTAGGGTGTGAGGTGGTCATCGCGAAGTCTCTGATGATAGTGGTCCGACCGCGGTGGTCACTGATGGCAGCCATCGTCAGCGCTCGGCCGGTGACGCGGGCGGATGCTGATGCTGTCACCGATGGCGGCGGGTGTCGGTGAGGCCACTGATGGTGGCGGGTGGTGACGTGGCCACCAATGGCGGTGGATGTTGACGAGGCCGCTGATGTTGACGGGTGCTGATGAGGCCACTGATAGCGGCGGGTGATGACGCGGTCAGGCCACTGATAGCGGCGGGTGATGACGCGGCCACTGATGGCGGCGGGTGTTGACGAAGCCAGTTCCCTCCTTCCCTGCGCCGGCCACGGCCGTAACGACCACCGAGCCCGGCCGGTGACAGGCGGTAATTGGCCGTGATCCATCGGGCCATTGTCACCGGGCGGTCGGTGCCTCCTCCAGCTGGTGTGCTGACCCCTCTCCCACGGCCGGCCAGCCGCGCGGAGCAACAGCCGCCGACGGCAGCGGCAAAATGTCCCCGGCGCCGACTCGCGCCGTTGCTGCTCGTCTGGCGGCGGGCGGCGGGCGGCGGCGGCGGCGCGCCGTCAGTGCGGGCTTTGTGGTCAGGAGCGGCGGGGACGGGAGGGGAAGCGCCAGGCTCTCCACCGTCGGCTCGGTTCCTTTATAAACACTCGCCCTGCGGAGGGGCGCCACAGGCTCGCGGTTCCGGAGCGGCCTGTCGCGCCGGGCATTTGGATGGCAGCCATTCAGCGGTCGGAGGCATTCCAGCCGTCGGTTCGTGTTGTCTCGGAAAACAGGCCCGGAATCGCGTCATTGTCGGCCGACGGTCTCGCGGGCTCCCGGCGCTTGGAAGGCTTGGTGGTTTTTGACGGTTTTCACCACGCATGAATCACCATTCACGTTACGGTTTTCGCCACGCATGAATGGCCAGGATCATGCGTAGTTTCGCCGAAGCGGCTCCGACCAAATATTAACTGGCGCTGGCCAGCGCCCACGGTCTCTGAGCAGCTCTTCCAGCTGATGTTCCGGCCCACCCTGGCGAGCCACATTACGCCGCGGGAGGACCGGTATTGAATTAGGAAATGAATGGATGATCTCATCTGTGGAACCTGGCGGTCGGCACGCGATCCTCCGGCTTCATCAGCGGAGCCCAGCTCTCTCAGGACCCTGGAGCTCGGATCCGTATGATTTATAGCTTTATGTCATCCTGCTTGGTGTAGATGTTAATAAGATATGAAGGTAGCTGCTGCATTGTTGCGCACACCAGTACCAAGTCAAAGCCGACTTTGACACCAGGTGTGTAATCATCCGCTCTTTCGCGGTGTGCTCCGATTCCTGACATCTGCACCGGCTGGAAGACATTCCCAGGTGACGTTACGGTGTTTTCACCTCCGTGTCCGCGAAGCATTCTCCTTGCATCTAACACTTTTATGACCATTTTAAAGAAAATCCTTGCTGCCGCTCCCCGCCGGCATCTGACACAGCAAGTACCTGACTGTCTCAGTCTCACCAGACCTTCTGACCGCGGCTGAAATTGTCCGCCGGAGGGCTGTGCTCCGGCGCGGTTCCGGACAGCGCTGGCCGCCGGGCCGCGCGCGCCACCCATTCATGACAACTGTGGGAAAGTCCATTAGCCACGGCACGTTAGGCGGCTCGGCGCCGGAACGACTCGGAGCGGTGCCGAGGGGCCGGCATTTGCTGCTGGGTCTGCTGCCGGGTCTGCTGCGGGGTCTGCTGCCCGGTCTGCTGTTCGGTCTGGCGCTGGATCTGGCCCGAGCTTATTGGTTTATTGGCGAGGTTGCCGGGTCTGTGTTGGGATTGCTTCGAGTCTGCCTTGGGTCTGGCGGAGACCGGGGGCTGCTTCCGGGTCTGTTACGGGCCCCCTGCATTCTGTTACGGTCCTTTGCGGGTCTGCTGCACCTTGGCTGAAGTCCAGTAGGGCCTGCTGCTGGTTCGGTGTCTACCATCAGTTCTGCTGTTGATTCTGCCGTAGGTCAAATCTGGCGTCTGTCGTTAGCTCCGCTGCAAGGCCAACATGAGCCAGCCTGATGGTCTGAACCCCTCGCGCGGCACGACGCCGCTTTCCCAGCGTTGATCCGCTCGTGGCATTCGTTCCACCTCCGTCCCGCAGCGTTTAATTGCCGGGTCGGCCGCGCTGGGTCACGCTGAGGTCACGCGGTCCGTCCGCTGGCCTCATACCGCTCGTGACCGGTCGATCAGGGCGGCAGACACCGGCGGGGCAGCGCCGGCGGCCGCGACAGGTTTGATTTAGCCGCCCCCCAGCCTTCGGCGTGTTTACTACTCCGCCAGGCTCGGCGAGTGCGCATCGAAGTCCGCCCGTAAACACAGGTCGGCTCTGTGCTGCAGTGGCTGCCCAGGGTCAGCATCAATGGGCGCGCTCTTGGCAGCCGAGCGGCTGATTGAACTTAACCCACTGACCCTCGACCCCGGCCTGCCCGGACCTGGCCGGCCGGCGAGCTGCGAGCCGGACGCTTGTTAGTTTCGGGCGGCGAAAAAAAGAACTGGACAAACAGGTTCTCTCGCTTTGCATGATGTAACTCTCCCTTGGAAGGTCCTTCCTGATCACGAGATGGCGGTAGAGGTGTTTTATATGCGAGGCTCGTTTGATAGAGCAAGTTATTTATGACAACGCTCATCGCAATCAGAACCGTAACGGTTTAATTTCGCGGTATGCCACATACAGCTGCGTGTTAGACATGTGGAAATGTTTGATACGCTGACGTATGCCATAAACACTGCCCTGCTGGGAGCAGTGATTCAACCGCGGCCGCCGCAGCCTCCTGTTGTGTGAGTCGCTGCAGTTGCACACCATGTGCGCGACAGCCGCATTGCTCCACTGGTCGTGAGCTGGGATGCTACCGCAGTCGCTCCGCGTGTCAGAGTGGGCAGGAGCCTCCGCAGCCCTCCCGCAGCGCAGCCGCCGCCTGGGAGCGTGTTGTAAGGGCGCGCCGACTGGCTGAGAGAGGCCGTCACCCTCCCGTGCCGCTCCGTGAGGCAACGCTGTGTGCAAAGGGCACTATGAAGCGGCCGGGAGCGGTGAACCGCGGCGGCTGGGATCAGAGGCGCGCCGGGACGGGAACGAGTCGGACCTGCCCCCGGCGGCGGAGGCGAGCGCCGGCCGCGTCTCGTGACGGTCAGGAGCCACTGTCGAGTGACGGTCGTGACGCCGCCGCACACCGAGCCGCCGCGCACCACGAGACCGTCGGTCGCCGTGCCGCCGTTCGTCACGTGACGGCCGAGTCGTCACGTGGCAGTTGCGTGGTGGCCGCGCCGGCTCGCAGAGCGGCGGGCCCCGAACCGGACGTCGCCCGCGGCATGCCCTTATTCGGGCGCGGCGGGAGCTGCAGCCTGCACCGCCGCGTGCCCGCCGGCGCCGTCCAGAGACCGGCACGTCCGCCGGCCGGCGCCGCCGGGGAGCGGGCGAAAAATCGACGCGCGCGCCCGCGTTCCGCGCGCGGCGTCACGTCTGGGCCGCGCCGAGCGCCGCCGCCGACCCGCCGCCACCTCAGTGGTGACGGAGGCGTCACGCCGTGACGGGCGGCCGCGTGACGCCGCACGGCCGGACGGAAGCGGAGGAGATAGCGCCGCGCCCGTGCGTGGTTCCTGCGGCGGCGACCGTCGCCGGGCGCCCCGGGCGGCTGCGGCAGCTCCGGCGATCGGGCCGGATCTGACGTGCAGGCCGAGGCGCGCCGGACGGCCTGAGGAGTCCGCAGGCGTCCGCAGGACGGGCAGGAGGCGTGGGCGCCGCCGCGATCGCCGGTCAGAGAGAGACTGGAGAGGAGATTCGGTCGGCGCTCCTGGAGAGGTTGGACAAGAGATTCGGCCACCGCTCCTGGAGAGACTGGACAAGAGATTCGGTGTCCGCTCTTGGAGGGACTGGACAGGAGATTCGGTCGCCGCTCCTGGAGACTGGGCAGGAGATTCGGCCGCCGCTCCTGGAGAGACTGGACAAGAGATTCGGTCGTGGAAGGATCTGAGAGGTGCTTGGTCACGGGTGACGGCACGGTGCCGCGGGTGGTAGGAGGACCTCTGTTGGTGGTCATGTGTGCGGTCAGCGCCGGCGGTCGGCCGTCGCCCTGGCTCCGCTGTTACAGCGTGACCCTGATCCTGCCCGTGTACGCGCCACGCAGGTGAGAAACACATAGAATTGTGCGTAATTAGTCTGGAATGCGTCACTGAATCTCCCTCAGGTCGGCATTGCCGAGATTTTTCCATACGCTTGCCTTCCGTAGATGAATATGTCGGGCCGTTCTGGGTCCAGTGTTATCTGTGAAAGGCGTTCCGAAATGCGTGACATTCAGCGGCCTTGGTGGGAATGCGTTGCGTGGCTAGTTCTGCGATTGCATCATTAATTCCTACAGGCTCATGAATAATTATATAAATGATGAAAGTGCCATGGACGACATATGATTAAGCAGTAATTACTTTTGGAACATTCATATAAGGCGAACTCAATGGCAGATTAATTGTGCCGAACCATGGGAAACCACGCACCTAATTTCATACCCAAGCGGATGGACTCATCACACGCCGTCCGCGTTCGCACCGCTGCTGTCTGATCCTCCCCGGTTATTCGGCTTCCAGCGGGGCGGGGATGGGTTGACGGCGAGACGGCGCTGAAGCTGTGTCTCAAGAGGATGGGAGCACGCTTAAAACGGCCGGCGGCACATACGAAGGTCGTGCTGCCGTGTGATGGTTAGGGCTTCGCGTTTTACAATAGGGCTAATCGTGCGATGGTCTAGCCGCGTTTGCGGCGGTTGGGCAGAGCCCAGCGTGGTGACTCTTCTGCCTATGTCACGGTCCGGATACCGACATGGAGGTCAGATCATCCATATGATGCCTTTGGTGCCTAAATGAAGGCCGGTTGTCCGTAAGGCGGACCGCCTATCCGTATGACTGTCGTAGGACAATGGCACCTCCCGTGCGACGGTTTTGCTGCCTTCACGACAGTCAAACCATGCGCAGGGCAGTTTTCCGACCATATGGGTCTCAGGCTGTCCGTGTGACGGTCCTGCTGTCTGTGTGGCAGGCCGACTGGACATGGGATGGTTTGTCTGCCCACACGAGGCACGGGCAGACCAACTGCATGAACCACCCTCCTTTCGCGGCCGGCCGCGCCTCTGGTTCGCCTCTGGTCCGTCTCTATTCCGCCTCTGGTTCACCCTGGTCCGTCTCTGGTCCTCCCCTGGTCCGCCTCCGGTTCACCGGTGTCCGGACGACGCCGACGGGGAACAGATGTCCTGCTTCGGAGTGGACCGGCCTGCTCCGGAGTGGACCGGCCTGCTATAGAGTGGACCGGCCTGCTGTAGGGTGGACCGGCCTTCTGTGGAGTGGACCGGCCTGCTGTAGAGTGAACCGGCCTTCTGTGGAGTGGACCGGCCTGCTCCGGAGTGGACCGATGCGCTCCGGAGTGGACCAACCGTTTTCGCTGTCGGTCCGGCCCGCAGCAGGCAGGCCGGTTCCCGTGGGCTCGGCGGGTACTCAGGCAGCTGAGGCAGCTGAGGCGTCTTGGTCTCGGGGCTTTGCTTCGAGAGTCGGGTGAGTCTGGGAATTTCGTGGGAATCCTGACTCGTTTTAAGCAACGCGACACGAGTTTACATTTGTTTTCTGCAAAACCTGTCTCCTTGTCTTCTGGATCTTTTCGTGCACGTGAGCTTCAGAGTTCCATGAAAAATATTCTTCAGTTCGGCCCGAGATCGCCAAATATTACAATGGCGCACTTTCACTGCTGAATGCTGGAGAAGGAAATCAGGGCTTGGAGAGTGGACGGGACTGCACCTGGGGCTGGTATAAATCGACCTATGCAGAGTCTTTTGCACGTTTTACTCACATCATCAGGCCTGATGAGTGCGAATTTTATCGCATAACTTGACCCTGTCTGATGATCATGGCAGCGCAGACACCTGTAATGTTACCGGTTAAGTACATGGTTAAGCCCAGTCGTCACGACATGAGATTTTATGGCGGCGGCAAGGTTTGCAGAAATCGTGCATGGGTCCTTGAACTCAGCCGAAAGACGTAAAACGTCACGCTTTGACCTGCACAATCATGTTTTCGATCAGAGGAAGCTAGCAAGTGCCTCATTTTGGTCATGATTTCAAGCCCAACGGCAATGGGCATGACATTAGCGTGTTTTGTCGAGCAGCCCACGAGGTGCGTGCGGTATAGATTCCGTACTTTTTCCAGTAGCTCTGGTGTCGGCATCTGTGCCTAGATAGGCCGACCTTGGCTATCACCATGTTCCCATTTACCTGCCAGTTGGGTGGAATATGCCACATATTTTCGATATGGTCCGCCATGATGGATTTCTGACTTCTCTGAATGGCCCGTCAAAAAGTCCAGGATCGTTGGTTGGTCAAGGTCAGGTCACAAATGGGCACAGAACTCCGCGGGTGGTCTGCCCTGAAACAGAGGTAGTATGATGGATATCCCAGTTTGGAAGTTACTTAGTTGCTGCCTCCCGGCGAATGTCATGTGTAGGGCTACAGCGATGGGCGATCGTTTGGCTCGCTTGTGAAACATGGCACTCGTGGGAGGCGTCAGCACCTTTGCAGTCTTGTTCGCACTCGCTTGTGCAATGCATTTCCGACTGAAACAGTCATAACTGGCGTCGAGTGAGCTTGACACTGCCAAACTGACAGAACGGTCGTCGTCCTTGCGCTGTAGCCACCAGGGACGCGACGAGAGAACCATTTACACCGCATGTTTGAAAGACATTGGCCACGGTCCGATAAAAAGGCGCTCTCTGTCAACATGCTGACGGATAACAGCTCACACCGCACAAAAACTGCTCACACCATTACCGGGTCTCGACGTCGGCATCCAAATGACAACGAGCTCTTCCGAACTTGAAGAGCCCAAGCGGATAAGCTCGCCAGCCTCGCGCCTTATGACTTGCCGCGCGCCGTGAAAACAGAAATTCAAAATACCATAACTCGGCCGCCGGTCGAGTCTTCAGCCGGGATGTGGGGCAGGCGGGTCATTTCTTAAATGCAGAGTGCGTGTCGATCCACGCCACCGTGACGTCATTAGGCGATGACGGATGGCGGCCGCGTCATTCCCGGCGCAGCGCAGCGAACGCCGCGGATGCGCCGCCGCGCGGCGCCGCGGCGGCCGGATCCAATCCAAACAGACGCATCTGGGTCAGCGGCGGGTGGCGACTCAGCCAGCCTTCCTCGTCGTCCCGAGCTGTGTTATTCGGCGCCGGCTGGGCGCGTAACTCACGCACGCGGCCAATTTCTGCGTGCGCGCGCGGCGCGCGGCTGCGGCGCGCCGCTCTAATTGCCGGCCGCGTCGGAGCCGTGATGGATATCTGTTGACATTAACCGATAGCGTCCAATGGCCGCCTGTTTATCTGGTGCGGCGCGATAGGGCGGGGCTGGGCCGCGGGCGGCTCGGAGCGGCAGTCGCGATCCTCCGCCGGCCGGCTGCTGTTCCTGCGCCGCGAGGGACACTGCCTCCGGCTCTGGTCACCTCGTATATGACCTTGAACGGTGACCTCAGACTCGGACGGCAGTGACCCCAGGCGTTGTCGAAAGTGATCAAGTGCTGGCAATGGTGATCTCAGTTGCGCACTGTGGTGACCTCAGCACCAGGCAGTGGTGATTTCAGCCGTGGACATTGGTGACCTCGGCTGCAAACGGTGGTTACCGCGCCCCTACATAATAGTGACATAAACACCAGACATTGGTGACCTCAGCACCAGACATCGGTGACCTCAGCGCCAGGTGGTGGTGACTTCTGCGAGCTGCGGTGGCCCCAGACAAGGAGTGGTGACCTCAGCCGTCAGCGGGCGCGACAGAAGCCGTACAGGCGCCTGCAGGCCGGCTGACTCAGAGCCCCGCGGAGCTGACAGTGGCCGTCAGAGGCCGGCCGAAACCGGCCGACGGGTCGGCGCCGCGCAAAAACCGATCGACGCCGGCCGAGCACATGTGTGCAGGCCATTAGGGCACGTGGGCAGCGCAGTCGGCGCGGCACGGGAGCCGGGCGAGGCCGGGCCGCGGGGTTCCACGGCGTGTCGGGGTCGCCGCGCCGCGCCAGAAGTGTCGAGGCGCCGCGTCATCTCTGGACCGTCCGTCCTGGAGCGTTTCCGGCGGCCGTGCCTGTGCTGTGACGTCAGGGTGGAAGTCGTGTCTGCATAGCGGTGAAGATCGATTCTGGTCTGCTGACTCAGCCGCCTCCTGCCGATGAGAGCTGTGTGGCTCTGAACTGCGCTGGGTCAGGCCCTTGTGCCTTTGTGGACGTTTGCGTCCTCTCGATTCCGTCTCGGGCCTGACGCGACCTTGAGCTCCCCTGTCGGCCGGCCATGGCTCCGGAGGACTCGGCCGGCCGCGGCCTGACCGCCTTCTGGTCCGACCGGACGGCCGTGTTCGCCGGGGACGGCGCCGGCGTCGTGCTCCTCCGCCGCTCCGCCTCCCGATTGGCGCGCGCCGCCGACGCCGCGCCGTCGAAATCGACGCACCGACGCTCGGTGCGGTTCGCGACCGACACGCCACCGCCGACGACGCCGGCAGCAGCGGTCGCTGCCGGCTCTCCGTCGGCGGCGGCGGCGACGGCGACAGCTGGCCCCTCGCCGCCGCCGACGGCCGCTGCCGATCCCTCGTCCTCGGCGCCAGCGCTGCTGGAGCCGGTGCAGGGGCTTGTGCGAACCACGCGCGGCCTGTGCCTGGACGCGGCCGGCGGCCAGGCGGTGCGCCGGACGACGTCCACCCGGCTCAAGTACCGCTACAAATCCATCAGGTGCGGAGCGCCGCGTCGACCGGCGAGCTTCCGCCGCCCGCCGGCCGACGCCGCGGGAAGCCGGGCGACGCAAACGACCCGAGAGCAGGCGTCCGGCGCCACACGAGCTAATGACGTCACCTGATGGTGCTGCCCTAACGGGTGACGTCAGTGGCGTCCTCCACACAGGGCCGTTGGCCTGATAAACGCTTAGGGCTCCCGGTATTTTATTATACGTTGAACAACGCGAGCTGATTGGGCATCACGCGGTGTAACGGTCGTTCTGTATACCTGTGGCTCCCGCAAATGTGGTGCCAAACGATGTGGAGACCGTTGGAAAGACCAAGAATAATGAATATGGAGGACGTAGACTGATTATCTGTGGTTTTCAGCGTGCTGTTTCCATGGAGACGAGGAGACTCCAACCGCGCGTCCGGCAGAAGTAGCGTAGGTGACCCAGAACCAGCCGAAGACAACAGACAAGATGGAATTAATGCATCAAAGGTAAAGAAGTTTTCACATGGCGTTGCGTATATGTAAAACATCCGAGTTTTGGAAATGTAAATGGCATCGAGCACCATTCCTGAAACGAATCAGTCAAAGTAGATATCAAATATGATATGTCATGTGGATATGATAATCAAGATGTGGCAACATTCCATAAGTCACCACAGTGAAATGATTTACATCTCTTGTGATGTCCTTGTCCTTGAGCACTTCTATTTCTGTAAATCCGTATCGGCCAGAAGGAAACAGCCTACAATGCACAAATACTTCGCATTTTCCCTTGCAATGTTCCTGCGCTGTACAGCAACACCTGGGTGATTTTCACCCATCACGAACTCACTCGTATGTGGTCTTTAAGCCGCCCGATCGCCCGTGGCATGAAGGGAAGTCGTTATTTCTAACCGTACTGCCGTTTGGCCGGAAACCTGCTAACTGCTGTCGGGAACTGGCCCAAAGACCGGGCCAGCTAACCGAAATTAAGTGCCTGATATCCTGTAATTACCACTGTTATGGCCGTTCGATTTGCCGTGAGATCTGACGTGTTTGGTACGAGTATGATGAACAAACGACGTTTACTCCCTCCCTCTCTCTCTCTCTCCCCTTCTCTCTCTCCCCCTCCCCTTCTCTTTCTCTCTCCGTTTTTCCCTCTCTCCCTCTCTCTTTCTTTTCTCTCTCTTTTTCTCCTTGTTTCTTTGTTTCCTCTCGTTTTCTTCTTTCCTTCTTTCATTCTTCTCTCTCTTCTCTTCCATTTAGCTACGAGCTGGAGCCACCAGCACTTGCGTCATTTAGATCCCAACTTCATGTGGCCATATCCTCCCCTCTATGAACGCTCTTTCTTTGAGTTCCCATCTGTATTCCCGTTTTTAGGTGTGTTTCTGCTTTTGTACGTGCTTCCCTTCTTTCGTTGTTTTCCTGAACATTTTTCTTCTTTACCTGCGTTTCCACTGTCCAACGTGACACCCCATCAGTCCGTCCGTTTGCCGGCTTCCCTTTCCGTCTGTCGCCTGTGTTTCTCTCCCGCTCTCCATCATCGCCGGCTCTGTTTCGCCGCCCTGCTGGGCTCGATCCGTCTCACCCGGCCTGGAAACGAAGCGCCGTCGAGTGACGGCTCTTCAGCCGCAGCGACGATCACTCCGATCGCGCGGCCGGTGTGTGACAGAAACAGCCGTCCGAGTCTGGTGAAAGTAAAAACAGACGGTGCGACCGGCGGCCTGTGGCAGTCGACCGGAGCCCTGTCACCGGGGCTTCTGGGGCCGACCGTCACCCGCGGCCTTCGGCAAGACGACAGGGGATGTGGGTAACCGTCAGCGGCGGTCGCCCGGACAGCGTGGAAGAGCCGCCGACAGCCATCGCCGATGGCTGGTTGGACGGTGCCAAGGTCCTGGAGCCCCGCAGTTGTGAGGGCTGCGCACCATTTAGCGGTACATAGTCATACTCCAGCACTGGCAGGCTGACCAGCTTGTGAGAATAATTGTCCGCCGCGTCGAGTTCATTTGACGGCGACTGTGTCAGAATGCCTTTCTTTTGAACGCCAGTTCGCCGTGACCGAGCGTTCCTGTCACCGGCTTCGTGTGACAAGCTTGACGTCGTTGTACCCGTGGCGGTACTGTGTGGAACGCGTCGTAATTAAGACCGAAAGCTGGCGGACAGCTCTGGAGGAATTTTTAAAACCCACGCGTTGATGCGCGTGGAAAGCGGTTTTGGCACTGAAACCGCCCGCATTAGCGTCGAGCACTTTCGTCAGCATTGCCCAACCTGCCATTCGGTGGCGTATGCACCGTGTGACAAGTAGTCCGCCATGAACGGCACGGCCGCGCGGCCAGGTGAAACGCACGCCTGCACGGCGCGGGCGCGCCCGATATCGTTTCATGAACGAAATCCTGGGAACGGCGCGGCGGCGTCGCTGTAGGCGCGGCCGCCAGCGGAGGAACGGGAAGGCGCGTGGGACCGTCCGTCGGCGGCGGCGAGCCGGCGGGCGAGCGGCTGGCCATCGCCCCGCCGCGGCCGGCCCGGCCCGCTCCCACGCCGCCACCCCTGACAGGACGGCGGCGGGCGGGCCGCCGGCCGCGCCCCCACGTCGCCAGCGGCGAGCTTCGGCCGGTCCGGCCGGCGCCCGGCGATGAGCTTGTTTTCGCCGGATGGCGAACGGGCGGCCCGCGCCGGCCGCACGCGCGTCAGACCCGCCGGCTCTATGCACATCAGGTTTCTCCTGTCGGCGTCCTTGTGATGGTCATATTCTAATTCGCCGCGAGAAAGCACCGATGGCCAGCCCACTTCAAATAACGGCCAGTCGGGCCGGCGCGGAGCCGTCTGGGATAACGCCGGCTCGGCCAGTGACAATGACCAATAATCAGGACCGATTTCCACTGAATGCCGTCGTTGGAGAAGGACTCGGTCCATTGTTGGATCAACCGAAGGTCGTTTTCTCATCTTTGCCGAATCGTGTGGTGGAGTGCTGGTGTGCTTTCCCCGGAATATCCGTCTCAGAGTGATGACTCACTTATGATCGTTCGTGATAACGGAGAGGCGAGAGCATTGGCACCGCTCAGGCATCTGTGTGGTTTCCAGTTTGGCTGATTTTTTTCAAGCATCCCGGGGTGCGATAACTGCGCAGAAAGGCTTTGCCTTCACATGCTACATCTTTCCAGTCAGCTGTCAAGCGTGTTTGCACAACTTTGCGAGACTGTCAGTCTTCGCAAAGCTCCCTTCCTGTGCCAAATACCTGCGGCGCGTGACAAATGACTCCTGACGAGCTCATCCAGAGTGGAGCGATTTGGCAGCGGCCCTGTCAGAGGAATGTCGCCGCCGATGTCTCGCCGCGTTCTTCCGCATTTGCAGCTCTCCTGCTGTCCCGACGCACCCTCTGACTGTCCACTCTGTTCTGATGCCTGTTCTCTGCCCACACTGCACCGTTTTCCTGTCACCTGGCCCCAACTGCCCTGGCTGCCCTTCACACGCCCTCTCTCCACGTGCACCGTTCGGGCTGCACCGCCAGCGCTCAATTTAGATGGCGTGCTGGTGGAGCGGAACCATGGTGACCGGAGGACGAGGCAGACAGCGGAACAAGAAGCAGATCAAGCAGGAGATCGGGCGAAGCATGAAGGGACGGAGGAGATGTTAGCGGGGAAGTAAAGGAAGTCACTCTGTCAGAGATTTCCCCTAGAGGGTTTCGACGCGAAATCTGCCCGCCATGGATGAGCTCATCGGAAGCTATCCGTCAAACGTTGTTGGAATTTGGCACATGTTAATGAGAGTAGTCCGAGAAGGTTGTTAGCAGAACGAAGTCAACAAACAACCTTGATGAAGTTATGACGTGACAGTACCGCCGCAGAAGACGGTAACGTAAATCTGACGCACGTTTTTCCCCGGCACTAGCTTAACTTCAGCTGACGTCTTTATGGCGGCTAATCGCGGCTTCAAAATTGTCGGCCAGTCCGCTGTCGGCAGCGCGCGGCGTCAGCCGCCAGCGGAGGGCCGGCAGCAGGGGCGGCGGCCGCCGGTCCTGGCCGTCCGTCATCCGTCACTGTCGCGGCGCGCGGCGCGCGTGCGTGCGCGCCCGGCGCGCGTGCGTGCGTGGGCGGGCCGCGCCGGGGTCGTCGACACCTGTCGAGGGCGGCCGGCCGGCGACTGAGGGTCGCTGCCGTCCGCGCAGCGCAGCTCCCGTTATAACGAGCCGACCCGGCTGGTCGGAGGGAGCCGACCCAGCTGGTGACCGGCCCGGTCACAGGAGGCCGCCGGCCGCCACACGGACCTCATATGGGTCAGGTCGGCAGAGCTCGGTCCGTCACCCTGCGGGGGTTTGTTTACCCGGTCTGCGGGGGCTCGTGCTCCGACACACCTGTTTCTGCCGGCACGTGGTCACGCGTTGGGCGGCGAGGCGACGTCCCGGAAGACGTCCAGCGGTAGAACAGTGCTTCCAAGGGACGATGTGGGACATTTTGCTTCATGTTTAATTGTAACGGCTTCGGATTATGCAGCTCGACAACGTACTCCTCCGGGCGCCTAGTATCATAGTTTAGATTGTCGTATGCACACGACAGTGAACGAGTTTCGTGACTTCAAGTGAGCGATATATAACAAAACGAATCAATTGTAAAAGCCGTCACATATCACACTGATGGCTATCAGTGACTGACAGGCAACTGACTCGTAAATCCCCGGATATGAAACCAGGCTGATGCATTTTGAAGCCTGAATTAGAACATAACTGTTAGACGTTAAAGTGTTGAAACACTTGGGTATGCTATGTGCTTGTCCTCGGTTCTATGAGAGCACGCCATTTTGTGGAAACCATGCTGATGGCGACACTGACTCACGCAGCCGCAGGGTTTATTCGATCCGTGGATGTAACGGACGCGGTCGCTCGCCGCCGTGACGCCCTGAGGATGTCTGGCCTGCCCCAGCACGCATCCTGCGGAGATTTCATCACCGAGCTGTCCTTGCGGTCGGGGTGGACGTCACGTTAGCACTGAATGAGGACACGGTCCGCAGGCGAGCAAAAACGGCGCTCCCGGCCGCAGAGGGCCGCCGCTCCGCCGTCCCGCTCTTCAGGAAACCATTATCAGAATTAGCTCTAGATCTCTCCGTCGAGAGCGTCACGTTCTGAACCTTGTACCGTCTTTTTCCCGGCCCAGCTCGGCTGTCGGGTGGAGAGGTTTTCTGTTGTTTATGGTGTGCTAGACTGTTGTCTGAGGGAGAGGTCGACGTCTGATGATTTGCTCAAATACTGCTCCGTCGTCTGAAGTCTTGCAGGATCTCTGGAGTAGCTCTTTCCCTGCACATTGGTCTCTGATTGTGTGAGTGAATGGCTGGTCTGTCAACACTTGTCAGGAAGCTCGCATCACTTGTCGCTGGGTGATTTCGCTGGCTGCGTCATTCCTTTGCAATGCGGCACGAACGCTGCGGGTTGTAGTGAGTAGCAACCGGTTTGTGATTTACTGGGATCGTGATGTTTCGGCACCGGCTGGACGATCTGTAGCTGCAAGTCGACGTTATATCTCGGCGTGTGGGTGATTTTTACAGTCAGATATTGCATACTGTATTTATACGCTCCTCTCGCGACTCTCCTGTGAGCGAATAGTAAAAAAAAATGTGCAGGCTTGCTGCGGTTTTCCGTTTTCAGCTCTTAGAACCAGTCTGTTTCATTCCAGGAAGATGCAACCTCAAAAAGCGGGTGTAGTTCTGTTGCCGCTGTTGTTCGCGGTTGTTAGTGAGATCTCAGGCCATCTTAAGGCGTTAGCTAATTCTTACAAGGACAAGGATGTTGATGGTGTTGTCAACATCAAGAGAACGTGATCATGAGGCTATATATTGAGGTTAGCCAATATCTTAGCACGGCAATAAACATAACCACCCGAAACGATACGTAAGTGACATCCCTCCTGAGCAGTGGTGCGAAAAAGTAAGACAATCTAAGTCCTAATGCCTCCCCACTATTTTACCGAGTGCATTGCTATGCATTATTACATTTTGAAAATCCTAGCGTATTTATCCAACAGCTGACATGTTCCTGTCGGTGCGTTTCCTTTCTCGTCAGAATCTGCGGTGCATTTGTTTCTAACTCATTTCCTCTCGGACATTTATCCCGTGCAGCAATCAGTAACGTCTTTTCCACGAAATTTCGGCCATCGGACCTTTGCAATATTATCCCCGTCGTTCAAAGAACATTGTTATAATGCTTCATGATCGCCTTGTAAGTGAAGGGGTGCAAACACAATCATAAGAAATTATAAACACCGAAAAATTGCCTCGAGAGGTAGCTTCCCCCCTTCCTTCAGAAAAGGTCCCATCAGCTGCCCATTGCCAGCTTTCTGGCCCAATGAGCCTACCTCTTCCGGCGGTGAGGACGAGAGGATTCAGGAGGAGAGTCCTCCGGGAGGGCTCTCACCGCCTGATGAGGACTGGACTGGCGCCGAATGGAGACGACACGCCGCCGCCGCGCCACAATCGCCGATTTCTCCGCACAGTACCGGTCATTAATCAAAGGTCTCGCTTCACGGCGGCCGTCAGCGGTCCGCCGTATCGCTACATGGGCCCGGCCTGGCCGAGGCAGTCGTTGGAACTAGGCTTCAGGGTTCCGTCAGCGACAGATTTCATATGAAGTTCCTTGATTCCGGAGGATGTCTGAGGTGGGATTAATTCTCACGTGTTAGACATTCCACGGTGTTAGGTACATGTTGACGTGTATTAAAGTCGTAGCCATTTTGTTTTCAAATGCTTTGTACTTGTTTTTGCATGACTTTGACGACAAGTAGAGGAATGGAACTACATGGATGTTTTTTATTTGTTTAGCCATTTTCAAGGGTCAAGTGCCTTCCATTCTGCACTTGTTCTCGCTTCAGTTCCATTGCTTTGTCCATGGTATACACATACTTTCGCCGTGTTTTATCCACGGCTGCGTCAAATGTAGTTCCTCGCTGGCGGAAGCGCCTCGTTTCCGGCGGACTCTAACAGATCGCGGCCGACAGCGGCCGGCGCCGGCGGTCATGGCCTGAGGCGACCGTGCAGGAGCTGGGCCATGAGCCCGGCCCGTCTGGGAACGAGGCCGGGCAGCGGCGGCGGCGACTCAGTCAAAAACACGGCCGGCACACTGCATCCCCGCGGCGGTCCCACGGCCGGGCCGGCCCGTGGCGACGCCAGCGGGGTGCCAGGGCGACGCGGTACCGCTCGACAGGGAGCACGTTCGAGTCTGCGCCGGAAGGTGGTGTACTTCTTAAGTGGCGGCGCGGGACGAAATTTGACGTCCCCTGATTCTGAGTCTTGACCGTTGAGGTGAAACAGACGATTCGAACGTGGACGGGCCGCTCCCCCGGTGTCCGGCGTGACCGCCGCTGGCGTCGGAGGCGGACAGCTGGCGGCGCGCTCAGCTGGCGTCGCCGGCGGCGCGCCGCCTGCCGCGCTTCACGCGGTGCGCCGCCAGCTGTCCGCACAGCCGGACGCCCGGCAGCGGCGGCCAGCACACTGACCCACTGGCGCGCCGCCGCCGCCGCCCCAAAACGGAGTAGAACAAATGGCAAAATAAGCCGTGTGAGCGGAAGTTTAGGCGGCGCGCCGCGGCCAGAGCGGCGTTGATCGAGCCTGCCGAGCTCTGGTCGCGGCTGCGCGGCCCCCTGACGCGTCTGGAGGGGGCAGGGAGACGCTGAATCACGAGACTACGGGAGCAAGACGGACAGTCACGGGCGTTCTTGATGCCACGGACGGCGGAGTGAGCTGACTGTGTAGAGAGGAGTGGACATCTGTTTCGAGTGGACTCGCTTTCTATAGACGACGGGTTCGGTTTGCTCTGAGCTCAGGGAGGAAGGACTCACACTCCCTGCATAGTGGGAGATGAACTCGCGTTTCATGTAGGCGCTGTACTGAGATTTGGGCTGGCCCGGTTGTGTCTCAGATGAGCGGCTTGTCGTCTCTGCACAGTGTTCCTCTCAACACACAGACTGACTCTCCTTCGAATACGTCGTACTTATATTTTCATACATAAAAAATCAGTTGAACATTCAAGGACGTAGCCGGGGGGGGGGCACGGGGGCCATGCCCCGTCTTGGGCCAAGCGGTCTACTCTAGGTATAGAGCAATTTCGTAGGAATACGTAAGTGACCTTATGTATGTTGCTAAAGCAAACATGATATGTCTTATTGTGCGTTAAACATGAGGTAAATTACATAAAATTGTTGTTTTTCCTATTACTTCGTCATATGCCAGCGGCATATGACAAAATGTGACATTTGGCTCCCCTGAGGAAAATCTTGACTCCTTGCCTGTGGACATTGCTGAAGGCTGGGCTCTCTGGAGTCCTGAACAACCTTGTGGACCTCAGTTCGCTTAACGAGCTGCATTGTCTGTCAGTTAAGGTTGTGATTTCGACTTTTCGGATAACACTGAGGGTCGATCTTGATAAAAGATCGGACCATATAATTCGGACGATTTCGCTCATCTTTGGACACTGGTCGAGTACTCGACCAGGTACTCGGGTACTCGACCAAGTGTCCGAGGACGAGCGAAATCGTCCGAAATATCTGATCCGATTTTTTATCGAGATCGACCTTCAGTGTTATCCGAAAAGTCGAAATCACATAAACTAACCTAGAGATGAACTACAACGAAATGGCATTGCGTCAACATATAATTAAGGCTTCCTTTACCATGGCGGAAGGATTTCAAAATGAAAAAAGCAGACACGCTCGAGGCTTCCCACGATTGTGCGGATTCCTTACACATAATCAGAACTTCCGTCGTTTATTGTAAATACGCTTTCTGAATTTTGCTCATCAAACGCTGTTTTATCTTGACGCGATTTGGACAGATAGTTCCCATGAAAATCAGCCTCGAATGGTTTCTCCTTTCCCTGGCCCACCAAGCAGTTAACGTTTGTACTACGTGGCGGTCCAACGGTCTTACGCGCCTCGATAAGGAAAATAAACAAAATATATCGTGAAGTTTTCCTTATTGACGTTCCTTGAGAAGAGAAAATATCGTGGGAACTCGCCCAGCGTGGCGTGAGCTCGGTTGATGGTGAGAGCCTCGTCCCTAAAGTCCTTTGGCCACAAAACCTGGACTGGTAACCGCAAGGGAAAAAATGCAGTTTTGCGTCTCTCTGATCCTCGTGTCTTTCAAGTTACCGTTATGGATGTACTCTGTCTTCATAGGTGACCGCAAATCTGAGACCGGCACCCACAGACTTTGTTCGGCAATGAAACGAATTAATGCACGACATATGTGCTGGTATGAGGTGATGTACATGGCTTGTATGAAGTAACGTAACAGATTAATTTATTATAATAACGTCTACTTTACTACGCGGAACCTTCGTGCATACGGCGGACGGCCTCAGTAGTTACCCTCCTGCAGTGATTTATAAAAACCTCCGTTCCTGAATTCCGCCAAAATTGTACCTTCATTACCATCGCAAATGTAAGCATGCGTAAGTGTAAGATTTTCAAGGAATTTGCAGATTAGCCAAAGAATGCGACGCACTGCGGGGCGATGAACGAATGTTTAGGACAATGCGTTCGAATGCCGTCTTCCCCTTGTTTCAGACCAGTTCTGCCGTGGCTTAATCAGAGCGTGTGGGGACAGATCAAGCGGATGTTTGTCGACTAACCTGGGCAGCGTCACACTGCTCTTGGGGCCAGATATGAGATAAATAGTGCTTTCACGGATCGTTGAGATAAGTCATAGGACAGAGAATGCTGTGTATCGGCGCCTTTTTTTACTGTTATGTACGTGTATTTGTTTGTTTGTGCTGTGCAGCAGCAGTGCACGTTATCACTTCAACTAAACATTTTTTCAACAAAGCTTGCGGGCCCTGTCCCCCGTTTGTACTCTCTCTGGCGCCATGACTCCTTTGCCGTACCCACCACCCGCAAATCTGGTGTTAGGGTTGGACATCACCACTGCTGCACGTACCAGCTCGCGCGGAAGCATAACTTGACCGCTGAGCCCACTTCCGGTACAGGCCAGCTGATTCACGCGCGCAAACACGGCAGGCCGAGGGGCCGGGGAGGGGCGGCCGCGAGATATGTCGTTCCGGTGCACACCTGGTCCTATGTCCGGACACGTTTGTGATACCGGAAAGCCTGGTGGGTATCAGCAGTTGGCATGCAGCCTGGGCCTTGTCGGTGATTCAGACCAGTCGCCATTCTGCCGGCAGCGCAGGCGTAGTAACTTCTTGAAACCTTGGAGTAAAAGCTGTTTTAGTTTGTTTCAGCCGCGGTACAAGACCACAGTTTTGGGTGCGTCTTGGAGCGTTGTTTCATCTGGTATGAAAGGAATACATTTTAACTGAACACTTTATCGCTGATGCGGGCCATGAGTGTCATTACCGGAGGGAACGGGGGACATGTCCTCCCACACTTTTTGGCCCGTGGTCTGGGCACCTCCTTTACGCCTCAGTCACGTCTCTCGAACCCGATCCCCAATAAATACCGAATCCGGGGAGTTCTCCTTTTCTTTGTTGTGCTGAGAGAAGATCTTTTTAAACATTTGGCAACCATCAGCCTCCAGATCACCTTCCCCTCGCCCATACATTGATCAACCACTGCTTGTGGACACTGCGCCCCTTACAGGTGAGCGCTTTCGTACAGGCCAGGTAACTCAGAAATGCCCGGCGCCCCATGCCGGTCAGGCGCCTCCTCTTCTTGTACAGATCAGACGCTTCTTTAAGAATTCCCCCCCCCCCCAGACCAGACGCGTCTGAGATGCAGGCACCTCCTTACAGGCCAAGTGCCCCCCCCTCCCGTGCAGATCAGGCGCCCCTCGGGGCTCTGCACCCTTGGCGAGCAAGGCGCCCCTTGCACATCAGGCACGTTTCGGGGTTTCGGTGCTCTTGGCGAGCGAGGCGCCCCGTACACATCAGGCACCCCTGATGTATTTGGCGCCCTTCTACAGACCAGGCACCTGTGCGGGACTCGTACATGTTTCTAAGTAGCAAATCCGCTCATATCTGTGCCTTTAAATCCTTAAACATGTAAGTAAGCTACTAATTTCATTCTAAATACATGGCACCCCTGCTGGAAGTCAGCGCGCCCTTTGGAGGTTGGCGCCCCTGGACGAATGGTCCCCCTCCACTTTTCGCCGCGCTCCTACATCCCTGATGCGGGCCCTCACCAGAGAAATCCCAAACTTCGAAGGACGCATCTTCCGTCTGCCCGCGGCGGAGCCCACACTTGCCTCCCGTGGCCCGAGGTGGGGCCCGTGACGCCCTGCCGCTGGCGGCGCCGGCGAGCCAAGCGCGCTGTGACGGCTCACAGAAGGTGTACTGTAACAGAGCGGAGACACAGTCCACGCTCAGCCGCCTGCCCGGCGCCGCGGCCCTCCGGGAACAATGGCCGAGCGGTGGCCGGCCGGCCGGCCCTGTCGCCGGAGGCAGTGGACCGCGCGCGTGCCGAGGGCGGCCGAGCGGCGGCCAACAATGGGGGGCCGACCACGGCCGGACGCGCGCGCAGAGGGAGGACGCGGGGGCGGGCTGGTGGTTCACTGGAGCTGCACCGGCCGAGGATTCTCTGGCGGTGAATAAACGGAACAGCCGCGGAGTCACAACGGCCGCGGGGGGGGGGGGTGAGGCGCAGGCAAGCGACCAATGGTTGAATTATTCTTGGACTGGCGTAAGTTACATAGCGGTCGATTTGAGTTAGTGCTGAGAATGCACTTCTGCAAGACACGAAATGTTAACAAAACCGGACCGTTTCTGCGTGTTCGGCAGTAAGCCAGCCAAGTGAAGAATATCAATGCCGTGACAGCTCAAACAATTATAAATGCGGCAATGTCGACAGGCTGTTAGAACCCAAGGAACAGGAAGGACATGTTCGGTGTATAGACATTGGATATTAGGAACGAGCATCGTCGTCGAAACGTTCTTGAACGCAGAGCTGTAGAAGCACGTTTGAGAGATGCCTGCAATCGATGTATATTACTCCGCAAAAATAACATTCTATACGATGGAACAAGTCTTCAGATCGTCGAAATCCTGGACTGGTAATTACGCTGACAATCTTTTAAAACATACCTGTATCGTAGTCGTTTAATTTATGGACCGTGCTGCTCCACGGAGGTCAGGTCGATGAGAATGTAGTGGTTTTGAGTTAGTGGTTTTGAAACTCCCAACTCCGAAAATCTGAACACGCTTATGACACATACCATGACAATCGACGTTTTGTTTGCGGGTGCCTTTGCTTACATCATCGACATCTGCCGACTTTGCGCAGTTCGTTACGATAACCCGTCATCGGACGGAACAATTTCTTCAAAGCAAGCTTTGAATAGCGGGGTCATGCGGCCCGTGGGTCCGTGAGTCACCTTTGCAGCTATCTTTTACACGCTATTTTTAAGCACCCGAATGGGGTCGAGTATTTTGGGCGGAATGGCCAGCGTGAAAATAGAACGGAAAGGCCGGCCGCTCGCTTTAATTTGCAGACCTCAGTGGAAACAATGGGCGGTGGTAAACGTCATGACTTGCAGCTCGTGAAGTGGACTCGAAACTGTGTTACTCACCTGATTTACATGACGGCACCAGTGACTGGCATATAAACCTATGACTGAAGCCGACGCGGGATTAAGAGCCCGCTTAGGAGTTCACTTTGTTCAAGAAACACTCCTACCAGCGGCGTGGTTCTAGGGCGTCACGAGGCGCCATGTCCGGTCTGCGACCGCTTGCCAGTGACGCAACCTGACCACGGGATGTGACATGTTGTTTGCAATACGACGAACGTGCAGAACGATGCGAAATGCGATCTGCCACGTTGGGTCGGGAAAACACGCTGAGGTTCTGCAGTTTGAAAGCGCAGTTTGAATATTGGTATCGCTGTGACATGTGGTTCCAAGTAAATCGCATGGGAATAGCCTACTCTGCAAGGTATGGAGGAGAGAAAAAGATGGGTCTGATTGTCTTACTAGAACTGAATTGCCGTCCTTTATACTTACAGTTTTGTAAGAGTGGTGCACGGTGATGTATACATTGGAGTACATTAAGGATAATACATTGGGTACTGCATTTTCCGTGCCTAAAAACGTTGCTGGTAGCAGTTCGTGCACATGAAAAAGACAAGGGTAGTTACTTTTCTGTGCCACTCATAGTCGGTTCACGTTCGGAGATTTTCGCAGTGGACCCAGGAAGCCCGGGCCGCGCTGCAAACACGACCGCTGTTGGACTGGCGGCGGCCTGAGTCATCCTTTGTTGGTGGGCAGTGGCCGGTCTCAGTATCAGGACTTTCCGTTACGTAGCGCGTGAGGTCACGGATCGTCTGCGGCCGATAGCAGCAGCAGCCGGCCGGCGCAGTGTGTCCGCACGCCGACGGGGTGACAGAGCGTGACAGAAAGCACGGCGGCGTGACGACGCGGTGACAGTGACGAGCCTCGCCGCCCGGGAGACTTTGGGTCGGGACGAGTCGGGCCGGAGACGTGGGTCCTGGAGGCTGGTCTCCTGCCCAGACAGGGGCGGCCGAGAGCTGGCGCTCGAAAACTGCGCTGAACTGAATGTTTCGGCACTGCATGAACGTGAGATAATTTGTCCGTGGCTGGTCGTCGGCGTTGTTCATATCATCATCAACAAATGGTTGACTAGCAATGCCATATTGAAGCTCGACTTTGCCGGCGATTCCCGACCCGTAGTCGATTCTGTGCAGTGAGTTTGCATATTGTCATTTCGTACTGCTTATGTGGAACATCTAAAGTATTGTGGTATCTCTCCTCTTATAAGCGGCGCATAGTTCTGTTTGTTGGGTTTCTACTTATAGTACATCGGGCCATCCTTGCAGGATGGATGTTCGTCTTCTCGTGCACTGATGCTCTTCATCTTCGAGCTGAGGCAGAATCATCAGTCATTCCTTGTCCCGTGTTTCAGTTATCGGCTCGAATCTTTTTTCGAACAGCACCGTACCAATAGCCCTTCGTCAGCAGCGCAGAGCAAGCCGCAAACCTCCGTTCTGCCGTTTTCTGTTTCCGTCTGTATGATGCTGCTCCCCCTCTTCGTTTTGACTGTCGGAGACAGCCGGCAGTTCGGGTCCTCGATATCTGCCGTACAGAGGAACCCTTCCTCAAGAGCAGCCCGTCTCGCCCTTAGGCAGACTGCTGAAGAATGACCACCTCCTCCCTGTCTGTCAAACAAAGCCTGTTCTCAGTATCAGCCTCTGACGTCCGTCTGTCCCCCTCACGCAGAGTAGCGGGAGATAAGCACCTCCTATCTGCCGTACAGAGCCTGTTCTCAGGAGCAGCCATACGACGTTCGTCTCCCCCTCAGGCGGAGTACCGGGAGGCGGCCGGCGGCCAGACCGGCCCGGAGCGACGACGCTCAGGCGTCTCCAAGACCCAGCGCCAGGTGAAGGCCAACAGTTCGCCGGTGCTGCGCGGCCGCCGCAACAGCACCTCCGGCTCCGAGTGGGACGTCAGGAGGTGGGTGATAGGGGGAGGGAGGGGGACGCCGTAACAGCACCTCCGGCTCCGAGTGGGACGTCAGGAGGTGGGTGATAGGGGGAGGGAGGGGGACGCCGTAACAGCACCTCCGGCTCCGAGTGGGACGTCAGGAGGAGGGTGATGGGGGGGGGGACGCCGCAACAGCACCTCCGGCTCCGAGTGGGACGTCAGGAGGTGGGTGATAAGGGGGGGATGCCGCAACAGCACCTCCGGCTCCGAGTGGGACGTCAGGAGGTGGGTGATGGGGGGGGGACGCCGCAACAGCACCTCCGGCTCCGAGTGGGACGTCAGGAGGTGGGTGATAGGGGGGGGGGACGCCGTAACAGCACCTCCGGCTCCGAGCGGGACGTCAGGAAGCGAGTACGGCCGGCGGCTCGGAGCTGATGTTTAACCGGTATCTCGATCTCTGCAGCTCTTGGTGATTCTTATGCAAACATATAAAGGGAAATGGAAGGTTTTGCGATGTATTTAAACCGTTTGAGTATTCTGGCGTTTACCTGTTTGGGCCTTCGTTACGGAATTATAGCGTCGCAAATGGCCTTGCACAGGTTTTCACCCCAAACAATAATTGCGAAACGATTTTGATTTCCTTTATTTCAAGTTTTGAATGGTTTGCTCCTACCCCGCTTCCCGGTGAACATTTCGAACGCCCGTTTTCTGGAAACAGCAATGTCTAGGTCTGTTTCGGCCATGTCGCAGACTTTTACAAGTGCTGACAATATTTGAACGTTTGTAGATAAGGTGTATTTTTAACAGACTGTTGATGAGAAAAAAGAATGAAGTGGGCACATCCCGGAATTTTTTCCCACGATGTGTTGCGACCTGGACCAGGTCAATGGCGCGAACGACCTTAAGATATCGATTTGTCGTCACTGTCTGGAAAAGACTGCATTTCAGGGGTGTCGATTTGTATTCCTTTGAGAGGGCCCTGGTCCACCTAATGTTGATCTGGGCCAACCCAATGTTGGTTTTGGCCTACCCAATATTTTCTGCCGGTTTTAAAGGTAAATGAGTAATAATAACGAAAAACGACCGAAATGGATAAGAGATAGGCAGAAAGTAAAGATTAAAGTCTAAAGCGATATAAAGAACGACCGAAATGGATAAGAAGTGGGAAGAAAGTAAAGATTAAACTCTAAAGCGATATATCTATCTATCATTCTATCTTCCATTTATATGCTCCTGTATACATGGGGACAAAACAGCTTTTCATTCGATAAATAGTAACCAAAAACTTACAGATTTCCGTTGGTCAGAATAAAGTGGGCTAAATCCGCTGAGAAACCCACATTTGGGGGAAGTTACGTTGTCGGGCTCTCCGCTCGTCCCCCCCCCCTCATTTACATAAATCGACATCCTGTTGCATGGTTCATAAAGTGTACTAAATCAACGAATTTCAAAATTCTTGCTCTTGTCACCGGCATCTTCTATCACCTTGGAGCCGAGTGGATGTTCTTGATAACGTTCCACGTACTGATAACGCCATGACTAAGTTTGTTCACCATAGAGGTTTCGTGCTGGGCTCAGTCATTTGTCTACTGTGTTCAGGCCAGATATGTTATCGAGGCTCCACACCGGAGAAATGAGTTTTCAAGGTAACTGGGGAGAGGGAGAGGGGAGCGGCGGCGCAGCCAAAGGGGACCGGGCCCCCTAGGCCCGCATGTTTTGTGAAAACCGTTGCACATCTTCCCAGCAGTCCGTTTTCTTATTATTTCAGTTCACACTGAGTTCCGGACCCCCTCCCTTTAAGAAAATCCTGGCTGCACCCTTGGGGAGGGGCGAAATTCTTTTGTCATTGCAATGCAGAATTGGGTATCTGGAATTCCCGTGGACCAAAAATCCTGCAGTGGGAGATGAAACCCCTAATAATAAAGCAAAACTGCCAGCGATGTCGATTTCTGTAAATGATTGGAGGTTGAGCCGAGGACCCGGCAACCTAACCTGCCCCAAATGTGGGTTTCTCAACGGATTTACCCCACTTTATTTCGACCAACGGAAATTTTTAGGTTTTTTTTTACTTTTATGAAACGAAAAATTGCGTTTATCCCGACGCATACAGAGATATATATATATATATATATATATATATATATATATATATAGAAAGATGGACAGATCCATCGTTTAGGCTTTATTCTTTACCTTCTGCCTATCCCTTATTTATTGCGGCCGTTCTTTTCGTTGTTACTGCTCTTTGCCCTTTAAAACCGGCAGAAAATATTGGAGAAGGGGCCAAACCAACACTGGGTGGGCCCAAATCAACATTGGGTGGACCAGGATCCTCTCAAAAAAATACAAATCGACATCCTTAAAAACTGTTCTTATTTGGCTACTATCGTCTTAATTGCCGAGGTAATTGGATCTTACCGGCATTATATTCGAAAAAAACAGCCTGCGTCTTGCAGAGAGTCGTACACAACAGCATGTTAGGCAAAAGGGGCGTTGGCCCTACCAACTTGACGGTGCCCCTGCCAGTTTCAGGTATTTTAAAGCTAGTTCTACCGTACCGTGAGAAACGAAATTGCCTAAAAATGGGGTTGGCCTTCCCTACTTTGAAAACGATCCGACACTGGTGCTGCGAGAAACTGGCGTGCAGGATCGTTAAAGTGATACTGATCGGATACTGAACATCACGGGCACTGCTGGAGATCCGGGGCGGGGGGGGGGGGCTGGAGGTCCGGACCCCTCTATTATGCAGGGATTTTAACATTAGGCCTATGGTAATGACTAGATTACCTAGATCTGGAATCTTATGAGGACTCCCCAATAATTTTTGGAAGTCTCCAGCCATGATCACGAGTCTTCTTAAAATGGCTGAGCGCCGAAACGTACAGTGTAAGTCTACTTTACATAGCGTGCTTTTATATAAAACTTGCCTGTCCCGACAGAAAAAAAGACTAGAACCCTCTCAGTGCCCTCCTCATTGCTTGGTGACGCCCCTGGTACAGATGCGAGCCGTACCAATTTTAAAATCAAGATCATCAATGTAACCATTTCCAGTAGGGCAGAACTGTCTTCGCTTTCGGAAGCATTTCTGGTGGAGGAGTTTCTTAATCCGCTGCAGAACATGTTTTTATCAGTGTCCGTCCACAGACATTCCCGTCATGCTATTGTCGTCGTCTGGAACGAGCCATTGGTTACCTCTAAGCTGGAATGTGCATCGGCATTGCTGCGTTAGAAGATGCTATCTCATTGGCCTTTGCCTGGCCAAATACGGTGCGCCGACCGCTGAGGGATTGGCTCAGACTAACCGTTCAAACTCCAACGGCGGCGCTCGCCGGCTGTGAGAGCGCCGCGGCCGGGCACGCGACCTTCCCAGAGGCGTCCAATGAGCAAACATCTGTCGAATTTTTATCCGTGGTAGTTAGCTCACATGCTCCGTATTCTGTGATCGCTTTCTTCATGTGTCGTGCTGCGGTTAGTCGAAAGCCGTTATAGAGAAATCAAGGAAAAATGTCATATATGGCTGCTGTGCTTCCAAATATGTTTTTTGCTATTTGTGAATGCAGTGTGACGATTCTGGAGGTAATTGCGGGCAGGTTGATGTGAGCTTATTCATTTTCGTTTCAGTTAAAAGAGTGAGGTGTGAAGTGTTCCTTGTAGAACATGGCATTGGGTAATGTAAATAGAAATTGATCACTTGAGGGTCTTCCATACCGTTTTATACACTTCTTAATGGTATTCAGTGTGAAAGATAGTTTTATGTGCCTAAATAGTTTAAATGTTTGCCAAATGGCTGGTGGGTAGCTGTAAAGATAGGGAGCTGAATATTTCAGTAAAAGAATTATGGATGAAGAAATAAATGCAGCTGAATGTCAGGGGTAAGTAGCACTGGATACATTGCAGTTTTTTGGCAGCTGTGCCCTTTATATGTCATGGATAAGGTGATGTGTGACTGTTTTTTTAGCATTAGGTGCTTGGTTTTGTCAGTTCATAGGTTTAGTAAAGGCCCAGAAATATGTTTTTCATGGTCTTGTTTTATTATTATTTAAATGTTACAGTAAAATGCATGCTAAATGACTGATAAATAATGGAAAAAATAGGGAGCAGCATATTTTAGTATAAGGGCTATAAATGACAAAATGGATGCAGCCAAATCTAAGGGGTAAGTAACAGCAGTTTTGGGGGCAGCTGTATTGAGGGATGCATTGGATGTATGGTCTGACCAAATACTAGACATTAGCAGGTGTCTGGATCTGGCTAGATATTTCTACAATCCAGCCAGGTATTGCCAGATATTTCACTTCCCATTATGCAAACAAGATGTTCAATGTCTGCCTCCAAAATTGTTTCAGGAGTAATGTACCTTGTTGTATTAGATTGTTGATAGAATAGCAGTTCCAAGGTCTGATTGAAGTGCCACTTTTCTTCTTACTTTGGAAGGTTTGGGACATGTTTTGCAAGAGGAGACTCAGGCTCAAAACTGAAATTGTAAAACTCAGGAGCCCATTTTTCAGTGTATTATTTTCCTGTTTCCCCAGACATTTATTTGCCTTCTCAAATCCTCTGATACCAAAGCATTAAGGGACAATATATTTCAAGGCACATACCTTATTATTCATATAAAGTGCTTATCAAGCCAGGTATTCTGATGCTGCCAAGGCGCAATAATGGCATTCTGCATAATCCAGAGCCTTTGCCTGTTGGTGTTATCTCTGCAAGGACTGGTGAGTATGCCCCATATTTGAGTTTTCAGATCATTTCCTTTTCAGTTTGGTCTTTTTCATCACATTTTTTTCAGTAAAAATAGTAAATAAGAATAGGTAGGCATAACATCCAGTATCTAGCTGAATATCTGGGACCCCAACCTGGCATAGCCAGTATCCAGCCACATCACAGAAATGCCAGTCTGGTGCATCCCTAGCTGTATCCTTGACATGGCATGGATTACCTGCTGTGTGATTGACTTGTAACATTAGAATTTTGGTTTGTGACTGGCAAAATGGAGTAAAAGCTCAGAAATATTTGTCTTCACAGTTTTGTTCCATTACTATTGCTAGTTGCATGATTTTATTTGCTTTATAACTTGCAAAATTGTTTGCTGGGCTAAAAATCATCAGGTAAAGCCTCCATTCCTTCCACTCAGAGGCACATGTGACCTTATTGTGAACAAAACTGCTATTGGTTTATACCTGTTGTTTGGAATGCATATATTTGTTGATGCATTGGGCAAAAGAAAATGCACACTCTTAATGTGAATGCCTCATACCTTCATGTCCATAGCTCAGCTGGAAGAGCATCAGTCTTCACACTGTGGCAATGTGGGTCCATGTCACCCTCATGCTGACTGTTTTGTATGTGGCCAGTTGGCAACTGGCATTTAGACAAATACACTAATTATCATTGTGTTTACAAGATCCTTCTCCACCAAATATGCAGTTCATGTGTAAGAGTGGTATCTATGAGGATGTAAGGGCAGGGCAATGGGCAAATAACCTTAGGAGGGTATGCTGGCTAGGGGTTTTGGTTGTTTGCTGCAAAATGATACCATTAATCTGCTACCAGGTGTAGGGTTCAAGGTCTGCACAACAACCTTTGGGTAGGTTGGGGATCCAGAAGGGATCTGATTGCAAAGCACCTTATCAAAACATTCAAATCAAACTTGTAAAAAACTGTACTCAAGCAGAGGCAAATTTCATGCTGATTGGAATAATTGTGGTATGAAAAATTTCATTGCCTTTGTGCTTTAATCTCCCTTCACTACCAACACAGTGGTAAAAGATATCTACCCAAGCTGAGCCCAGAACTTTTGTATTCTTTGCCAAGAATTAAAATTTATTTCAGATCCTGGTTCTGCTAACAGTCAACACTAGGAAAATATTGCTGTCAGATCCTTACCTCCTATTGAAGCAGTCTGCTTTGTAAGGTGGTATTTGCCTGAACCATGAAGCAAAGAACTGCAAAGAGATATCCATTGTTTGGGGCCATGGGCTTGACAATATGCAAACAGTCCTGGATGCAGACATCTTAAATTCATGCATGTGCTCCAGAACCAAACTTCACTGGCTGTGCTTTAGCATCATTGTAATGGTTGTGCATTCTGGTGGTATTATGAGTAACTCATAATGATTGCCCTGACCCTGGCCTGGCATCTGGTGCTGTAAATAATACTTTAGGATCTATGTTATTACGGTCTATCTTGTGATGAAACCTGTGTCCATCATTGGCGTCAGAGTCAATTTTGGCACAAGATAATTTTTCTGTGTGTTAGGTGAGCAGCATCAAGGTGCCTTGGGACAGCATGTTCTAGTAATTATTTTGTTTGACTCTGAATGAGCGATCCCATGTTATGTATGGGTGACAAACAAATTATTCTACTGCTTGCTGAAAGGCTGCAGTTTAAAATGCGGAAATCCGAATAATTACTCAGCAGTAATAATCCAAATATTGTTTTGATGAGCATTGGTGAATACAATATAAAGGTTGTTACATGGCTTGTGAGATCACGTCATTCCCTCCACACATCAAAGTATGGTGTGTGTTGATTGCTGACGTTTATGTGCTGTGTTCTGCAGGACGTGGTCCACGCTGTACGGCGACCAGGACGCGGACATGCTGTCGGCCACCTCGGAGACGTCTGTGTCGCCGCTGCCGACCGAGGAGGAGCTGGTGACGGGACCGAGGTCGTTGCAGAACCACCCGGGAGCGCCGTCCCCGACCCCGAGCTCAGGTGAGCAAAACTGGAATGTACCAGCTGGAGGGCCAGGGTGAGCCACCCCGCGGACCAGCGCTCGGGCTGTGGCATAACACCGGAGCCGGGACCAACCCCCCCCCCCAAACAGCAGGTGCGACCTGTAGTCGTTCATTTTAGTCATGGGAAATCTTGGAGCCAGCCTATGATGTTTTTTGTCCCACCACATGGCCGGTGTTTCCGTGGTAGATTCTGATTGTTTGCTGACCGCCTAAGTAGTTATGTTCCACAAAATGCCATTCACACATTTCGCGTAAATAAGTGTGGATAGTGCAGTGTAATGAAGCGCCTTTATGACGCTGCTGTTTTGAAACATGACGTAGCCTTTGCTGCCACTGCCATGGTGATCATGTCAGTGCCCCTGGTCACTGTCACTGTTTATCCTCCGCTGGCTACAGTACGCCAGGTCCTTCTGATGCCCGTGCGCCAACTCGAGCCGACCGCCCCAGCCCCCGACTGAGCCAAACATCCCTGGTCCGCAGAGAGCGTCTTGCAGAAATTCCGCAAAAGCTTCAGTTTGCGGTTCTACAAGAGGGGCGCGTGCGCGGAGCCTGCGGCGCCTTCCCGCAGCGGCTCGCCGGCCGGCCGCCGCCCGGACGAGCCGACAGAGCGCCCCCGTCCGGAGGGGGCCGCCGGCGACGCCGCGCAGGGAAGGCCGGCCGACAGGGCCGACGAGGGGAGTCTGGCCGCCACCGGAGCCCGGGACGACTCCGACACAGAGGGCGGCTTCAGGTGAGCTGTCGGCACGACTCCGACACAGAGTCGTCCGCTCACAGAGAGGGCGGCTTCAGGTGAGCAGTTAGAAACGGAGAGGGCTTTGATGGATGTCTCATGGACGGAAAAGGACTCCACGTTACCGTGTCGCATAGGTTTCAGCTCCTGATCATCATGGCCTTTAACACGAGTAAATGAACATCGACCAATAAGCGTTAGCCGTTGGTGTCGGTACGCTGGGCTCGCATTCTCTCCCAGTGCTGAGATATTCTGACGTCTTCCGGCCGCAGACTGGTGCCACGCGCCTGGCGCTCCAGCAAGGAGCGGCGGCGCCGCCTCAAGAAGGAGGCCCGCAGCGCCAAGTGCTCGAGCGCGGACAGCGGCGACAGCGGGATACAGATGGAGACGGCGGCGGCGGCGGCGGCGGCCGGGCCGGCGGACAGCCCGGGCGTGCGCCGGCGGCCGCGCGGCGCCTCGGTGGACGAGCCGGCGGCCGGCGAGCCGCGCAGGGAGAAGCGGCCGCTGTCCGACATCTCCGGCAGCTCCATCATCGAGGAGATCAAGGTGGGCGCCTCGGGAGCCCGGCCGGGCGCGGCGGCCTCGTCGGGAGTGTTAGTGCTTTTGCGGCGGTTCACCCAGGGGAGCTCCCAGCCATCGTCGGGTCTTCGGTTCATTGATCTGGATAGTTGTCTTGGTTCTGTTGGTCGTGATAGGGAACGTGCTTGGGTGAAATCGGGAGCGTTGGGGTAACTGGTGACTTTCTCAGTCCAGGCTAAAGTGGGTCCCGAGGACGACATTTTTTTAAATGTAGATGGATTTAAAGCTCTGCGGCTCATCAAAGGGAATATGGTCCAGGACGGACACCGCTGACACCTGTTCTTAAATCGAGATGTGTTTTGCGATGGATAAACCAAATGATACCGCGTGAAATGTAAATGCCAGTAGTATGCAATGGAGTGGCTTCACGCCCATTACTGCCGTACCACCGTTTCAGCATGGTGTGGCAATGTCGTTTTGAAGTCTTGGTTGGTGTTGAACTTTAAGATCGTTCCGTTTGACTCAAGCAGGTTTTGCGAAAACATATTTTATGTCCGGCCTTTGCTCATTGCTCATTGTGGGCAATCGTTGAGAACATGGTGACGATGTGGTTGCCATGGTTTTCTGGGGTACGCTTGTGCACTTTCCGATATTCTCCCAATTTGCCGAAGCACAGTTTATCTGAACGCTGCAGTTGCGATGGCGTAGGAAAGGCATGCGTGATGACATCAACACAGAGAATTGTTTCTACAGTGCTCCTCATCAGGCACCAATGAGTGCGAGGACTAACTGTGTGCGCTTTACTTATCTCATGGAGCTCACGTGAATGCTTTGAAACTTTTTTCGTAGAGAAAAAGGACTGTCGAAGGGAACGCCGTGAGATACTCATATCTGATCTGAAAACTGTTCCACTCCTCTGGAACTCTTATCCTCGTGGAAAATGACCATGTGAATCAGTGTGGCTGAATTCAGCCAGTTGACTGTCAAGGATGTAGATATTAATTCATGCTTCTGGATCGCTCTTCTGTTAGGCTTTCTGGCAGCTGTATTGCCCCTCTCCTTATCTGAGACCAACCAATGAACACTGAACAGAGGACGGCTGGTGTTTAACTGCCCCAGGCAATACAAATCGGACGGGCAAGTCAGCAAAGGGTGCAAAGGTCAATGTAGAGACGGCCAATAACCTTTGCGGCGGCGATGCAGAGCCATGTCAGGTCAAGTCAAGCCAAGGAACAAGTCTGACAGCATGAATTCCAGTCTACATCCTTGACACCGAACTGACTGAATTTAGCCACCCTGATGTGAATGATCCGGTCCCATTGCAATGGTTTGCAGATGAATGGCGCCTTCACATAGTCCTTCGCATGACCGTTATACCTCACAGTTGATCAAGTGAAGCCTTGCAAAGCCAATTTCTCGTCAAAGCCAGGTTTAAGTGATTTTCGTCGGACCAGTGAAACTGTTTTGCTATTGTAAAATTGAAAGCCTTATAAATTCTTAGCACGAATCACGGGACTTTTTGTTCCCATTTTCCGCTTCCTCGAAGTACCCTTAATCCGAATCTTCGGATGGTCTATTCACTATCATGTACATCGGGGGAAGGGTGCATTTTGACGCACAAGGAAGGATTGATGTGATCAGTTCGTTCTGAAGTGTAGGTCCGGACGTAAGAGCCATTTTGATACGCGTCCAGAGCTAGTTTCTAAAAGCTGCTGGGATGCCATCGGAGCAAAAAATGAAGACCCTTGCATACTTGGGCCATTCCACAGGAAGACTTGGCCGTAGAACAGCTTGACGTTTAGCCTGAAAGGGTCGTCACACGTGAGCGTGACGACAGACGTTTATTGCCCGGCTGATGGGTTCTGTCAAGTCCGAAAAGCTCGTGGGAGAGACATTTACAGCCAGAGTGGTCCAGGCTCACATCCGCCTGGAATGCCACCAGCGCGCGAACCGAACGACCTGTTCCTTTCATAGGGTCCTTTGTCATGTGACTGGTCGAAGATGGGCAGCGCCTCCACCCTCCGTGCGTCTCTGTTTGTTCGCCCACGGCTTGTCTCGGTCCCACCCGGCCCATCTGATGGCCTCCCAGGGAGCGGGCAGTGGTCAGACAGCGGCTGTCCTGGGACCTGGCCCATCTGATGACCTCCCAGGAAGCGGGCAGTGGGCAGACGGCCGCTGCCCCGGGCAGGGTGTGACCGCCGGTGTATCGGCGGGCGGCGGGCGGCCTGGCCGCGCAGTGGACGGCGGACGCTATATCGGTCGCGATAACGCAGCGCCGCCGGCCGCCCGCGTGCTGCCGGCAGCTGATACGGCGGCCGATTGTACCGCCTGAGAGCGCGACAGAGCGCGGAGCCGGCCGCCGACCCCGGACCGCCGTCTCAGCGACCTCCGCAGGGTCGGCGGGACGACGGATAGTGATCTGTGTGGTCCGGCTGAGCGCGATTTGTGGAGGGGTGGCGAGAGCGACGCCGGAGTCGGGGAGGTCTACACTGTCGGCGGCGAGGTGTGCACCATCGTGGTCGCTTTGACACGAATCGATGGCTGAACGACTCCCTCAGACACGGACGGAGCGGCAGGTGACTGCCCGTCTGGTGAGTACAGCACCAGGCGGCCGCTGCCCCCTCCCCCCCAGACGCCGCCCCTCCGCGCGCAGTCCGCAGTCTCGCGCGGCGGCTGAACGCACTGTGGCCAAAGCGTGGCGGTCCGCCTGGGCACGCTGGCGGCCGTAGACGGCTCGGATTTTTGCACGCGGCGGCCGAACTGGGCGGCGAAGGTGCGCCTCTGCGCCAGTACCGCACGCGACGGACGTCATCGCGCACCTTCCGCTGTGGGAGCCGAGCAGCGACGCTGTTCACTGATCAACGTCTCACTTCGCGACGGTCCGGCTCCAGTCTGCCGTCCAGCTACTGTACGCAGGGCGAGAAACGCCCGGACGGTCGTCTCTGGCCCGTCTGGGGAGCGAGCAGGCCGAGATGAGGCTGGAAGAGGGTCCGGGACTCCTCGGCGACGGTCCGTTACGCCCTGGGTCGCCCGGTGGTCCGGTCCAGCGTGAGGGAGAGTGGCGGCCGGTCCGTTACGCCCTGGGTCGCCCGGTGGTCCGGTCCAGCGTGAGGGAGAGTGGCGGCCGGTCCGTTGCGCTCTGGGTCGCTCGGTGGTCCGGTCCAGCGTGAGGGAGAGTGGCGGCCGGTCCGTTACGCTCTGGGTCGCTCGGTGGTCCGGTCCAGCGTGAGGGAGAGTGGCGGCCGGTCCGTTACGCTCTGGGTCGCCCGGTGGTCCGGTCCAGCGTGAGGGAGAGTGGCGGGCGGTCCGTTACGCTCTGGGTCGCCCGGTGGTCCGGTCCAGCGTGAGGGAGAGTGGCGGGCGGTCCGTTACGCCCTGGGTCGCCCGGTGGTCCGGTCCAGCGTGAGGGAGAGTGGCGGGCGGTCCGTTACGCTCTGGGTCGCCCGGTGGTCCGGTCCAGCGTGAGGGAGAGTGGCGGCCGGTCCGTTACGGCTGCCGGCGCCGGAGACGGTGGGTGCCGCGCCGCCTGGCCGGGCCGGCTCTAGGGCCGCCGATTGTCCGAGGAGGAGAACGCCGGACGGCCGCGCACGGGGCGGAGCTGTGCGCCGGGCCGTTCACGGGGACGGGCCGGACGGCTTGCACAGCTGACATGGGTGGTCCGGTCGTAGGGAAGTCCGCGGTTGGATTGTCTTCATCGAGGCCGATTTTAGTCGGCCTCAATAGCATGTTCGACATCTTCCCGGCCAAAAACGGCTGAAGGGATCTTAACGAGGCTGCCTTCGCCCCGCCGTTGTCAGTTAACGGAGCCGGTTCTCTCCCCGCCCCCGTCCCCCTGCAGCGTGGACGCCGGCTGACTGCCCGTGCTCAGCTGACTGCACCGGCCGGCGTCACGTGCCCTTGGCTGGTCCCGGACGCCGGACAGTGCAAATGCGCTGGCGCGGCTGACCGCCGTTACTCGGCGCTCTCTCGGTACCGCTGCCGGGCACTGCAGGTGTGTGCGTGCCTGTGGGAGATACCGGCCTGCGAGACCGACCACGCGGCCGGGGCCGGTGTTGGTCGCTGCTCGGACGTCGCCTGGGCGCGGTTCTCTTGGGCAGTCTCTCAGGCCTGCCCCGCCGCCGGTTACCGGACCGCCGTCTGAGGCCCCGTGGACCGTTCGCCCCGGCCCCGGACCGTCGGCGGCCGGCGCGGCGTGGCCGGTCCTCGCCGGAGCGGCGTCTCGCGGTCACCGGCGACAGACGATAGCGCGCACTTCCACGGGCTCGCGGTCTGCGCCCGCCTGCCGGCCGACTGGTGCGGCCGGCCGACCGCGGCCGCCGGTAACCCGAGGCGAGGGAGCCCCCTCCCCGGCGGCGACGGCGTGGGAGCGCAGCGGCCGGTATCCGCGTCGCGTGGTGAGCGTGTATCGCCGGCCGTTGTCGTCACGGCCGAGTACCTGTCTCACCAGGGGCGAGTGTTTTGCAGTGGTGTGGACCAGCGTCACGGACTCGTCCATTTGATGCGGTTCGGCGCACACCACGTTGGTGATATCGGAACCGGTGTCAGATGGTTTGGCGGGGCGCCCCACCACTCGTATCGGGGAAGTTCGTGAGCGGCAGTGGATTGGGTATTGGCCTGCATTGCAGCATGGCATGGCTTGTGACATCATTTTAGTCGTGTAGCGCAATGCGCTGATGGATCAGAGGTGTCGAGCGGCGTGAAGGGACATCCCTCCGTTCTGTGTACCGCTGAAGTCGGCCAGTAGTGGCGTAGCAGGGGACACTGTCGGGCGGTGTATCTGCGGCCAATACTGCGGAGTTTCCAGAGCTCGCTATCGCGTTGTGACGTATTTCCTCTCCGACGACGTGGACCGTGTGGGCTCGGAGGGCGTCAGTGTGGTCGTGTGAGGGTCAGGAACGGGTTTGGCCCTTATGCCGGGGGTCGCGGTGTTCTGTTTCCAAGCCATCTCACGTGATCGAGTGGGACCGGACTGTCACCTGTGGGTCGAACATGGGGGTTTTGATGCTGTGCAACCGTTGGAATTACAGTGAAGATGAGCGGTGAAACCCCAGCGCCGCTCCCCTTCAAAATGAACGAGATGCCAATGTCTTGCAGCGTTACCGTCCCATCCCTTTTGGCCATAGCCACGCCCCTCCAGCAGGAGTCGAAGTGTTGCTCAAGACCCAACGGTTCTGTTCGTATTATACTGTTGTGTCCGCGCGGTTTGACAATGGACATACGATGTTTTGGCCGTGTTCCGTTGTGTTGACGTGTGCGTCACCCGTGCCCGCAGGCGGGTCTGCAGAGCGAGGTGAAACGGCGCAGCAAGCTGGTGCGGCGCACCCACTCGGACCTGGGCAGTGACCTGGTGCGCGGCTACAGCCGACAGATGTCGCAGCCGGCGCCCATCAACGAGCACCCGACCTTGCCGGGCCGACGCCAGCACCACCGGCCCAGCAAAAGGTCAGAGGCGGCGCCGACGGGCCGCGGCCGGCCGGCGCCAGGCGCTGCCTGGAGGCGCCCCGTCACCGGGCCGGCGGCGCAGAGCGCGGCCGGCCGCCGTGGCGCTGTTGACCGGGCGGGTTCCGTGACAGGATGTCCCTGTCGTGACAGGATATGATGTACGCCTGATTCTGGTTGTCGTTCTTGGATTGTCGTCTTTTTATTGCGCAGCATATATTTTTGTGGCCGTGCCACTACCCCCCCCCCATTCTTCCATTGAGCGAACACGTACCGGTGGCCCGGTGTGTCTTATCGGACACGAAAAGAATAGAGACCGCCGTGTCCAATGCCGTCGGCTGGGCAGCGGTGCCGACTGTTTTCACGGCAGCTGCAGCGGCCGGGCAACCTCAGGGGAGCTTCTACGATGGGTTGCGGGCTGTGGATGGTAGGAGGTTTTACGGTCCCGGGAGATTGATTGATTAAGATAAGACGACTGTTGATGTTTGTTCATCATGGAGTGTGTTGTGTTTGGCATGTTTTAATGCCCAGCGCGACGAGGACCGCAGCTGTGCCGTTTGTATGTGAACTGGCCTGTTTTTGTTGGTCTAGGTGTGCGTGTTTTCTATACCAGTATTTGTCTCAAACCATCGTAAACCGCAAATTACTCGGGTTTTGTTAATATGTCTCAGTACGAGAGGTCGAATGAGGACCCCAATCCCTTTTGTCCTCTGCGCTTCTGGAGTCTGATCTCTGTCTGCTGTCCAGCTCCCCACGTTTTCCGTTTCATCTAGAGGCTCCTCTCGTCCTTCTCATAACGGCTTACTGCCGTCTTTCCCAGAAGCAGCAACTCCTCCCATCTTGTGTGCCAGCAGCAGTCCCTCTGACCGTGCGTCGATCCGTTGACAGCGGCCCTCTGACTGTATGTCCGTCTGTCGGCAACAGTTTGGCGCGGGCGCGCGGCACCTCGCGCCTGCACCGCTCGCTGTCGGACCCGAGCGTGGCGCCGTCGCCGCCGCACCTGCGTCGGCCGCCGCCGCCGGCCGCCGGACACGCCACCGACGATGACGCCGTCTCCGAGTCGGACGACGAGGTGCTGTCGGACGACGAGTACCGAGGACGGCGGGTCAGTCCCGAGTGGGGCTGCGGGGGAGGGAGATGACGGGACAGGGACGCTGGGAGACGGCGTCGGTGTGGACACATGGTCCGGCTCCGCTGCTGATTGTGGGCCTGTGTTTTCTGTTGCTTGGCTGAGAGCTCTTAACGCGTTTGGTGTGCCGTTGAGCCGCGCACGGTCTACTCCTCCCCCCCCCGTGTACCGAAACTTTGGTCAGCTCCCTGCAGGAACTGGCCACGTCCCTATAGCCTGTACAGCCATAGCAATTGCCGTCTTTTCTAGTTGCCTGCTTGTGTCTCCAACAGTTCAGCGAATGTTCCAGTCACTACCGCCTCCGCTGCCTCCCGTCCGTTTGCTGCAGCAACTGGGCGATTGTTCCAGTCATTGTTATATCTCTGTAGTTCATCGTCGTGCATCCCCAGCAGGTGAGCGGGTGTTCTAGTCAGCACCGCTCCTAACCTCACCTGGCATGTCCAGCAGCTGGGTCGGCTGTTCGGGCCGGTCGACGAGTCGGTGATGTACGCCGAGGCCCACTGGGACTACATCACGCTGGACCCGGACGAGCTGGCGTTCAAGGCCGGCGACGTGATCGAGGTGCACGACTGCTCGGACCGGCACTGGTGGTACGGCGCCCACCAGGGCAGCCAGGGCTGGTTCTTGGCCGCCTTTGTCCGGGTGAGGATCGCCGCGGCCGGCCGGTGGGCGCGACTGTGGAGGGGTCGGGACGGGCTGAGGGGGAGCGAGGGATGACAGTTGTGTGAGTCAGGCGTGGCTGTATTGTTTGTCGGTGAAGGATGTCCTGGGTATTGCCATGGGAGGGGCGTGACATGTGAAGGGGAAACGGAGGAGGCGAAGATAGCGCGGTTCGCTCGCATTCAAGGTTGGGTTGAGACTTAGTTTGATGTTTCGTTGTCCGAACAGGACTGCAGCATAGTCCATTGAGAGCATGTTCAGGCCTTGTTGCTGTTCGTACCGTACCTTGACTGTCCTCGGTCTGTCGCCCCCAGCTGCGGGTCACTCAGGAGGAGACTGTGGACCGGTGGTCCCATGTGTTCCAGGTCTGCCGCTCTGTGTGCCGTACCCTGACTGTCCCCGGTCTGTCGTCCCCAGCTGCGGGTCACTCAGGAGGAGACTGTGGACCGGTGGTCCCATGTGTTCCAGGTCTGCCGCTCTGTGTGCCGTACCCTGACTGTCCCCGGTCTGTCGCCCCCAGCTGCGGGTCACTCAGGAGGAGACGGTGGACCGGTGGTCCCCTGTGTTCCCTGTGTGCCGTACCCTGACTGTCCTCGGTCTGTCGCCCCCAGCTGCGGGCCAGTCGGGAGGAGACGGTGGACCGGTGGTCCCATGTGTTCCTGTGTGCCGTACCCTGACTGTCCTCGGTCTGTCGCCCCCAGCTGCGGGTCACTCAGGAGGAGACTGTGGACCGGTGGTCCCATGTGTTCCAGGTCTGCCGCTCTGTGTGCCGTACCCTGACTGTCCCCGGTCTGTCGCCCCCAGCTGCGCGTCAGTCAGGAGGAGACGGTGGAGGAGACGCTGGACGCCATCCGGGCAGGCACGGCGCGGCCCCAGCTGGCCCGCAAACAGTCCATCTCGCTGCTCTCGCACGACCAGGTGCGCGCCAAGGTCGTCATGGAGATCCTGAGCTCGGAGCGGGCCTTCGTCCAGGACGTCGGCAACGTGATCGAGGTGAGGCGGCCGCCGGCGGCTGCGTGAGCCGGTCTGTAACAAACTGCAGTCGTGCGGCAACATGGCATGATGTAAAATCCTCGATTTTTCGAAGTTACTAAATGCCTGATGTCCGCTTTGCAGTCTTTAAGAAAAGCTTGAATATGATGAAAAGATCCATTACATGACTAACCTCTGAACTGTGGCACTTGTGTTAATCATTAACATGTCAGTATTTGGTCTGTGTCCCGTGTGTACCGCATTTCTATTGTCTGTCGTTGTCAGTGATTCAGAAGTACACTGTCACTTTAATCTGACCGTCCGTTGGCCCATTTCTGACTTGATTTGGTTTGACCTGCACCGTCGGCCTAGTACTGCCAGCATGCCGTTGGGACGTCGGCGCCGTTGGCACAGCGCTGACGTTGCCTTGCGGCCGCCAGGGCTACCTGCGGCAGGTGGTGCGACGTCCAGACCTCTTCTCTGCCGAGCACGTGGCCTCCATTTTCGGCAACATCGAGGATCTGCACCAGTTCCAGTCTGAGTTTCTGCGCCGGCTCGAGAGCAGAGTAGATCACGCCCGGCCGCACGCCAGCTGCATCGGACAGGTGTTCGTCGAGTTTGTGAGTACTGCTGATTGTAATTGAGCCGTGGGGTTGAGGCAGGGTGGGTTGCGTTTGACGGCGGTTATGCTGGTGTGGCATATGGGTGATTGTGGTGGCTTTTAGTATTGGTTGGTGGTGCAGTGTGCCTCGCCATCAGGTGTTTGTCCGGGTCTGAAGTTTGAAGTGCTGTTGGCGCTGCCTGTCTCCGTTCGTGTACGGTTTCATGGGAGCCGAATTTCACGCATTTCCCCCCTTTGTGGTGCCTCCAGTAGAGATACGCCTCAAGCGGGGTCGGTTTCCATCCGGCAGTGTTAATCCCTTTCTCTGTTCCTGAACGAAGCACAGTTGAGCAGATGGATCTGCGTGGTGTTCAGTTTCCGTCACCATCACCCATCGCCATTCACCATGGTGTCTCCCCGCAGCAACACGGCTTCTCAATCTACGCCGACTACTGCAACAACCACCCGTCAGCGGTGTCAGAGCTGCAGACGCTCTACCAGAACAACCGGTACATCCACTTTTTCGAAGCGTGCCGCCTGCTGCGCGACATGATCGACATCTCGCTGGACGGCTTCCTCTTGACACCCATCCAGAAGATCTGCAAGTACCCCCTGCAGCTGGCCGAGCTGCTCAAATACACCAAGGTGAGGCGGCGCTGAGTGCCGCGGCCAGCCGGACGGGGGCCGGTTGGGGTGTGATTAGCGGCGATTACAGGGATACAGGCAGCAGCGCGTAGTGTGGCAGGACTGTGGTGGGGAGCGGGCGTCGCTGGTCAGACAAGGGACCGAAATAGACGTGCGCTGGGGCATATGTTAAATGACTTCTGCCGCTTCGTCTTCGATGCAGGGTTGAGGTACTCGTTGCTCTTTTGGAAAAATGACGTCAAGATCCTGGCGAAGCCCTTACGGACACTTTTGCTGAAAATGCTTGATCAGTAATGTTTTGATGACTATGAGGCATGTTTACCACAGATGCGTTAACCGCTAACCCGGGCTTTTTGTGGAGAATCACTGACATCCGTCTCTGCCCCGGGCTGTGTCTCTGTAACGTCATCCGCTCGCACGTGACGCCCTCTTTTCCCTCAGGCCGACCACCCGGACTACGAGCACGTGCGGCAGGCGCAGACCGTGATGAAGGCCGTCGCCATGGGAGTCAACGAGTCCAAGAGGCGCATGGAGAGCCTGGAGAAATTGGCCGCCTGGCAGATGAAGGTCGAGGGCTGGATGGTGAGTGTGAGTGGTCGGCCGGCCTGCGGTCTGTCCGGATTGTTGGCTCCGGTGGAGGCGCGGACGGCTGAGTGGGTGTGCCGGCGGACTGCCCCTGCTTCTGCGTGTGGTTTGAGCTGGGTAGAGGACTGTGTGAAAGGCTGTGGTTATGGTTTGGTGGGCATTGGAGTTTCCTGTTCGTTAATTTATCTGTCTGTTTTCAGGGGCCAAATCTGCTTGACACCAGCTCAGAGCTGATCCACCAGGGGGAGGTCACCAAGCTCACCTCCTCCAGCTGGTCCAAGGAAGTCTGCACCCTGTTCCTGTTCGACCACCTACTTATCTACTGCCGTAGGGTGAGTCTGCTGTCCTCTGACCACCGTGAAGTCGTGGAACGTTGGCCAAACATTTTTCAGGCTCTGAGGTCGTAAACGTTGTAGTGTTGTCCACTGAATAATACATGACTGAACTATCCGAGTGCCTTTGGCTCCGAGTGTTGTATGTCAGTTAATGGTTGTGTCGTTGCATAACTTTGCGTGGCGCGTTTGCGCACAACGTGAGCCTGTCGCGGTTGGCGTGTTCTGCTGTCACCGTCTGCGCCTGGTAGCTGGAGTGGCCGTCCGTGGCGGCGGCGAACTGCCCCTGACCCGACGCCAGACGGCGCCATTCTGACGGCGCCCAGTGTTGCTGCCCGTCGGCTCCTGGCTGGAGCACCGTCTCACCTGCCGTCCTCCTCTGTCCGGTAGGACCTGCTGAAGCGCAGCGTGCAGCAGTTCCGTGGCCGTATCAACCTGGACACGGCCCAGGTGGTGGACCTGCTCGACGGCAAAGGTGAGCCCTTCCGTCCGTCCCTACCACTCTCCCTCCCTCCCTCCCTCCCACCGTCCGTCTGTCCGTCCGCTGCCTGTTCGGCCGGCGGCTGTCCAGTTGCTGCCAAACGATGCGTGAATGGCGTCCCGCTACGTTGTATACCGTGTTTCTCGTGGTATCGCCAAGTTTAGGGTGATGTGCATGGGACCAGTATGGCTAATTCTTGCCGTGACGTTAGCGATGCTAAAGTGTGTGTGTGTGTGTGTGTGTGTTTCGTTTTTCTTGTGCGCTGTAGAGTATCTTTTGGCGGCTGTGTTGGAAAGGTCTTGCGCCATCGATCACGCTGCCTAACTTTGGCCTCGTACTGAGTGTAATGGTCTATATCTATATCTAATGGTCTATATCCATTGTACCACAATGGATATAGCAGTGTTGGACCCGTGGCGTGGTGCACTGTTTGGTGCCCTCGCGTCACGTCCAGCTGTGACGCTTCGTACCGCAGCTGGTCATTATCACTGGCGCGGGCTGAATGCCAGCCGGCGTGTAGACCCGCCACACTTAGTGAATGTGACGGGATGGTTGAGCGTAAACGACAGGCGTTCTTCACCCGAACTGACGTCCCCGATATCGTCGCTGGTGATGATGGTATGCTAGTGGCGGTGGCGGTGACGTGCTGCTGCTGGTGCCGCAGACGAGTTCTCCGGCGTCACGGTGCGGAATGCCATACGGGTCCACTCGCAGCTCAAGAACAAGTGGTACATCTTCTGCTGCAAGTCTGAGGAAGAGAAGCTACGCTGGATTCTTAAATTCCGGTGAGGGTCGCCGGATCTGGTCGGGGAGATTCGCCGAGCAGCTAACCGACAGAAACATTTCGTAAATTTGGGAGGAGAGAGGCTGGTAATGAAGTGATGCCCAGTTATTGGTGAAACGTTGCGAAGGCTTGGTGTCGTGGTTGGTCGGGCGTATGTCATAAGGCGAAACATTTTCCCACAATCGCGGCACCGATTCCTCGCTATATTTGCGCAGACAACAAATTGCGGTGTTTGTACTATGCTCTGAAAAGTTTCATTTTACTGCAAGTTTCCCGTGTGTTTAACGCTGATAGGAACAGTGGGTTTTACTGGCAGAAGATTTTGCTCCATTTTTAAAGCGTGTGCGCGCCAAATGACACCGATGTGACTGGCGCTGTGTATAGCAGCTGACCCTGGCTGGTGTTCACAGGGAGGAGCGGATACGGGTCTGTCGGGACCACGAGAACGGCTTCCGGGTGTCGGACAAGTTTCGCCGGCTGGCCCAGATGGCCGCCAGGAACCACCAGAACACGCCGAAAAAGCCCAAGAGTGAGTGCTAGCAACTCGCGGCGCCCGGACACCGTGCTTCGCTGCCTGCTTTGTGGATATCGGCGAACCAGAGTGCTGTTCTGTGTGCCGAGTCCGTGTTCCGACTGTGCGACCGCTTTGTTGTGTACAGAGAGCGTGTGTCGAGCTCGTGCCGGGTAGGAACGACGGCGGAACAAACCGGCCGTGGGGTTACTGCGACGAGGAAGATGGCATGGCTGCTCTTCCCAGCCCTCCCCTCGTCTTCACGTACCGCGCCTGGGGTGGTTTGCATTTTCGCGGTCAGTTCATTAGGTACAAGCCCATTCTTTCGTGACGCGAGACCCTCAGAAACGGAGTTTACCGCGACACTGGTGTCCATCTTAGCACTTGTTCCCTCCCAGTATCCCTTGCATCGCCTGCCTGCAAGTGCGATCCAGTACCCACGCATGCCCGGGCGGCTGCCTGCGGGCCCAGTGTGCACCATTCATTGTCCAGACCTCGCCCGAGTCCCACCCTAGTCTGACGGTGCCGCCCTGGGCGCGTCTCCGCAGCCCAGCATCCCCAGTACCGGCGTCAGATGACGCTCTCTCAGGCTCAGCTGGTGCTCAGTGAGAATTGCCCCGCTCCGGCCGCGAGCCAGGAGCTGGCCAAACGGAAAGGCAAGTGCTGCCACCTCGGGACGACGCTCGCCACTAACAGTTGCCCCCCCCCTCCGCTTGGCCACGTTGCATCGCAGTGCCTTCTAACACGACTAGTTTCAGCGGATGGTGGCAGCGAAACATCGATGTCAAAGCTTCTTGGATGCTTTGTCTGGAGATGTTTGTCATTTTACTGCAGCTGTGATGGATTTCCTGTTTTCTAATATTCTCTGGTCTGTTCTGACAAGCCCTGCATTTTAACCTACATTTCAGCAGCTGTTAATATCTGGCCTTTGACATGGGTAACGGCCCTTAATAGTTGAATAGTTTTTTATTGAATTTATATTGCGGTCTTCCAGTTTGGTAGAGGGCTATCTCCTTTGCTAATAACTTCGTTTTTACGGTCCGTTTTTTGATGCGTATGGAAGACATTTTGGCACTGTGGTAACCACAGCCATGAAGACTTCATAGATAGTTGTAGTCCTCCGATCACAAACATGGCAGTCAGACATCGAGTGATATGAAGTTCACTGACGTGTGTTCATGTCTTGTTTAGTACTCCAATTCTGGATATTGATTCCCTTCATTTACGACATTCTTCTGTCGCCGCAGGCACGTGGTTCAGTTTCGGCAACAGCAAAAAACGAAGTCGGGCCGCGCCCAATATAATCCATCATACCCATCACCATATGATGTAATCATCTTAGTTACCATGGCAGTTGGGTGCGTGGCAAGTGGTGCCTGTGCGGCCTTGCGGCGGACTTGCAGTGCCTGCCGAGGCCGCCAGATGACAGCGGCGTGCTTGAGGTGTGAATCCGTTCCATCCATCATCTGTGATCACCGACGTGTGTGTACGTGTGATTGACGTTGATCATGCAATATTTATAGACCCTGTGTGGCTGGATGATTGCGGACGGTGTTTCAGACCAGTGTTTTACCTACTTGCATATCATACCAAGTACTGCCCTGACGGATCTTGGTCGTCCTTTTATTGTTTTTTTTTCTATCTGCTGTAAATAAACGACTCAGGGCGCGCAGACATCGTGAGTTTACAAGACTTATGACTTGACTGAAGATCACCTCGAAGTACTGGAGGCCGCATTGTCAGCGTTGTCCAAATGTTCTGCCCTCGCACGAGAGAGACTTCTTTCTGAATCTGGGAGTAAGGATTTCGCTTCTGCTAATTTGACAGTCATCGGAACTTCATTTTTGTGCCGTGTGAACGTAAGATTTTTCAACATTCGACGTCCTCCTTACTTCAGCTTTTGATGATATCCAGCGTATTTAGGTCGTTGCCCAGGTAATACCACACGGCGTGCCTTTGCAGCTGGCGCGGAAGTTCAAGTTCCCTCCCCGCGGTCGAAATAAATGTGTCTTATGACTGAACTAGCCATGCCGAGTCCACCAGCGTCGTGCGGACTGCTGAGGCGGACAGTGGCTGGTTCACTGTAATACTGCGTCCCCGGGACAGTCCAGCACCGGTCCCCGACCAGCGTACGGGGCCGTGATGCCTCCGTCCGGCGCGAGGCGAGGTCGGCACTGCTTAACACCGAAACAGCGGCAGAAGGGACGGCCAGCTGAGCTCGCCGCCGACGGGGCCTGAAAAACGGGATGCTCTCGCAACGTTCCTTCCAACGTCTGTTCGTGCATGAAAAAACGTCCCTGGTGATGTCGTTCGAGGGCATTTACTTCGTGTGTTTTACCAACCATACCGGGTAATGGATTAATATTGTATTCGAATCAGCTGCATGGGTAAAACAACACACGAAAACACTGAGTGGAGTAAAAGACAGGTGGAGCAGGTAAAATAAAGCAAGAAGAGAATCGCGCTTATACCAAACTACGGTCGATAAGTGAAATGAAACCACACGGGGAGGAAGACGCGGCTGTCGGAATGTGATAAAATAAATGTCCAGAGCGGGCAATCAATTGGCCGTCATGACTGCGTTTGTGGAGTGAATACGTCCAGGGCCTTTTTTACAGAAGTTCGTCTCTTCCCTGGATGTTCCCTTGGAGCCGTTCTGAATAAGAAGCACTCCCGGTAGGCTCTTGGCACAAATTACTACAGCTTCATCTAGCGATCAACATTGGCGGTTAGTGGCTCCTGATTCAAGTTAAAGTCCACGTGGCTCTAGCTATCAGTCAGTCTGTGAATCTGCTCTCGAACTGCCCATTTGTTTTATTTTTTTCACTTCAGTATATGGAGATCCGGCTGCCTAACATGCACATCATTGAAGTGCAAAAGCTAAGAATGAGGCAAGATCATGTTGCCAGACAGGCACAGACATGGAAAACCCAAACGCCCCAAGACATACGGAATCGTCTCCAGGTGTTCTATGGATAGGGCATAAAATAAATTTGTCGTAAATTGCAAACGGCCATTGTGAATTAGTCCATAGTCGCCCATGTGCGCAAAATATGAAGACAGGTACATGCCCAAAACATTCGCTGGATGTTTCGGACCGGTTTTGCAGCGTCTGATCCCGCAGACAAGTTTGCTGCTTCGAGGAAAAATGTTCGGAGTAGTGCAAGTATACCAGCGATGCCAAGTTCCGGACGGCGTCGATGTTCCCTAGGGGTGATGTCATGAACGGTCTGAGTCGCAGATTTTCGTATCCTGACCCTCGGGAATCTCGTAGCCTCTCAGATTTCACCGCCATCAAATGGTTGGCCTACCGGCCAGTGGCTTTACCATGGGCGGAATATTGTTTTTTCGGGGGAGGGGGCCAATCATTTGAGATTTTTAACATTAGGTCTATGGTGGTGCATGGAAAGAGTGGCCTCAAAAACGTCAGATTTAGTCAAAATTAGCACTTGTCCCCCCCCAATCATTTTTGCAAAGCTCCGCCCCCGGGCGTCACTGTTGTGCAGTTTGGCCAAGCGTACAAACCGTGCTGTTTTTCCAACACTAGATAGATCGCTAGTGGCCGCCTGAGGGAAATTCAACGCAGTGTATTTAACTTGTATAGGGATGGTCAGGTTCAAGGTATGATATTGATCGAACCCACTTAGAAGTTAGCCGACGGCCCGTATGGCGCAGCTTACCACACGAGGGCCTCTGGACTGTTGCCAGAGACTCGTTACGAAGTGAAATGCCCATTGTTACAAGTTACTGAACCCAGTGAATAATGCGAGGTTAATTTCAAGCAATGATCGCAAACATGAGGCTCAACATTACGTAACGTTAGGAAGTCCACACCAAGAGAATTCGACCGGTCATCAAACATGCCTCATTTGGCCGATGAAAACTTGCATTCTAAACTACTTCTTTATTATGTACGAACTATGAATTGTTCCAAAATTAGCCGTGAATGGGCATAGCGTGTCTGCCACCAATTCCAGTCTCAGGTAATCATTCGTACTCTGCTCAGGCCGATCTCAGACCATGGCAAATAAGAATCAACTTCTGTTCAACAATATCATTGGCGTGCAGTCATTTGGACTCATCTGGCATTGCCGCTGAGCAGAATCCATTGGTGTTCGAAGGCGACTGTAACTGTTCTGGATGAACAGCCGCTCGTAAAAAACCGCAGTCTTCGAGGACTTGCACCTGATCTGGCGGCGCAGAATTTCGCCGGTGAATGTCCGAGCGATGGCTCGGTTCTCATAGCCGACATCCGCAGCCCTGCAGCTGTTACAGCTCTATCGTGGGGCCGCGAGCTGACTGCCAACGGCCGCCGGCTGGAGGTGGGCGGCCGCCACGGCCTCACTAGCAGCCGCCGGCCCGGTAAACGCCGCGTTTTTCTGAGGGCGCGACTGCGAACCGCAATTAGCCGGCGGCGGAGAATTGCCGGCGCTCACGCGGCACTGCAAAAAGCAGTCATTGTCCGAGTGCCGTGACGCAGACGGCCAAACGGTGCCGGCCGGCAGTCACGGGACGGACGTGACGACCAGAGACCGTCGCCGGGTGACGGGCTGGGCTGCACCGCTGGGTTGGAGCTCGGCCACAATCTCAGTTGGTCACAACGGGAACACTGGCGTCTGGGCTCAGGAATTATTGGCGGCCGCAGTAGAAAAGGGATCTACGGTGCCGGTGCCGATCACGATAGGGTATCTCCAGAATCGCTGCTAACCTCATCTCGAGCCTACGTAGCCCTTTCGGTCGAAAAAGAGCCCGGCTTTCATGCTGTGATATGTTGACAGAGTTCAATCTTCTCTTGAAACAACGTAGCTTGCCGTTGCCAGGAATGGTGGAAGCAAGCCGCGAAGGCGGTTGGGACCTTTTCATCATTATAGTTAGCTTGTCACGACTGCATGGAAGAAACAACTTAAATGCCGGTTTCCTAAGCCAAAATAAAACAGAAGCATTTAGTCGTGGCCAATTTTCCAATTTGAAGTATTCACTTTTAGAAGTTTATGCCGATTTCTTCCTAGAGTGTGATGTAAATTGTTCTTATTGACACCTTACCGCACAAATATTTCAGCGATTGACTTCTCAGCTCAATGTATTTGTTCCATGCTACGTTACGGTATGATGTACTCCTGGGTCTTTAGCCGAGCGCTTGAAAATGACCTTGTGCTGTTCTGGACTGCATCGTAGACTCAGCAATGTACTGTCCGCGCCTCCAGCGCAAAACCCGCCAGCCTCCCGCTGACAGGCAGCACCAGATTTGGCCTACAGACGAAATAACACAGATGCCATCACTGCGCAGGGAGGCCAACACAATGCCGATCGCCGGCCAATCGGCCCAGCAGGAGCCGAGTCGGCGCAGTCGATCACAGACGACCGGCGGTCTATACCGGGCGTGCCGTCCCTCCTCCGGAGCCACTCGACGGCGCCGGCCCGATGATAAATCGGGCTTAATGCACGGGTCACGACGCCGCTGTTGGAATCAAAGAGCGCGCCGGCCGACTGGGGCGCCGCGATCGCCGTCTTCGGAGGGAGTCTGTTTGTCGAACGGCGCCGTGTGTGGCTCAGACTCGGCGAAACGCGGATCGCCGAGTGCGAAAAGGCGTGGAGAAATTGCTGCTTCTCCATCAAATTGCCGAGTCGAAGACGGCATAAGGGTTTCGGATCTGGCGCTTGCGGTTCCACATTGTCAGACACACATAACATGCACATTCACACGTAGCTATGTGACTGTGCAAAGCTAGTGGTGGCAGTATGGTGGAAGAACCGATGTAACCAGTTACCTGCCATCATCACTCAGCTGTTTTTCCAGCCTGGTTAGTGCGTCTGGTTGGCAGACGCACCGTTTGCTGGTTACTCTCTGCGGGCAAAGCCTCTAACACCGGGGCCAAAAACGCGCACGTTGGTAGTGTGTGGTTCTATGCGGTGCGATGCGAATCACGCTGTCACAGGATCTTAGCAGAAGGGAACCACCGGAATTTTGGGTCCACAACGTCGGAGCCCAGCCCTTGTCGAGAAGGCATCTCCACCGATGACGTATAAGTCCTACTTTCGTTGATTTTTAGTATCATTGCAGAGATGCAGGGATATGCTGATCAGTTCGCTGGTCTCTGTGGCAGATCCAAATATTCCCACGATCTCCGGACCCCAGATCCAGTGGCACTCCGCGTGGGGAGTGCCACTGTGATTGGTTCTCCCAGATTCGGTAACAACTTGTTACAGAAAGCAGCTATCGTACGTTTTCGTATCAGACAGCAAAAGACAAAAAAGGAAAGCAAAAGATTTGTTCTTCCGTGATCTCAGACGGATAATGGTCAGATGACTAGGAAGGTGCTGGTTATCATCAAGGATGAAGCTCGTTGTCATGCAATGCAACTAGATGCGATTAATTGAAGTGGTAATGGCTGGCAACCCTGATATAATGTTCTATCTAGTAAACCGAATGAAAGACCTTTGCTTGTCCGCAGTTCCAACCGAGATAATTCCGATGATAGCGTGATTATCATTGTTTAACAACCTTGGCAACTCCTTGAAACATTTTGTCGTTTAGCCAATTTTATTGGTAGCTGTTACACGTTTGCACTTCCTCAACCAGCAACACAGCATCCTGCAGAATTACATGCGAGTATGGCCTCTTACGCCGGGATTGTATATCGAGAATAACCGGTGACGTCATGACCTCACTTTTGACGACGTTATACGCAATTTCTTGTTCTCGCTAATCATGCCGCAATTTCTTTTTTCTGATACGAGAGAACCCAACCAACGGAACGATTTATGTCGCCCTGTCGTAACATGAGCTATTTAAGACCGACGCTGTCCCATCTCAGAAGACTCGTGACGAAAAAGATAGCCATGCTCAGTCAACTGCGGGGTCTGTATTCAGCCGGCGACAGTGGCCGTCAATGAGAACGGCAGCGCATTAGCGTCGTGACTGGCGCCAATCACCGGGCGTGTTGGCTCATCCGAGTCATGAAAGCCAATAAGCAGAGCCCGTTTGTCCTGAATGGCGCGTCCGCAGATGGCAGACAATGCCGTCTGCCAGCCGCCTGGCCGGCGCTCCGCGGCAGGAGAGATGACAAATGAGCTGGCTGATCAGTTCGGGACCCGCACGGCCCGCAAGAGGGCAGCGCTGGACCGGGACGGAGCCGGGCGCCGTCACTGCGTCGTCCCGGTGACAGGGAGGAAGAGCCCACACTGAGAGAGGGGCGAGGCACGGCACTGTGGATTTGGGACTGGATAACTCCGAGTCGTGGACGTGGGACTGGATCGCTCGGGCCCGCAGACGATCGGTGGCCGGTCAGTCTGTGGGCACAGCTAGCAGAGGGCCGGACCCTGCAGCGGCTGGTGGTCGGTCAGTCTGTGGATGCAACCAGGGCAGGAGCATACCTTTTCATCGACTGATCGTAGAGTGGCGTGCCCAAGTCAGGGCCTCGAGGCATTACATGAAAACCAGCATAAATAAAAAAATCGCACCTTCTCGAAGGTTATTGTATCACTTTTGTAAGTATGCCTCTTTCTAACAAGCAGCTTACATGGACAAATCCACAAGGGCCACCACGCACCCTTCAAATTTTTTTGAATGATTCCCAAGATGAGATAACAAAATGGTTCAGAAGCAACCACACCTGTGGTAACTATGACTTGTGATTGCAACGCTATTGGACATTTGGACCTTTTTATTTTCTGGACGTTGATCAGGCCAAATATTTTACTCCATGACAAGAAAAACTTCTCCTTTGTCGGATGTCATAATCCATAACGCTGCCATTTATTTTTCATTTGATTAAATATTTTGTATAACCTTTTGTAACTGTGTGCTCATCAGGGCTCTGTGACTCTTCAAGAATATGTCATACTCCATGTCTTCCACGGCTCATTGGTTCTGCATTTCGCTAGCGTCGTCCAATTTAACATGAAGTGCTACATTTTACATACAGTTACATTTGCAGCAGTCGAAACTGTGGTTGGCCTAAATAGCTTTCACGGAAATGGTCTCTGTTCCCCTCGGTGTACTAACTCTAGGAAGACGACGGTAAATATTTCGCGAAGGTCATGCTCACATAGAGTCAGTCCATTCCCGTTAAGCACTCGAGTAATAACCTCCAGATTATCCTCGAGATGGGAAACTGGTCCAGGTCGGTGGTAGATCAACGATGGAAACCTCGCCTGTAATTGCGCTGCGGGGAATAATTAGATATGAATTTCAAAAACGATAGATTATTACCTCTCCGACCTTTGGTAATTTCACCATTTATGTTCATTTAGATATCCAGCCACCGCCCGCTGTAGTCGACGATTCGATAATGAAATGCAGAGCACGTGCCACCGAGGCGCAAACGCCTCTGCCAACGCTGCGGGCAGACGGAGCCGATCCGAGCAGAACCGATTGCAGCCGATGTCTGCCGTGCTCCGGGAGGAGGCCGGCTTCTGGCAGCGGTGCGGCGGCGAGCGGCGGGCTAATGGGCGACTTCTCCGGGCTGCGCCGCGCCGCGGGCTCGTCTCGCGCGCCGTTAACGCCGCTAATGTCACGTGCCGCCGGCTGACAGCACGGCCGAGCACGCATTCGCGTCACGCGACCCGCGGCGACAGGCCCGCTAAACGGCTCGAGACAAATGAGCCGGCTCCGGCCGCACCAGATGCTAATGGCCAACCACTGAGAGCCGTGGGGCGGGCCGGCTGCCCTCTCATGAAGCGGACGTCAGGGCTCTGGGGAAGTGGATATTGGAGGATCTCAGGGAGCACATGTATGAGGACTTGGGGAAAGTGAATGCTCGAAAATCTCACAGGGAGAAGACGTGAGGATTTGCTGGTAGCGGGTATTTGAGGGTCTGAGGGTTGAGGGTTGAACGTCAAAAGAAGTTACCCGGCACGTATGCTGGAGGATCTCTGCGGGCATTAAGTATCAGAGGAAATGGATTACTGCGAATAGCAGAAGAAGACGCCAGAAAACTTCAGGGGTCCATGGCGTAATACAGGTCTCATAAAGTAGGCATTAGAGGCATGCAGACTTGCGCTATCCGTGGAACATGACCAGTACCAATCTAACCCATTCCCGGCACTCCAAAAACCTCCTGACATGCAGGGAGACTAATGCTGCTGGTAGAAAAACGGAATGGGAATTCGCCATCGTTCCGTAGCTTGCTTTTGGCAAATGGCGATGTGCTCGAGTGATGACCAAAGGCAGCGCAAAAACATTTTGGTGAGCTCCTGATCCTGATGCACGCGGTCGCCTTGCCACATCTCCTCATACCTCCAGCGACCGGCTCGTCATTGGCCTGCACGTGCTCTGACTGGAAACAGCCGACGGCATGCACGCACCCCGCCCGCGGTCCAGCCGATCTGCCGATCGGACCCCGCCTGGCGCGGCGATGCTGCCGTATCGGGAGCGAGCGGCGGCCAGCGACCCTCCGTGTGGGTGTGACGCCGGGCGGCTGCTATTTGGAGCGCGCCCCGCCGGGCAATGGCTGCGATATACCGGGCGTGTGCCAATTACGGCCGCAGAAGGCCGGCTCACTGTCGGACAGACAGCTGACTGAGAGCGGCCGGCCGGTGGTCAGCGCTCGATCCGCGCTCGACCAATCAGCGAATGATGGGCCTTACGCCATCGCGTCCCACCGGCCCTCAAAGGAGATCACAGCGATGCCATCTCTGTGGGGATAAACAACGCGATAATCTCACCTCGTGATGCGGCAGGCACCGTCTGGTCAAACGGCTCCAGAACGTTACGGCGCGTGTAACAGCCGAGATCAGATGGTCTCCCCGTCTGTCGTCCGCGACCTTTGAACTTCCCCCGCATCGAGGATACACAGATATCTCACGGAAGACAACAGCTGGCGCGGGCCAGCGGCCAGCGTGTTCCGCCCACCCTGTGATTACCCATCTGAGAGGTCGGAAACGGCCCGATGCCGCCGGTAAACAGGGCCCTGCATGCGGCGGGACCTCATTTACCCGGCGTCCGATGCTATCTCGGGCTGTCTCGATGCATTCGTAAGCGCCGCTCTGGGATAAGAAAGGGTGGTGGCGTTTCTCGACCGTCCAGGTGAACCAGCCGGGACCCTCCTAAACAAAGCGCCTGGGTGTTAAAAAACATCTGTAAAACTGAAATCCAGTGTATCATAATGCCGCTCTGGAACTTCTGGTACCGTTCGGCTTCGGATATTTAGGTTGTCCTTTGATGGAAAAGTCTATCCCTTTTTTAACAGAACAATGTGTAGCCGGCTAACCTCACGATGCGACTTATTTTTGGTCTTCGCCTTCCCACCTGTTGCAAACTGTAATGGATTTCGACCCGATGGATGGATTCCGACACTTTAGATAGTAAAATGGACTTCACAAATCCAGTACTCAGCTTTTTTAAAAGACTTTAAAAGATTGGGCGTTAGTGTGCCTATGGCAAATATTTCAATCAATTCGTCTCTTTTCTTTTAAATGCAAGGGGTAGTGATGTTCCACTGTTGATAAATAAGGGACTGCATGTAGATACCAGATGACGTGATTTTATGACACGTTGACACGTTGGTGACACGTTACCTCTTCAGGTTCACTGAGCAGACTCATGACCAGGTAAAATGAACTCCTACCTATGATAACGATATAACGTGATCATTGACCACGAAACGCAGTGCAAACACATCATAGTCGTTGTTAACATATTCTGCAACATCTCTCCCATACAGTCTTAAAAGTGTTCACCTCAGGCAAACTCCGACGAACCCTTCCGGCAAATGACTGCCCAGCATTGAACGCATGGTAACATCTCTCAAGGAAGGGACACCGCCATGGAATACTAACAGTGACAGTACACTGCAGTCCACTGATGCGACTAACCGCCTTCACCATCTACCTCTGAGCCGAACTGGGACAGTTTGGCGCTGGGCGGCTAACGCACGGCCCATTCGCAGCAGGGCCATATTCCGCGTCGACTGATGGTAATGGCGGGGCTTCGCTCTTTGATAAACGACCCATGGCCAGGAAGACTGCCCCGTTAATGATTGAAAATTATCATGAGCGCCTCTTCATTAAATCTCCGCAGCGCCCTTAATTAAGCCATGACGGTGGCAGTACCATCACCGGCCATCAGAAGCCTTCTTTTTACCTCCTAAAAGCCGTAAACACCCGCTGGAGCCGCTCTGGTCGCCTCCGAAAAACAGCCGAGCCTGAGGGCGGCCAGTGCCGACCTTTCCAGCGGCCGAGTGGGCCGGATTGTGCGCAGGTCGCCGCGCCGGCCGCTGCCTATCGCCGCCATCTTAACGAGTCCCGGTTGGCAGATTCGCGGCCGGGCGGCGCGGAAGCGGCGGCGGCCGCGGGCGCGGAGGGCGCCGGCGGCGCGCCGGGCCCGAGCGGCCGCTGCCGGCGGGAGGCCGGGTGACGACACGACCGCTCCCAATCGCCGATCGGCCCCGTCGATAAGTATTCGCCAGTCAGCCGGCCAGGCAGGGCCGACCCGGCGGCACCATCGCCTCGGTCAGGGACACGTCAGACTGACGTCAGAGGTGATATGACGTCAGCAGTCTGGTGAGGGACACATCAGACTGACATCAGACCGCCTGATCATTCGACGCCAGCGCTGTGGTCAGTACCGCGCCAAACTAATGTCAAACAGTCTTGTCTTCTGACGCTGGCGGTCTAATCAGGTACACGTCGGCTTGGCGCCGTGCAGTGAGAGGCTGTGACGTCATGCAATCTGAACTCGGTATCGCCAGGACATCAGCGACTCAGCTAACGAAGCATCAGGATAATGTCGAGCGATGGCGCATTGCGCGGTCAGCTCTGCGGCGGAGAGGCATTAGACGGCGACAACATCTAGAGCTGGACGGTCCGGTAACAATTGCAGCAGGCGCCGGCACGAGGAGCCAGGGAGTCCGGCATTCCAGGGCTGAGTCAGACTCGGGCCGCGTCCGCGGCCGTGATCTCGGCACGAAGGTGTGACGGGCCGCAGCAGGCTCCGACACCGGCAGCTCAAGTCGGGGAGCCACGACTGGTCGGCGCCCAGGCCGCCGCCTGAGACGGCGTCGCAACCGCTCGGACAACGAAACATAAAGGCCTCGGACCTTTGCGGCCGCCTGTCCCCGCTACAACCGAACACCAGGGGGAGTGGTCTGGTCCTGCTGTTTATGGGCAAGCTTAGTGAGGAGAAGATGGGGTTTACAGTCGGGTGTGTGTGTGTGGAACAGGATGAGGTCTGAATGTCCTGTTCAGCGTGCAGTTTTACAACCGGCAACGGCGCTACACAAAACCCCAGGTGGCAGTAGGGAGTCAGCAGGCATGACCTCGGGGTGACTGGAGATTGATGAATAAGGAGCGCTACCCACGGAGAGATGAATGATGGCATGAGTTCATCCTTATCCTCGCCCGCAAGCCGATAACTTCATACCGTCACGTCGAGAGTAAGACGGATTATTTGAGGAATTTTCTGTGCGCGAATGGCGTGTTGGCCTGTGAGCGATATCTTCCGGGGACGTGTTTATTGATCTGCAAGGCGGTATACATCAAACTTTCGCCATCCAAATTGAAATACCCTCACAGTCACAGCATCATTACTCATATCCCTTCCCAAACGCACACACACAGGCGCCTTCCCTCGCCGTTGACTGGCCAGCGTTCTCCAGTTCCGAAGGTCTCGTAACAGGCGTTCGGCCGGGCGGTGGGCGCTGGCCGCTTTGACCGGCCACGCCGTGAGGTGGGGCGTGGAGAGCCGAACAATACGGCACCTCTGAACTCGCCGCGGCCGCCAGTCGGGCCGGCGCTCAATGACTCGGGATTGTGTCAGGCCGGGCCGGCGGCGGCGCCGGCACTGCAGGGCGGGGTAGCGCCGCCGCCGACGGCGTCGCGCGCGGACCGTCGGACGGCGGCCTGTTAGCGCTGTCGGCCCGGCCGTACGCCTCCGCAGGCGGGTGAAGTCGAGCGGTGCCCGGCAGTCTGACGGTCGGACCGGTCCCTGAGGGCCGGAGAGGACCGCGGTCCCGTACCCCTTAGATTCAGATGTCGTCGGCTGCCCGTGGTTGGGTATGCGGCAGCTCCCTGGGCGTGCTCTCTCGCGTCGGATCCGGGAATTTACGGCCGTGTTTACCGCTGTAACGGGGCGTGTGTGGGCCCGGCGCCGACCGGTATCGCCGCGCTCCACCCCGCCCGGCACTGGCCGGCCCGAGCCCACACCGCACGACCGCCCGCCAGCGCGTCACCTGGCCTGCACACGCCCTATCCGAGCCCCTCCGTCCTATCCTGACACCGACGGGCCCGAGACTACGAGGGCAGACGCTAAGAGACCGCAGTCCCCACTGCGGACGACACCGGACCCCGTCCGGAGCCCGCGGCCGAGCCCGCCCACGCCGAGCCCGTGCCCGGTCCGGCGCGGCCCGTTTTTGCTCCGCCACGTCTCGCCGGCCGACGCACCGCCTGATGGAAAGTCGTGCGCCGCTTTAGTGTTGGGTTTCAGGCGCCGACGCGCGACGCGGCATGACAATGGCGAACGAGGCGGGTGTGTTTGCACACCGGCCGCTGGAAACACAGTCCCGCGGAATGGGAATGAGGAGCCGAGCAGGGCCCTTTGCGAGGGCGTCATCCATCTCAGCTGGCAGGGACTAGACTCAGGCATTAAAGCGGCCCTAAACTTCTGTTCGTAATTCATGCCAGCTGTTTAGGATACTTTCAAGCAGATTTGCTACTGGAGGCAATCGAATAAACAGGCCAAATAGTATCATGAAGCACTAAAATCCGTGAGAAAAACTGCATTAGCTCTGGTCGATGTCGACTGTAAAGAAATCAGTCCCGTCTTTGTCGCCATCTACTGGCTTAAACAAGTTTTATTCTCAGTCAGCAATGCAACTGCCATCTGCGATAACTGGCAGAGTTTCATCAGCCGACCGTTACATTGTTGGAGATCCGCCTGTTCATGGTGGCGAACACAGGGACACATATCAGCGGTGGGCAGTGAAATAAGCTCAGTAGGGGACCTCGTTAGTGTCGCAGCAGCTGCTTTTCAGCACCGCAAGCAGGCATTAAGCGGACAGCTGGTTTGCCGCCCTGTGCGCTGCGGCGAGCTCCAGGTTTACGATGTTTGCGCAGGCCACAGTCAATCGTCTGGGCGTCGCCACGTGAAAATGACGGGCGGCGTCCTGGCTTGCGTTCGACAGACGGCACGGAACGGCGGTGCTTGCGGTGAACGTCTGGCGGATTCCCGCTGGAAGGGAGGGCGACAGTCGGGTGAAAGTGGCACCCTGGGAGAAGTGGGCTCGCCGCCGCGCCGGTGCCGATTTCACGGAGACAAAGTGGGGTGCGACAGCGGCGTTTAATTGGAGCAGTCGGCGGAGCGACGCTGCGCGACCCACCAGACCACTTCAACACTTCGGCCGCGTGGGCTTTACAAAGCTGGTTATGATCCTGAAGCCCGTGCCGCTTGATGATGGTTCGAGTAAATTGCACATGTTCCGCGTTACACATTGTGCAGAAACGTCATGTACTTGCACCCCGAAATGTATTGATCATGACCATTATCATGCATTTCTGATGGCAAGTGCTTCGCTGCGGGTTACGTTCAGGGGCTGCAGTGTTCTTGATGGCTCAAAGTGGGCATGCCGACATAAAATCGCCCACGAAATGATAAATCACACTGCGTTACGACTGCCTGTTACGTTGGCGAACGACCGTCTGTTCGAACGGCGATCATCAGAGCGGCATTAAAGTGAGCCGCGTGGTGCTAGTCTTCCTGCTACCACGAACACAAACCCTTCACTCCCCCCCCCTCTCCCCACAGCGAGCGACCGATTGACGGCGCAAGGCCGGCCGTTTTGTGTGCGGCGTTGAGGTTCCCGGTGCTCCTTTTTTGCCGGCGTCGGAGTCGTCGTGGTGAAATTTGTCTCGAGAATCGGCGAAGCTGCTGCCGGAAAGGCGACCGACAAAGAGTAATGGCGCGGGCACACAGGGCGCCGGCGCACGTTGCTCTCGCACCCCGCTATTGTCCCGGAGCGGGGAAAGTCCGGGTGACGGTGCAGGCTGGTCTGTTGACCTGCGTCCGGTGCCCTAACCCGGCAGAGGTGACTGGGCCCCGCGGGAAGCCACGCACGTCCGCCGACCGTCCTTCTTGTCGGCGGCCAAGTCGCATCAAGGCCGAGCCTGCATGCCAACCGCTCAGAACGAGACGCAAATGAGTGGCGCGTATTCTGAATGCGGGCATCTGCGCTGGCGGTGGCCTGTTTTTACCTTGACCGTGCATAAAGACTGGGCAGACCTGTTAATTTCACGTGGAGAATTCATTTGAATTTGCTCGGCCACGTTCTGCGGGTGGCCGGCGAAAAAGCGGACTGTGGCAGGTGAGACGTGGGAAGAGACGTCGGGTGGAGAGGCAGACAAGGAAACTCAGCGGGTTTCCCGACTCTGACGGCGTTCTCCGGTCCCACACGCTCTCGTCTTCGGGCAGAATCGGAGCAGTTGGCGAATTTCTGGTCACGTTAGCATGTTTCACTTATGTCGACAGGAAATCGGCACTGAGAGCTGGGACTGTATGGTCGATGGACTTATCCTGAAGGCGCTCGAAACTGACGAATTCCATTTGGCGCCGATCGGGAGGAATTATCGCTATCTTTAATCACGTCCGGCCTATAGAAACGGCCGGCCGACAGCTTGGGTGGACATCTCGGAGAAAGTGGGATCCTCTTCCCTGCTGTGATCTGGATGGTCTGCGTCCTGTATTCTGCCGCGCTGGCCTGCGGCGCGGATGCCGTATTTGTCTGCGAAGAGTAATTACTTGCTGCTCCGTGGCGGAGGTCGCTCATCAATAACGGCACGCTCCACAGCGGCTGACGGCGAGCGCGAGTTCGAAGGCTAGAACATGGCACTGCGGGTACTGAACGCAAAAGAATTGGATTCATGTGATAAGATGGTCTTTGTTGGACCTGCCACGGTTCTAAAAGCTTTTAGGGCACCATTATGATACAGACAATGCTTGGGAGAAGGCGCAGGGGTCTCCTAAATAATCAACTATGATCTGAGGAAGAAAAGAATACAGTTCCGTTTCACAATCGTGTATGTAAATTATCGCACATTCATCTCTTCGAAAGCGCAGACTTTAAATTATCATTGGATCCTTCCAAACACAAAGAACGCTCCTCCAGCTTTGATATGAGAAACACAGGTCCCACGGGCTGGACATCCACCAACAAACCACAAAACATCTGTCACCTAACCACCGAGACGATGACAAGAACCCAGTCACATGTCTCTAAATTCGCATCAGAGCGCGCTTCCCCAGTTTTCTGCGGTCCGTGGAGGGCATCAGTCGAGCAGGGCTTCACACGGTCGTGATGAGGGCTCTTGTGACCATCGCAGTACACTCAATGACTCCCCCAGCTGCGCGGCGCCGGGGGGGGGGGGGCAGAAGTCGGTGGTGGGAGCGACAGTCGCACGGTACCACCGCTCTCGGTCTGTTGGCACACCGCCGGCGACGGTGCCCTCCCACGCCGCTTACGACACGGCGCCGTAATAAATACGTCACTGGTCGGAAGCAGCGCAGCGGCGGCGGCGGCGGCGGCGGCGGCGGATGGCTGTCGGCCACGGCAGGGGCCAGGTCAAGGGGACATCTGATGGTTATCCGCCGGACTGAGGGAAATATAGGTCTGAAAGCCCCGGGACTTAGGAAAAGCCGTCATCCGCTGGACTGAGGGGATGCAAGGCCGTCATCCATTGAACGGAGGGACCGCAGGACCGCTGCCCGTTGAACCGAGGGAGCGTAGGACCGTTGCCGATTGGACTGATGGGGAGTGCGGGTCGGTTCACAGACGAACAAGGGCGGATTGCGGGGGCGTGAAATCGCTAGCCATTGGACTGAGGGAACACAGAATTGCCGTCTACTGGACTGAGAGAACATGGAAGCATTATCCACTGCTGAAATGATCTAAATACTAGATCTCTGTCACAGAGAACCGGGGCTGAGTTGTGACAGGATAAGAGAGCCATCCATTGGACTGGGAAAATACAGGACCACTATCCACTGGTCTGAGGGAACAAAGGAACCCATCCTTTGAAGATGATTCCACAAAGGGGCAGTGCGCTTTTGACTGAACATCAAGATCTTCCCATTAGACTGCGTGAACAAACATAGGGTCGCTATCCATCGGACTGATGAAGCTTAGGCCTGCCCTACAGTAGGATGATGGAACTCTGAAGTACGTTTTATAGGAATGCGGTTAGAAACAACCGATCGTCATTCGTCGTACAGCGGAAATGATGCACGCTCATTTATGCTGTGCGTGCTGGTCTCTTATTTGAAAACAAGGGCATCGAAACGTTCGAAATCACGCGAAATGGACAAACACGGGTGACAAAAACGGAAAGCTTGGTGGTTTTCCGGGCAAAACGAAAACTGGAACCGTCATAAATGTTACAATAAGCGCGGATACTTGGAACAACGTGGGCAGGGCTAGAGCAAAGCATAAACTCGAGCGGGTATCAAAGCGAGAAGATGCATCCTAACTTTGTCGCAAGACTGAGATGGAACGTTTCCGACGGAAAACTGTCTGGCCCTCCCTTAAAACAGTCCGTGCATTTCGGACGCAGGCGATGCATTTGTTTACCTGAGCGGTCGCAGCTTCATCATATCACAAAGACAAAGGAAGTGGTACAGACGCGCATGTTTTAAACGTCGACTCCTCTTGGCGATTCCATGCGATTACCGTACGGAAATCCGACAACTATGCAGTCATAGCTGAGAGGCTAGCAAGAAGCGCCAGACGGCGTCTTTCCCATGCTGCCAGGAGCCGTGAACATCGCTCTGACAGCCGCGACACGCGCTGGAATAAGACGGCTGTTGCCAGGCGGCTGACTGTGTCGCACGGCCGTCAGCTGAACATCACGTGCCAGCCAGGATCTAGCGCCGTGATTGCCCGGTACACACCCTTTATTTGGTGTCGCGCCTCGCGTCATGACTTTGGCAGACGGAAATTCAGACACGACACTGCATGCTTCCGCTCGTGTCGGTTGGTGCTCACTTGGCGACCATCCATTGGAGACCATGCGGCCTTGTTTCGGGCACTGAATGGGAGCACAGAGTTATTCGCTGACAGTACCGATGCCGTGGCTAGTGAGGGACACGGGCACGCTCCACGGCCTCGGTGGCAATCTGATCACGAAATGATCGAACGGAGCACCACACTGCCAGGCTGCACGACTTCACTCAACCAGTCTTCTCCCTTCGCACGATCTTCCCGCCCGGCCTCTCCGCGGAGATCACTCAGCCAGCCCGCTCAGCCGGCCAGCCGGCCGGCCGGGCGACGCTCAGCCGGCCGGGTCGCGCAGGTCGCTGATGACCTTGCCGAGCGAGCGCAGCAGCACCATGAGGAAGATGGCGACGGCCACCAGTCCGGCGCCGCCCGTCACCAGGATGCCGCTGATGGACGGCTCGGTGTTCGGCGGCCGGAACCGAGTCAGCAGCGCCCCCTGCCGGCACACGCGGGCGGCGGCGTGAGGCTGGCCGGACGGCCACGGACGGTGCCGGTTCCGTCAGGTCAGCTGAGCAGCAGACACTCACACCGGGTCACTGGTAATGCAGGTATAGGGTGGCTAGAAGGGCAGACACTCGCAGGACGTTTACAGCGTTTGACACTCGGCAGGATTTCCACCAGGACTGTCACACAGAGGATGTTTGCTGCGACTGACACTCAAGAAGGTTGCCAATGCGGTTGACACTTACAGGGTTGTCAGTAACGTGGGGACTCAGGACGAAAGACCTACTACGGGCACATAGTAAGTAACGGCACGCTGTTGCTGTCACCATCCTTTCACTACGACCGACACTCGAAGATGGTCGGTGATGCGGAAATTCACAGAGCTGTCAGCGCAGCACTCAAACGCTGCTCAGCATGCGTGGCCCAGAAGATACGGTCGCTATACGACCCAAGAGTTTTTGTCTGGCCGAATAGGCGACGCCGGCTCGTTAGCACAGAAGCGGCCTTGGCGGCGACAGCGTTTCACAGCGAACACAGAGGCCCCACGCAAGTCATGCCACATACACTCAAGTCACGCCATTAGAGTTAGCGAAATAAAAACAGACTGGGGACAACAGCGAGATTGTTCCTCGGGCGACTGCCAACATTACGAAGGCTTATTTGCCAAAGGTGACTGATATGCTGGGAGGCATTTAGAAGCAAACGCTTGAAAATGCTACGAAGCCAGTGATTTGGTTACGAACAGATTGAATGAACCTTCACCGGATACTCGGTGGTCTCAGGGATGGGTATTTTACTTGCTTTTATATCGACATTGAAGGTCTGAGCTTTGCGTAATCTGTCTGAACGTAAAAGCCACAGCACAAAAGAGCATTTAGGCCAACAATCGTTTGAGAAAGAGTTGGATCGAAAGAAGTCCAAGGCATTCAAAAACCGTCCTTTCCTTTCCTAGCGGGAATGTTCACACCGTCGTAAAGTAAAACAAACCTGTTTCAAAGTGCCCCCGTAAAACCGGTTCCCGGGGTCTATCTTTTTATCCCGTTTCCACCAGTACGGACAGGGCGCGCCGCCCGCTAAGGGCCGATTACGAAATCGGTCGCTGTCGCCGCTGGAGAGGCCAGAGCCGATCGACAGGCGTCCAGGAGCCGGCCCCGCTTTCCTTCCGGTGGCGGCGGCGGCCGGCGCGGCGCTAATGAGCACATGGCTCCGACGGCCGGCCCGCTTTGGACGCACGTCTGAACTGGGGCGGCCGGCGCCGTCGGCGGCCGCCCGCTGCCGCTCCGGCACTGTCGACCGCAGTCGAAACGGCGACAGGTGACGTATGTCGGGTGGTCCAAACATCAACAGATGACGCATGTCGGGAGTGCAATGTCGACGGGTGACGTATGTCGGGAGTCCAAACTTCGACAGGCGATGTATGACGGGAGGTCCAAACGTCGACATGTGTCGTGCAATGGGAATCCAAATGTCGACAGGTACTGTATATGGAAAGTCCAAACGTCGGCAGGTACTGTATATGGAAAGTCCAAACGTCGACAGGTACTGTTTGTGGGGAATCCAAATATCGACGGGCCAGGGATATTGCGAGTCCAATCATTCGACAGATGCGGTACAGTGGGAGTCCAAACGTCGACAGGTACGGCACACGGGAAGTGGAAACGTTGACGGGTGCGGTATACGGGAGTCCAAACGCGGTCAGATCGACGACTGTTATTAGTGAAGAGTAGACTGGACCTCGTCAGTCCCACGGACGGAGAAGTGTCAGAGGAACAGGGACGGAGCAGTGTCGGACAGGAATCGATTGCATGGGAAAAGACTATTTTCGTTCTTTTGCGTCCATCTGTTCCACGTGGGCTGTTCGTTGCTTTCTTTTGGGCTTTCAAGTTGGCGTATACAGTTAGTATCTTCTGATAAGGTTCAGTGTTTGGGATGTCAGGGATGTCGATTTCTGTAAATGATTGGGGGGGGACGAGCCGAGGGCCCGACAACCTAACTTTCCCCCAAAGTGGGTTTCTCAACGGATTTAGCCAACTGACCCACGGAAATTTATAAGTTTTTTGTTACTATCTAAACAAAAAATTCATTTATCCCCGTGCATATAAGTATATACATACATATATATATATATATATATATATATATATAAAGAGAGAGAGGGTGGGCGTGGGAAATGGAGAGAGAGTGGGAGAGAGGGAGAGGGAGAGAGAGAGACAGCGAGGGAGAAAGATAGATGGATACATCGCTTTAGACTTTATTCTTTACTTTCTGCCTATATCACACCTATTGCGGCCGTTCTTTTCGTTATTATTATTCATTCCCCTTTAAAACCGGAAAAAATATTGGGCCCCCAAAACAGCATGGCAGCCAAATCAATATTGGGTGGGCCAGGATCCTCGCAAAAGAATACCAATCGGCATTTAGTTTGGGCTGGTTCTTTACTTCTGTTTGCTTCATACCCATTTGAGACTTTGCCGACCAGCATCAATTTACTTTTTATGTTGAGCTCTCAAACGGCCACATATTCTCAATGACTTGTCCTTTTATGCTATTAGCTCCATTTATTATCCTTCTTCACGCTACGCTATTTTACACCATCTATTTATTTCTTTTTTTCCTTTGACTTCTTGTCTGGCAGTCAGCAGCCCGCTAATGCCACATCATTTGTCAGATACCGTCAATGTAATGCGTCGTTTTCGGCCGTCAAGTTCTCAGCTGGTCGCTGGTCGGTGAAAAGCCCACAGAATCCCGCACACCTCCTGATGTAACAAGAGCCGGTGGACCGAGACGTGCCTTCATCGGAAAGTACGACCATCCTGCCAACGGCAGGTGTTCGATCGTCACGCATCGACTTGATTTGCGGAGCTAAATCGCTTTCGTGCGCAGTCCGACAGCCGAAACGGATGGAAAGTGCCACCGAGCGGTCCTCGCATCCAAACAAAGCCTCTGCCTAATCAGAGGCCCGTAACCGTCTGATAGCATCAGCGCACCTCCCAATCTCTGGCGGCCGACGACGGCTAAGTTTCTCCTCCCCTCGCACGCACTGCCCTTCCTTTTCTCCCGGAGTGATGGCGGCGGGATGGCGGCCGTCCGGACTTCACTCACCGGTCGTTTCAACCTGGTAAATGTCCATTGCACGATACGAACCAGGGACGGCCAGGGCCATCGCGCCAGCAAGGCCGCCGCATCACGCTCTTGCCGTCACGATGGTAAAGCGACGCGCCCGGGACCGTTTTTGCTAACCGCTGAAAGTGCTGCGCGTGGCGAGCGCATTACGAAGTCTCTGAAAGCGTGTCAAGGATTGGGAAGTGGCTCATGGCACCGCGCTGGTGCAGGAGCAAATCAGGGGTTGAAGAAGCGTAAAACCTTTTACGCCGTGGTACAACGATGATGTCTGTATGCCTGTTTTTTTTTAAACACGCATGAAAACAACATTAATAGAATGCATTATTCCTCCGCTGAATTACAAACATCCTGGGTTCCCTCCGTATTCCAAGTCTACAGCCGATAGAAACCCCGCTGTCTCTGAATCCTAGGCCGTGAAATATTTAAACAGTCAGCGTCTGCCTATACCCACATGGTGACGTGGTCGCCGCGATGGTCACGGCAGAAGCCCGCAGCTGTTGTCACCAGCCGTGCGGACGCTTTACCTCCCGACTGTCAGCAGGGTACCTTCAGAAGCCGAGGGTCTGCGGGAGGCTCGCATGCAGGGGCCGCCGGTGAAGGTCAACGGAAGTCAAGACAGTAGCAGTGCAGTGCGAGAATGCAGGGATCAGTTGAGTTACCGAAGAGCGCCAGACGGACGCGATGAGATTCTGAGGAAGATGGTTCTATACGCCGGGCTTCAGCGGCGGAGGCTGTGGTCCTCTCATGGTGGTCCCATCTACTGTGTGCGACAGCTGGTTCAAACTTCTGATAGTAAAGCCAGAAAAACATTTGAATTCCCGGATTGTATGGACTTGAACTGAATCGGTTTACAATAGTACTGAGACTGAATAATTAAATCGCGATACCATTATACATACTCACGCTAAATAATAAGCAATAACGCATGTCACAATGCATTTAAAGAAGAAAAAAATTCCATCAGCCCGTCTCAGCTGCCTCCATTGACACAATCTAAGTGCCTTCGTACGCTGACCTGCGGCCCCTGCACCAGTGGTTATTATTTTACTGGAGAACACCGGTGTGACCTTTTTGACAAGGGAGCATTAACTCATTAGTACAATAATGTAATTAAGCCATCTCGCTTCATCAAGCGGTTACGCTACCGTCTATTTATTGGGGGGAGAAGTCGAGGTCAAAGGTAAGGTTCCGGAATGGGCTGCCTGGGTAGAACAATGAAACATCAGCAATTAAGAAACGAGCAGGCTGCGCCTAGGTGGCGGCATTTCCCTCTCCAGAAGCGGCCTCGCCGTCGACATTCCCAGCCTGGCGCCGCTCCGAGAGCTTCAGAGCCCAACAGACGGTCTCGTCTACAGTGAATTGGTTCTCTTTCGCTCGTCCTCCCCGTACGGTGTCGAACTGTCTCGAACCCCTTCAGCCGTCACCTGTGTGGATGTACAGACCGTCCTGCCGTACTGAAATGTTAAGCGGTGCTACAGGAGGATGCGCGGAGAGGGGCGCGAACGGCAGACATGTGCCACATTTGTGTCCCAGCCAGACAGCCGACCGTCAGCCGGCCAACGTCAGACCGTCGGCATCGACAATGCGTGGTGAAAGATGCGGTGACGGTGTTGTCACGACAAACGCTCCACTCGTCACTTCTGCGTGCGTGATTCAGACGCACTATCTCTCGATCGTTCTCCGGGAAACCTTCAGAGTGTTCAGATGCAGACAGCAATTAGATTGTATCAGTGGACCGTGTGTCTGAATCTGGAACGACAGGGAATGTAAGCTATTTCAAAATCACGCATCCGTCTTGGCTCAGACAGCGTGGGACGAGTCCATTTGAACTTATCTTCATTGGCAAGTGAGAGCGTTAGATACAAGACAGAGAATGACCCTCGTTTAGTTTCCTTTCCCACAGACAAAAAAAATTACCTCTGCACCATTCCTGTACGCGTTTTTGGATGAGTTGCTGCTGAGTCGCTCCATGAGCACAATAAATCAATATCTGGTTGATCATCAATTTGATTGGTTTTGTATTGGACCGGAGAGCTGTGGAGACTAAACACCAGCCAAGTATATGCCACTGTCTGAGTCAACTGCCAGCGTGGCCAAAAGGACGTCTCTGAAGGGTGATGAGGACGCACTACGAAGAGTGCGTCCTCGAAGACGGCGTAAAGCATTGGCAGTACCACTTCTGCAAGCCAAACACAGAACCCGTCGCGAATAGACAATTGGTTTGTAGCGCCGGATAAGTAGCTGAGTGAGTGCCTAGTTAACTGGCTAACTGAGTCTGTAGTTCAAACGTTGAGTGAGTAGTTAGTAGGCCTCCTGCATTTGGAAAAGTGAGAAGGAAGCTGTGCCTGTACCTCAGGATCCGGAGCAGCAAGAAGAGACCGGGCCCTCGTCTGTGTGTGGAGGAGGGTGAGAAGAGTTGGGCCCACTTCTGGGTCCGGCGACAGGAGAAGAGAACTGTGCCGTCCTCTGGATCCGGAGGATGTAGAACAGACTCCGGCCTGGCCGGCTGGCGCCGTCCTTGGCGCCGGCGGCCGGTGCGGCCGGTAATGTCTCTGTCCCTGAGCGGTGGCCCAGTTGGGCGCCGGCCGGCACGGCTGGCCGTCAGGCCGGAACGCCGTTCTGGCGGCCAGCCGTCAGCCGTTCCCGTCTGCCGGGCGCCCACGCACGAGCGTCCGGCCCTCCCTCGCAGTCTATACCGCAGTCATCGTCACTGCCAGACGGCGGAGAGCGAAGCACAAACAGCGCGGGCGGTTTGTGGCCTGGAGAAGACGAGGACCGAGCGTGGAGGGAGCAGACTGAGAGGGATGAGCGAAAACGGTATGCGAGCCGGTAGCACCTTCAACAAGATGAGGCCATCCAGAGCTAGTGGGCCCCACATACCATTTCTCCACATAAACGGCTATGTTTATTTGTTCAACTGTTTGAGCTCTGCTGACGTCATCAGCCGCATCTCTGCAGGCCGATAATAGGAGCCCGGGATAGCACAGACATAAATAGCTCGGGTGAAAGCATGACGAATTTACGAAGCTCATGCATGCACAACTGAGGGACGAAGGTGTTAACGAAGAAATCAGTCCCTTTAAAATCAATCACGCAGCGCTGCTAAGCCTCGTGAAAACGGCCGGGTCACGCACAGTTTTACGGCCAGCCTGTCTCAGGCGCAATGAAATCTCATCGTCGTCTCAAGACCATAACCGGCCGGCACGATCTCCGAGAATCATTACAGGCTCCAGCGGCTCCGACGCTGGCTCTCTGCCTGCGGTCCACCCCTGAGCTCGCGGTCCGGCCCGTGTCGGAGGTCCAGCCCGGTGTCGGAGGTCCAGCTCCGTCGCGTGTTCAGGCGCCGTATCAGTGGTCCGGGACGCCCAGCGTGGCGCTGTGCCGGTGGATTCAGGCTCTGTGTCAGCGGTCGGGCCTGTGCAGGCAGTCTGGTGTTGGTCTGGGAGGTCCGGGTGGCCGGTCCAGTACCGGTCCGGGAGGTCCGGGTGGCCGTCCCGGCTCGATCACGACGTCCCGATTACACGGTCAGCGGCGGCCCTCACGACCGCAACGGCCCGCATCGCTGGCAGATCCGAGGCTGACCCGTGACGGATCCGTGACGGCTCTGTGACGGATCCGTGACGAGTCCGTGACGAACCCGTGACGGATCGGTGATTGATGGATCGGTGCAGTGACATCAGCCGACAGACGATGTGGCGAATGGTTGCTAGTCAGTGATGAGAATCGAGAATGCAATTCAGTCGCTGCATGATACTAAATAACATTCGGCCAGCAAATATGGAGTGGTGTGTAGCAGAGACCGAGGTATGACAGTTTGACTGAGTCTTTTTGCTTACTGTTGAATCGGCATGGACAAGATTCATTAAGGCGAAACAAAAGACCTCTGAAATCAAATGACAAGCCCGAAAAGAAAAAAGAGAATGACTTGGTAAAATGATGACTGTTTGCATTTGCATTTCAAACTGATTTGTGTTTGTTTTTGCATTTTTCTGCACGCATTTGCAAACTGGAATGACTTATCTTACGAGTTAGTGCCGTATCACTGCTGGAATCAAGGAAATTGCTTTCTCGCGGGGATAACCGCGTATCTCTTATTCGGCTCGTGACGAGAAAGCTGCAAGGTCTCGCGGAATGTCCGAATCGGCCCTCCGGATACCAACTCTTTACATGCAGCTCGCCCGCAGAAACACGCCATTTAACCTGCGAGCGAAGCCGCTTCAAGCGTCGACTCGTGCGCCGTTCGAAAGTCGCCACCGACGGCAGACGCCGGCCGCTGCAGAACGCGGCGCGGTTTCCCTCACGGCGGCGGAGGCCGCCGCGCCGCCTGACGCCGCACGGACGGCGGCGGACGGACAGAGTCCCGAGCCGACGGGCCGGGCCGCCAGTGCTCACCGTCCGCCCGAGGCGGCACGCCAGCGGCGCGTCTGTCTCGTGACGCCGGCCGGGAGCCGGCGTGGGAGCGTGCTGATGGCCAGCCTCGGGCGGTGTGAGAGAGAGGCCCAGGACGGTGCGGCGGGCGGCGCTGACTGCTGCCGCAGCGAAATGGTGCTGACTGCTGAGTTTGCGTGATAAACGGGACCCAGTCACGATGGCGGTGTCCTGAAAAACTCTCATGCTCTTGTCACTGTGTTTTCGGATGTTAAAAGTGAATGGTTTCGTAGTCACCCTCACTAAAACCATCCGTGTTTAGTGGACGTGGTCATGCGGATCCGGATTTCAGGTAGATTGCTCCTAAATTGTGTCATAAATGCTCGTGTGTCCCAATACGCGCCCCGGGCGCTTTGAAAGGTAGCAGTAGTGAATGTGTCTCATATCCCATGACTTGGCTTTCCCGTAACCAAGATGACCCCCTCTGTTTCGGGTCAGGAAAGCTTGCCTCTGCAGATCAGATTTACGGCGCCCATTACATTCCGGCTGCGAGCCGGACACGTTTTTAACGAGTCGTGGGAGTGAAATCGGAAAGGAAAGGAAATGACACTTTTGACCAATAATAAGCCCTGATAAGTGTCAAAGCATGGAAAAAGGTGCTGATGTAAAGATGGGGCTCGTAATGATTGTCATGAAAATAGACAAGTAGGCTGAAACTTGTTTGAAACATACGTATGTTGGGCTTCATAAAAATGTCTTCGTCGGAGCTGGAGCATTCAAAGAATTCTATGGACACCAGAGGGACTAACTAGAAAGGTTCTGAGCCACAACGTTCTTGAACACGTCTTCTCCAGAACTAAAAACGGAGACATTCTCCAGCAACTGTTTGCTGGAGGAAAGTCCCAGCTCAAACGGTCGCAGCGTAAACCTGCCCCTGAGCCGGCGCCTGGCTGTCCGGGTCACGCCCGGCCTGGGGTCGCCCGGTCCGCCGCCAACCGCCGCCCGTCCCCGTTTCCACACGGAACAACGTATTAATTGGATTTTATACCGGGATAGTGCGCGCGCGTGATCGATGGCCTGTGATCGGCGGGCCCGGGTCGCGACCCGCGGCCGGCCGCGCGCGCGAGCCGCCGGCGCCGCCGCGCCGCGCCGCGCCGCGCCGCTTTGTTTGCGCCGCACGCCGACAATGGCCGCGCTCGACGGCGGCGGGGCTCCGGAGGCGCCGGCTCGGGCGACGGCGACACCCGACCGGACCTGAGTCAGAGCCCTGACTCAGACCGGCCGGCGGCCGGGGTCGCGCCGCCGCCGGCTCGCGAGCACGGCTGGCGAGGCATCGCGAGCCCGGCCGGCGGCCTGCTGCCCGCACTGGGCTCCGACGGCGGCCGGCGAGCTGCACTTGGCTGCCGGTCCGTGAACTGTCCAAGGCCGGCGGTCCGCGGCTGTCGAGTGCCTGATCACGACAGGGGGACCGGTGCGGTCTGGTCTGTGTGTAGGCTGAACAGAACAGCAGAAGAAAACTGGAATCACGCTTATTGGAGGAGGTAGGAAGACATTATTTTGCGAGCATTTGGAGAAGACGGCGTTTTGGACCGTTGACTGTCATGAAGTGTCGGCAGGCAGTGACGTCATTCAGGAGGCATTCCCACTCTTGAAATGAGGCCTAAACTTAACCAAGATTTACGCCTGCAATGAGCCTGCCCGAAACTTCGACAGCGCAGATGCTTAGAGATACCCAGTCTATTTTAAAATTAGATCAGGCCATTCATAAGACAGGCGGCTGCGCTTGTCCTTGAGTCATCACTAAAGTATGACTTTTGTGTCGAATGGCTTGATTTACTTCTTTTCTTGAGCACTTCCGTCTTTCCTGGGCATTTTCCCCTTTCCTCCTGCTCTTCTTCTTTCCCTCTTCATCTTCCATATTTCACCATCTATTCCTGCTTTCCTATTCTCGCCTAGCAGATCCACGGAGTATCTTCTACGCCGGACAACCAATTAACCCCCATGACCGAGTGGGCGTTGGAGTCTCTAGGTGGAATGCGGTCAAAGAGATACCTATGAGAGGCACTATTACAAGTGGAGGCTGGGTGAAGGAACATTGGGGTGGTGCAGTATTGTAGACAACAATTCGATTAGCAGTGTTTGGTGATTCTAGTCCAACAGCAGAATTGTTACAAACAAGGAAGAATTAAATTTGATGTGAGGACCGTCGCTTTACAGCGAGCGACATTCACTTCAAAAATGCAAGGAATTAAGAGGCACGAATCAGAACAACGCTGAAGGAATGAAAGCGATGCCCGGCAACACTAATTTCCGTGCCGCTTGTTTCACAAGAGGGGAGGACAAATGGCCGGTGAAGAAGGATGGTTCTTATAAAATCCGCATGTTGCAAAATTAACGAACAGTAGTGCGTTGCTGGGCTTTGGAAACGAGCTCTAGTCTTCCTGTTATAGCGCCCTTACGCAAAGTGTAAAAACCCAGATATTCATGCAACGTCCACGTTTGCCGCAAACATTTCATTAAACACACATTTGCGTAGAACCACAGGTCTCAATCGCAACAAATGCGCTGCAAAGCATACGGTGCGCTGATCCTCGTGTACGTACCCATCCGCCTTGGCTGGCGATCCACTGGCCGGTATCTCGCTCGGCCACCATCCCCAGGGACTCTATCAGGCCCATCAGGTACTCCGGATGACCTGAGGAGAGCACAGCACGTGAGGGGCGCCGCAGTCCGGGGTCTTTGGGTCACCGGCAGCGCCGGCGAGCACGTAACGCCTGGTGAACTTGCCGGGCTCTCTGTCCAAATAGCTGAAGTTGCAACGTGCAAATTTACGTCTCTGTCTAGACCACTTGGACACAGACGCGAGCACACAACAGGTCGCCGCCTGGGGTGATGAGGTGCACTTTGCTAAGCTGAAACCTGTTCGCCAGTTGGAACATATCCCGGGGTCTTTCACAACTGCATGGAGATAAGTGGCAAGAGGATTTCCGAAGGAGTCGTAATGCACATGACGCAAAATCATCCCACGGACTCACGAACAAACAAAAAACACGTTGCATATGGATGCACACACCCTCGACGCATTATCACATCCCCGCAGTCACATCACGCGCGCACGCCTGCTGTCGCACACCGGTCACCTCGTGACAACCAATTAAGCAGTCGGGCGATTACCGGAGGGATTTGTATTAATCATCCGCCCGGCGCCGCGACCCGGCGTCGCCTGCGCTCGGCCGCCGACAAGTGAAATGTTATAAATGAAGCGCGGCAGCCCGAGAAACTGCCGCCGGGCTCGCACCGGTCAGGGGTCACCGCCGGCCAGCCGCCAAATTAAAGAGCAGCTCCACCGGCCGGGAAGGTGTGCGGCGCCGGCGAAGACGGACGAGGGATACGGTTACGCCGTGTGTGGGTAGCTGGAGTCCGGGAACTTCGCCCACGTGGCGGGAGAAGACGAGATCCACGTGTACAGATTCCGGGCACGTGCACGTCGTCCAGGCTTCTAGAGCCCGTGGCTGGTTTTACCGGACAGAAGCTCATTATTCATGAACTAATGCTTTCTTGAACTTGATGAATGAGAGCACAAAAACGATGATTGCTGGGCATTCAGCGCTGGGTTATATATTGTTGGGCTTGGAAAAGATTATCTGGATAATGCCGATAAAATACGTGCGTAATGATACCCTTTTTACAGGAGATGTGTAGTTTGTGGCGAGCATTTCACCTGGACGCAAAAATTTGTTCAAGGGCGAACTGGCGACAGTACTTATCTTAAATTGGACTAAGGTAAAAATGAAACGCGACATTTTCAGAAAAAAAAACAGAAAATGCGCCTGGTCCAGAGCACTACAAATCTAGTGGTCCTCTGTTGCCTCAGGCAGTTGCACCGCCGCGCAGCCCGCCCATTCCTGAGGACGAATCCCAAATACGAATCGGCGCATTTGCATAGCGGGAGATGTCCGCTACAGCTCTGACTGGTAATCGGCCGGCCGATCCGGTGCCATTTAGATCGGGGCGGCAATACGATCTGCTGCCGAGGCCGGGGGCGGCTGCAGCTCGCGGGGCCCGCTGTGAACTATGGCTGCGGTCGGCGGGGAGACGCACGGGTGGTGCTAGGGTGAGCGGCGACCTGTGCCGCCACCAACGTCTGGACGTTTTTATTTGTTCGAAGCTTTACGTGTTTGTGTCGTGATCAAGGCATCTGTTTCGGCTCCCACCGCGACAGCGTTCGAAATATAGTGAGGAAATCGTGCAGGGCTGGATACGGGAAGACGACTGAGACTAAAAGGTCCCCATTGGAAGAAGCCTGGACTGGGCGCAAGTGGAATGACTCCAGGTACAAACTCCCTTCGTTCACAAAACGTCTTAAATTGCGCACTTATTACAATACAGTGGGAAAAACGAAAGAAAAAAGCCCAAAAGTACTCATAAAAATGCCACAGACATTCATTTGATTTTGGTCGCAGGCAATACGGTGGCTCTAACCGTCTCTGATCCACCGTTTCTGCTGCGTTATCACCCGTATCCGTGCATTTTGCTTCATATCTTTTGTATAAGACGACGGAAACACACCAGTGGGTGCAGAAGCACAAGGTATCTGGATTCAAGATGGCCAAGTAGTGAAGCAGATTATCGACACCATGGCTTCAGGTATCACAGCAGTGAAGTTATATGGTGATACCGCAGCTCGTTTCACGGATGCGGCTCACCTACATCAGACACATGGTACGATTTTAAACTGACTGCATCCGGGACTTGAGACATAATGTTAGAAGTGACAAGACCCAAACGTTCTTTATGCTGCCATGACCTGGCAAGTGTATGAGGGGTAAAGTTGGATCATAGATGAACAGTGATTTGTTTTATGATAAAAGATTCTAAGGGAGCTTTACAAGCTACTTTTTGTGTGAACATTAACTGAATGGCACATAATAAAATGGCAAATATTGTCAGGATAGTGACCATGGGAAAGCCCGCTTGAGGATTGTTGTTAGTCTTACTCAATAGAAAATCAGCCAGGGCGTTTCAACCCATGACCAGCTATGTAAATAATGTTCCTTCTTAGGTCTTCTGCAGCGTGTAGGAGTTGGGTAGACTTGGCACCACCAACTGCTTCAATGACATGCTTTGGAAAGCTTTAACCCGCCTCCGACTGGGGGGTGGGCGGTTGACCGTCCCCCCCCCGAGGTTTTTCTGAGATTGCAAGAGAACGAGTGAACGCAGCGCCATGAACCTTGGTGTACATTTTGCTTGATCATTTTTAGATATTGTAGCCAATTTTTTACCTCAGGTCAACTAAGGTTGTTGACCTAGTTCAGGTCAGATGGACTTATGTCCAAAAACTTTTAGCGCCCTGTAACTTTTTCGCAAAACATGATATGAGAATAAAACTTTGAAGGGTTAGAGGTTTTGACAAATGCAACGAATCTGTTATATCGGATTTTTCGGAAATGTACGGGTCACTGACCTAAGGTCAAGTTCGTTTTCATAAGCTGTCGTTTTTTCGGAAACTGACAGATTTTTTTAACAATTTGCATGTGGGGAGATTCAGACATCCAGTTCCTGTCAGTGGGCAAAGTCTTAATGACGTCCAACCACTGGCCTGAAGTCCGGTCACGAATAACTGTTATGCGCCAAAACGCTCTGCCATCAAAATCGACGATGAATGACTCAGATCGGGTTGGCAATGGTAGAACTGGCTCGCACAGTTGCGACTAATACCACAAAGTCAAAAAAGTTTCAAAAATTGCATATTTTGGAAATAAACAGACTTTTGCGAATAAAGCTCCGCCAATTATGTAGATTGATCACTACTGAGTTTTTCAAAATTTGAGCATGAGAAATCATCCCAAGAACCAATTGGATCAAAAAACAACACTTGGAATGGCATGTTTCGCGAAAATAAAAAAGCGCTAAAATTGATTCCCGTTAATTTCATACCCTTTATGTCGGCGGCGCCCGCCGTGCAGCATTACGAAAATCACCGTGCCTTTAACTCAACGTCTCCGTGCACATATTAAACAAAACGGAGAAAACAGGCGTGTATCGGCATCTGGGGAATTAAACCTGTCCGCTGGTACCTTTACCTAGACGTTACTAGTCACAGCCCTTGAGATCCAAGCCGTTTCTCGGTCTCATGTACGCAGCAATGGGAAAAAATATGTAGGGCGTAAATCGCTTACATATTGTCCAAAACTAACAATGACGCCAGTTCTGAGCTCTACTCGCCACGAGCTTTCCAACGGTGTGCTTATTTTTATCGTGCGACCAACCATTCGTGAGTTAGGGGGCGGTCAATCTCCCCCCCAGTCGAGCGTGCATGCCACCGACCCACGGTCGGGCGCGGGTTAAGGCATCTTTCATCATCGTGCTAAAGGCGAACGTTTAGGAACAAAGGTACATTTAAATGCATTAAAAAAACTATCATGTCAAGCACGTAGAGAACGCAGACTAAAGCATGCAGTTCCGTAAGTGCTAATACATAGCGTTTTTAAAAGAGATAGAGTGGACACAACAGCCTTCTTCGCAGGCATGAGATATTTTGTATTGATGCGAAAACATTGATCTGCACTGAAACCCCTAAAGTTTTAAACTGAAATAGCTCCACAGTTAACACTGTGTGACATGAAGTTTTTACTTCCAAATTCGACCCTGTAATCTGTCTGTTGAAGATAGCTGCACTAAGCAATCAATCACCACCTAATGCCTGTCGGTGGCACTCATAACTCAGACGTCCATAACGTCAAGATAATTGGTCACAAACTACACTAACCATGCCGCGTAACATATCAGATGCTGGGCAGCACAACGGCATCGAAAGACACCCTCCGGTTCGCATGCAACACCCCGCCAATTGAAACCTGACGTCAGGTCGGCGTTACGTCCGTGATTCATGGCGGCGATAAATCAGCCGAGATCCGTGGATAGGGTGCACAAGACGGCCCGATCGTCAGGCGGGGCCGTCCAGGGCTGCGTGCCGCCCGGTATTTCACCCTGCAGAGCGGCGGCCGCGGGAGCTGGGGCGGCCATCGCGGCGCGCTGGGCCGGCCGCTACCGGACGTGTCGGCCGTCACGGGAGGCGATGAGAATCCCAACAGGCGGCGGCCGGCCGCTGGCCCGATCTATCGCCGCGATTACGGAAGAACCGCCCCGGGCTCCCTTCACTGGCGGGACGGCGAGCGCCGACCCTCGCGCGCCCTGAGGTGCCGTGCAGACAGCGGCGCCGACGTGTTGCCCAGGTGGAGGGAGAGGAGGGGCAGGGTGGGTCCCTTCAGCTCACATCAGCCGTCCCGGAGAACCCAGTTCATGAGGTCTAAAAACAATCTGGGCTTGTATCGTGCGCTCTGAACATGCCGGCCGATCTCCTTACGGCCCAGCCCTGCACACGCTGACCTCCACAGTAAAGAAACACGAGCATTGAACATACACATTACACGGTTTGCTTGAAACATGACAACACATATATCAATCTGAAGTACGTCCAATAAACGGCAAGGTTACCAAATGACTGCTATTTTGATGTTAATTAACTGAAAGACAACATCTATCCGCACGACGGGTACTTCTGGACGGCAGGCAAGTCTGACACGAGTCCACAGCCTACACCAATGAAGACAACCAGCACCGTCAAATTACAATGCAGCTGGATGGGATTACTTCGGTCCATAATTTGCTAGAGGCATGACCTCACATTTGCCCGACAACTGTTGTCCGTCACGATCTGGTTGAACGCTGTCAAGAAGCTTCCCCCACTTGTCCAGTCCCCCTCGGACAACGACATGACCTTTCAAACGCCAGCCTGGGTCCGCCTCGTTTGTTTATGCCAGCAGCGATGTTCGACCATTTGCGATACCCTGCACAGGACCTGAGACAGCACGGATGAGATGTGCCTGGTCACGGCGCGTTGGGAACAAGGTGGCCCTGGGTCTGACGGGTGGCGGGCATCGAGCCTGGGTCACAGGATCCAAGAGTTCCAGCCAAAGACCTCGTTAAACTCACCAAGCACGCTGCTTACGTATCAGCATGCATTACTGGGAACGTATGCCATCAGTTATAAACGAAGAGATCTGAGCGAAAGCTTAGCTCAGAAATGGAACGGTGCTTCAGCACGCTTTTTCAGCGGCAAGGTAATTGTCACGTGAAGACCGCGGCTTTGGTCTGGTCATTCGACAAGATTACTCCCCATGGCATCGCGCTGGCCAAATGCGCTGTAATGCATAACAAGTTGGCCATCAAACCAGCAGCCGCGCGCCAACGAATGCTTGATTGAATGGGCGTTCTTGCTACTGCAGTGACAGACAGCGAGTGATTGCTACCTGCAGTGTTGACAACAGTTGTTTAATGGCCCGCGTAAGAACAAGGGACGATTTGTTCGTGACTAGAGAGAATGAGCTTTGATTTCAATGTGATGAGTCCGTCTGAAATGGATCTGACGCACGGTTGCAAGCCTTGGTTCTCCGAAAGACTCAGGGAGCGTTTAGCTCAAAATGTCAATGTACCTCGGCAGTCTTACCAAGAACATGTGAGCCTTGTGGCATGTTGCAACAAAGGCCTGTAATACGGATGAACCCAAAGTACGAATTCCTAGCAAAATTAAGCACATTTAAGAAAACGGAAATGGAGATACGTACCTAATGGTTTGTCATCAAGTTCACAAATATATGAAATAGTTACCTTCAACCCATCCCCTTTCCCCACCATGTTTCTTTTTTCCGCAATATCAACCCGTCCATCGCTCACTGCCCCACAGTTTGACGGCTGGCTGCTGGTCCGGCTCGCCCCGCCTCGAGCGCGCTCCCCGCTACCACCGCGGCCCCGGCAGCTCCGGCGGCTCCTGCAGCTCCGGCGGCTCCGGCAGCTCCGGCAGCTCCGGCGGCTCCGGCGGCTACGGCGGCTCTGGCAGCTCCGGCGGCGGACCGCCCAGGTCGGCGGCACGCTCCGGCCGCCAGTCCGAACCGCCGGGCCCCACCGTAGCCCAGCGCCGCAGTCGGCCGGCTAATTAACGGCCCGATCAGCGCGCCCGCCGCCAGTCACGCCCATGACGAGCCCGGGTCGGAGTGGTACCGTGTACGGCGCCGGCCGGCCGCACCGCGTTGGCACCCCAGACCCGACGAGTGAGACTGCGTCGGTTTCTCTCTTCACAGGCGGCGCATAATGGCCAGTAGGTTGTGGCACGCCTTAAAACTGATTATAAGATACTTCGCCCTGGTCGTGGAGTGGGTTTCCGCAATGTCGAGCAAATCAGATAAAGCAAGGTCCTTTCTACACTATATTTATGAACAGCCATCTTGTGATAGCAGCACACCTTGTTATGACCCACCCTGGACTCTCCTGTGATAGGCTGTGGACAAGGTCGTGAACTACCACAGCCACCCTGTGACCTGACTCCACCCCGCTTCAGTCTCACCAGTCACTCACGACAGCTCTTCCCGCAACTCATCACCAGGCCCTCAGCATCCAGCATCCCAATATACGTTTCCATTGACCCGACATCGCTTTCCCATCCCACGCGACGTTATCTGTCGCCGACGCCGGCGTACGTCCAGCGCTTGACGAAGACGGGCGTGGCGATGAAAGGTCCGCCATTGCTTGGCCATCGGAGCGGCGTCGGTAAAAACTCGACAGAAACAAGCGGTCGAACCTGACCGGTGGGCTGACCCGGCCAGTGCCGCGCCAGCGTGGTACGTCACGCAGAGGCGCCGCTGGAGGAGGAGGAAGGGTGTGGTAGCACTCTGTGGTCGCCGCAGCCTTCCCCTGGTAGATTCCACTTCGTCACGCGAGCTGGTGCCACGCAATAAGTCGTTTCCACATGCGGTGGAAGTTATTTCGTGGCCCTGGGGCAGTGGCACTTGGAACGACGACCACAAAGGCTGCCGAGTCTGAGACAAGAACAATGAAACCGATCTGATGGGACGATGACAGCGCCGTCTCATTCGAGATGGACACCAAGATGCATTCTGAGAACTAGCCTTGAAGAGCCTCTGGGCAAGGGCCCAAATAAGTAACAAAAAGCTTCGTATTTCTTAAGTGGGGCGTGTCCGCCCATCTGCAAGCACCCTTCGTCTTGTTCATTAGGGCCACGTGCAAACCCCGTCTTATGAAAATGCAACGCGGTCTTACATCAATAATTCCACGGAAGAACAAGTGGGGAAGCGCCAGGCCAGACTTCCTACGGATCCACTACTAATACGGCATAATGGAACTGGATGCAGCGGACCAAGGCACAGCCCAGGGCAAAAAGTCTTCAACGGTTTCTCCCAAAAGCGACTTCCCCTCCCTCTCTATCCCTCTCCCCCAGGTCAGAGGTCACGCTCCGTCACACCGGCCCACTCCGTCCCAGGACTCGGCACAGAGTCAAGACTCAGAAGCTGGCGATGTGGAAACGCCAGCGGGCGAGCGCTCGCTTGTAAATCGGCACTGGTAATTGGCGAATTTTGGTGAAACGTGACATCACCGCGTTTCCAAACCATAATGAGCAGCGGGCCAGACGCCCCATAAATATTCGCCGGCTAGGTCATGAATAAAAATGCATGTCACTTAGACAATTCAAGAGGAATATATCGCCGAGTTAACCTGTTAATAGTGATTAACATATGAATTAAATTAATTCCGATTCTTTTAATGGGCCGAGAAAACTATGGTTTAGAGGAAGGCGCCTGAAATACTAATTTAGAAGACAAAGGCATACCTTTCGTGCTCTATCACAGCTTTTCCATTCATTCGCCAATTTGAAATTTCTTGAAGTGGAAGACGACCTGAATCGGCTTCTGAACTTTGGCATAATTATGACTGAAATAATCCTCTTCATGTATTGTTTATTTCAGCATTGTGTTTACATATAAAAGCAAACCTCTCCTGACATAAAGGCATGATTGATTTCTTTTCTGTTTATTCTGAATGTACTTCAGTACTAGCGGATGTAAGCGTGGGCCTTTTGACTGTACCAAACAGGTTTACAATATGTCAAAAAATTTGAAAGCAGAGTTATTTGCATTCATTAAAAACCTGTCATCGTCCGACACGTAATCGAGCACGGAGGCTGTTCTATATTCCTTTCATAATCATTATCCATCTTTCTGTTATTGGGCTAACATAACAGTGCCAGGATCGGAGGGGCGTGTGTAGCGTCTGAAGACATCCGCTAAAGGAACCTCACAAGGCGTTGGGTGCGGTATCTGATCCAACCCTTAACAAGAGAACCACGCGCTCAACACGCGTTCAGCTGCCTTTTCAGCTGTTTTCGTTGCTCCAGAAGAATCATCAGCGACAGCCATCGTACCCCCGCAAGACCGGTACATGCGACAAAACACACCCTCAAACACGTCCACCCGGCAGAACTCCACTCCTAAATCGTCCCGGTCGCACCTGTGCTCCGTGACTTCTCCCGAGATGAGCACTCTCGGATCTGACCCTCCGGCGCAGCCATAAGTGGCCCACGAACGAGCATAACGTGACAGTCCGCGGGAGGAGGGAGGGCAGAGGCGGTGCTCGGCAGCGCTGCGCCAAGATGGCAGATAGTGGCGTATTGGAGTGACGCAGCGCGCCAGATATGCCGAGTAGCCGTCACCGGAAGAGAAGCATCTGAAAATCCGCGGCGGCCAACAAGGAGCCAGGCGAAAAAAAAACGGGAGAAGCATTCAAAACTGCGTTGGAAACTGCCGGTAACAACTACCCGGACAGAATAGACCAGCCGTCGATTTTTGCAGTCAACAAATCACGGCGACTAAATTGAGAAGGGCGGAATGTTATGCATTTCTTCGGACCCATGCTGAATCGTCATCTCGCCTGGCTGATCAAATCATTAATCAATCGACCTCAGCTGCGCCTTTTTGTCGGCATCTGTCAGCGACGATAGGTCCTCGAAAAACGCGGGCAGAAACAATCATTACTTCTGATCAAGATCGAAAAACCTGGTCGGTTGTAAAAACGCTCGTGCCGTCCGTTTTTACGCAGAGCCATCCCATACGGCGAATCGTCGCAGACAACGATGAACTGCACCAATGAGCGCTCGCTGCCTCAGCACACCGTATACCTGCTGCACATTCTCGTCCACCACCAGCAGTCTAACGGTCCGCAGTGTCAGCTCCATATACGCCTGTTTTCATGGTCGGAGTGGGTATTATGCGATAGGTATCATTATTGTCACATGAAGCAGCGATCAAAAAGCCGTTGCAACATGCTGACTCACATGACACTGTTACATACCATCTTCATCTATAGCATATCACGTGCAATTTCATGTACTATAGCTTTTATTTACTGACAATCTGACAATGCGAAGTCAGCATTGCAATACAGAAGAAAATGGTTTAATATTTTTGTGTCCTAACTCACATTTCACGACTCTTCAGATATGATAATCAAAAGGCATTCACCAAGAATCGTAAAAGAACATATTTCCAAAAGTACATCACTGATGGTGTATCAAAATGCTTTGGTGCCGACAAAATGCATACAAGTTGAGAAAAGATTCATTAGTGATATTTAATCATTAATTTCTCACCAAGCAAATATTACTGCAGGAAATGCAACTGTGTGATGCAACTGACGCTGCTAGCTTGAAAACCAATGTCTGTGTTTGTCTAGCACGTAACCAAGGTTTCACAGGTTACCAAACACATGAATTAATCCATGGCCAGGCTCAAAGCATCCTATCGGCACATGAATGATACTGGCAGAAACGTAGGAAGATATTGGCAAATTCAGGACAAATAAACGGCTGGTTCTATGTTTTACGCAACGAAACGCAATAAGGAAACAATGATCCATGCTTTGTACAGACAAATGCTTGCGTGTGTACTGTTTATGACAGAGAGAGAATAAAATATAGACGTCGCACCGATCGGATAGCTTACTTTAGAGTTTTCAGAGGCGCGCTTGGTGCCACTGAATTCTCGAGTAAACACGACAGTTTAGAGCGTTAGTGTGAGTGGCGTAATGATCATTCCAGTGATGAAGGGTGATCATTACCTTGACTGTAAACAACTGAAAGGGTGGCAATATCGCTTATGATAGCCCTATTACCACGAAAGAATGGCTTGCCCCACTACAGGACAAAAAGGAACTGAAAAACGCCGCCACAGCGTCACCGCCCTATCATTGCTAGCCTCCGGTCAGGTCAGGTCGTTGTGCCGTTCGGTCGCCGGCGTTATTTCAGGGGCCACTTTCGAAAAGTGCGTTCGAGTCCAGCTCCACTCCAAATGCTTCGACAACGACGGGGAGCGATTCAAAGACTGGCAGAAACATCATGCTTCTTCCGTGTACATATGGTGTGTACCGACTGACAGGCATGAGACCCGACTGGGAATGCACGTCATGCTACTGCCAGGAATCAGCGGAGATAACGACAATGCAACTGCATTGAACGTTGCCTCCGGGTTATATTTAGATCCATGGCTTTATCGTGAAACAATGAAAGGCCTGGCCGCGGCGTGATCGCGGCTTTGGTAGGCACCCCATGACGGACTCTGCTTCACCGCTGTATGTGGTTAACAATGGTGACTGCATGACTACGATCAGCAGCGACATTTCGTAAATTCGAGTTCTAGAAACACCATTCACAAAAACATTATGGAATATTTCTGGTAATGACTTAAAAGATTGATCTGACAGTGTGTCGCATGTAAAAATGGCAGCGTTGGTGGGCAAGGAGTCTCTTCACACAACATTGAAACCACAGGTTTCAATAGCTGCTAACAGCAGCGGAGTCACTTATTCAGGCCAACGACGGAAATGATGTTTTCTTAGCCCTTTCGGTACATGGCCATTCGGATAATGCTAAATTTTCTCAAGCTAGGGAGTTAATTACCCTTGTCACCGTCTTCCCGGTGGTGGCATCATTGGCTGCAGCGGTGCCAACGCGCTCGACACTACCATGTTTTTGTGACAAGCTTGATGAACTCAGGGAAATTATCATTTCATCATTGTACCGTCCGTGATAATATGTGTAGCATTCTGCGTTGCATCGTGCGTCCAATGCATGCGATAATAAGATCGTTATTAAAAAGGATTAATAAAAGAAATATACGAAATCAAAAGTAAACAAACAAAAACATGCAAGCAAAACTATAATTTAACTCCAAATTCCACCCATGCAATGGCCAATGTCAGTCAGGAAATGGGCAAATTTTGATCCACGTCTGCCAGCAACCAGGTCCAGAAAAGGTGAAGTCATGAGCCGAATCGGTGATGAATTCGGTGAGCCCATTACGTGAAATCGGTGAGATATGAGCAAATGCGCACCAACACGCATTATGTTCCGGGATTGTTGGTGAAGTTTTCAACTGAAGACTCCGTCATGATCTTGAGCTCGAGGAACAGATAGCGGCAGGCACGTCATGTCTGGATTCGGTGCTTGCGGTCGGAAGGAAGCATTAGCAAGCATTTCGTGCGGCTGGTGTTACAGCGCATTGCAGGAATAAATGCTGCGGTGAAAGTTTTATCGACTGGTTTCGCAGCACCCCGCTTGGTAGGATGGGCATCAACACCAGTGTAACTGCTGGATAGGATTCCTGCTGTGGTGACGCTGCTTAGAGAAACTAGAGCTTTTATGTCTCTTTTCGTCGCTGATGTTTGCATTAAAGACGTTCAAGCACACCATGTTGACCACCATTTAATGCGCATTGTACAACACCTATTTAAATCATTTTTTTAATTTAGGAATAAGATGGAGGCAGTGCAGATTTATCGTATGTATTGTTTGCGCCACAATAAATAAGACCTGTGATCCCGCTTTATGACCTAAAGCGCTTCACCTCTCACCACACTACCTCGGCTGCTCCAGATCGTTATCTGACCCCCTAATTTCCAGCCACTTACCCAATTTGGCGCTCCCGACGGCACGGCCGACGGCCAAACACTCCGACACTCCGGACACTCACCGAGTTTGACGCACTCCACGGCCAGTCCGCCGGCAACGGCGTACAGGGCGATGATGCGGCCCCACGTGACTTCGGTGCGGAACAGATCGACCGCCACCGAGTTCACCACGCCGCGCACCGTCTTGTCCGACGTGATGGCTATGTTGACTTGGCGCGAGATGGCCGTGTACACGGACGGGTGCATGCGCTCCAGTTCAACGCCGATGAGCAGCATCTCGCGGAACACCTCACAGATCTCGGCGCCGCCATGCAGACTGGCCAGAGAGCTGAGCCGTTGCAGGCCCAGCTTGCGGTGGAACACGCCGCTGCGCTTGAGCCGAGCGCGCACGTACTGCGAACACAGACTCTTGGACTGGTGTACGATGTCCTGGATGTTGTGCGTGCGCCAGCCGATGGTGGTGCTCAGCTTGCGCGCCACCACGTCGCTGACGTTGCTGAACTTGCGCCGCGGCAGGCCGACCGTTCGGTCGCTGGAGGGCACCACGTGGCTGGACTTGCGGCGCGGCCGCAGCTCCTGCGCTGCCGAGTGGAACGCCGACGGGAAGCTGCTCTTTCGGCTGTGGCGCGCCAGCTGGCGCTGGTGGAAGCCCGATCCCAGCGAGTTCACCTTGTCCAGCTTCTCGAGGCTGTCGGTCTTGTCGAGCGGCGGCGTGGCGGCGGCGCGCGACATGGCTGCGGCCGGCCGCGCGGCGCTCACCCTGCTCCCGGCGCCGCAGCCGGCGCACCACTGAAGCCCGCTCCGCTCGCGCCGCGCCGCGCCGCGCCGCCGCCGCCGGCGGACGCCTGGGGCTGTCGGGCAAGCGGTCGCCGGGGCTTCGCCGAGCCGGGCGCCGCCGGCTTCTCCGCACTCGCTCTGTGCTGGCAATCGGCTGCCGGACAGCGCCGCTCTGCCCGCTCGTCGTCAAGCTCGCGCGTCTCAGTTGCGACCAGCGCCGCGGCCGTGTCGTCTGAATAGCGTCGCCGCGTCGGTGCGTTAATGACCTCCCTGGCGAGGCCGCGGCGCGGTACGGGCCGAGTCGCCGGGATCGATGCAGACTCCACACCGCCTCCGCGGACACGTCTGGATATCGGATTACATTCCGCCTTACGCCGGACTGCGAGCCGCGCGGCAGTGTGATGCGGCTTCTCGCGGTTGCTATGGCAGCAGCTGAGGGCTCCAGGTTTGTTTTGTGCTATTCATAGGGCCGTGATGCCAGATCACGGACAGAGTATCCGCCAGTTATGAGCTGCCATGTCTTAAATGGCACAGCACAACCGTGGCTGCATGCACGAGCTACATGAAATTACACAAGTCAGTGCAGTCACAGAAAATCACGTTTGTATTTAAACAGTCTATGCACACAGTCACGGAGGAGGAGCACTAAAGAGGTTTGCGTGAAAATGCTGTTTGAATTGCGCAAATTTTCTGGCCACTGGAAAAACATTTGCATCGTGTGCGCTGACACTGTTTATTCCTTACAATCAATGCGTTCATTGTTAAGCAGTAAACAGAGTGTTGATTACCATATTAAACATGAGTCAATGTATTTCGATGGCTTTCTTCCTTCTTTTTTTCTAATCTTCGTTTCCCTTTCAGTGAAGATCACTTAGTCATGCATTACCATTTTCGTCTCGTTTCTTTGCTGCCACTCACCTGCTTTATTTACTTCCGATTTCATCGCACATTTTCCCCTTCCATTTTTTCTTTCGATCAGTGACTGTCTCACGAAGTCTCTCCAATACTCTGTCCAAGTTTATTGTCGCGTGACTGTCTGTAGTAATGAGGCAGGTATATATCAAGAATGAGTATGTGATCTAAGTTTGCCGCTCACACTGCCGCTGGTCACACTTCAGTTTACGTGCCCATCATAGGGCTATGTGAATATTGACTGTCATTTCCATTGCATCGAATACATTCTACTTTCTAAAAATATCCATTAGGAGGGTCTAGTAACTGTGCTAGCTGAAACACGAAGATCATTGGGTCACCTTTGAGGAAGTCTCTTCCGCAAGTAGAGCATGCAAAGTCTCGAACACAGATAACGCTAAAAACACCTGAAATATCTAATGAAAACCAGAAAATGATAACAGAATGACACATAATGTCCGTGTCCCAGATGACAGAATCATGGCATCGGTCACTCAAATGACAAATGAAAAAACAATGATGCGCGAGATCTTTGTTTCTTTTTTTCTGGCGTCTTTCAGCTCTCACATTAAATCCTTCATAATCGAAGAACGTGAGTCTTCTGCACTTAAGAATATAGACTGTGCTTCACTAAGGACCAGTATCGTCGTGTATGTGGTCACATTGCTGATATGTGGCCAGTTAGCCATTGTCACAAATACTCTTGGTAAGAACTAGAGGAGTGAGAAACTCTCGGAGATTGAGTGGATGATCTTCATGTAATCTACCGCTCCATTGTCAACCGCAAGCAAGGACACATATCTTATCGTGTTTGCATGACGGCATGTTAGACCAGCAATGGTGTTTATGTCCTTCACGCATGTGCCTCTGCTGTGCGGGTGCCCAAAGCCTTGCCACGCAGCACGGGGCCAAGCAGGCGTTCTGTTTGCAAGGTCACAATCATTTCAAGCACAGTTCTCCATCGCTGCAGACTTCACGTTTTTAGGCCGAATTTCACATCCGACGCGTGGAGAACTCTCCTAGAACCAGATCGTCCAGGAGACGGGGTCGAATAGCAGCCCCGCGCTGCGGCCCTCGGAGCGGCCGGCGCCGGACCCCGGATCCCGGATCCCGGATCCCGCAAGCCGGCTCGTGTGGCCGGACCCCACGCGCCGCGCTGCCCCGGTTACGGCCCGAGCACGACCGCCGTGCTCGCCTTGGTCCCGTGCCTTCTGCGGCCGAACAGAGCGCGTCCCGCGGCCGCGTTTCAGGGAGGCCGCGAGTCCGTCGACGGTCAGAGCCGATTTCCTCAGGGGGACGGTCGCCAAACGGCATCGGCAGGCTGCGGGCGGCCGCGGCGGAGAGCGTGATCGAGGAGCGCGGCGCTGGTGCAGGGTAGGCACGTGTGGAGGAAATGTAAACACGTGGCCGCTCGCTGGCCGGGGAGCCGGGGCCAGTGCAGGGTAGGCACGCCTGGAGGAAATGTAAACACGTGATTCCGCGTCCAGCCTCAGGCGAACAGCCTGACAACGTACATTGCTCATGGCTGGACCTAAAAAGAAGTTGGCCTTGCTGTACTAATCACACCAACTCCCACAAAAAGGAAGGAAGCTGAAGGCGCGAGATGGTTTGTGTGGTGTGTCGTCTTAATTCATCGAGCATTAAACATTCATCTCCGGCACAGCTTTCAGGTCAGTAGCATCCACAGCCAATGGCCTTTGGTCTTTTCAACTAAGAAGAGACTTCAGGACATGCTTTTGCGTGGCTTGCATTGACGGAATAAAACTTAAATTGTTCTTGTTATATTTTCTATAACTTAGTAGCTCGTATGCTGGATGCCGCTTTTGATGTCTTAGATCACGGCATTTATCTTCTTATGTGTCATTCAATGCACAATACGGCGACGATAAAGTGGTGAAATGTGACATCGCTATACACTGCGAGGAAATCGCGCACGTAATGCTGAGATTTTTGAAACAACATGGCCGGCAACGACGCTGTGCGCCATCCGTCGTTCTTGTTTTGCATGTCAAGCAAATGCTGTACGCCTTATCACGCTGACTGGGTCACAGAACTCATCTCCTTCTGAGGCCCTGATTCGACACCAATGCGCGCTTTCAGTGACGTCTGAAAATTTCACGTCTAAAGAACGAACCGCTTAGCCTCCGTGACGAAAGAATGGGTAGGCGGACGAACATACGGACGGACGAACATACGGCCGGACGAACATACGGACGGACGTACGGATGGACGGACGAACGGACGCGTTATTCATGGTCTAAATATACGTTTTTGTAATATTTCCTGGCGAAAGAGGACTGTCATGGGGGATGGCTGTGACGCGTTGAAATGGAAGAGGTGATTCGACCTGAGTCCGCCACACATTTAATTTATAGAATGTGTTACAGCACGCACAAAGTAAAAAAAGTGCATCTGTGCCTTTCAGCACCGGCGGAACAGGGTTCAGTTCGGCAATTTGCGAGCACTTATGGCCAGAGGCCTACTTTCCTCTTTTCACTCACCAGACGTGGCCAGTGGAGCCTGGGTTAGAGAAATGATTAATGGTGTCTCGTTACTTTGATCCTCTCCCCCAAAAATAGCGTTTTCGCTTTGCTGTAGTCGGGGACGTTAACTGGCACTAAAGACTCGATAGGTGTCTCTTGCATCACGTGTAGGGTTTAGAGCGGCGTTTCTGTGTCCTATGGAGCGTACCCAGATGTTCAAAAAACAATCTGACAGAAGCGTATTGAACATGAAAGCCATGAAATCGAGCCTGAGTGCTCGCAACTCTCAGCCGAACACCCGCCTGCTGCATAGCTCGCACACCCAAACCAGCGAAAGCGGGCACCGGTATTCACGCTGCCGGCTGCATACCGGCGGCCGGCGGTGAGCGGCGCGGCAGAGACGGCCGACCGGCAGCCGGCCGCGCCCTGCGGCCGTGCGCATGGTGCTGGAATGCCGGGCGCGTGCTGCCAGCGCCGCCTCTCTCAGCTCAACACCTCCGGCGCCCTCGGCCAGCGCCGGCCAGTCTGCCCGGCGCGAACGATTCACGCCTCTGGCCGGCCTCCGCCGACAGTCCACAGCGGCCAGTGAAACTCCCCGGTCTCTGCGGCCGACTCTCCACAGCGTCCAGTGTAACTCCCCGGTCTCTGCGGCAGACTGTCCACAGCGGCCTGTGCAACTCCTGGCATCGGTGGCCAACTTTCCACAGCTGCCAGTGCAACGCCGGCCCTCGTGGCCGACTCGCCGCGCCTGCCGCCGCTGCTCAGACCGCCCCGTCCCGGGGCCGGGCGCGTGCCGAGGCCACCGCCGCCGCCGCCGCCGCCGCACCGGTGCAGCGGGGAGAATTCGAGCCGAGCATTACACCGTCTGATAGGATCGGACGCCGGCGGCGGCGGCCTCCGGTACCGCTACCGGCGCGCTGCGGCCGCCAGGCCCCGCTCAGCCGCTCCGATCGCCGCTAATGGCCTCCGCGCCGCCTCCGGGTCGCGCGGCTGGCGGAGACGGCCGACCGGACGGGCCCGGCCCGGCGTGACAGCGGACGCCGCGCGCCGCCGTTACGGGCGGGGTAACTGACTGGACGTGACGCCTGCCACCGCTATCGGGGCACTGGCGGTTTATGACGGTCGTTGTTTGCACGTGCAGCAGACGGGGGCGTTTGTTGTGCCGAAGTCGGAACGGAAGTTGGCCGTGTTGCAGCGGCGTCTAAAGCATTGGTCAGCCTCCAGTAGGATGCTTATCTTATGTGGGTTTAATATGCGGGCTAGCATGGAAAATATCGATGTTGCCGTCTAGGTGAAGACGCAAAAACCTGTCACACTTTCTACCACAGATGAGAGCATATTTCAAGGTTAAAAAACTGTGCCTCATCCATACTCAAATCTACGCACGGAGCCGAAGTACGCCGTTCTTTTGTACATATACATATATAAATATTTGTACATATTTTGTACATATACATATATATATATACACATATATATATATATATTAGCATCGAAAGAATATGCTTATGGAACTTATATTGCGCTATATTATATCTTATATTATTGCCGTCATTATAGATATTTATATATTGCCGTTATATATATATATATATATATATATTATAACGGCAATAATATAAGATATAATATAACTTCCATAAGCATATTCTTTCGATGCTAATCCGAGGAAGATGATCAGTCTTTGCCAAAGACGTGAGCGTCTGGATCATGGCTGAAGATTTCTGAAAACTATTGGGGTGTCCGCATGCGATTTCAGAGCGTTTCTTTTCAGCCATATTGCCGTAGGCCTGATGTTAAAATCCCTGACTACTGAGAGGACTCCTGGACCCCTCCAACTCCCCCAGGGATTGCCAGCCGTGTTCTGAGTACAGAGCACACTGTACACAAAACAGTGTTTACCAACCAGAGCACCATGCTGGTCGCAAACAGAGCGCGACGTTTTCGAAAACATTGTGCGAGGGCCAGCGACCGAATGTATAAACAATGGACTCCAGGTTCGCACGATGAGAGTCTGCTGGCCTGTGATGTTCTCTGTCCGGATGCCACAGGCTTCGAAGTGGGCGTCGACCGCACCGTAAAAAAAAATGGATCCTCTTTCTTACACTTTTTACTGGACCCGAAAATCTATGCCACTGTCGATGTGCCATGCATCGGTTCTCGTCGCCTGGAACATTGCTGCTCTCAGGTTTTCTGTCGTTGCCTGTGTGTCAGGGTGACCTGTCCGGAATTTTGCACCTCTCCAGCCCAGCTGATTGCCAGCTGGCGCCCTCTGTCGCCCCAGACTGGACACGCAGCACGCTGGCGCCAGTGTCCTGGAAAGCAGTCGTACCCATTATCGGCCAGTCCCCTGACAACAGCTGTGTCCGTCAGCGTAAGTAAGCTTGGACTTGGCTCCTGACATTTATAACATCCACATTTTTAAACAATGTCAAATATTTCGGATGGCTGGTCTCGTTTTAATTCTGGTGGCTAAGAAGGCCTATAGAGCGTTCATTGGTCTTTTGCCGACTGGTCCAACAAGTGGTGCCCCATCAGTCTCGTGTGACGTTCGTCCGGTATTCACTAGTATTTGCAGATGGATGGTTGACTGATATGTAATGACTTGCACTGGAATTTTCTGGGCGATGTATTCCGATGATACCAGCTCTCTTAAGAGATCCCAAGCATCCTAGGGGAAGACCGAAATATTTATGACATTAACCCGCCCCAGACTGGTGGGGGGGGGGCGGTTGCCCCCCCCCCCTTGAGGTTTTTCTAGGACTGTAGAGAACGAACAAACACAGCGTCACGAACCTTTGTGTACCTTTTGCTTCATCATTTTTACACCTTGTGTCAAAGTGTTTACCTCAGGCCAAGTCAGGTGTCCCACCAGGTAAGGTCAAACGGACCTATGCCCAAAAAAGTTTAGCGCCCTGTAATTTTTTCGGAAAACAAGGTATCGCAATAATACTTTCAGGGATTATTCATCTTGATAGGTGCAACAAATCTGCTATCTCAGATTTTTCGGAATTTTGTGGGTCATTGACCTGAGGTCAAGCCCATTTTTAAGACATGTCGTTGTTATTTCGGAAACTGGCGGATTATTTTCATAAAATTTTTAGTGTCGAGTGAAGCAGACATCTGGTCAACATCACTGGAAAAAGCAACAGTGACTTCCAGCCATTGACCTGAGGTCAGACCACGAATAACTGCAGTGAGCCAAAACGTACCAGCGTCAAAATCCGCGACGAATTAATTAGAATGGGTAGAAAATAGCAGAACTGGCTTGCACAGACGTAAGTAAAACCATAAACTTCAAAAAGTTTGAAAAAATTGCATATTTTGGAAATAAACATGGCTCCTGCGAATAAAGCTCCCCCAGTTGTGTAGGTTGGTAACTAGTGAATCTTTCCGAGAATTTAAGCACGAGAAACCATCACAAGAACCACTAAGATCAATCAAATTTACATTGGAGAGGCTTACATCGTGAAAATAAAGGAACGCTAAAATTAGTTACCATCAATTTCTTACTGGGTACGGCTGCGGGTACCATGACAAGAAGCGCTAAGATCAATCAAATTTACATGGATACTTATATCGTAAAAATAAAGGAACGCTAACATTAGTTCCCGTTAATTTCTTACTGGGTACGGCCGGGGCGCGCGCCGACAGCCGGCATGAAAATTGCCGTGTCTATAACTCAACGTTTCGGCGTATATATTGAACAAATCTGAGAAATTAGACGTGTATCGGCTTCTGCGGACCTTTACTTGTGCGTTGGTGCCTTTACCTATGCGTTATTAGTCACAGTCCTTGAGATTCAAGCCGTTTCTCGGCTTCATGCAGTCGGCTATGAGAAAACATATATAGGATGTAAATTGCTTACATATCATCTAAAACTAAAAATGAGACCAGTTTTGAGCTTTACTCGTCGCGAGCTTTCCAACGGTGTGCTTATTTTTATCGTGCGACCAACCGTTCGTGAGTTAGAGGGGGGCGGTCAACCGCCCCCCCCCTTAGTCGGGCGTGATCGTCGCCGACCGACGGTCGTGCGCGGGTTAAGATTTGGTGCTTGAGACAAAGAGTCCTGTCCTTGTTTATCAGTATCCGGAGGAACCTCTGTGGAGATAAGGAACAAACCTGATTTCTACCTCGTTTCTTTCCATGCACCGCCAAAGAGTTAATGTTAAATGTTGCCTAAAGCTGAAGGAAGGGGCAGCTACCACCTCTGACCTCCGGTTCCAACGCCCTGTTGCCTATCTTTCAGGTAGTCAATTTCTGTAAATGATTTCGGGAGGGGATCTGAGGGCCCGACAACCTAACCTTTCCCCAAATGTCGGTTTCTCAACAGATTTAGCCCAGCGTATTTTGACCAACGGATTTTTTTTTTTGCTACCATTTATCAAATAAAAAAATTGCATTTATCCTCATGTGTATATAACTATATCTGTCTGTCTACCTATCCATCTATCTATTTATTTCATATATATGTATATATAGATAGATAAGATAGATAGATAAGATAGATGCAGAAAGATACAGAAAGATAGATGCATCGCATTATACGGAGGACAGAAAGAGAGATATTTCGCATTAGACAGAGGACAGAAAGATAGATACATCACATTGGACTTTATTCTTTACCTTCTGCTCATCTCTTACCTATTGCAGCCGTTCTTTTCATTTTTATTACTTACTTCCCTTTAAAACGGGCAGAAAATATTGGAGGGCCAAGACCAACATTGGGGGATCCAAATCAACAATGGGGCGGCCAGGGCCCTCTCAGAAGAACACAAATCTATATCCCTGCTTTGTTTTTTACGCGTTTGATACAGAACTTGTCTGTGCGAAAACAAATAAAAGAAAAACGCATAAAGATAAGGACGCGAGATCGGAAATTGCGAGGCTGAGTGGACGGATTCTAGGTGGTATCGTAACGTTACATTAAGCTCCAGCATGGCCTTGTAACTGGCACACCTTCCTCATCAGTTCGGTATCACTACCGTCGCCGTCCCACAGATGTCACCACTGTCGCCACCGTCATTCCTGTCGTCACCCGGCAGGTGTCAGCACTGCCGTGGTCCAGCAGGTTGTCACCGCTGTCGCCGTGGCCATGGCGCTGTCCAGCTTTCGCGTGCTCTGCTTCCGGCTGAGCCCAGGTCAGGAGCTGGTGACGGAGGTCACCGCCAGGTGTAAGGCCGCTGGTCTGAGGGCGGCCTTCGTGGTCAGCTGCGTGGGCAGCGCACGCGCCTGCCGGCTCCGTCTGGCCTCTACTCCTGACGGTCGCACTGACCAGGTACGTCACGAACGATGCCACATTTCGCTCGCGGAACGGTATGATAAGGGTGAATGGGGTAGGGCGCGCAGGGCCTTTTCGTTGCGTAGTGGGATCATTCGTTGAGTGACATTTTCCAGATCTTCTCAAGCGCCAATGATGACAAATAACAGTTTAGTACTGAGCATGGGCTCCGCCACGGACGGGACAGGGATGCGTCCCCTCCAGCCACCTGACTGGAGGATTATATCCCCAATAAATGACGAATGTAGGCTCCAGCATTTATACTCGAAAAACCTATGCTACAGTTGCTGGATATTACAAGAAAGACATATACTTTATTTTGCATTTTTCCTTCCTGCTGTTGAATCAGGCAGTAAATGGCAACCAGATCGATATTCAAAAATGGTGCAGTCCGAGCTAGGACTATGCATGGCACCATCATACCCATTCATACCAGCGTATGCGCGACGGCTATAGGATCAGGATGGGTATGAGAGATTGCTTCAATAAGAACGTTTTTGTATTTCGTATGATATTCAGTATTACTACATTAAATCCCTGGAAAATATGGAGACCTGTGTTTTTATTTTTGTATCGTTTGTTTAAGATGGAACGGGAAGGCACCGACGGAACCAAAGGGGCAGGTTTCGGGGTAATCTATGAATTTGCATCATTTCACCATTCAGGATCATTGCCTGTGACAGTCGGCACCCACAAGTAGCGGTCGGTGCAACCAATCTTGCACAGAGCTATAGTAAACTCATCTTGGCGGTCAAATCTTTGTGACTTTCCAAAACGAAAACTTAAGGTGTCGGTAACCTTCAGCGCAGGGACAGAAGCAGGTGTAGTAGTAGGTGTTAGGTTAGGTTGGTTAGGTAAGCCATTATTAGGTTCGCATATGGATTTAAAAGCTGTCAACAGACACAAGTTGTACGTAATCTGGCTCACGAGTGGTGGCTTTCTCAGCTGTAATTGGTAGCGCCACCGTCAGGTGACGTTTTCACTTTGTGAGGAGACGCCAGCTTGTATGATACTGGTTTCGGTGATCTTGTCTCCTAATAGTTCAAGAATTTTAACGTTAATCCTGTATGACCTTGCATAGTGAATAATGAGTTGAAAATTAGCCTTTGCCTCCCCGACTCCAGCTAAAGAAGATTCGGGTGAGACCTCGTTGGAACAATGGGGAAGAGGGGCAGCGGTTTGGAGCAGACGTTCAAAATCTGGGGACAGTTCTTGGCGTTTTATGATGAAACGGAACTGTGTGATGTTCTATTCTTTCCGTTGTAAAGACGATGCGGGACGGCTACATGCATGACATTAGCAAATTCGTTTAATCCACAATTTCTGAAATCTAAAAAGGGGAAGGCATAAGTTGTCTGTGTAGCCTCGGAATCCAGTTATCCTTAGGTGTCGGGTCAGGTGAAGCGCCAAGGTAGTCTGATGGATGGGGAGCCGGACAGAAGATCCAGTGCGTGGCAGGAACTGGGTGTGAGACCCAGAATGAGCATTTGTATTTGGCCTGAGACCAAAAAGGTCAGCCAGGCATGGGCCACATGTATCATGGAGATGCACGGCACGGTTAAAATCCTTTAGTGCCATGTGGTTTGGCGCCTGGGGTAAAATCAGTCCATATTTAGTATATATATGCATATATATACATATATATATATATATATATATATATATATATATATATATACATGTGTATCAAGACCGTCGCCCGCAATGTATCATTCTGAAGGTAAATGGAAGATTTATTGCGTCTTTGTATCAAAACAAAAACGCATTTTATCCATGCAGTACTGTAAAAACGATCTGTTCCCTATAAAAATACAAATCCAATGACTTTTCGCCTAAATTCTGTATTTTTCTGGTGTGCTGGATTAGTTTCTGGGGCCACCTTTGCCATACTTCCCAGTCAAAATGACATGGCGGAGCCCCTGGTGTTGAGTATGATGCTGATTCGAAAAGAACCATATGGCACGAATCTTTCTCGCTGAGAAAGTTGGACTGTCACGCAAACAGGGTTCTTGACGCTGAAAATAGGGAGACTAAAGGGTGCTGGGCTAATTTCACTGTCCATCTTTGCCGAAGAGCTCACTCCCCCTCAGCGCCAACAGCCGCCACCGTTCATCCGCGCCGCGAGCGTCTCAGAGCGCGCCACTGCTCGCCTCCTGCCGCCAGTATCTGGAGTCTTCCGACTTCCTGGAGATCTGCTCGCTGGAGGGCACGGTGGGCGAGGCCGGCTCGCACCTGCACGTGACGCTGGGCCGGGCCGACGGCTCGGCGCTGGCCGGACACCTGGTCTCGCTGACCGTGCAGACCACGGCCGAGCTGGTGCTGGGCGACGCAGAGCGGCTGGTGTTCGACCGCGAACTGGACCCCGCCACTGGCTACCGGGAGCTGGCGGTCAGGCAGCGGCAGCCCTGAACCGGACACAGACACCGGGCACCGGGAGCTGGTGTTCAGGCAGCGGCAGCCCTGAACGTGCATCGCATGGGCTGGTGTATAACATCTGTTGTGGTGGAGCTGGTCGCCAGTGACACTAAAGACTGACGATTTGGGTAATGTAGATCTGGTTTTTGGGTACCAGTGATCGCTATCGGTTTCAATGAGTTCTTCTCAGTCCTGTGTCAGTTGGGGTTCTTCCTCACGGTCGTGTGCTGGACAGAAGAAGGGTACGCTAATGTTTCAAAGAGAGGCGCAACACCTACAAATCATTACAGAAGTAGGGAAAATTGGGAAATGCGTACATAGTTTATGAAAGACCGAGTACTATGCACTGTTGAGCTGCAAAGTCGATTTGCTAGCTACTACTATGAGCAGAGGACGTAGCTAAAAGGGGGTGGGCATGGAGGCCATGCCCCCTCCCCCTGAACCAAGCGGTGTACGCAAGATATACTGCGATTTCGCAGGAATACGGAGTAGTGATGTATATGTTGCAAAAGCAAACATTATATGTATTCCTGTGGGTTAAATATGAGATTATTTACATGAAATGTGCTGCTTTTTCTTATAAATTTTATCACATACCAGCGGCATATGACGAAATTTGACATTTGTCCCCTCCCTCCGAGGAAAATCCTGGTTGCGTGCCTGACTATGAGATGTGATTCTCTGGTTTCCATGCTGTTGTGTCCTTGACCGGTCCTTTTCATTCGTTTTCATCCGATTGCCTCGTTCTCATTGCTTTCAATGTGCTGTATAAACACACCTTGTCTCGAATCTCATTAAATTCGGTAGTGTACAAATGGGGCACAGCATACTAAAAGACCTGAAACTAGATGGTTCAGAACTTCAGGGAGAAACCACCCGCCGCGTACCGACTAGTCCGATAACTATGATTTGACAGTAATTTACCTCTTTTTATTCGCACAGAGGTAAGAAGATTTGGCTTAAACTTATGTAGCTCCTCACGACACAAAGAATATCATCCATGCAGTTACTTAATGGTAGGCTTACTGTAAAAATAGATTCAATTTATCCAACCGCAAAAGTTAATTGATTAGAGACGTATCGAACTGAAGTTCAAGGCATACCTCGAGACGTAGCTCCCTGAGGCCAAATGATTCGGATTTGTAGGCCAAGCTGGTGACCAAAGAGTTGTTCAAGTCACCTCGATCGACCTCGTGGGGGCATGATGACCGGCAACCACAGCCATGACCGGTTGCTATGGCCGGTAATGTCGTGACTGAATTATGTACCTGCTGAGCACTAGCTTACATATGCGAAGTCCAACCTAAAAGAATTTGCGAAATGCTTAATGAGCGCATGGTAATGACCGTTTCCCAAAATTCAGTTGAATTAGAAATGAATTACAAAAGACTGAAGCTCATAAACAACTCAGTCCGAATGAACCATAGCGAAATTTTTAGGATGTTCCCAAAAAACGACACTTAACTTTGGCAATAACTCTTTTGTATATTGAGTTCAGGACGTCATATTTTCGCATAACATTTGCAATGCTTATTGTTAAGGGCGTTTGGTTCCTGCTTGAGTCTGTCAGTCAACCACTGACACACCGCCATCCGTTTCTCCATGTCTTGGGTTCGAGTTTATGGAGCACATCTATTTGGTATGGGTGTCGTTTCAAGTCCTTCATCAGAATTTTGGACAATTCATTCTTTGTCAACTCGAGCTCTTGGCAGCGACGGTGAAGGACGCGACAGCGGCCATGTTGGCTGGAGTTCATTGAGATTTTGGTTCTTCCCGACTGGGGCTAAAGCGTTCAGATTTTTCATCGTTCCATGAACTCTGGGTTTGTGCGTCCAACGGCAAACTGATTATCTGCTGGGAGCATCGCGTCTTTCAAGACCGAAACGATGCGCAAACTCTAAACGGGTGAATTGGGAAGATTTGGTTGTTGCGTATTTTTTAACACAAAATGCCCTTTTCTCGATTGTGAGCCCCATCTTTATCAAGACATAAGCCCGGCACTAATGGACATTTCGGGATAAAAATGCACTGTGGCACGCTCAATGCGCGTAAATTGTTATGTGAAAAAATCACGTGTTTATCTTTAACCTTATTCCCGGTAGATGGGCTGAATCCGCCCCGCCAGGTCTTTTGCTTTCCAGTTCCAGGGTTTTTGATGTGGCTTTACGAAACCTGGTGTCTTTTCTTATGTCTTCTTTCTACGTACTATGACAAAATTTTGGAATTATATTTTGTTCAAGGGCGGAACCAGGCAATCTTTTTGGGAGGCACCTCAGGCTATTTTTGGCCCTGTTGAGGGTAAAAGCAAAAATACTGCCAAAAATAGCGGTTTTGTGCTAGGACTTTAAACTTTATATGGAGGTATAGCTAAATATTTGGGCAAATCACAAATACATTTTCGTTTATCTGGGGTCACTTTACAATGCCAGGTCAAGGTCAAAGGTTTTGTTTTTTTATTTGGTTTTGTATTAATTATTTTGGCGTTTTTTCAAAGAACAAATCCGAAATATATATGACGCACAAGGGTGCCCTCTACTTGTGTACCAAGTTTCAGCTTGATATCAGTTCGGGTCACGGAGCTATGATTTAAAATGTCAGTGCGCGTACCATATACCACATCAGCCGTAAAATGAAATTTTTGGAATAGAGTAAATTCAAATAGTTGAAAACGTACTCAGATAATATTAAATGAAGATGAGATCATTCCAAGTGATTCCAAAGTCACTGAAGGGCATTTAAGATCAAAGGTCATAAGCTGATCTAAAAAACATATGACTGACAGTTTCCCCTTTTTCATATCTCTGGCACCGTCTTTGCTAAAGTTATGCAAGCATTGTAATACGATTTGTACTTATTCAGCATAACATGACTAGCAGAAGCGAAAAAGTGCTTTTAACTTTTTTGTCCATTCATTTGTTGAAAACTAATCCTCTTATTCTTTAAACCCTGTGAACGCCTATGAATTTTCCCCAAATTTCAAATATATGTACCAACATCAAAATCGGTTCATCAACAACGGAGTCATAAGACGTCCAAAAATATCCCCCGATTTTGGCTCTTGCCTCCCTGTATCCACCCCTTTCAAAATTTTGAAAACTTCTTTCTATAAAAATGTAGTTTGCGTCATGGCAAATCGATTGCTGTTTGTTGCGATGAAATCGTGAGCGTGGTTCTCGAAATCTTAGGGGGGCCGAATCCGCCCCCCTGCCGGAATCGGCCGTACCGTCTAGTCCTCCAGGAATAGGGTTTAAATTAGGCCCGTTATTAATAGAAGTACCTGTCACATTTATTTTGCGACACTCTGTAGATCCCGTAAATAGGTATCATACGTCTGCCAATTGTCATCTTATAAAGTGGTACAACAGAGAAAGAGATTTCAAAAGGCAAAAAGCGACGGACCTTAGTGCAGCGTGAGATCATGGCCCTTTGAGTTTCCTTTAGAACTGCGCAAAATGGAGCTGATATAATGTCATATTGGCCATCTGTAGCTCAAATCCGTGGACCTAAAATAGCAGTAAGATATCACATAAATTAAGCTATGATAGGAAATACATGCGTTGCCGACTTTCCAACTGCCATGCATTGCTTGACCGTGAGTACAGGAGCGTTTTCAAAGTTGTCGGTGCCATACCTATTTCTTCGGCAATTTATTCACATACATCATAAAAGTAATGCTTACAGCTATTCAAAGTTGGTAGGCTTGCCGCCAAGTTGATATGGCCGTTGACCCATCTGTCCTAGAGGCTGCTGCACCACGGCCTCGACCAGTCGTCGGTAGCTCAGAAAAGGGAGGAAATGTATCGAAACGGCCATAAAAAACGAGCATCGCTGAGCTTGCGACTCGTTACGGCTCTTCCGAATTCAGACACTCCATTTCGGCGCACTTTCTGTGCTTAGTGAGTGGTGTACACCCCGTCATTGTCAGCAAGGCACCACGATTGTGTCTTCGTGGCATACTCCGTGAGTTTTGGAGATAACATTACATCGATTTGTACCCCTGCGGCGTCAACGGAACTTCATGCCAGACCGAATTCGTGGCCTAAAAAAATGAAAGGGTTTGTGGTATGCTGTGGCTTTACGTCGTCTTGTTACCGAAGCTGACGGGACATTGTCGCTCGGTATGTCTATGAACACAAATGTATGTATATGAACACAAGCCGCCCTCGAGGTGTTTACTGCTCATGTATCCAGGGGCACACTCAGGATTTTTCTAACCGAGGCCGTGGTGAAGGATGCGTGGCGTGTTTAGGAGGTTAGCTCTGCCTACCGTGATTTTTTCCGTCTACATACTTTATCTCTTCCAAAGCGAGGGTGACGAGACTGTGGATCCCTTGAAAGCACCCATGCATTCATATGGAACACCGATCCAGAAACAGGGACGGAAGTACATGCCTCTCATTTTCCGTTGTATGTGACGGATTTCATAACAGTTGTCGAATAATTTTGTCTAGCAAATTTCGCCTTCATGAGTGAACAGTGTCTTTGCATCGTGCCCAACCCTTTACAAATAATGGATTCACGCCTGCTCACGCCCACAGACGTCTATGTCCCGAGTCTTGCCCTACGCCACAGGATCATTGGAGAAACATGCAGCAAAACTGGAACTACCAGGGGCGCCATCTATCACTGGAGCGGAGGTTCCCTTCGATGGCTCCATATGGCGCGCGCACTGGAAAAACTCCGTAGGCTCACCCGACTTACCATGGGAGTTTCGAAGGCATTTTCTCGTTGAAGAATTTCATCATTAACCAGATTTTTGCCGAAAAGACGATGGGGGTACTTTGTAGAATAATGATTGGGCTTTCCAGTGGCGTAAAATGCAACTCGATTCAATGTGCGGAATTCGAAAGAAAAGTTACCGGGTTTGCTGCTACAATGGACGTAATTCGATACAAATGGTGCAGGCAAAGCTGCGCAGGGAATACAAAATATCAGAGCGAGAAGGTCGAGTTGTTTACCAATGCGATTGGCCGGCGTGATGCTGGTGATTAAAACTCATGTCCATTAACACATCTCACTGATTTATACCTTTCTGACATTCCAACCTGTTTTGCCCTCGGACGTAGTCATAGAACAGGAAGAGATCCGTGTAAGCAGTTTCGGTTCCCTGCAGATCCTGTGAAAAGGACGCTGTGGATCAATGCAGTAAGCTGAGCTGGGTGTTGAAAAAATGTTTGCGGTCGATGGGACTGATTAAATTGTATGTAAGAAAAAGTGGTCAACCAGAACAGCTTTTTTATCGAGACCTTTTCATTTCCACTGCGATGACTTATCAGACATTGGGTTGCAAAATAATCTGTTTTTCCCATAATGTATTGCATTAACCAGGGCATCTTGGTGCCACGTCAACAGTAAGATTTTGCCTTTTGGAACATTAAGATTTTGCAACTGTAAGATAAGCTGGGGTCAACAGTAAGATTTTGACCGAGCGCTTACTTCGAGGGAAAATAATCGTAGTAGTGGTTGCATGACGCTTCAAGTGCAATATTGATAAGTACTACTTACGATTTCAGCCGGAAAAACCTGAAACACACATTATTTTCCCCCGAAACAGATTGCGTCGCCACTGGCACGCTAACCACCAGACCCTCGCGTAGGGGTTTTTGACGTTTCTGCGTTAGTTTGTTTACGTGAGATCTCGACGCTGATTGGTCATCGGTCGGACTCAAGGTCCAATCAAGAGTAATAAAAAAGGTTGGGAAAATAACTAATGAGATATAAATTATCTTCAGAATGAAAAAAGTTAGCCGTTGTAATAATAATAATAATCATAATCATAATCATAATAGAATGAATAATAATGATAACAAACAACAATAATAATAAAAAAGTAAAAATATTACAAAGATGGAAAAGTGAAGTTGCAATTTGAAAAATACAAAAAGAAGACAAAAAGGAGTGAAATAAAATATCTCAAAAAAAAATCATGGAACAAAACTAGGAAATATTAGAAAGTAGAATAAAACAATAAATAAAAATTTACCCTAACCTAACAAAGTAACCTAACCAAACCTAACCTAACCTAGCCTAACCTAACCTAACCTAACCTTACCTAACATAGCCTAGCCTAGCCTAGCCTAGCCTAGCCTAGCCTAGCCTAGCCTGGCCTAGTCCTAGCCAAATCTAACCTAACCTAACCTAACCTAACCTAACCTTATCTAACCTAGCCCAGCACAACCCAACCTAGAAACCTAATGTAACCTTCCGAGTATTAAATGTCATATTGTAATAATACTGATATTAAATATCCCAACAATTCTCTAATGCAATAACGTAGTGGAGTAATAATTCAGCAGTTGCTCCAAGTTCAGTTTGTGGCAACAGAATAGAATTTTCATATATATGACGTCATTAATCGCTTGAAGATGTATGCAGGGTCTACACATCCTTGATGTCAATAATCTTAACCTTGGCGGCACTACATTTTCCGCCGCGGAATAATGTTGTTCTCCGCCAGTCGACTGCGGCACGGTATTACTGGGTGGTACGTTATCGTTACGATTTTGTTGTTATTTTTTAGAAAATCAAGTAGTGGGAAGTATGGTTAGAAACAGGATGATACATTCTTTACATTGGTGGCAATTATACAAAGGATTGTTTGCGATTTTGCCGGGCAGAAACTTACCTTTAGCCGATTACCGTTTGAACACAATCACGCAACGTCATTCGGGCATAAGTGATGGATGTACGAAGACCAAAGCCAGGGTCAATAAGGGTCAAGGCCATCAAAGGCCAAGGTCAAACAGCTTGTGATCTGATCCACATTTGTTTTGCAACCTGTCAGTTTGTATGAAATATACCTTCAAAGGCCCTAATAAAAAACAAATAAAAAATAAAATTAGTGTGCGCACACTGATACGCGTACATATACCAGTGCCAGTAAAGGTCAAGATCATTAAAGGTCAAGGTCACATATCTTGCGACCTGACCCAGATTTGTTCTGCGACACATCGATTTGTATGGAATGTGCATTCAAAGACCCTAATAAAAGCACGTGTGCGCACATGGATACGCGTACATAAATACCCGAGTCGTTTCAGGTCAAGGTCATCAAAGGTCAGGGGCAAATGTTTTGTGACCGGGTCCAGATTTGCTTTGCAATATGTCGATTTGCAGGAAATATGCATTCAAAGACCCTAGTACAACACGTTTGGCACGTTGATACATGTGTATACATATATACATATACATACATACATAAATATAAACGCTGGAAGTGACCAAATGTACCGATGTTGGTTACCTTCACGGAAAATATGCCAAAAAGATACATGTTGCGCCCTCATTTACTCTCAAACTGTCCCGTGTTGTTCGAAATCTGATCTGCAAAATATGAAAAACATGACGCCATAGGTCAATGACATGAACTCGACCCAAAATCCCCAGTTCAATACACCAGATCAATGTAAATTGTCGTATTCCACGTATAACGGCCAAAAAAATCCACCCTTTTCTCGTTTCGTTAGAAAAGTTGTACGCAATGGCCCGTATGTGCCCAGAGTGTCCAAAGTTGACCTTTTCCACCCTCTTTGACCTTGAAGATACCGACCTAGGGTCATGAAACTTGCACACAATTTAAATCCGTTGCCGAGATCGGAGGGGGGCACTTTTAGACCCCCCTTTCAGTGCGCGTTAGCGCGAAACCTCCTTCCACTGACGCAGGTTAAAAGTAGAAATTTTTGTGCCCAAAAACTAAATTAACGCTGCATATATGGTGGTGTATGTACATATACACGGATTATTTTTGTGCATTGAGTAAGCATCATCAGTTTTATTCCATGTGTTTGGTGTGAAAAATTTGTGCTGTTTTGGCAACTTAATGCTGCTGCATAACAAAGAAAAACTAATATCCAGGCCTCTTCAGATTGTTAAATTTTGTCGTGTCTCAATTTTTGCTCAGCTTTCTTAGTTGTTATGTTTTTGTTTCCATTGGGACAGTTCAGTGTGTCTTGGGGAAGTGTGTATGATTGAGGTAGATGGGGACACATGACCATATAAATTCCATTCTGCAAGGTTAAATGTTGTGCTGAGCTGTGAATTGCAATGCTAACTGTCATTGCTGAGTCATCCAGAATGGTGGTGGAAAGATTTGTCTAAATGTGGAAACATTATTCCTGGGACAATTTTGTGTGGGAAATAGCTCAAAAATGAATGCATGGCTAAAAGAATTGCATCATTTTTTTAAGGAACCGAGCCATCTTCGAAAGAAAATGTTATGTGTTGGTGTCCAATGGTTTCCGAGTTAATAGGCTCCAAAAACTGTCAGTGGTGGTCGGGCCGGGCTAGGTTACTCAGTTTGATTTTTTGCTGTTAGATGAAGAAAGACTTGTTCGCCTTTGGCCTTGCTCATGATGGGAATGTTTTAATTTCCTATGTGCAATTTTTAGACAGTAATAGTTGGCCATTGGTGGAACTAATGACTTTCCATTGCTGCATCTTGACTAATGAGGGCTGCTGACCTATGGATTGACGTCTAATGCCTTGTATCTGTTTCAGATGACTGGACAGAGAGCCTAGTGATGCATGACGACTGTGCGCTTGTCATTTTCATGACGGAAATCGTGAAAATGTCCCAACTCTATTTTCTTGGAACAATTAGGAATCTTCTTAGTCGCGAACGTTTGTCTGTGCTGCCTCGCGAACAGAATGACACATTTTGTGAGCTAGAGGCCGTTTTTGCGCTCTTCGCAGTGGCAAAGGGCAGCCACGCAGAGATGGACAGCCCGATGATGTGTCCAGGGCCAATGGGGTGGTTGGTGGACTCGTGGCCATCCTGCAGGCGAGGTGGCCGGCACTAGACGTGCGGGCTCTAAATCTCTATGCTCGCCTCCTCACGTTTATTAGAATGAAACACGTGGCAAGCGTGCGCCGTGCCGAGGCCCAAGCCTCAGCATTAGCAATCTGCTACGAGGCGAAGCTTCAGGAAGCGAAGCGTGCTCGCTCGAGGGGAATTGTATCTTTGAATTTCGTGACTAGTGACTGCATATTGCGTCTACGTATGTTTTTGCTTGCGTATTTGCTTGTCCGGTTTAGTTGTCCCGATATGCCGAATACTTTGTATTCGAAAAGAACGCTCAATTTTGTTCTACTTTTCATAAAGAGCTTTGGTTAGTGCGGGAAATGTTGTTGATTACGGAACATAATATACTGGATTGCTTTTTAAAATGTGATTAATTTACAGCAGTATCATGTAGTCACCCGTTGGCATGGCATGATGTAGGGCCATGAATGTAACCATGCAGTCGTGCGTTTGTCTGGGCCCGCTTGTGACTTCGCATAACACGTGTAAATAGAACATGGCTGGATAGGACACAATCGAGAGCCACGGGCAGCATGTCTCAGCGTCTGAAAGTGTTGAACTTTTGAGACGTTTGGATGTATTACACAGTGGCTTCCGAGACTCTAGATAACAACTTGGCTGTCCAACTTTGAAGAGGCAGAATGTTCCGTTGAAATGCCAGCTGTAAGGTGTTTGGCCTGCCAAGTTACTGCGAAGCGCCCCTTTTTTCCAATTCCTTTTCACAGTTCACAAACTGGTCTTTTCCCAGCTATTTTTTTTTTTTTTTTTATTTTTTTTTTTTTTTTTTTTTTTTTGGGGGGGGGGGGGGGGGTTTTTTTTTTTTTTTTCTACCCCTTTTTTTTCTATTTTGGGGGAAAAAGGAAAATGTCTGCCAAAAATAGTGTTTTTAAAACAGAACTTAAAACTTTATATGAATGTATAGCAAAACAGTTGAGCAATATGAAGATACAGTTTTGTTGATGTGAGGTCACTTTACAAGGTCAAGACAAGGTCAAAAGGCAAAATGTGGTTTTATTACAATAATTTCGGCGCTGTTTTTTTCAAATGCCAAACCCGGAACATATATGACGTAGAAAGGTGCCCTCTACATGTGTATTAAGTTTCAGCTTGATATCAGGTCGGGTCACGGAGCTATGACCTGAAATGTCAGTGCGCGTACCCTATATCGCAATAGCCATAAAATGAAATTTTTGAAATAGTGAATTAAAATGATTGAAGACGTTTACAGATAATATTAAATGCACACGAGATCATTCCAAGCGACTCCAAGGTCACTGGAGGTCATTTAAGGTCAAAGGTCACAAGTTGATCTGAAGAATATGACTATGACAGGTCCTCCTTTTTCATGTCCCTGGCACCGCCTGTGCTAACGTTATACAAACATTGTAATGCGATGTTGTACTTTTTAGCATAACATGACCAGCAGAAGCCAAAAAAGCGTTTTTGCCTTTTTGTTCATTCAGTTGTTGAAAAACCAATCCTCTTATTTTTAAAACCTTGTGCACGCCCATAAATTTTTCCAAAATTTCAGATATGTTTACCAGTGGTAAAAATCCTATCCATAATATGTCGATTCATGCCAGTTTCATGGAGATCGGCTTACAAACAACTGGAGTTATAAGAAGTCCAAAAATGCCCCTAATTTTGACTTTTGTACCCTCTGTATCCAACCCTTTTAAAATTTTGAAAATTTCTTTTTATAAAAATGTGGTTAACGTCATGGCAAATCGATTGCCGTTTGTTGCGATGAAATCGGATGAGTAGTTCTCGAGATCTCGGGGGGGAGGGCGAATCCGCCGCCCTGCCGGGAACCGACCATACCGTCTAGCCCTCCGGGAATGGGGCATGTGCCTTCCAAAAACATTGAAATCTTGGGCGATGCAATGTGGCCAGTGTTGATAGAATGCCAAAGGTCAAAACAATGTCACAATACTTTAGCAATGACGAAATCGAGCCAGGTTTGCGTGGTGACAAACCAACTAGCTTGTCACGACACACTTCATGTGATGCACGGAACTTGTTGCGGTGCTTCGAATGATTGTTGAGTGGATTCCTGTATTGTATTGAAAACGATGCTGAGTTGAATGGATTCCTGTATTGCGGTAGTGTGAATGCTGAAGGCTGCAGAGGTTTTCATTCTTGCATGTTGCAAAACACAGGTGCTTCGTTGATGATCTGGTTTCTTCCTCGCCAGCCTTACATACCTTGAAGCCTGTGTGTTGCAGAAGAGTGGATGCACAGTTACAAGGCTCCTGAGCGTATAGGATCAATCCCAGTCTAAAAACCATGATAAGCTGTAAGCGTTAGAGTGGCCAAACATACTTTCGTCTAGGTCACGGATTTTGGTACGGGAATCGTGCTCTGTAGGCCGATGGCTCTGGGCCGCCCCGAACTCTGAACTCTAACGTTAACTCGGTGGTAATGAGTTATGAGGAAATAACTTTATAAATGGTTAGGATCGGAACTTTCCGGGTCTGACGCGCATGGCCCTGATAGTCGAGAGCATAAGCAGAAGATTCTAAAAATGATGGGGGGCTAAATATGTTTTGAGTGCATTCAGCGGTGCACCAGAATTTTCTTAAGCGGGGGGGGGGGGGGGCTCAGAGTAAACTGAAATCGCAGGGAAACCGCCTGCCGGGAAAACGACTTGCAATAGTTTTCACAAAAATGCGGGCCTAAGGGGGGGGCAGGCCCAGGCCCCCTCCTTGGCTACGCCTCTGAGTGCATTTCTTTCCATGCATCACTGACAAGAGTTTGCTAAATCTCAAAATCCTTTGTGGGGGCTGCAGCCCCCATGAGAGATGCAGATTTCCACTCTTGGTCCAGAACGCCGTTAACTAACGCAGCAGTCAACTAGACCTTCTTCCGGACGGAAGCAGAGGCCCCAAAGGAGGGTCGAACCTACGGTTCAGTGAAGGAATCGAACCAGGCGACCCAAGTCCATTCTGCGAGGCCCTCTAAAAATTGTCGGCTCCTGGTCTCTTGACCACTTCTGAGTGTAATCGACAAGAGATCCTCTCTTGGATGGAAGTCGTGGCCCCCTAGCATGGTCCGAACTCTTTTAGGGCAGGCCTGCCGGGTCCATTCCGCGAGACCCCTTAAAAATTGTAAATTCGCGGTCTCCGTGTCACTTGAGTGTATAATTGGTATGAGGCTCTCTTACGGACGGGTGCTGTCCCCCCTCCCCCACCAAGATCCGGACTCTGGTTTAGCGAAGGTCACCTGGGTCCGTTCTGTGGGGTCCGTTGAAAAACTGGGCTCCTGGGATCTGGTTTGCTATTGAGTGAAATCGGTACAAAACCTCCTCTCGGACTTATCTTATTATCTAAATTATTATTATAAATTATTATATCTAATTTATTATTTAACTTATTATTATTATATAATAATTTATAGTTTATTATTATAAATTATTATATCTAAATTATTAATGTATTATCTAAAACCAAAAATAAGACCAGATTCGAGCTTTACTCGTCACAAGCTTTCCAGCGGTGTGCGTATTTTTATCATGCGACCAACCGTTCGTGAGTTGTCACCTTCGTAGGACGAGCTAACCCTGTGCACAAAGGTTTTGCACAAATTTTACGAAGCAGCCGATGGTAACTGCAGAGTGTTTCCAATTAACACCTCAATCTACTCGAGTCGTGAGTTAGAAGGGGGGGGGCAACTGCCTCCCCCCAGTCGGGCATGATCGTAACTGACCGACGGTCGTGCGCGGGTTAATTCTGTGAAAGCACCCTGAAAATTGTTAGGTCCTGGCTTACGAACGACTTATGAGTTACGAGGCGAACTTACGCTTAAAAAGCGTAAGTTTGCAATCTGGTCATTTTTTGGGTGCAACCGTGTACGAGGCCCCTACCGGAAGAAATCTGAGGCCCCTGACCAAATAAAACTTAACTAACATGCACGCCATGTGCCTATCCTCTCGTCATGTGATTATAACCACGTTTTCCTTTTGTTCTTTTTTAGCGTGTTCGTCGCTCTTAAACCCATTTTATTTTTTACTCAGCTCCTTACGAGGCCCCAAGCCCATTAATGAGGGGCAGGGCAGTAGCATATAGTTCTGCGCCGAATTCATCGCAATTGGAAGCGCAGCTGCCCCATGCTCCCCAGGGACGTAGCCAAGGGGCCATGCCCCCCCCCCCCCAAGCCAAGCGGTCTACATTAGATATAGAGCGATTTTGCATGGATTCGTAATAACAATTAACTACGTAATAGCGTCTTCCACCCCCTCCCCCCCGGTCGATGACCTATCACAGATACTCAGCCTCTGAATGTACTTTCCGAACCACCTACGGCCAGCGTCTTCCACTCCCCCCTCCCCTCTCCCGGTCAACGACTCCGCTGGCCTACCTTCTATAGACCCAGGAAACCCTAGTGACAAATTTGGCATTGCCCCCCTCCCCCAAGGAAATCCTGGCTACGTGCCTGCTGCTCCCCACCCTCCCCCTCTTCCGCCGCCCTTGCCCTTTGATGCGACAGAGGCCTCCTCACTGCTGTATGAGTTCCCCTTGAAGTTAAAAGAGGCACCCTTGTGTAACACTGAAAACATTTTCACCTGCGTAGGACGAGTTAACCCTGTGTACAAAGGTTTTGCACAAATTTTACGAAATAGCCGATGGTAACTGCAGAGTGTTTCCAATTAACACCTCAATTTACTCGGCAGTGATAAGAAAAATACCGGCCTCGAGTGTTGTCCCTGCCGCGCCGAGTTCAAACCCGCGCGTTACGAGTGCCGCGTTTGGCTCGTAGAGTGGGAGTAGATTACCCGCCGGCATGTCCGCTTACCATTTGTAAGCGGGTGAATGACCCGATGTTTTCGGGCGGATTTTGGTGCGCACAGTGCCGCAAAGGCACCATGTTTTTGAGTGATGAGACGCACGTGAGTTGTGAGGTACTTTCGATTGATTCGCGTAGTGATCGTCAGATAACCTGTGTAAGTAGAACAGCCTGTTGAGTTGACAGATCATAAGCTGTCATTAAAACTATTGTTCCGAAAGTGTTGACGCTGTGTTTGACGTAGGCGCTTGCTGAACTGTGCAAAGCAATGCTTTCATTGTGCCCACCTTGGGCTCGTTACAAATGCCGTACATTTTCCGACATGGCTACGTAGTGCTCTTCATATGAAAGTTGAATTGTGGCCTTGATTCTGCCATTTTATAAAGCATTCCATGTTTATTTAGATGTGCATTCACAATGTACTCATTCTGTTGCAGCATTGCATTGAAATGGTAATGTATTGGTTGTGGCGTGATGGTCACATATTAGCCAGACTGACGCAAGATATAATAACAAAACGGGACGGGAGTAGTTTTGGCAACGCAGACGAGTCTTGAACGCATTTATTGGTGTCTTTGATGCTGAAGTTGAGTGATGATAACGCAAGCTGGTGGAACATGGACCTGCTCCATTTATACACTGAAAACATTTTTACCTGATGACGACGAGTAAACCCAAAATTTGCTGGCTGGCCAACACGCAGGCGTTTTTGACACTCAGGGCAGTGGTAAATATACCCATTGCGATAAAGGTTCCTCGCCGCCACTGGAGGATTCACGGCCCGCTGTGGACGTGTTCACCCGCTGCCTATTACGACAGAACCTCGTGTTAATCGTTTCGCTTACTCCATATTTCCGTGCTACTCGTTGTCGTCACACGCTACAGCGTAGTCAATGCTGAACGCACACCCGGTGGTATCGAGTAAACCAAAAGCCTTTACCCGTATTTTGGGGGTCATTTTAAAGTCATCTGACACGTCGTGGACGGGTAACGTACTCGTTCCTAACGTATAAATGGAGCAGTCCGCGGTCCGCCCGCTTGCGTTATCATCGCCCAACGGCAACATCATAAAACTACGAATACATACATTCAAGACTCGACTCGTTGCCAAAACTACTGTCCAGTTTTGTTACTGTATTATGCATCACTTTGTCTAATATGTCACCATCACGCCACAACCATTACATCACTGTTTCAATGCAATATTGCAACAGAACGAGTACAGTATGAATGCAAATCTAAATAAACATGGGATGCTTTATAAAATGGCAGAATCAAGGCCATAATTTAACTTCATATGAAGAGCACTACGTAGCCACATTGGAAAATGTGCGGCGTTTGTGACGGGCCCAAGATTAGCACAATGAAAGCACTGCTTTGCACACTTGAGCAAGCGCTTACGTCAAACACAGCGTCAACACTTTCGTAACAATAGTTTTGGTGACAGCTTTTGATGCTGTCAACTCAACAGGCTGTTCTACTTACGCAGGTTACCGGACGATCAAGACTCGAATCAATCGGAAGCACCTCGCAACTCACTCGCGTTTTATCACTCAAAAACGTGGCGCCTTTGCAGCATCGTGCACGCCAAAATCCACCCGACTACATCGGGTCATTCACACGCTGATAAATGGTGAGCGGACATGCCGGCGGGTAATTTACTCCCATTCCACGAGTCACTCGTAAGGCGTGGGTTTGCACTCGGCGCGGCAGGGACAACAGCACTCGAGTCCGGTATTTTTCTTATCCCTGTCGAGTAGATTCAGGTGTTAATTGGAAATACTCTGCAGTTACCTTCGGCTGCTTCGTAACATTTATGCAGAACTTTGTACATAGGGTTAACTCGTCTCACGCAAGTGAAAATGTTTTCAGTGTGCGTCAGAAACGAGTACGTTACCCGACCACGACGTGTCAGATGGTTTCTAAATGGTCCCCAAATACGGGTAAAGGCTTTCGGTTTACTCGATACCACCGGGTATCGATACCACAGCGTTGACTGCACTGTAGCGGGTGACGACAACGAGTAGCACGGAAACGTGGAGTAAGCGGAACGATTAACATGAGATTCTGTCGTGAACGCAGCGGGTAAACACGTGCACCGCGGGGCGTTAATCCGCCAATGACGGGTGAAGAACCCTTATGAAATGGATACATTTACGACTGCTATGGGTGTCAAAAACGTGTGCGTGTTGGCCAACCTGCAAATTTTGGGTTTACTCATCGTCATCAGGCAAAAATGTTTTCATTGTAGGACGGCCCTGCAAATGATACGATTCTTTTTTAGGGTATGGGAGGCAGGCACGTTGCCAGGATTTTCCTCGGGGGGGGGGCAAATGTCAAATTTTGTCATAGGCCACAGGCATATGACGAGGTTTACAAGAAAAGGCAGCAATTTTAGGCAATTTACCTCATGTTTGATGCACAGAAAAACATATAATGTTTGTTTTTGCGACATATATATGACCACTACTCCGTACTGATGCGAAATCGCCATATATCTAGTGGAGACCGCTTGGCTCAGGGGGTGGGGGACATGACCCCTATGGCCCCCCTTTGGCTACGTCCCTGATGGGAAGCTACCTCAGCACTTTTTGGTGGAGGCCCCCTTGGACTAAGGGACCTCCTTAGGGTGGGGAGGTGTTCAATCCGCCTCCTTCCTCGGCCGATTCGTGGCCACGTGCCTGGCTACTGACCTAACTACGGAAGGTAGCCAACTAGTGAATACTGGTGAGAGTCAAGCCGCAGAATCAACTATTTCATCACGACATTGACTAAAGGCTCAGTACGGTTGCTTCTGCTGCACAGCTTTTCACCATATACTGACGGGCGTAGCCATTTTGACTGCAGGAAAACATTCTGCGTTCTGTATAAAAACCCTTTCCTTAAAGATTCAATTTCTTTGTGTTTATGAAAAAGCCTGTCAGTTCTGCGTACAACATTTCCTCATGCGTATTCGGGGAAAAATCCCCTTCATGACTTAATTTAGCGCCGAATAAAGCCCTGCAAAAGTCCTATGTTATGTCTATGGAGTTATTTTCCCGCGCTTGAGAGCTGGAGTCGTAAACGACTTTGAGTAGGGCACCTCCGGAGACAGATGGCGCAACCTTATCTGTAAGAACGTTGGGAACTACTAAGTCCTGTACCAAACACTAGATGTCCCTAATAATCAACAACCTTTGTTATCAATTGTTCTCTTAAGGACCGCGAATCCGTTCATTGCGCAGCATCTCCACCTACCGCAGAGTTCTGATCCCGTGTCGTGTGAGGAAAGCGCTTAAACAACAGCTCCGATCACCACCACCATCGTCCGTGGTGAGCGTGTGCGCCTATCTCGGTCGCGCCGCCGCGTGGTGTCGCCGCCGCGTGGTGCGGCCGCCGCGACGCTCAGTCGTCCACGCTCGGTCGCGGCGAGGGGTCGACACTCCGAGACGAGGCGAGGAGAGGCTCGGCGCGCGCCGGGCCACTGCATCAGCATGGCCGCCCCATGGTGCCTGGTCCTGCTGCTGGCGAGCGACGTGACGGGCTTCAATCTGGAGCCGCGCATCCCCAAGGCCGGGGTGAAGGATGTGTGACATGTTTAGCAAGCCAGCTCCGCATCCGTGATTTTTTCCTCCGCCAAAGGGGGAGTGCCGAGACCGCGGGTTCCTTGGAAGCACCCTTGCATTCATATGGAGCACGAATCCAGAGAGAGAGGGACAGGAGCCCGTGCCTCGCATTTTCCGTTGTATGCGACGGATTTCATAAAAATTATCAAACAATCTTACCTTGTAAATTTCGTTCTCCATGAGTGAAACGTGATCTTCGCATCGGAACCCACCCCCTACAAATAATGGATCCACGCCTGCTCACGCCCATACACGTCTATGTCCCGCGTCCTGTCCTACGCCCCAGGATCATTGAGGGAAGGAACAGCAAAATTGGAACTACTAAGTCCTGTACCGGACACTAGATGTCCCTAATAATCAACAACCTTTGTTTATAAATTGTTCTCTTGAGGACCGCGAATCCGTTCATTGCGCAGCATCTCCACCTACCGCAGAGTTCAAGTCCCGTGTCGTGTGAGAAAAGCGCTAAACAACAGCTCCGATCACCACCCCCATCGTCCGTGTGAGCGTGCGCGCCTCCCGTCTGCCGCCGCCGCGCGGCCGCGCCGCCGCGTGGTGCCGCCGCCGCGCCGCTCAGTCGGCCACGCTCGGTCGCGGCGAGGGGTCGGCACGCCGAGACCAGGCGAGGAGAGGCTCGGCGCGCGCCGGGCCGCTGCATCAGCATGGCCGCCCCGTGGTGCCTGGTCCTGCTGCTGGCGAGCGGCGTGACGGGCTTCAATTTGGAACCGCGCATCCCCGTTATCAAGAACGGGTTGCAGAAGGAGTCGTTCTTCGGCTTCTCCGTGGCCCTGCACCAGACGTTCGTCGAGCGATTCGACGGCAGGACGGACCGGCAGAACTGGTGAGTGGCGCACCTGAGAGCCGCAGACGGCTGCCGAGCCCCGGCTGTCCGGCCGGCGGGCCGTGCTGTGGCTTACGTCGCGAGCCGGACCGTCGCGCGCGTTACTCCACCGCCGGCAGGCGCGCACCTGCGAGGCGCGGCGGCCGAAAAAGCCTGTTCGCGTGACGCCGCCACTTGTTTTGCTCTCGTTTGTCAAGCGATGACTGCGAAACGCACGCAGTCGGCGTGTTTGGCCGCCGGGTGACGGTAGCGTGGGACGCGCGCGGGCCGCGTGGGCCGCGTGGGCCGCGTCCGTACGCCGCTCGCCGCATGCGTTCGACATTGGTAATTTGGCGCCGAACCGCTTCCGCTCCTGAAAGGGCCACACGCGTGAGTTAATGCGAGCCGTCGTTTTTTTCATGCGGGCATCATCATACAGCCGGTTGGTAATTACAGGCACATCCAGCGTCGCATGAAGCGTAATTGAGTTTCCGTAATTAAGAGGGTCCATGTACGGCGGTTACCGTCAGTGTATTTCACGCGCATCCGTCGCGTCTGCGCTGGCCTAGCGCGATGGATCCGCACAGGTGTGTCTCTCTCAAGGCCATGTGCGCTGTGCCGGCCCGGGCTGCTGCTTACCGGGCCGGCCGGGCCGGGTCGGCCGGCCGGGCTCGGCGAGAGTTGATCTCTCGCGCGCCGATAACCGCCGGGCGCGCTCAATTAACGGCAGCGGCGCCGGGTACGGCCGCCGGCGGCGGCGGCGGCGGCGGCGGCGGCAGCAGCCCGCGGCTGGCCGGGCCGTCGTGAGACCGCGGCTGTCACCGCGCCTGGCCGGCGTCCTCCCACGGCCGTCGCCGGCCGCCCGCCGCCCGCCCCGCCAGGTGACGGCTCTCCGCCGCCGGCCGGCGCCGGAGGACGCCGCCGCCGGCCGGCCGCGCCGCCGGCCGCGTGTTCACGGCGTGGGGTCGGCGTCGAACCGGCAGGACGGCCGGCAGGACGCAGGACCTGCCGCCGATGGCTCGCCGTCGGCTCACCTGGCCGCCGGCCGGATCAAGGTCACGCGGCCGTTACGTCACCGGCGCCGCCCGCGGCCGCTCAGCTGCGGCCGTTCCAGGCAGGATGAGGCGGTTTTCCCTGGAATCCGTGACCGAGCGCGCTCAAAGGGCTAGCCGCTGATCAGGCATGCCTCACCTGAAGTGGTGACTTCACAGGCGCGTGATGCGGCGGTTTTTACGTGAAAACGGCCGACCCGAGGCATTCATGGCGCACGAGGTCGTTGCGGTTGTACGAGAGGTGAGCTGTTTCACGCCGGTGCCATTAGTCAGGCTTATCTGTTTACTTGGTCTCCTGGGGCTAGGCAGACCAGAAGAGATGACAGATTATTTTTTTTCGTTGACGAATGCAGCCTCCATCCAGATGCAGCGTGCTGCGCTGTGACGATCCTCGTACGTCAAAAATTCTGTTGGCGGCGGTCTTTCCAGCCATTTAGCAGCTCGGTCATCTAAATCAGTTCTCGTGCGTGCGCTTTTTGCTCGCCTCCTGCCGAGATACGATCAAGATGAGCTGGCGTTTATCTGCCATCTTCGACTGCAGGTCGTAAATAGGATTTTCATCCGGGTGGTGTGCGTAGCCGTGAACGCCCCTCGTAAACTGGACGCCCCGCTCTGTCCCCGGACCACCACGCCTCGCCCTGGTCAGCACTGGCGGAGGGAACTCGAAGCTCGAAAATGGAGAAATACCATCAGCACCGTGCGGCCAGAGATGCTTCAGTATATCACACACAAACGCCTCAGTTCCCCTGAGCTCGGTGACCACGTGTGGTCCGTCGCCAACGCCTGCCGCGTTCATTAAGACCGTCTCGCTTCGACGCGCCTGCCGGCGATTGGCGCGCCTCCGCGACGTCCGGGGCCCTGCAGGAGGAACGGCAGTGACCGCGAGAGGAGGCAGCGCCTGTCGCCTGCCCGCACAGCCGTGTCTGGCTCTGCCGGTGGTCCCTGCTGCCTCGTGCCGGGCCCGGCGCCGGTTTTCACTTCCCGGGCCGCTGTTTGAACAGTTACTGGCCACTTTCGGCGGCGGGACGGGACGGCTTCGCCCGCGCTGGCTGCCTCGCGGGTGGTGGGTCCCGGAAAAAGACGGCCGGCTTGTCAGTTCTCGTCCCGCTAAGTCGTCGGCAGCGTCCGTTCTCCGTCGCTGAAGGGAGCCAGAGGACCACCCTTGCCGCTCCGGTATGTGTGCCGGTTCCCCTGTCCTCTCCGCACGGTCCGGGAGAATGCCGTGACGTCAGAGCGGGCGCTGGCGGCGCCGAGCAGCGGCGGGGCCTGACGACGGCGTCGAGCGGCCCGGCGCAGCGCGGCGATGCTGGGCATCTTGATTGGACGGTCTGGAGGCGGCCAACGTCGGTCTCACATGCCGCGACCGCTGGCTGTTTTGTTTGAGCGCGGGAGCGGCGATTATCCGGCCGGGGAACAGGCCATTGCTGCCAAATGCCGCGTAACAAGCCAGCGTTGCTGGGTGCCAGCGGCCCGGTGGCGGATTTCAGGGGTGAAAAGGGCAGTGTCCCCACTTTTGAGGGTCAGAACACAAGTTCAGCTTTGCTATTTAACGTGGCTTTGAGTAACAGGAGAATACTTAGAACATTCCTGGAATTCTAACGAGTCGGAATCTTGAAGTTATTTTAGGCATAAATATTTTATATTGTTTCACGACCCCTGTAGGTTTACATTTTTGACTTTCAACCACGTTCGCTTCTGTCGTATTGGCCAGCTGTGATCGCCAGTGAAGCAGGCCCAGCCTCAGCCAGGCCTGCTGAACGCCCCCTCCCTCCTCGCCTTCGCCCTCTGCGCTCGCCAGCCGGCCGGCGTCGCCTCTAACCGATCTGCGCTGTTGACAGCAGGCCTCTTTGACGGGGATTATGTTGCCGTTTTTCTGCGCGGCAGCTCGCGAGGATCCCACTTGATTCGTTTTGCATAATCGCCCGGGGCCGGCGGCCGCCCGCTGGCGGCGGCCCGACGCTCCGCCACGGCCGGCGCCCACGCTCTGATCAGCGCCCTGGAATGTGGGCGGAGGGCGCCGCCCGCCGCCGCCGCCGCCGACGCCCGCCGCTGGCTTCTTACGCATGCATGAGCCGGCGGCGGCCGGGCCCCTCAGCCGCCTCTTTCGGCCCACTTAATGCATAGCTCCGGACGCCGGGCGGCGCGTTCCGCTTCATTTCGCCTCAGACACACGGACGGGGCTCGGCCGTGAAGTGGTGCGGCCTGACCAGCGACCGGCCGCTGCTGAGGTATGGCGCCTCCTGCGAGTTTTTTGCGAGCGTGTACGTTGTGGGTCCTAATGTTTATTTAACAGTCCTTTGTGGACTCTTCCCACGCTCGGCCATTCAGAACTTCATTACGAGCCAAGCCGGGCCCCTGAAAGAGACGCATCTCGCCGCGCCGCCAGATCAGGTATCTCCCGCCCGTCCCCGATGTCATCGCCTCGGGCGCGCGCCGGCCGGAACCACGAGACGCGTGCCGGTCGCGGGGGCGATTTATGGCGCGCGCGTGGGGCCGGCGGCGATTTGTGACGCGTAAACGCGCACCTGATCGCGGCCAGACGGGGCGCCGCGCTGCACGCGTGCCAAGGCAAATGGCCGTTAAATGGCGGCGGAGCGTCGCTGGCCGACATCTCCCGGCGGTCCGCAGCTTCTGGTCGGCCCGTCGCCCGAGCCGCCCGAGCCGGTAATCGATTACGCACCGCCGAGGCGGCTTCCGGCGCGAGATTGCTCATCGGCGGCAAACATTCCGACGGCGCTCTATTGTGCATCACGGCGCCCGCCGAGGAGGCCGACGCCGCAGGGCGCTGCTCCGTCAGCGGCTCCGGCGAGTCAGAAGCTTAGGAAGCCGCCGGCGAAGGGCGGCGTCGTCACCGTGTCCGGCCGGCCGTCTCTGATAGCGGGCATCTGCGCCGGCGACAGGATGTTGACGCTGCGTCTGTCGCCGCTGACGGAGCTGCGAGGCCGCGGGCGTCGGCGCCTGGAACCCCGGCCGCGCTGCTGGTGTGCCGTCCCTCCACCGTGACCTCTCCGACACCGCAGGAGCGATGGACGGCTGCGTGCTCCCGGCGGCCCTCCTGCTTCTTCGTCCAGGCTTGTTCGGAAGGTCGCGATCGTGTTCTGCCGATAGCACGCCGTTGAGAGCCGTGCCACGCTGACGGAGAACGCCGCCCGTTCGTCGCCGCTGTCGACTCTGCGGTCGCCCAGTCGACGGGCACCGGCTCCGGCTCCGGCGGCAGTCGACGGGTACCGGCTCCGGCCCCGGCGGCAGTCGACGGGTACCGGCTCCGGCTCCGGCGGCAGTCGACGGGTACCGGCTCCGGCTCCGGCGGCAGTCGACGGGTACGGGCTCCGGCTCCGGCGGCAGTCGACGGGTACCGGCTCCGGCTCCGGCGGCAGTCGACGGGTACCGGCTCCGGCTCCGGCGGCAGTCGACGGGTACCGGCTCCGGCTCCGACGGCAATCGACGGGTACCGGCTCCCGCTCCGGCGGCAGTCGACGGGTACCGGCTCCGGCGGCCGGCGTCTCGGCGGCCGCGGCCGGCGGCCAGTCGGCAGGGACCCCGTCGGCCTCCCCCGTAAAAAGCGGACCCCAGTGTCGGGCATGTGTCAGCCGTTGACGCGTCGCCGCCGCGAAACAAATAGACCCGGCCGCGGGCGTGTTTCCTGACCCCTCCCGGGGGAAGACCGAGTGACAGGGGCCCGCGCAGGCCGCCGAGGGGGGGGGGGCGAGCATAAACACACAAACTGACCCACTGGCACCGGCGATAAACCGGCTAAATGACAGCAGCGAACAATGCGTCGTAAGCCAGCTTGATTGCTTCATCGTGCGGGGCATTGTGGCGGCCGGCGCCGGCCGCGCGCCGTGCACTAATGGATATGGGCCGGCCGCGCGGGATGTTGCTGTCGAGCGTTTGCGGGCGGTCGTCATCAGCCAGGCGGCCTCTAATGCGACCACTCCGGCCCGGATGACGGACGGAACGGGACAATGGCTCGGCGCGCGGCCCGCCCGGGCGCAGTGCCGCTTCGGCGCGAGCATGACCGCAGGCGACGCGCCTCACCGAACGCGGGCCGGGCATGAACACAGGCGGCATGCAGTCGTCGGTGAATCACGTTTTCGTGAGCGGTGGCCGAGGATTTGGACGTGGATAGCATCGCCCGTGCGGGCGATCTTGTCCGCTTGTTGGTGGTTGCGGATCGCGATGGCTAATCCGCTGTTGCATGCCCGTGTTTGGGCGCGGTGCCGAGTGTCCGGGACCCTAAGTCGGAAGTGGACGCGGCGTTGTTTTCTGAGCGCGGCGTGCGGCGGGCCGCTGTCAGCTCGAGCCGACAGGCACCGTCACGTTGTTTTCCGCCCGGGCGGTGCGGTCGCACGGTCGGCGGCGCACGTGAAGTGCTGCCCGGTTTAGGCACGGCTGCGGTCCCGCGGCGGCGGCGGTGGTGGCGGTGGCCACTCCTGGATTGCTCGGGACAAAGACGGCCTCCCGGCGAGGAGTACCACGCCGTCGCCATGCGACGCCCGCGACGCCCGGCGCCTCCTGGCCATGCTGGGAGCTAGACGAAGGTGACGAGTCGCGCTGTACGGACAGGTTGCCACCTGGGACGCCTGGACCCTTGGGCGACATATTCCGCCAACATGGCAAATGGCGACTCAAAATGAGTGGTTCTTTCTGTTTCGGCTATACGTCGGACTGAACGATTTTTGGGCCGTAGCACATTTGAGATCGAGAAGACTCAAAAGCTGACTCCGTCTCCCGTTGACCGGCTCGTGCCCGCTTTGAATTATGTGAGAGGCAGGTCTTTAAAAGCCGACAGACCGGTCGATTAAGAACGAGCCGTTGTGAGCCGATGCGGACACCAGAGGTTGTTTTCTGGTTGACACCGACATGATAAATGTTATGAATGACGTATTCAAAATATAGGTTTGACTAGTTTGCCGTTTCTTTGTGGCAATCGAACATGGCTGGAAGTGCTGAAAATTATAGCAGGTGAGGGAGCCTGACTAGGATGTCAGACCGCTTTCTTTCCTGGCGATGTCATAGGTCTAATGTTAAGATGTGTGACAGATGGGGAGGGGTGGTCTACACTCTCCCAGCCCCTCAGGATCTGCAGTTATACGTCTGATACGATGTGGAAATTTATTGGACCAAAATTGAAAAATAATGTCCAGGTTTCACGCGCAAAGAGTTATAAAAGTTATTTCAATTTGCCACGAGTTTGTTTACGTATAACTAATATGTTTTTATCTCCTGGTGTGTTCTACTCCTTGTCCTCCTCGGCTGCGTTTTATCCCCCTCCTCCTCCCCGTCCCCGCGGCGTCTGCTGGACCGAGCTCCTTTGAGCTCGGCTCAGCTCCACTGCAGACTGGATCGAGCTGCAGTCGGCGGCCGAACGAGGTTAAGTAGGTCACTCAACTCCGGCGCGGATCGTGCCACGTCAAATGTCGACGCCTGCGTCCTGCCGGGAGGGGGGATGCAGCGCCGCTGGTCCGCAGTGGGTGGAACTTGACGTCTCCCCTCCCCCGCCTCTCCGATTACGCCGGTGTGTAACGGGATACGGCGGTGTAACGGCTCGAAATGTGCGTGGGCGTTGCACTGTAACGCACCGGTCGGTGGTCGCGAGTGCCGCATGGCTGTATTTCCTGCGCGCTTAAGGTCTCTGACAGGACAACACTCGGGGATTTTTCCGTGATCACAGCCGGTGTCTCGGCTCGCGGGCTCTGAGCCGCCGCCCGTGCACGCTTCGGGAGCTGGTCGGCGGTGCATTGTTTCAGTCTGCGTCTGCGGGGTCTCATTAAACAGCCGGACCCTGTCCGAACGGACGGCATTACACCGCTCCAAACGAGATGAATCGATTCGCCCGTCGGCGCCGCTTGATGGATCGGCCCAGCGCCGGTATGGCGATTGCAGTGATTCGATAAGTGGAGCCGCGGCGGCGGTGGGAACTGCGTGCAGTGCAATCACGCCGCTCACCTGTCACCGGAACGCAGCCGCGCCGCTTTTGCGACCGTGCCGTTTCCGCCCCCTCCCCTCCCCCCTGCAGGAGCCGGCCGGCCGCGCCATTTTGTCACTCTGCACGATGGCGCGACCGGGCTGCAATTAGGTCGCGCGAATTACTCGCGCGAAAGTGTGTTGACCCGTTTGGTTGGTTCATTTCAGTGCATGAGTTGTTAGGGTAACGTGTCCGTCAGTTGACGTTGAGTTACCGTTTCGCATTCAGGCGTTGCTTGGAAAAACAAACATCGTTGTCCTCAACCGAGGACTCTTGTCCCAGACCTAGCTCGAAGGGTCAGGCACGTAGTCAGGATTTTCCTTAGGGGGGGGGGCAAATGTCAAATTTTGTCATATACCACTGGCATATGACGAAGCTTGTCAGGAAGAAGCAAGAATTTCACGTTATTGACCTCATTTTTAACCCACAGGAATACATATAATGTTTGTTTTCGCAAGTTTTACATGATGAGTATTCCATATTCGTGCAAAATTGTTATGTATCTAATGTAGACGGCTTGGCTTGGGGGGGGGGGCATGGTCCCCATGCCCCCCCCCCTTGGCTACGTCCTTGCGAACGGAATATGGTGAACTGTGTGGTGTTGTTTCCCTAACAGCTCCCTAATCTTACTTTAAAGCTGCTCCTGCGCTCTGCATTTGTATCTTGTCAGAATTTGCATTTTTACTTTTGAATTACGCCTTTGGTTCCTTGAAATACGTGCCATCATTTTTTTTTTCATAACAGAGCTCTCCTGATTCTAAAGCCATCGGCTACTCATGCCTCCTCTCCACTGAATGCTCACTTCTCCTTCGGATAGCTGTTTGCTCTCCCTCGCCCACTTCAGTCGCACTCATAGGAGCTTTAACTGGCTCTCCGGAATACCATGTCCTCTCTGTTCCCTTCACTTCCTCCCCAGATGTCAGTCTTCAGCCTTTTGGCCCGAAACTGGGGCCTCGGGCCGCCCTCATAAACATTGGCACGGCGCCACTAGCGGGAGGGAGTGGGTTACGCGGACCGTTTGTTACGTTCGGCTGGTGAACGTTGGCCCAGGCTGAAAGCCAACCACAATCAAACCCGCCAACCGCGACTTCCTCCACACCTGCTGCGCTGTGCATCTCGCTGTCTGCGCTACGGGAGGCGCTTTGTACGCCAGCAGCTTGATTCGCTGGGGCACGGTTTGGTTGAGGCGCTTTTAGCGTGCGTCGTCCATTTGCAGCCACACGGCTTACCGGTATTCGACCCAGTCTCGTGACGCACGTGATTCGATGGGCCCGTGAAAGCAACGCTGTTCGGCGTTCGAGCTAGGCCGGGTCGGGCAGTTAGTCCAGTGAGGGCAGTTAATCCAGTGAGGTGACCAGACACTTAGTCTGGTCATGATTTGAAGTCAGCCCCACCCGAGGTCCTAGTCAGTCCCGCCCGCGGCCCAAAAGTCTGTCCGGCCCGTGGTCCTGAAGCCGGTCCAGGGCGGACCCGTGAAGTCAGTCCTGTCTGGGCTCCTGAAATCCAGGCTCTTGGGCCGTCCAGTGAGGAGTCCTGAAACCACTCCAGTTCGCAGTCTCCGGTCCGGATTCCTGTAGTCCATTTGGTCCGTTGGTCCGTGGTCAGGCGGTCCTGGCCTGACGTCGGTCCGATTCGGAGTCCCTAAAGTGAGTCCGGTCCGGAGTCCCGTAGTGAGCTCGGTGCCTGCCGGAGCCGGCGCCCGGTCCAGCCGGGCGCCGGCCGCCGCCCACTGGAGCGGTGCCGACCTGGACTGGCAGGGGCCCAGACCGGTCTCGGCCGGGCCGGGCCAGAAATACCGCCGACCGTCTGGAGCTGACGCCTCGCCTCCAGCGGCACCGAGCCGTGTTTACCCCCGCCCCCGTCCCCACCCTCACAGCCACAACCACGACCACCAGCAGCCAGTCCGACCAGAACCGACCAGGGCCGACCCGACCCGACTGGTTCCCGGTGCCTGCTGCTGTCCTTGGTGTGCAGCCGTGCCGTCTGTTCGTCGTTAGCGATGGGTACCGTCTGGCGTGCTGCTCTCGCCGACTGTCGGGCTACCTTCATCCCACTCGGCGTGATGGCCGATCCAGCTGGGTAGGCTAATGCCAGGACTACGGGCTCGACCTGGTCGACTTCAAGACTGATGGTGGTCGTGAACTTGAAGTTTATGGACCCTGGGGCGAGAGCGGACGCCCATTTTAGTTATGCCAGGCTGCATGTCGTGCGAGACCTTGTAATGAAAGTACGTTCCGTGAGGTCCGCAAGACATTTGGGCTGTTCCGTGAGACTTGGATGACACTGCGTGTCCTGCGGGCGGCTGGCGTTTTCACTCCGACCTTGGCTGGGCAGTGCTTTAAACGCGATGACATGGCTGCACTGGCGCCAACGAATCCGGGCACTCTCCCGTGACTGTCCGGCTGGTGAGTGGTGCGAGCACTTTCGGTTTCTGGTCGAATCTTGCCATGTGCCTGTCAGAAACACATCCCATATAACTGATGGAGGAATGTTTTGCGCCTAATGGACTGTGGAACGCTTAATACACGGTCTGGCACTGACAGAACCTTATCGTTTACGGCCCAATTGCTTTATTGCAGTGGCGCCTCATGCGGATCGGCCTTTATATGCGCAATGCAGGTGCAATTCAAACGTACGTCGTGTAACTGGGTGTGACGGAATAATGACTAAAGCCCATAGCTTGCACGGCTCCTTACATGGCTGTGCGGCCGTTGACCGGCTGACGTATCGCGGATCTCTGCCGGTCCGTTGAGAGCACGTTCCGCCGACCGCCTGCCGGAACATCAGCGTCCGTCTGGGGGGCGGGCGGCGCTGACCGTTGGCCCACCGCTGCAGCCGGCCGCTGATCGCCGCCGTAAGTACTGGCCGTTTGGCGGCGCTGGCCGGCGTCGGGCCTCGCGGCGGCCGGCCCCGGCCCCGGTCCGACCAGCGCGGCGGAGTCGGCGTGTTCCAGCGACGGGGTCTCTGACGTAGGAGTCGAGATAACTGGACCCTGGAGTAGGCAGGAGTCCGGCCACATCGCGCCAGGACTCGTGGTGCAATGCGGCCCTCTCTTGTTGGCTTGGTCGTGATTGGAGGCCGTTGGGGGGGGGGCTCAAAGGCGGCTCGATTGCTGTGGTCATTTTGGCCGGGGCTGGAGCCACTGGTGCACGTTTGGTACAAATGAGTGGAACCGAGTCGTGTTTCGGCGGTCGGGTTTTATTAAACCGTTGCGGTGTGTCCGTTCGTTGCTGCGGTACGCGCTTTCAGCGTCCGTGAAGGCGCCCGCCCGACTGTTTCCGACGTGACCGAAGCGGCGTATCGGCGGAGACTGACGGCGGTGCTTTCTGCGGTGCGCGCCGTCGCGTCGTCCCGGTCAGGCGGTCTGATCGAATGATCCGGCCAGCGTGGGCGGCGTCCCGGCGCGTTTTGTGCCATTATCTGGCGCCGCGCCGCGCGACGGCCCTGTAAAATCCCTGTGCTCCGCCGCCGCCGCCCGCGCCGCCTCCGCCTCCGCCGGGCGGCGGGCTGCGGCGAGCAGGAGGCACAGCTGGCGGCCGCCGCAGGGCCCGCCTGACGTCATGGCCGGCCCGGCCGCGTCTCGCCGCCCGCCGCCGACCGCAGGCAGCCTCCCGCGGCGTCCCGCCACAGTGACGTCACCGCCGGGCCCGGTCTGGCGGCGGTGACCGCGGCATGTCGGCTTAATTTGTGCTTTGCACTGTGTCGGCGTGACATATTTTGCTTTTGTTCAGGAGTAAACATGTCAACTCTTGCCGCTGAAGGGGTTGCCTGCAGCTGCACCGAACGGTTACGCCTTGTCTCCTGGAAATGAGCTCGTCACGGCCATGAAGTCGTCCTCCTCCCTCCTTGTCCTTGTCTCTGCTGACCACGGCCTCTCGAAGCTGGCCGGGGCAGCGCCGGACGACGGGTCAGGGGCTAAAGGTCATCAAACTCTGTCGCTGGGCGACCGGTGCCGGAGATGAACAGTAGCTGACTGATGCCGTCGCGGAACCGCAGAGTCACCTATCTATCAACGTTATTGATGAGGTTCGGAGATGAAAAGGCGGGTTCCGGCTTTCCTCACGTCAGCTGATGCCGTGCTGATTTAATGATATTGGCAGTGGCTAGAGGTTTTTCCCGTTGTCACTTCTCCACGGGAGGGGTTCCAGGCATTCGACTTTTTGCGACCAGGACCGGGGGAATTTATTAACATGAACGGGTTCCTGGGAGGTGAACAAGTGACCCTTTTGTTCAGCCTAACATCCTTTCCCCATTCATTTCTGAAAGAACCGTAAAGTTCATGTCATCGGAAGTGCAGGGCACGCGACGAATGGCACGCTCAGCCCCAATGAAAGGTCTTAAATTGGCCCAACTCAGTCTTGCTACGCTGCGGGATGCCATGGACATGGGATCCATCAACAAACGAATAAACACGACTGCATGATGCTTCGTCAGTCACACCCGTGAGTACTCCGCAGTGGGTCCTCTGCGTACCTCCCCAAAGTTAATTATCATACCTAACATCACAATTATCACCACTATCACCACTGCATTGGCCAGCTGTCTGCGGCGGCGGCGGCGGACGGCACGCCGCGTCTGCCGCCGCAGGTATAATTGCCGCCGCCGCCGATCGCCTGCGGCGGTATGTGCGGGCCGCCGGCGCGGCTGACAGCGCCCGCGGCTATTACCCGGCCGATGATGGATCCCGGCTCGCGTACGCCGGGCCCGCGCCGCGCCGGGTCACTCCCCCCCCCTCCAGGGAGACGCGGCGGGCTCATCGGAAACCTGTCGGTCCGGTTGGCACGGCTGGCCGGCCGTCGGGCCGCCGCCGGACCCGGACCCGCGCGGCTCGGACCCGGCGACCCGCTACCCGGCGACCCGCGACCCGGCGACCTCCGGGCCCGCAGGCTACAAACGCGAACCGACGGAGCGGAAGGCGGCCGCCGCGCCGCGTTTCGGAGAAGTGCGCTCTGATTGACTCAAATGGCCGCATCTCGATGCAAACTGGCTCATTCTTCTGCGTAACGCCCGGCCGAGCTCGACAATCAATAACCGGCCATCCAATTTGTATTCTCCGCCGGCCGGCGAGCAGTGAGCACCGCCGTCGCCTGCTGCGGCGCCGCGTGCCGACCGCAGAATGACCTCCGCTGGAGGCTGCGGGTGGGCTGCCAGCTCGCCGAGGAGCTGCCAGGCAAGAAGCGGGATATCCGGGTATGGGAGCTGAGGCAGCACGCCGGCGAGTGTTTGTTTTTCTGCTCTTTCGACGTTTCTGATACGTGCCATTTTCGGCTTTTCGACGTTGCTGATTGTTCGTAAGATCTGCCAGCAGATGACGATCACCCAAACTCACGTTATTGCAAATGCTGGGCTCCGTCCAATATCAACGAGATGGGCATTTGGTTAGCATTTTTATGGTCATGTCGAGTAGCTGTTTGATGTGCGGGCGTGTTCCACTTCATAATGCATGCCGTCCGCTGCCGGTCTGAATATCTCAGCAGGATGAGCTGGGTCGGCCGGCGGCGCTGCGTGGCCGTCGGCCGTCGTCGGCGCCGACGAGAGATCGTCGCCGCCGACGCGGGCTGGGCGGGCGGCCGCACCGCTCCCGAAAATATGGCCCGGCATTGATCCGTGCGGTCGACCCGGCCAACGGCCCCGCCCCCCGCTCCGGCCCGGAGGGGAGGGGGGGGGTGAGATGACGGCCGCCCGCGGGCCGGCTGACGCGCGACGGCGCCTGGGCGGCCTCCGGGCGGCGGAGACACCGGCCAGCGTCGGCTGATGATGCCTTTTTGTCGGCGGACAACATTCCTGCGAGGAACGGAGCGGCTTTACGGCGCGCGCGGCGTGCCGTCCAATAATCTCTCTCCCGGCCAAGCACAATGGGACCAATTTGGAGGCAAAAGGTTAGTCGTGTATCGGGCGTTTACGGTTGGGTTTTTCTGCCGGCGGGCGCGGCGTCGCCGCCGAACCGTTCGGCAGCCGGCTATGTCGGAGCCCGTCGGGCGCGGGAAAATCCGAGCCTGGAGAAACATGGCGCCGCCAATTATGCGGCCTAATTGGCGTTTGGTGCGGCGGCCCGATTGTATCGGCGTCGACAGCTGCCGTGGACACGGCGGGCCGCGAACGCCCGCTGTCATGGGACAAACCGTTCACTTCCTGCCTCACGGCGCAGCGCCGAGCACCGGCCGCAGGTTACGTGCCCCCCTCGCAGCCTGTTGATCGGGTATAGCCGCGCTAATCGGATTTAAATCTCTGCGAACTGGCGGAAAAGCGGCCGTCCGTTCTGCAAACCGGACGCGGCGTGGCGGTCCCGGCGCGACGCGGCGTTCCCGGCGCGGCGCCGACGAGCGCGCCGCACACGCACCGTTTGATCGTGGACGGGCGTCTAATCCGGCGTATGTTAATCAGCGTTGTTTTTGTTGTCGGCCTGTGTCGGCCAGCGAATTTGAAGAGCCGGAGACGACGTCTGGCCGCTTCCTGGCGCTAGTCAATCATCATTACATCGCGCTTAAAAAGCTGGCCGCGCGGCATCTGTTTACCATAATGGCGAGCGGCGCTCTGGCGTGCAGGGCTGGCGGGCGGGGCGCGGAAGAGGCGTGTCTGAGGCCATGTCCGGCCCGGCGCGGCCCACGCCGCGTCTCCATTTGCCTCATTAGACGGCCGGGCGGACCCATGTAACGGCCTCAGACGCTCTAATCAGTCCCCACGCCACTCTCTGGAGCCGCGGTGGGCGTGACGTCCCCCCCCCGTCGGGTGTCGCGGGGGGGTAGGAGTCGCCCCTGTCGGACGCGTAGCGGCACGCACGGCCGCTGGTGAACCGCACCGACCACGTAGCCGCAGAACCCCGGAATCACGCACGTGTGCGGACCGGCCGCGAAAAAGCGGGTCGGAGCCCAGCGGGCGCCGCCGCATCCGCGGGAACCGGTCCTCAGCGTCGCCGGCCGACCGAACGTGTCGGCGACGACGGCCGGACGGACGTCGTGTGGGGAAGAACGCGCCGCGACCGCTCGTGCGTGACCGCCCAAAGAAACTGGCCCCGCCGGCCCGCGCGCCAAGCCGACGCCTTTCGCCGTCCGCGTGACATTTGGCCGGCGTGCGGCGACCTGAATGCGTGGCCCTTTGAACGCGCCGACACCGCAAGGCTGCCCGCATTGAACCATGTCCTCGTTGCGGTGAGCTCGCTGGAACTGTCAGTGCGGTTTGATGTGCATCATAAGGGTCGTGATGCGACCTAGCGTTTCACAAACAGCGAAAGAAAACACAGATGCTGTCGTTCGGCGCATTACATCATCGTGGCGCAAACGGGACGCGTCGTTTGCGGCCGTCTGTAGGCCGCCGGTTTCCGTTTCAGCGAGTCGAAACCGGGTCGACGAGCGGTCACCGTTCCTGGAAGCCGGCCCGGCGGTGGTCATGGGCAGTTTCATGACGTCACCGCTCTCGGTCTCGACGGCCGGACAGCTGCAGCTGCAGGCCGCGGCACCGAGCGAACCAGTGACGTCATCGCGGGCTGGCGGTTTGCGGCGAGCGGGTCAGCGGCGAGGCCGGGACGCTTTGCATGCGCGTCGCCGGCGCCGCCGCTCTCCTAACATGGCCCTGCCCGCCGGCCGCCGTGGAGAGAGAGCACTTACGCGCGCTGACAGACGCCGTCCTGCGCCCGGATCACTTTCCTCGGCCGCTCGCTACAGGTTTTTTGCATTTACCGGGCGTCTCGTCGGCTTTCCTTGTCATGTTCCCCGTTCGCTAAACAATGTCCCATTCTCTGGTCGAGGCGCGCGACCCGGCAAGAAAAACGCCCCGTTGCCATGGCGATCTCGCGCCGCCCGCGTCGGCACAACAATTGCGTACGTGAGCCGTTCTCAATGAGGGCGGTCTGCGCCGCCTTTGCCGTCCGGTCGAGTCAGTTTCACTGTTTTTAAATGTCACGTCAGGCTGCGGCCTGAGTGCTGGCCAAACCCTCGTTTTTGCTGTCTCGGAATCTGTCGCATTCAGCACACCGTCTGCGCCAAAGTTGGCCCTATTTGTGGAAGGTCTCTCGGCGTCGTTTTTTTCTCGGAGCAGGGATCATGAGGCATCCCGGGCAAAGCTAGTTCGCAACCGTCCGTTTCAATGCGGGCATTTTTGGACTTGTCAAGGCAAAACGGGCCGCAATACTCTATCGTCTTTCCTCACTCGTGGACGGAATCGACGAAGATAACCGAACATCTAAGTGTCTGGATTCTCTACCAATACCTACTGGTAGTGTAAAGGGCAACCTTCACAGAAGCTACGCGCCAATCCTACGATGTTTCACTTTGTGCGCAAACTGCGGCTCCGTTGCGAAGCAGATCCACTTGGCAAACGAGTCAGATAGCGCTCTCATCAGAATTCTATGCGTCTCTCCACCTCTGGACTTCAGAACCACTGGCACGGTCAACCTTGGGCCACATGTCCGGCGTGGGTGAGATGATCGGTCAGTTCAGGGCCGGCCCGGCGCCCGGTCGGCACACGCCCGTTTCGCGGCGCGGCCGGCGCCTCAAAGCGGCCCCGCCTGACCCGGTGACCCCGGGGCGGCGCGCGTGCGGCCGGGGTCAGAGGTGAGCCTGCCGGCGGCGGCCGGCCGGCGGTCAGCGGCTCTGAGGCGCCGGCGGCCGCCGGCCGCCACCCGGGCAGCTTTCTCTCAGCAGCGGCGGCCGCCCGCCCTAAACGCCCTGCCGGACACCGCGGGGCGCGGCTGGGCGCCGGTAAAAACAGCCGTGTCGCCTCTCGCCCATTGATTTCTCATTACCGCGCGTGCAAGTGGGCCCGCGGCCGCCCTTCGGCGGGTGTGGACCGGCTGTGACGCGCCAGTGGAAGGCTGATGAGACAGGACGGAGGAGGGTCATCAGCGCTCGTTCCGGCCGCCGCCGCGTGTGCTTTGTGCCCGGGCAAAGGGGTGGAAAGGGGGAATCAATCTATTTCTGCCCCATTCACGCCGTGATTCGCAGATGGGGTGGTATTATCTGTCATCTGCTGATGCGGTGATGCGCCTCCCACCCTAGCACGCTCAGGGGAGGGGTTGCTAATTGGTGCATTGTGGAGGCAAAAGTGTTGCGGCGGGTGGTTCGTAGCGTTAGCGCATCTGGTATTTGAATTAATTAAGCGGCGTTCGCGGTAATATCGGTTTGTGAATGACGAGCCCCTGACGTTCGGCATGATGAATTTGACAGCCGTCAGCTGGACGCACATCGACGCCACATAACTTTGCCGAATCTCTGCCAGATGGAGATACGCGTTTCCATCACGCGTCTCCCCGTTAAGTCTCTGTGACGAGACCTCGGGTTACGCACCTCCTGTCTGCGGGTTTTGCCGGTCGTCTCGCTGAAATGAAGATGTCCCGCCTCCGCAGTGCCCCATCAAGCCGTGATGAATAATCGTTGCATAAATGCGACAACCCGACGGCACCCTCTGAAGCGTGCCACTCGAGCGTAAGAGTGCATGTGGGTGGAAGCGCCGTGCAGAGGGCGGGAAACAGGTTATCAAAACAGCTCGTCACCGCAGCGGCGGCGGCGGCGGCGGCCGAACGGCGTGGGGCCCGCCGCCGAGCCGGCCGCCGCCTTTTTACGGGGTCCCTCTCCGCGCCGGCAATGGCCGTCTTATCCACCCCATCAGGCGCGTTAGCGGCCGGCCGTCTCTTCAGTCGCCGCGGCCGCGGCCGCTGCCGCCGCCGGCCGGCGTGCTGTTTACACGGGCGGCGTGTGTGCGCACGGTGCCTGTAACTGGGCGCCGTGTGGACACACCGCCGCTGGGCATGGGAAACCGGCCGATCGCCGGCCCGCCGCCGCCGCCGCCGCCGCCGCTCGGGTGATGGGTCCTCAGGCGATCCGGCACATTCCGCGGCAGTGGGGTGTCGGTTAAGGCCGGCGGAGACGAGGCGTTAGGCGTGGGGCGGGAACGGCTGGCGGCTGGCTACAGTATTGAAGCGAAGGGCTTTGGGTGTTTGAGAGAACGTCCACGGTGGGTAATAAATCATCTTGCGCGGATGGAAAGGCAGTCGTTTGATTAATAACACATCTGGCTTCTTTCACAAGGGATTAAAGGGGAGACACCGTGACGTAGCTTTTTGTGACAGCGCTATCAAACATCAAAACTTTCTTTTTGTGGCAAAGCGAAGTTTCGGGGACTGATGGTTCTTCTTCCATTATAGATTTGATTGGATAGCAGGAGCTTTCACCGGCGCGCTACGCCATCCCGATCCCCAGGCTTTTCGGCGATTTGTCACCGTGACTGCTGGCTCTGGGGGACCATTCTGGCGCCGCTGGTTACGGCTTTATCTGTCCCCGGCCCGACACGGCACATTGGCGCCTGAATGTCGCTCCTTTCCGGGCGCCGGGGGCAGTACAAGGCCGCCCGCCGGGGGCGCCGCCGTCGACGGTCAAGGCCCCTGTCGTCGTCGACGGGCACGCGCCGGGCGCACCGTCCGGGGCGGCGTCACACAGAGCGGCGCGCGCCGTCGGCACTGGCTGACCGACTGGCCGGAAGTGTAATTGCCGGGGGCTGCGAGGGGTCGGCCTGCTTATTGATGGAGCCGAGTGGGCATCGGAGGGGGCCCGGTTTAATGGAAAGTCAATACCGACCGCGGCACCGACTCTCAGCTGTTTGATCTGAGCCCCGTTTGAAGGTGAGCGCATTCAACGGACGGCGATTGGCGTCATTAGGACAGTTATCGGCACGCCGCGCCGCCTAATTAAAGGCCGAGTCTCCGCTCTTGGAGCGGTATCGGCCGAGATCGGCGACATTCTTTCCGGGTCGCCGGCCGGCGGGCGCACTGTCTTTGTGCCGGCCCGGCCGCTGCCGTGATGGTATCGGGCTGCCGGGCCCGGTCGGCGGGCGTCGGCCGCCGCCGCTGCAGGACGGCCGCCCGGCGTCCGCCCCGGCGACCTGTCCGCCCCGCCCCACTCGATTACGCCGGCACGCTGCAGCCGCCACCGACCGTCTCTCGGTCTATTTGTCCGTCTGTCTGTGTATCTGTATGACTGGCGGTTTGGGGCTACGTGCCTGTCCTGTAATTCTTCAACTCGCCGTCTTCTTCTAGTCTCTCTTTCTTCCGTTTCTTCTGTTTCCTGTCTTTCTTCCGTTCCGTTCCTTCCGTTTCTTTTTTTCTCTCTTCCCCCTTTCACTATCTTCCACTGTCTTCCACCCTTTTTGTCTGCCCTTCCGTCCATAATTCTATATTTCTTTGGCCCTCGTCCTCTTTTCCCTCTATCCTCTTTGGCTCCTCCGTGTTTCCTCTTGCAAATCCCGCTGCCTCCGCGCTGCTCATTTATCGAGATTACGGCCCCTGTATTTCGTTTGCATGCCAGAAACGCTTCGTCGCTACGCTCTCGGCACGTCACCGCCGTGCAAGTCGACCTCGCGTGTTATCCCACCGTATCATCAGTCGACGAGCTCATATTTCGACACGGTCCAGGAGCGGAAATCAGCCAGGGGACGACACTCCTCAATCAGGAGGTTATAAATGGCCTCCGAAGACGCGAGGAGCGAGCGGCCGCCAACGTTCGCTGTTGGCGACCGGCGCTTGCCCGCTGCTGCTGCAGAGATCGCTGTCGCGTTAGCGGCGCGTTCAGTCATCCTTTCGACGCCAGCTCGGGCAACATGTGGTCTTCAGCGCCGTCATCGATTTGGTGGGCTGTTTTAGGCACTAATCTCTGCACGCGCCTGCAGATCCCCTCCACAAATGATGTTGCCTCTAAGGGTGACGCCAACAAGAAACAGGAGCCGTTGGCAAGCACGCAGTGGTGCTGTTGGTGCCAGCACCTCGCTTCAGGGGGGAGCGGAGTCACTCATTTTGTGATATATGTTTTACGCTATAGGTCTCTCTTAGCTCTGGACGGGCAACCAGAAAGAAACAGACATCTGCAATAGATTGGCAAGAGATGTCAACATCTGCGCGTTTTCTTTCGTTTTTAAATGCTGCTTTTAAACGTGGCGTTTTAAATGTTCGGTTTTTATCGCACTGGTTCTTCCTCATCTCCGAGGCCGTCAGCTGTACTCACATCTCCGCTCGCTTATGCCAGGTTGTTCCTACCTCTTTTTGGGAGAGAAAGGGATCTGGTCCCATTCATTTCTGATAGCTGCTACGCCTTAACTCTCTTACCCCTTTAAACCTGGCTCTGGTGCCCCCTGGTTTAAAAGGGTAAAACGGATGTACATCTTGCCTCCTCCCCATAAAGCCGATCCTACCTCCCCGCCTCTTCGTGACGTCGACAATTACCGCTGCTACGACCCGCCTGGCACCTCCTATTCGCAGGTGCGTCTGCTGTCCACCTGCCGTCGCTGGGTGCCGCGCCTGCTGGCGCCCGCTCTGTTTTCAGCCGATTTAAAATAAGGCTGTTTATTTGACTGGGCAGCCGTTCAGCCGAGGTGATTCAGCTGCCAGGATTAGCGGAGTCGGCGGCGGCGCGGCGGCGCGCGCCGCCGCCGCGCCGGCTGCGCGCCGGAAACAGCGCCGGCGTCGGCCGCCCAGCGTTCGACAGACGCTGCGATCGGTTTCCGGTCCGTGGGCGGGCCGCGCCACGTAGCGGGACTGTGGTCGGTGCCGCCTGGCCGCGGCCCGCTGGGCTATCGGGTGAACGAGCCGCGGCCGCCAACGGAATACACTCGGAAGGCTTTGTAGGCGCGTCTGTGTGGGTAAAACGCTGCGTCTGGGAAGAGGAAGTCGTCTTTCTGCGAAGCTCGGGAACCGCGGCTGTCGCGGCCCTTTGAAAACGGTCGTGGCGGAGATAAAAGACGGCACATCTGGGTCACCGTGGCCCTTATCTCGGCTGGGCATCGACGCCAGGGCCTTTGCCCCGGCCCGTGCCAGCGCCGGGCATTGTTACCGTCCCCACGGACAGTTCATTCTCGCGTCTTTACAGAGAAACGGCGAGGCAGCGCCGCATTCCAGGCCGGTTTGAGCCGTCCGCGTGGAGACCCTGCCCGCCGGATTTGGACTCGCCCTCCTGCCGACTGCCGCACGCCGACTTTGATGACCCCTGTCCCCTCCCTCCGCCCTCGTGCACCCGACCAGGCCACCCTGCCGGCTCCAGACGTTCAGCAAGTCACTCTCCTGAAGCCCCTGCAGGCGGCGGAGCTCCCCGGCCGACCGCCGCCGCCAGATCTCCCACCGGTTTGCATCATGCATATCGTAATCAGCGCGCCGAGTATTGCACGCATCACGTCGTCGGCTGCGGCCTTGGCCGTCTTCTCTCTCGCGCCAGGGACAATGCACGCCGGGCAGCGGGCAGCGGGCAGCGGGCAGCGGGCAGCGAGCAGTGGAGACAGGCAGCGGCGTGACTCAGGCGGGCAGGCCTCGAATCGGGCCGACCGGCGCGCCGTCAGCGCCGCTCTCGCCGCGCGCGCACCATATATGTCCCGAGTGAGTGCTGCCGACCGGCGGCGGCGCTCAACGTTCTGGGGAAGCCGGACCAGCTCTGCACGGCCTTCCCGCGGCCGGCCGCGGCGCCGCATTCCCGACCGCTGACGGGGCGTGTTCTCATGCCCATGTTTGTTATTTCTCGGGTCGCGTTTCGCGCGGCCCTTTCCGCTTTTTGCGCTCGTATTTCGGCGCGCCGGCTCGTGTGCGGCCGCTGGTGCGGAAACTGAGGCGCGGTCCGGTGCGTACGTGCCGGCCGCTGAGTCGGCGTGAGGCCGCCGGCGCCGGCCGGCGGCGCTGCACCGCGCACCCATGCGCTGCTGCGCTGGCGCACTGCGCCGCGCCGGCTCGGGCTGGGCGGATCCTGTGTCGGCGGAGTTGCGACACGGCTGCGGCGGCCGCCGCGCTGTCGACACCCGTATCGTCTGACGTGGGCGTCCCCGGCCGGACGGACGGACGCCGCCGTTCCGGCGTCGGTCCCGCCAGCCATCACCGCCTCGGGCGCCGCCAGCTGGCTTCAGCTCGCTGTGTCAGCCCGGACGGGCGCGGCCGCCCTCTGACAACGGGGAACGCGCCGGATCCTTGACGCCGGCACCCGACACTGACGTCAACCGTCAGCGCCGCGCGCGGGCCCGGCGCGTCGTTACCGACGATTTACCGAACGTGGCGGATCGTCGATGGCCTGCGTCGCGGCCGACGGGCGGGGAGCAGACCGCAGCACGACGTCGATGAGCGCCGACCTTGGCGAAGGCAGGCTTCGTTCCGGCTCGTTTCTGGCGGAATTTGCTGGTCATCACCGCATCGCGGCCCTCGAGGCCTCGCGGGTCGTCTCCAACGCCGCTAGGCTGCCGGGACGGTTACCGTCGTCAGATGCGCGCGCAGACAATGGTGAAAGTATGGGCGGGTTGCAGCGGTGCCGCAGCGGCAATCAGAACGACGGGCCGCGCGCTACACCGTTGTCACACAATGCCGGCCGTAAAACTGTCCGATCAACCCGCTGGAGCCCAAATGGATTTTATCACAGTGGGCTCCTTTCCCGGCTTGTTTTCGGAGGATTTCATTCTGTGGGTGAATTTATTGGCCCAATCAATCCAGAAAATAATGGCCACACGTTCGATAACGAATATTGGTCGAATTGCCTTTGCGCAGGGAATGCTGATGAGGCTATGAGAAATCGACTGCAGGGGAGTGGGAACTATCACACTGTGTGCTTGGACTATCACTTGTTGGCGCATTAGTGGATTGAGCCGGCCGGCACGGCGGACGCGGATGGATAGAGACAGCACTCCGCGTATTCGGTACGTCCATCCGTCATTCGCGGGACGGTGGAGCGTCAGGAGGGTGAGGGGGTGTCAGTTATCTCTGGCGTCAGGTCAACTGACGGCGACGGACGCCGGCGCTGGGGCAGGTTGAGCAAACACCTCCGCCGAGCGCCTGATGCGGCACCTGCTGCGGCAGATCGGCAGGCGGCGACCGGGCGCCTTGGAACGCTTCCACGCCCGCCAGAGGCCAAATCAGATTAGCGCGGGGTGGCGGGGACACGACACCTGCCCGAGCCGAGCCGACGGCAGGGTCGTGGCATGTTGATGGTTTCCTGCGCGCCGGGCGGCGCCAGCAGCTGACACCGCCGCGATGACGTCACAAAACGACCTGCAACGCGAGTGCGGAATCCGCGGGGCGCGCCCCGGCTGGGCCCGCTGCCCACCGCGCCGGCGGTGTGCGGCGTCTCCGCTCGCCGAGACGGCCGACGGACGGCTTGTCGCATCGTCGAGTCGACGAGGCCCGGCCGGCGGCACGCGGAGCGCGCCGTTTTTGCCGCCGGCGGCGAGCGTGGCGCGCCGCGCCGCTCGTGACCGGGCCCGGCGGGCGGCGGCGGCGGCGGCCCGCGCCGCCGCGGCCGCCGTGACCTTGTGCGGAGGACGCCATATGTTGGCCACGACCGCGGCCGCCGCCGCCAGGCTGCGGGCGATGCGCCACTGCCGCCTCATCTCGCTGGGCTGCGGGCTCGCGCCGCCGGCGGCTGCCCAGCATCATAGCCCGCGGCCTGTCGGATTGGGGGCGACCGGCGGTGACTGAGCCGGCGCCGGCCTCCGCGGCGCGTTAGCATCGGACGGTCGGCCGCGCGGACGCCGGCCGGTGCGCCACCCACCGGCAGCGGTGATCTGTCTGCCGGCCGAGGCCGGAGGGAGGTCCGGACGGCTGCAGCGGCGGCTGTGTCCGCTGTTTGGAGGGAGCGACTCTCAGGGGACTGTTGGACGGTCTGCGACGCGCGTCAACACGCCGCAACTCCCGCCTTGTTTTGTAAACCCTGTCGGGAGTTACCGGGCCGTGATTGCTCGCTTTGAGCGCTGCAGCGAGCGCGCAAACACTCGGCGAATCGGCCACGTGATTTGTTGCGCTCTCCTGGTGGTGATTAGCGCGCGGCTGCGGCGAGCGCGGCGCTCTGCTCGCGTCGCGGCGCCGAGGCGCGGCTGCGATAAACAAACAGGCTGCGCGGCGGCGTAACAACAGGCGGCCTGCTGTCGACGCGGCTGCAGCTGGCTGCGGCCCTCCGCTCTCGGATCGTCCGGGCGGGGGCGGGGGCGGGGGCAGGCCGTGGGTCGCGTCTGGACGCGCGGCCGGCGCCGAACGGCGGCACTGGCGCGGCGCCAGCCGGCCGCGTCAGCTCACATGGAACCGGTCCGCTTGACTCACGGCTCGCGGCCGGCCGCGGCTGCCGTCCGGTCCGCTCTCTGATCTGCAGACGCCGTCTCCCGCCGAGCCGGCGCAGGCGCAGCCGAGACAGCCGCCGGCGGACGGCTGCGGCAGCGACGGCCGTCCGCTGGTCGTCTCCCCACCGTGTGGCAGGCATCGCCTTCACCCGGCCACGCGCGGCCGCTCCGAGTCCGCCTTCACCTCGCCGTACGGTCGGTCTGGTCCGTCACTCCGACGTAAGGACGGCCGGAGTCGCCTTCACCCTATCGCGCGGCCGCTCGCTGACCGGCCAGCCGGCCTGTACCAAGGCGTCAGCACCGACCCCACGCGCCCGCACGCAGCCGGGATCATCACGTGCGCACTATCAATCGGCCAGAGAGGCGGCAAAAGAGCCAATTCGAAATGATTTGAAATGTCGGGCTGGCCTATATATGGCAGCGGGGCGACTGCGGGCCCGGCCGGCCGCCGGCCCATATAAGGCGGCGATTGGCTCACAGGCCAGTATAGATATGCCGGGACCGGTTTTAGGCTGCGACGTGGGGTGCCGGGGCGACCTTGGCCCCGCGAACGTGCCCGGCCGCCGGCCGCCGGCGGTAACGACCGGCCGGGCGCGTCAGGAGGACAGGCGTCCCCTCGGGCGCTGGACGCTCCCCGGGGGTCGCCGCCGCCGAGCGGCACCGCTCGCCGGCCGAGACACGCGGACGGCGGGGAAATTCAGGACTCAGGTGCGCGGGTCGCGTGGGCGGGCTATTTTCGACGCTGGCCGTGCGTAGGCCTTCCAGCGCGGCTGAGTCACGGGCGAGGCGGGCGCGGCCGACGTCCGCCCGAGTGAGCCGTCTGCGCGGCGATCGCCGCGGTCGCCGCTTGTTTACCCGTTTGTCGTGGCGCCGCGTGGCGCCGACGGACCGCCGCCGGCAAAAACCTAACGACCGCGTGATTTGTGGACGATAGCGGGCGGCGCGCGCGCGGCCTCCTCGTTACGGGCACGTCCCGAAATACCGGCCGACCCGGCCAGCCGGCCGGCTCCGGCGGCGGCGGCTCGCGCGCTGGAAGGCTGACGTCAGCGCGGCGTCATCCGACACCGGACGGCGACCGCTCTCCGGCGCTCGGTAGCCTGGTCACGCCGCGCTTCGGCCGGCCAGGCGCACCTCACCCGGGAACACCTCACCGCCGGCGAGAACACATCACCGGCGACGAGGGATGTCTCACCACCGGCGAGGGTTAATTCCAACAGGGATCGGAGAACACCTCACCAACGTCGAGGGACACTCACCAGGGGCACGTCCAAACCGGGACAGCACGGGACGGTGGTGTGAACACGGCTGCGAGTTGATTTTGGCTGTTCAGACATTTAGCGCTTTGCGATGCGAAGATGTGATTATTATGCAGATGTGAAGGTGACTGACGTGCAGCGTCGTCGTAAAACCAGCCTCTCGATGTGCGACCGACCTCGTTATTTTCGCGGTCTGGTGAACCTGGGTAGGCCCAGAATAGCCGTCTTGGCGCTTGTCCCACTGGGTTTCGTGGCGCGCACATTTCAGGGCACCTGCATGGGTTTCCGAGACGCCATATGTTTTCGTTTGTCTCGATTTTACAAATGGACTCTTTTTGCGGTTCATCATTTTGTTCCAGTCAGTCCAGAGTTGCCCCGTTGTGTACCTGCGCCCAATGCACCACGGCGTATCGTTTGTGTCATGATTTATCTCGATGCATGTCATGTGCCCGTGCCTGTTTCGTTTGCTCTGTCGTCCCGCCACATCGCGACATTTCCCTGAATTGGCGATCTGGCCGGGCCAGCTGACTGCCGCGGCCCGTTGTGTCCCGACATTGTCCTGACATCTCTCTGACATCTCCGCGACATCTCCCTGACGTCTCCCTACCGTCTCTGTGACCCGGTGACCTGACAGGGGTCAGGTGAGCACCGCGCCCGGCGCCCCAGATGCAGTGACGTCTGTCTGCCGCCAGCTGTTCGGCGCCCCCTCCCCCCGCCCACTGGTGGTTTATGACGCAACGGGCGCGATAAGCCTGTCGGCGCCCGGGGGGTGTGGGGCAAGTTTTTTATCTGCCGCAGCGCACTGCGCCCTGGCCATGTGGTGTAATGGTACGTGCTCGGCCGCAGTCACGTCCGCTGGCGGCCGCCGGCCGGGCTGCGGCGTTCGTCTGGCTGGTCCGCTGAACCCTGGCCGCGTCCAGGCCGGCCGGAGCTGCTCGCTGGACGGCCGAGCGGTGTCCGCACGCGGCGGCTGCCGCCGTCCGTTAAGTGCTCTCGGCTGACCGCGTGTTTATTTATCGGGCTTTTTCGAGGGTTTGTTTTTACGCTGGTGCGTTGGCGGCTTCGCGAGCTGGATGGAGGGGCTGCCTGAGTCCCGTCCGGTGCACATTGTGAAATGCACTTCCCTTCTGGTCTCCTTTAGAGGAACTTACTGTACGTCTTCTGTTGTTTAGACATGCCGAAAGTCAAGGATGAATGGCCGGGAACAGGTGTTAACAAAGCGCACTCAGCGTAAATCTGGGCTCACATTACAGCAAACCGAATGGTATCTTGGACTACATGGCAGGAAACAAATCGGATTGAACCAATCAGATGGGATGAGCTACGTTCGGTTTGAGGGGAGGAGCCGTCTTGTTTCAGGGAACAACAGAATCACCACGCGCTTTCTCTTCATTGTTCCTTTCTTGTTGTGGTGAATGCAGGGACAGAGCGTCATTAGCAATAAACAATCCTACAGAGTGGACAGGCGGGCAGGAGCGGCCCGCTCCGCCCACCAGTAACCACGTGACCGGCTTTTCTCCGTCGCACCGCGTGCCGGAGACTGCCCGGACTGACCAGTGGAAGGCGATTCCCATCGAGCGATTCAATGTTTGGCGGAGGCGGCCGCCTGGTGCGCCTCCCAATTACGGCGGTGCCAGGAGCGGCGCTGGTCGACGATTTAGCGGCACGCTCTCCGCCCAGGCCGGACGGTCGGAGCGGCTCGCCGGTGAGCGGTCCCTCGCGCTGCCCGAGCTGGCCGCCAGCGGCTGACGGGGACGGGCGGCCGCCGAAAAACGGCCCCGCTCGGCCCACCTGAATGGCGGCCCGGCTCGTATTTCTGCCGGCGGTGATTTGTTTTAGCGGAGCCGGGCGCGGTCGGCGCGCAGGGACCCTCCGCGGGGGGCAGTTTCGCGGGCGGCGGCTCCGAGCCGCCGACGAGGTGGGGGATCGGCCGGGTAGCGTGGCGGTCGCGCCGCCGCCGACGCGGCCGACACCACCAAGACAGAGACGGAGTCGTCGAAATCGACGGGAGGCTGGCAGCCGCGGCGTCCAGCTGGCACTTAGCGGTATTGGATGGCACTGTCGGGCGTGGCGTCGTTTCGGCAGATTAGGGTGTCTGTCAAAGGCGCCTACCCGTCATTGTCTGTAGAGATGTTGTGATGGCCCAGGAACCGGGATGTCGTCGTTATTTGGCCACCTTACGTGGACCAATACCGGTGTCATCCACCGGTAAGATTCCTGAGATTGTCACATAAACCGTGACCAAAGTCGCAATCAGTACGCCTGGAACTCAAAACCCTTCGCCGCATGTTCTCACGATTCACTCTTGTCGCTTAGACCATCTGGCCACGACACACAATGATTCAAATCATCGGAGCCAAATATTCACAAAGTAATTCCCGGAGACGCCCTCTGGTAGAGGCTGTCCAAATCATTGGCGTCACCAGAAACGATTTCAGGGCTACTGTTCTCACGCATTATCGCCCTAGGTATTACAGAGTCACTGTATCGGCAATGCCAAACTAAAACGGCCTCAGCAGGGAGTTTGGGTGGGTCTGCTGCCCAACAGGAAGGCATAGTTGTTTCTCACCTGCTCCACTGGGCTGTGTCACTCGTTTCATCAACAACTGCTTGCTCCATCGTGCCCTGCTTCGCGATGTCTCCATGCCGAGAATCACCCACGACACCAGGATTCTTGTTTTCAGCAGTCGATGTGCTTTCCTGCCATGCTGGGGACACACAATCAGTAAGGTGTTGCCTGCTGCGATGTGGACCACAGAATGGCGGCACACGTCCAAATTCGGTCCTGACCTGCCGTAAAATGATCCACCCTTTGATATGAAAACGCCAGGTGATTGGCCACGCCAATACAAAGGCGCACGTCGCACTTACGGCATCTTATCTGTTGGCGAGGACCCGCCCGGGGATGAGGCAGTCGGGGTTATCTGACGGATCCTCTGGAATTCACACCGCAGCCCTCCCCACACAGCGCTCCATTGGCCTGTCTGCGGATCCCATGAATCAGGGGTTCCCGCCGCCGCCTCTCACGGCCGCGCAGCTCGTGGTTCTCCCGTGTAGCGCAGCCGCGCGCTTCACACGCCGCGCCGCCGGAATTCGCCGCCGCCGCGTGTCGCGCCCGCGGCGCGCGGCGGCGGCGGAGAGGCCCACAAACAGGCCCGCCTGTTTGTCGGTCGGGCAACGCCGCTCGCGCCGAGGCGACGGCCCGAGAGGGATTTCGGAATCACTCGGCGCGCTCGGCTGTCGGTCGTTCGCTTCCGGGCGCGGCCAGTTAGCGGCGCTGTTGACGCGGAGAGGTCGGCCGGGGGCAAACACGGCGCAGAGGCGGCGCCGGCGCGGCGCGGCGCGGTGCGGCGCGGCCGGTCGGACCCCGGGCCCGCGCCGGCTCCGTGGCGGCGCGGCGCGCCGGCACTGCTCGGAGCGCCGCCGGTCCGCCGCCGCCCTGCCGCGTCCCTGGCGCCGCCTCTGCCGCCGTCAGGAGTGGGGCGTGTTGACCGACAGACGCGCTCGGCGCGTGGGAAGGTGCCGCGGTCAGCGGGCTCAGTGCCCCCTCCCCCCCCCCCGACCCACCCGGCCTGTCGCCTGCGCCGCCACAACAAGGGAGCGCTGGGGGCGGCGGACAATGCGCTGGGTGCGGGCGGGTGCGGCATCCCTCCTCGCCGGCTGGCGCCACCTCCACCACCAGGTGTTCCACCTCGGAAACCGGCCGCCCGGCGCCGCACTGGCACAGATAGGCGCCAGTTTAGCAAACAGACGCCCGCCAGACGACGGCCAAGGCTGCGTTTGTTACCGGCGGCTCAAACAGAGGAGAACAGAGCAGCTGACCCAGAGCCGCCGGCCGGCGCCCGAGTCGGCCACCTTGTCGACCCGTTCGGACCCGACTGGAACCGTCTGCGTCGTGCCAAACCGGCCCACCTCACGCGTGAAATCTGATCACAATTACAGCTGGAAGCGGCGTTTTTGCGCGTTTTTCGACAGCGGCGCTGTTTTTGCTGCACTAAGTGGGGCCAAGGCTGGGCTACCGATGTCGCCGCGGTGATCTTGTTGTCGAGTCGTTTGTCGTGACGGTCGCCGCCGTCGACCGGTCGAGCCCGCCGCGAGCGACCCGCAGGTCACGGGGTCGGTGGCCCGGCCGCCGGTAGGGTCGGGGTCAGCTCGGTTTCGGGTGTCGTCACGAGGGCGTCACGCCGCCGTCACGGAGGCTCGGATGGGCCGGGGTGAGACGGAGAGGCAATTCCTGACCCTCACGGCCCGGACGTTGCAGGTGCCCTCAAGCACGACCAGTCGCAGTAAACCTTTAAGAGATCTGCTTGAGACCATCGCTCGGAAACAAAGCACTTGAGTTTTGTTGACCGGCTAACATTCAGTCTGAATGCTTGGAGTGCTTTGCTGACCCCTGACATGGGGTACCGAGCGATGCTTTTCGAGATCTGGCCAATGAGTCTCAAGTCCGTTGCGTGATATCTGATGGACAAATGTACATGTAACAGTTTAGTCCACGGCAAATCCTCGGTCCAGCTAGCGCCACAAGTCCACATATTTACTACAAAAGCCGCTGACTGCCATTGGAAGCTTATCCGATCCCGAGCCGTCGGCGACGGATTCGTCTTGCTTTTCGTCTCTGCTCCTCACTCGAGCTTCGGTCATCTCTCCTTGTGCCCTTCACGTCCAGCGCGCGCTGTCTCACGTCTCCGAGTCCCTGCGACCTTCCCGGAGTCCCTGAGACCGTCCAGGTCTCCTGACCCCCACCGCGCCGCCGGCCGGCGGCCGCCCGGCCCGCCGCCGCCGCCCGTGCCGCCGCTTGGCCGGGTGGGCGGCGGCCGGGTCGCTCCTCAGGACCCGGTCGGCGGCCGGTTCCCCGCCGTTTCAATTACCCGGCGCGTCCGTCCGGGCATCTCCGCCGCCGGCGCGGTCGGCCGACACGTGACGCCGCGCTGGAACGTGACCACTCGTTAATCAACACGGGCTCTTATCGGACCAGGTGGCAGCACCGTCGGCGCCGGCTTTCTCCATCTCCGTCCGGCTCGTCGGCGTGCCGACGCACAGCTGCACGCGCGCATGCTCGTGTGCGCGCGCGGTATGCTCGAACCGGCGCGCGGTGGTTGTGGGCTCGCATAATGGTGCGCGATTGGCCTGTCATCTGTCGGCTCGGGCGCTATCCTCGATCGATGTACATCTGCGCACCGGCCGCCGACACCGTCGTAAAAGAACGTCTTCAGACGGGCCGGCCGCGGCCGGGTGCGGCTTGGTCGCACTGGGAGTGAATTTACTGCCGGGTGCAAATTGTCTGCAGCTGTGTGCGGTTTCCGCCATTGTGTTCTGCGGCGGGGCACGGGGTCGGGGTGTCGCGGCGGCTGGCAGGCGGGTCCCCACTGCAGGTTCGCCGCCGCTGACACCTGTCCACTGACCGCGTGTTCGCGTGGCGGGTGGTTTGCCTTGGACTGGCGGTGGGCCTGCAGAGGAGGCGGAAGGATGCGACGTCTGCCTGGTCTTGACTGCAGAGTAGGGAAATGGGTAGAACAGAATAGGGTATGGATATGGATATGGAAAAGATATGGACAGGAGATGAATGGATGTTGTCTTGTGTAAGGGTGAGGAGAAAATCGAGTACTGTCTTCGTGTCTATAATGAAATGCAGATGGTTGTTTGTTAAACAGGACTGAGTGTTACGCGTTTCAGGGGAAAGAAGAGATGATGCGCCACCGTTTCAGAATCGTTAGTGTTCGTTTACTATGCCAGTGGAACTCAGCTATCGCCTGTGAAGCAAAACGTGCGTATTGAATACATCTGAAATAATGTGTCATACATTGCTAACCGTGGTAAAATATCTGACGTTTTCGTAGAGATCCCTTTCTCCTGGCCGTCCGAGCTCGACACTCCCGTGGACACGTCAAACATATCAAACAGACAAGTGCTTGTTGAACTGCTGCAGCTGATACTAAATCAGTCAGAGTTCCCGCCAGGGACTCCATTGTCTAATGCACTATGCCGCTACCGGAACCGATGGACACAGTCTGGCTGTCTTCGTTCGAATTGAAGTGTCTTTGGATGATTTATCGCTTTCCGACCGCCAGTGACGGGCCGATAAAGCTCAGCAATGATGAAGTCTCCCTCGATCAAAGCAAAAAGGAATGATCTTTCGCTGGGGCATGTTTAAAGATATGTCAGAACGCTTTTTTTACCCAAATGAAGCGCGAACTTCTCCACCCTCTCCTCTCCCGTCTGGGTGCGCCCCTGCCTGCCGCCGGTCCGTCGACATCACGCGCGACACCAGCTACGTGCAGGGATGTGCACGTCACCACCGCCGTTGTCTCGCTGAGCTTGGTCCGGCCCTGGGTGCACGGCCGGGCGGGCCCGGTATGGTCCAGTCCTGTCGCTGTCTCGCTGAGCCTGGTCCGGTCCTGGGTGCACGGCCGGGCGGGCCCGGTATGGTGCGGTCCTGGTGCTGTCTCGCTGAGCCTGGTCCGGTAAGGCCCGGTCCTGGCGCTGTCTCGCTAACCCTGGCCCGGTCCTCGGTACACGGGCGGCCGCCTGATATGGCCCGGTGTTGTCGCGGTCCGGGACGCTGCTGCCCTCTCCAGCTCCGGGACACGGCCATTCATCCCGTGCTGGCTGTCGTCAGGCTCGGCCCCCTGCTCGGCCGGTATCCGCCCCGCCGGCTGCCGTCCGCAGCAGGCCCGGGACGAGTTCGCCGGGCCCGGCTGCCTCGCTGGCGGAGGACGCGGCGGCCGGGCAGGTTCCGCTCCGTCCCCGGCCGTGCCGTGGCCCAGGAGACCGTGCTGATTGAGCCAAGCCGCGGCGCTCCCGTCCTCCACCGGGAATAGTGATGAACGACACGCGGTCGCCGCACCAGAACTGACGGATGGGTTGGCGTAATGCTATTGCTGGAGACCTGCGTCCGCTGTCCGGCGGTGAGAGGGATTTACTTTCGTCGACAGCGTGTTCAGGTGGCGTGCGAGAACACACGTCTCCGGCGGAGCCGTTGGATAACGCCATCTGCAAGACGAGGCGGGCCGCGGGGAAGCGGGGTCCGTAACCGCCGCTGGACGGATTACGCGGCGCCGGCGGTGCTGTCTGCGACTTTCTCTCCGCGCACTGAGAGCCGACAAGCGTTGAGCCGGTGTTGCACCGCGCGCGCGGTCTGCGGCGCATGTTGTACACTTCCGCAGACTTGGAGCGCGGCCTACGTTGCGGTCTTCTCCATCCGATCTTCTGTTACTTTGTAGTGGCCGCTGCGACCAAACGGCGCTGTATGATCAATTGCTGCCTGTTTTTTTTTTCATTTTTTTGTTTGCCCTGCGCAAGGGCCACCTCCGGTGATTGATTGCTTTCACGCCCTGCAATAAGTGGCTGGTGTCCAGACGAACACCTAAGTGCCGCCCACTGATGCTCTGATGTCCACCGAAACCTGTTACACTGGCTTTAGTTAATTTGCCAGGTGACAGGTACAACAGATATTCTGTGGCCAACGTCCTCGCAGTAAATAACAACATGTCATACGTTGTCACTCAACGTTCCAAGGGGGCCAGAAGAAGTGACATGCCGGCCAAGCGTCCGTCTTTGTGCATCATACAGCCGACTAGGCGGCTACGAGCGGTGTAATTAATGTTCATCATCCGTCTGTGTCATTCGATGACCTGGTAGCCAGCGTTTTTACGATGGCATCCGTTTTTCGCAGGCTGCTGGTGGGCGCGCCGCTGGGGAAAAACCTGCAGCCGCAGACGTTGAAGAGCGGCGCCTTGTTCAAGTGCCCCCTCAGCACCAACAGAACCGACTGCGTCCAGGTCGTGACCGACGGCCACAGGGGTAGGTCGGGCGAGACGGACAGTGCCGCCGCTGCTGGAGGTGGCGGGAGACCGGGTTTGACCCTGCTCAGTTCCCAGGTGCAGCTGTCCGGCGCCAGTTTGGGTGATGGTGTAGACTGTGGAGTCGTCGCAGGCGGCAGCGTGATTGTCATCGGCTAACCGGAAGTTGTCCGACGCGCCGGCCAGTTTGGACCGGGAACCGCAGGCGAGTGTGTATCGAGCCAGGCCCAGCCTGCGAACCAGGCGTCCACCAGCGATCAATTAGAAGGCGATGAGCAGCCTTAGCCAAACATCTCGGCTGATGTTTGCGAAACAGCGCCGGCGCCCGGCCGACCGGCTGCTCTCGGCAGGGGCAGGAAGCAACGCCAGACGGCAGCCCTGCTCCGCGCGTCACGGACGCCGCGCCTGACGCCCCGCCGAGCTCAGCCCACGACCGACGGTGACGTCACGCGACTTCGTCACGGAGCAGCCGGCGTCCAGGCCTCCCCCGCGCGCGCGTTACCTGGCGACGCCTCCGCCCGACGCAGCCTCCGCACGCACAGCGCGCGACGCCGACCCGGGCCCGACCTTCCCGGTAAGGAGCGCCGGCCCTGACGGGGCCCGTGACGTCACCGGGGCGGGCCGCGCTGCCAAGCGGCGCACACAAATATCGCCTGAGTCACCGCCGCCGTCGGCGCCGGCTGACCGTGTTCTGCGTCAGGTTTGGCGTCGTAACCTCGCTGGTGTGGGAAGGGGTGTCACCTGGACGGCCGGGGTGTTACCTGGAAGCTCTGACGCCGTGGAAGTGGTCCCGGCGGCGCCGGAACGGCCCCGGGCGGGGCTGGAGCGGGCCTGGACGGTCCTGCTAGTCCCAGAGTCTCGCCACAATCGGCCCCGGAGGAGTGCCTTAAGGAGTGCTGGACTCCGAAGATGCCAGGCGCCGCGACGGCACACGCCGGAAGAACCGACGACCCACCATCATTCGGATGAATGGGGATCGTACCTGGAAGTCTGCCAGTCTGCTGGGAAGTCCGCCAGTCTGTCAGGCCGTCAGCAGAGGTGTCGGCCGTCTGACGGCGAAGATGTCCCGCTGTGAATGGGGCCCTGTCGGTCGGCGGTGGTACAAGACGCGCCGTCCGGCGGGTGACAGGAATGGCGCGCCGATTTGGCGCCAACAGTCGCCAGCTTTTCATTATTCCGGACGGCGGAAACAAAACACGGTATATTTTCGGACGCGATGTTCACCCGAGATCTGGGAGTGCTCTAGATTTGGCTGAGACGCTCTACCGCTACTAATCTCCGTCTATTAGTCATTTCCTCTCTCTCTCATCATTCGCCTCGACTCTGCTCGTCTGAGACCAGCTGTGTCGTAGATTTTGTCGGGAAATGCCTGGGAGTGCCACTGATGCTGTCTTGCTCGGGGCTTTAGTGCTGGTGCGCATCCGTGTAAATTCTGATGAATCGTTCATCTCCCGTGCTTTCATGTCTTTCGAAATATGTTTCGTGTCGACCTGCTCACGGGCGACTGCTCTGTTGCTTTGACCGCTTTCATCTGTCCTCTGTCTGTCTCTGCCTCCGGTGGCGGTCTCTCTGTGTAAATACCGACCCCGCCGGCCTCGGCCGTCGCGCGATCTTTCTCGTCTAACCCGCCGCCCGTGCTCTTCTTCCAGATCCGGTCACCGAACGGTATATTAGACGTAAGTCCACGAGGCATGATGGGGAGCGGGCCCAGAGGTCGGCCGTGCCCGCGGACTGTTTGGGCTGCATGAGATCTGGCGTTTGGACTGCGCTTTGGCGTTGGCGTTGACTGCCCCGCGGCGGCCGCCGCCCCGCTTGCTTCCAGGACGCGTCGCGGCCGGGCCCGGCGCACGCCCGACACGCGCCAGCTGGCATGCGCTTCCCGTGTTGCGTTGCTCCGCGGCCGGCGCCGCTCTCGACCTCGACAAGGCGTCTGACTTCCGAGACCGGGCGCGTGACGCAGCCGCCGGCCGTTTTTGCGAGGATCCGTCATCCGTCCGGCAGCGTCTCGGCCGCCACCTCGCGTGACGTCATTAAAATGGCGGCGAATTACACCGCGAGTGTTATTGTTTCTTTTAACTCCGTGATTACAGGTGTTGAGGACGACCGGCACGCAGCTATGCGAAGAAGCGGCGTGCTAAGTGCGGCCATTCGAAAAAGGAGTAATTAGCGTGACTTAAGTGCCGGCAAATGACCAAAGAACCGCTGTGAATTCTGGCGCGGAACGCGGCTAATCCGTCTGACGCCGCTGAGTGGGCCGGCGGAGACGGGAGCGGGCGGGGAGCTGTGCAGAGCTGCGGCGCTCGAGTAACGAAGCCAATCGGTGCGGGAGGCTGACGTTCTCAGCCCCGCCCGGCCGTGACAGGCTAATTTGCCGAGAGATGCATGCCGGTCTGTGGCCTACTTCGACGCCGTCCAGTCCCCTTCCCCGCCGCCCCCAGGACGTCGACTTCGGGAGAGGGACGGGCCTGAGCCTGGATTGAGCCTGGTGACGATTTGGGTTTCTGCATTTGACTGATGTTGGATGCTATTGGATTCCTTTTGCTGTACTCAATATGCTTTTTGATTCGTCTCTCTTTTTGTCGCTTTGCTGCGAGGCGTCGTTTTCTAATCGCCTACCTCCAAATTATGCGCCGAAATTAGCTCAGCCTGTCCAAATAAAATTGAGCTGCTCAACATTTTCTAAACGTGGACTCCATCGTAGACGAATAGGTAACGCGTCATCGAAGTTTCGCAGATTTGAACACGGCACCTATGGGAGATGAATTAATTTGTACACCATCAGTGACGTCTTAAACTCCAACGATGGGCTCGCAACGTTGGAACCGGGGGCAGGGGGCAGCCTCCCCCCCCCCCCAGCGTTGGGCAACATTTAACATTAACGCTATGGCGTTGCATGAAAAGAAATGAGGTAAAAATTGCGTTTGCTCCATCCCCTCCCCATCTCCAAAGAGGTTCCACCGCTCATGCGTAACGTAACCCTTGTTTCAAGTGCGAAATATCAGAATTTCCACGGTTGTTTTCGCACTGTGGATAGCGTACGTCGATCACAATCTTGAGCTCGTTAGCATAGGATTACGCTTTGCCAACCAAAATCTCTTTCTATTCCCATCCAGCCCCAGCAAAGATTCTCATAAATCCAGAGTGTGATGCTGATGTTAACGCCTGGAATTGGAACTGCAGTTTGCTTCTCGGCGTGAGACGAAATCAGAGTCCTCGTGGCAAAACAGTCCACAAGAAAATCGAAAAAAAAATCCGGGAAGCCCGAGTATACAGTCAGCTGACAGGTGCCACAAGGGCCTCTGATTTAAGGACGGGCTCTGTATGAAAGGACGCCATTGGCCGGATGCTAGATACCCAGAGGACGTCCTCCCCCTTTGTAGGACCACTGCACAGACACGGACACCGAGGCACCGTCCCGGGGCGGGCAGCGCTGCCGGCCGCCCCGAGGCTGAGGGCAGGAGGAGCGGGTGGGGGGGGGGGGAGTGCGGTGGGGGACAGCTCAGGAATGCGGCTGCTCGCCCCTCGCGCGCCGGACCGAATCAGGGCGGCTCGGCCCGGTCGGCCGCGCACTGCACGCCCGGTCACGCGCCGACACGCGTAAACTCCGGCGCCGACGGGCTCAATTGACGCCGACTCTCGCGACGCCTCGGCCTAATGCACTCGCTCACGCTGCAACAATGCACGGTAATTGCACGACGTGCTCGCTCAATTATTGCCGACCGACGTGCACGTGATGCCATCACTCCAATTTTTATGCACGAATAGAAACCTCCGGTGGCGGGCGAGGAGGGTTCGCTGCGCGTGACCACATGCGTGTCGGCCATCTGTCGGCGCGTTTTGAAGCTCGTCGCGAGCCGCACGCCGCCGGCTGCCGCCTTGGTCAGCGCAGTGGGCGGCCAGTCCGTGGTCCGCGTGAGAAGATGCATATGACCTTGCGCGCAGCCTGGTCCGCCTCATTGTGGCGCTCACAAACACGCCGACCGGCCGGTGGGCGTGCTGGGCGCCACCCGCGCCGCCACACGTGCACCTCTGCAGCTGCATGGCGCGGATGGCGCGGCCCGCCAGTCTGCAATATGGCGCCGCCGGCACAGTTTGACAGCTGGTGCATGCTGGCGGCCGGGGCGGTGTTATGCTAACCCCCATCTGCCGGGACGGCTGCGGGCACGGACCCGGAGCCACGCATGGCAGGGCGAGCTGGAGGCCGCGGCTCGCGCTGGGCGCCGTGGCCGGCTGACGGACGGCCTGACGCGCCGCCCGGATGACGGCTGACACTCTGCGCCGGTTCGGATCGAAGTGCAGGGGTCGTCCAGGTGGACGCGAGCTACGATGGCTCATGGGGCAAAGTTGTGAGGGCTTGGCACGCCCGGTCTTAGTCATTTGTTTATGAGGACGTGTTGTAGTTTGGGCACGCCAGACGGGACTTGTGAGTCAATGTTTATTTTATGTGGCCGGCTGTCATATTGTCACATTAACTGATAGCTGGGCATGGGACTAAGGCGTGCGAGATGTTTGATTTATCGTGAACCGAGTGCACCTTTGTTCGACACATCAATTCCGATCATTATATTGCTGAGCACGGTAGTGACTTCTCAAAGTAGTTATCATTCCGTAGGAAACCCGGTCACCTTGATCTTTATTTATGAAAGAACCCTCGCCCTTCCCCTACCCGTCCACTTTGAACTCTGGGGCTGAATCAGACGATGACATGGTCCTTCCGCCGCTCGATGACCTTTCGTCTGACAGCTAGCCTCGCCCGTTGACTCCCTGTGACAGCCACAGCCCCTTCTCCCGACACTCTTGGCGTCTGTATTTTGCCGTCTAATCCTCTGCGGCTCTTCAGATATCTTGAGCTGTTGCCGATTTGACCCCTGGTCAGCATGCGCAGAGCCCTTTCCTTTCCGCCCGGCGCGGCGCGTCAGGCTTTGGACCGTTAGAAGGTCTCACTGGGGCTCTGATCAAGCACACAGCGCTGCCAGTGTCAACACGTCCGGCGCGTCTTCACGCATACCAAGTGCGCGAGACGAGGCCACCGCCCGGCCGGACCGCCAGGCAGAGTTGGCGGCGATTTGAATGATAAGGCTGCGCGCAGCTGTTGCCTTGCTGTTCGCTGATTTAATCTCATCTTGCGACTGTTCACTTCGGCCCCGCTCCGACCCCACTGCCTCCCCATCCCTGTTCCCGCTCAGTCGCTGCATGTACCCAGAAGCTGCGTTTACGTTGTTCCTGACCCACATTTGGCCGGCGGGCGTGTGACCCGGCCGCTGTGCCGGCCAGCCCTGAACATCCGTCCCGGCTGCTCCCCGCCGTGCCCGCGGCGTCGGCGGCGGCCGGCCAGCCGGCGCCGGGTCCCCGCCGGCGTCCGGCGTCTGTTTGCGCTGTCCCGGGCAGCGCCGCGTCGCGACACCGTATCTCGGGAGCCGATAGCGGCGGATATTAAACGATACAGCGGTCAGCCACGTGCGGCGGAACGCTCTGTGTGGACTGTTGCGTTCGAGGCGCCGCGGTGTGTGCTGGCTGCGCGGCTCGGTGGGAACCCAGTCCGCAGAGGTTCTGATGGATGGCCGAAGTTACGCTGGATGCTCTCGGACGGCGTTGCGTTACTGGCCTGGGAGGGTCTCAGGGGAAGTGTCAGGTGCCTCACGGAGGAACTGATGGCCCTGTCAGCAGAATGGCATTGTTCGTTGTTGTGATAGTGCCGACTTGTTCTCTGCTGTGGGAATGCCTGCCGGTGTTGTGTGAACGCTGTCATTTGTGTTCACGTTTCCGTGGCGATGAACTTGGGATAGGCAGTATTGCGAGCAAAATTGGAAAGATGGAACTACGTCCACGTGGACTTCTTTGTTTCCCCGGGGAAAGACATGGAATTGGGGTAGTTTCAGTGCAAGCTTTTCCAGATAATGTGGCCCTGTTGCCGTGAATATTGTTCGTTGTCCGTTAATTTGGCAATCTGTCAGCGGGGGTTAGACGTGACCGCATCTGCTGTGTGTTCTGTCCGAAATACGATGCAAACAAGATTAGGTCGGTACACAAAATACGACCTATCTTATCACCCGCAAACACGCACATGTTTGAAGAGAGATATGGATGGAAAGAGAAGCGTCGAGATACCGTTCCGTGGGTGGCGGTGGCGAGCTTTGGCGCCGGCTGGGCCCTGGTACTGCCATCTCTGGCAGGTGTCTCGTGCTCAGCGCCAAGCCTGGACTCCTCCCAGCTGGCAGCTCCGCCCGTGCTGCAGTCAGTCGGCCAGTCTGAATAACCAGCTTCAGTCACGTGACGCCCTGTCGCTGGCCGCCGCGTTCGGCGCCACGTGACGCCACCAATACCGCTCCACCGGACGGCAATGGCAGGTGGCGCGTTTGTTCCGTCTAAACAGGACCGGCCCGGCGGCCGGCGCAACATGCGATACGGCGCCAAGGCCGAACTGCTGCGCGCCGTCTCTCTTGCGTGCTCCGTCGGCTTTCTGGGGTGTAGTTCGACACCTCTCCACCCCCGGCACCCTCTCCTGAGTTCGGAGGTCCGACCTGGGCTGCGGAGCGTTTTGAAGGCCCGCGGCCGTGGGAGCGTCTGCGGGCCTGACGGCACCAGGCGAGACGACGAGCTGAACCCTCGTGTTGAGGTGTGAGTGAAGAAAGGTGTGAACCCGGGACGCATCCCGGGGTTCTTCCCACCGATCATTGGACCTAGCTGAATGTGTTGCACCAGGGCTGCTACGGGTTCTGAGCTCTAGTTTGATCGGAGTGGGATCGGAATGAAAGCGAAGGAATCGTGAATTAAGCGTCATGAAATACGTATGGGCTGCTTATTCTGCCAACCCGGGCATAGCCGTGTGTACGTTTTGTGATGTAACTCGACGGCTCGGTCATGCATTTTTGCGAGTGCATTGCTGCTACCATCTTGCATGACTCGGAGTGTGATTGCATACGGTGGTTCTGAATGCTCTAACGTTAGGTTGCGTTGTGTACTTCGCAGCAGGCGAGGAAAAGGCGTGTGCACTTTTTGCTAACGTGTGTTTAATTCTTGGCACGTTTTACTAACGACTTTTTAAAAACCGGCCACAGCTGGAAAGGAAAAATGGCCTGTCTCCGTTCCGATGCGTAGTTAAGGCTATCTTGTACATTCGTGTGGAACATTATCACCATTAGTCTGAGGGTTTCCCAGCTTTCACCCCGAGGTGGGCACCTTTGTCTTAAGGTGAAATGATTTAATGGAGCTGGCTTGTTATCACGAGGGCTTGGAATGCTGCAATCACAATGCAAACCTGCCACTCCCACACTTACGAAGAACGGCATCACCCGTCAGCCTGACGTTATCATTGCGAAACGTTCCGGGAAGACCTGTCCCCCGTAAGCGAGCGAAATCGGTCAGCATTCTTCGCAGCCGACCTGCGGGTCAGAGGACAGGACCAGCATCTTCTTAACCGCTCCCGCGTGTCATCACCGGTTGGGGTTGCTCAGCACTTCCTCTGGCCCCCGAACCCCGGTTGGGCTGCTGCCTCGCACGTTCTCCTCCCTCGCCCGCTGGCAGTATGTCCAGAAATGACGGAATTTGTGACATTGCAGGCTCAGATGACACCCCTCTCTCGCCTCCGAGCAAGAAGGAGCTCAAGGAGGGCCAATGGATGGGAGTGACTGTCAGAAGCCAGGGACCTGGCAAGAAGGTGCTGGTGAGTAAGCGCTAGGTGTCGGCGGACTGAGGCTCTGTTGTGATGTCGCCGCCGTGTTCTGGTACGTATTGGCCTGGGTTCAGGGCTGACAGAGTTCTCGCCAATGACAGCCGTTGCTCGGGGTTTAAGTCGTCTTGTGAGCCGCCGTCCGTCGAAAACGTCAAGGCTAAACCGCCAGGGGCCAAGTGTCTGACAGATCTGGCGATAAACTGTGAGAAGTTTTTTTCGGTTCCCTCCACCCGCTGAGAAGTGAGAGCCGGGATCCTTTGGCTCGGCGAGTTGGTTAGAAGTCGTCCCAATTGGAGGCCGCGAAACAAAGCCCGCGTCTGCCGGCGCCGAGCCCGCAGAAGTCGGCGGGCGGACAGGGCAGCCGAGGCGCGAGCCAAATCTCCGACAGTCGGCCACAGAGTTGGCAGCGGGCATTGTGCCTGCGCGCCGTCCGCCGCGTCTCAATCGCGCCACTTTCGGATCGTATCGCCGCCGCGTGGCGGGCATAATTCGCCGCGGATTCGTCACTGTCGCCCGCCTGGCCCGCGTCGCACCTCGCCGCCGCCGCGCCGCCCCCGCCGCCGCCGCGAGGCCGCGCGGAGCGGAGAGAGGGGGACGTCGGTCGCGTGCCAGACGTCCAGCTGGCGCGATCGCGGCCGATTGCGAGTGTCCGGCTGTCGGCGGCGGCGCCCGCTGCATCGGCAAGTGGCCGCCGCTCTGAATGGACCGCTGACGCGGGCCGGCTGTTGCAGGTGTGCGCGCACCGGTACATCGAGCGGGGCGCTGCCAACGACTACCACTGGGGCCACGGCCTCTGCTACACTCTGCAGCAGGATCTCAAGTTCAGCAGGGCCTGGGTGCCGTGCCAGAACTTAGACACCACCAGGTGAGCCCCTCCCCCTCCCCGATGGCCGTGGGGTGGATTGGATGTCGGCGTTGGACGGAGAGCGGGTTCTGTTTCAGGAGGCGGCGTTCTCCATGATGTGGCCCGCCCGACTGCAGGTTCAGACCCTAGGCCGAGGCCGTGCAGACGGCTGGCGGCTCGCGCTGGTGTGCCGGCCTGGGGTGTGGGCTGGATCAGGATGGCGCTACTGCAAGCACCACCCGCACCTCTGCCAGGTTATTGGATCGGCCGGTGTGTGAGGAGAGACGTCATCGTCTTGTACGGTTGAAGCCGTTGACAGGAGGGACATTTTCGTCGGGATATTGCCTTATCAGAGTTGTGCCATAGAGCGAGCCCCTGGCTGCCGTTTTGGCGACGCGGTTTGCTATCCTCAGGTACCCAACGAAACCAGGGGGTCTCCTCGTCAGGGCTTTACGCTTGGTTGGCGATCCACGAGTACCGCGAATCGGCCATTTTCGTCTGTCCCCAGCCACCTCGCCGTTTTATTCCGAACGAAACGCGCTATACGGGTCAAAATGACGTCTAACGAGATTTGTGGAACGACGAGCAAAGCAGCTGAAACCTAACCCTCTAGTATGACAACGTTAAAATGGTACATTTCGATAGCACCTTTCGATATGGCCGCGTCGGACCGGCCAAAGCCCGCGGTCCGCCACAGGACACGTGCCGACCTACCGCAGAGCTGCCGGCGCCGTCGACTCCCAGCAGCGGCGCCTGAGCGTCTCTGGAATGTCAAACATTATCACATAGCGGTGCCAGTGGTGTTGTATTGTCGCGCGAGCCACTCCATTTGTCAGAGGGTCTGACGGACCACCGCCGCGGGAGTCGGCGGGGACGGGGGAGGGGGGGGGGGGCTCGGAGGAAGTGGCACTGTCTGAAACTGTGCTGCCGTGAAACGGTGGTGCACGTGGTCTGTTCTTCGCATAGAGGAACCAATAGGTCTTTTTGAAGGATCAGGAGCTAATATGATTACTTCTTTGTTCTGGTAGAAGCGGAATATTCTCGACACGTTGCAGCACATTGCCCTTCCAGGAACTGTATTTTAAAACACTGTGAGCGGCCTAGAACTTCAGAGCTTTCTGGACATGGTCAAACTGCTTCCATCGTCAAGTTTTGCTGAAGGGCCTTGCTAGATTTCACAGACTGGAGAGCCTTTGCAAGGTCACAGCGTTTAAAAGCGCTGTCCGTCCGTTTTCCGTGCGTTCGCGCGCGTTCACGACCCAGCTCACTGAACTTCACAAACCGCTCACTGCGAGGGCGTACCCCGCCTGTGCCTTCCTCCACGACGACCTGAGCCGATGAGGCGTCGGTGCTGGCGCAGGCCCGGGGGTGCTGGCACTGACGGCCGGGCGGCCGACCGGCGCTGGCCGGCCGCCGCCAGCGACCTCGGCACGTGGGAACACATGGCTCCACCGGACATTCCCACTGGCGGAATGGATTGCCGCTAACGCTGGGAAATCGGACACAGGCCCGGCCGCGGCGCCGCCGCGAGCCCAGTCGTCGCGATTAGGCCGCCTCCGAGCCGGCCACGGAGCCTGCCGGGCTCGTTTGCGGCGCCGGCCGCGCCCGTCCGTCTCGGCGGCGCCGGCCCGGCGTCGGTGGGTGGCGCGTTGCAGTGTTCCGCGCGGCCGGCCGCTCCCAGCGGCGGTCGGCCGTCTCAGGACGACGTCAGCGACCGAGCGGTGGCGTCAGAACTTCCGACGTCAGTTGGCCGGGCACGGTGTGACATTGGCCGCCGTGACCGCCGTGGTCGTTATTGGCGTGTCTTGGAGTTCTGTCGCAGGGCGTTCCGCCGTTCGTCGCATCGGGCGCCATTCCACGACACGGCGTCACATCGCGTCGTCGTCACGTCGTGCGCCAACGCCTCTCTGGTCGCCCTTGTTGCAACGCGTTCGTCCACGTGTTGTGTTCCGATTCCGTCCACGTATTGCGCACCCGAAAACACCAATAAACAACAACAAAGTTGTATTCCCGCCACCGCGCGACTTAAACCTCCCAGGCGCCGCGAGGAGCCCTTATCGCCGCGCCATCGCCATCCCGTGGCAGGCAACTGCGTCCCTCGCTGCGGAGGTGGCTTCCGTGGCTTCCCCGAGGTCGTACAGCTTCCGCCGGCGTAACCGACGTCGGTTCTCGACCCGACGTGAAACTTCTGTCGTGAACCGATTCGTGCCCCAGGCCTCCTCTGACGGCTGCTCGCCGCGTTACAGGGCGCACGAGCAATACGGCTATTGCCAGGCGGGCACGTCTGGTCTGCTGACGGACGACGATAATCTTCTGCTCGGCCTCCCCGGCCCGTACACCTGGCGAGGCACTGTGTTCGCTGTCAACGTGTCGGACAACTTTCTGCGCCGTGACAAGACCCAGTACTTCGGCCCCGTCACGGAAACGACGAGTCCTGTTGACAAGTACAGCTACCTGGGTAAGTCTGCAGTGTCCGCAAGTCACTGCCTGCGCGCATCCTCAGCTGAGGACTGGCGTGGCCCTTTGCTTTGGTCTGGGATTTGGAAGCCTTGTATTTGCATCGGAAGGTTCGAGGCAGTTGTCGACGGACGCGGAGGAGCATTTTCAAAGGCGATAGGGCAAGGTCCGTTTTATGGCCACTGTTTTCCATGCAGCGTCATGGGGGCAACGTCGAAATTTGCCGAGTTAGTAGGGCTGCCTTACCTGCCCTATGGGTTCCTGCACTCGTTGCCGTGTGCCGTTGTCTGCGTGGGCGGGCCTGGGACGTTGTTTGGTGGGAGAGACACAGGGGGGTCGAGAATGGTGGTCGAACGCAGCTTGGCCAGTGCCGAACGCACTGGCCAAACTTCTGTTCGTGCATCAAAGCATTGTGCACTCTCTGGATACACACTGGCAATGTCCTTTTATTAGAAATTGACAGCCTTGCTAAAAGTCATGCCTTTTCAACCGGACTGCCCGCTAACAATAAGCCCCAGGAGTTGCCGCAAGGACTCGATTCGTACCAGAAGCCGTTCGCTACGCAACACCGGGGCTAGCCCGTGTCGCCGAATGGTGGCGTGCTAATCAGTGCGGGGCCAGTGTCACGCGCCGGCCTTGGTAGGTGCCTATCACAAGGGCAATAAGCTAATTGGGAAATCGACACGGTGGAACACGAACGTGGGCGCTGCGTCAGCCAGCGGCCTAAGCGGAGGCGAGCGAAGGCAGGGCAGGGGATCGCCGCTCGGATGGTCCGGCTGTGACCAGCTGCTGCTGTCGAAAGTCCGTGGGGAAGTGAGGCAGGATCGGGGAGGGAGACATGGACGACTGGTCTGGGTAACGGACCGAGAGGAGAGGACAGGCGACGGCCGCGCAGCGGAGTCGCTGAGGACTGACTCAGGCAGTGGAAGCGTCAGAAGGCGTGCTGTTTGCGGATGCGGTATTTGGCGATATGACGTACAGAGTTCTCATTGCACGGCTTCCGCTAGATGTATGGCACTACAGAAAAGCGCAGTCCGCGCTATTGATTTATCTTCTGATTCGTGAGCTGACTGTACCCGTGTGGTTTGAGGAATGAATAATTTGTATTTCGAGATCGAACCAGTTCGTATTCGATGATACAGGGTGCCGCTGTAACGGGTTACATTTTCTGTTGGTGGCAGGCATGGCTGTAGCCCAGGGCAGGTTCTTCCCTGGCGCCAACTCAAACTCACTGGTTGGAGGGGCGCCAAGGTCCAAAGGAACCGGACAGGTCGTCTTCTTCTCAAAGGTTCGTGGCGCACTGCAGCCGTGAAGTCTGCGTTTGTTGTTGTTCTTGGTTTTGTTTTTTGTAGTCCGAAATTGACCATAACGTATTCAGATGTATTGTAAATACGTACACTGGGTGTCTTCAGGCTGTTTTGTTGCGTTTGTCGCATTAAGCCTTTCTGCATAGCTCTCAGCAAGGAAATTTCCGATAGCGGTTTTTCCTGGACTACATTTGGAGAGCGTTTACTTGTTTTCTGTAGCTACACAATTTTCTTTAGCACAAGCATCACGCTGTTACTGTTGTACGTTTCAGGAACGTGTGGGGCAGAAGACGCTGAAATACGGCCTCATCCTCGACGGGGAAATGTTCGCTTCTCAATTTGGCTACGAACTCTGCGCACTAGACTTTAACTCTGATGGGTTAGTACCTGTTGCTGCAACGAGGAGAAAACTTTTGCGAGGTGGTTGTCCAGTCCGGTCTAGCATCATAGGTGCTTATGGAACGGTGACTGATTTATTATGCATGGCTGAACAACACCGCCATGCATGACTCCTGTGTGCCCAGTACCACGTTGTTACCGTTGTTAATGTCTCCAGTCTATCTGTGATGATCTTTCCCCATCTGGCCGGCGCAAAGCTCTTGGTGGCGTGTGTAGCAATGCCGCTTACTTTCCAGAAACTGGTTTTGGGTAATGCGGCACGTTGGTAAACAACTCTGATATCAGCGATGTCAGTCATCTCACGTGCGCCTTGGATTTACACGTTGTTAGAAGCCGCGTGTGCAAGGCAGTCACTTCGTGCCTTCGAGCATCAGCGAATGGAGCTGGACACGATTTGCATAAATGATTTCAGGATGACGGATTTGGTGGTGGGTGCGCCGTTCCACTTCACCGACACGACCGGTGGCGCCATCTATATCTACAAGACTCCGCGTTCGGGGCTATCGACGGAGACGAAGCCCGATCGGATTCTCGGTAAGCAAAACCCGGCAGCCAGCGATCGCTCCGATTGACACAGGATGGTTGTCTCTCTTGTAAAGCTTGTACCTTTTGCGCGGCGAAATGTGCTAGCTTGTTCTTTGTTTAAATCAGATGTTCAAAATCAGGTGTGCGGTAGATGACGGAGTTGTCACACCAAGGGCTATTGAATAACGCACGTCCCGGTTTCTGTATAAAGTGCTCGATCGTTCCTGGTCGTCCACCGAACAAGCCGGCCAATCAACAGCACTGGTTCCGCCCTGATTCTCCCCTCCGCCGCCAGGGGCGCCCGAGTCGCGGTTCGGCTTCGCGCTGGCCAACCTGGGCGATCTGAACAAGGACGGCTTCGAGGACCTGGCCGTGGGCGCGCCGTTCGAGGGCCACGGCGTGGTGTACGTGTACCTGGGCGGGCGCGAGGGTCTCGGCCTCGAGCCGGCTCAGGTGATCCGCTCAGAGGACGTGGCCGGAGCCGGGGCGCCCATCACCTTCGGCTACTCGCTGGGCGGCGGCACCGACATCGACAACAACGGCTACCCGGACCTGCTGATCGGCTCCTTCTGCAACGACACGGTGGCGTTGCTGCGGTGAGCGGCCTCAGGGATGACGTCCGAAAGAGAGGGTTCTGTTCGTCTGTTGTAGGTATTGGAGAGCGGGCTGAGCTCGGGTCGTTGGACAACGTAGGGCGTCTGTGCTGTTTGCGGCGGTGAAGGCTTCGTGACATCGAGAGGCCCTCTGACCGACAGGGAGGGTCGTGTCGGTGTCAGAGAATGCCACGTGGACGCCTGGCCGATAAAGGAGGTCTGGTTTGGGTCGTAATAAAGATGTTAAGTGGCCTCCAGTGGTCGTCTACCCTTTAGGGTAGACGACCACTGGATGTTTTCGGAGTCAAATAGCGCGGTGGACGGGCACCTTCGCGTGCTCTGACAGAACTCGTTTTGTCCTTCTTTGTGGCTCATATTTTTGGGAAGATGGGTTGTAATTGATTTTTGTGCATGCGCGTACGTTTGCAATGAGTGCTGCAACCAGCTATGGTCCGTAAACGCAACCGTTGATGATTACGCGCACCACTTGTATGATCCGAAGTAGATGCATTGGAAGGTTGGTCCTCTCTGGTTCCGATATATGCACACCGTCACCTGATGTTGCCTCGCGTGATGTCTGCTCGACCTGATGCTGACGCCGACCTGTCGCCTGACGCGTGACGCTGCAACTGCCTCAGGGCGCGTCCGATCGTGGGCATCGTTACCGAGGTGCACGGCATGGCCCAGCTGGACAGCATCGACCCTTCGGTCATCGAGTGCGAGTCACAGCCGGGCAGCGGCGAGAAGTGGTGAGTCTGGCGGCGGACGGGGGCCCGGCCGCGGGCGCCGCTGCGCAGCCATAGCAGAGTCTGGTCGGTGTTTCACTGCGCGAGTGAGGTTCTGCAGCGCTGTGAAGCCGTAAACCGTTTCAGGATTATTATATTTTACGAGTGGATGGAATAGCGAGGGCTCCCGTTGTCTGCCTCGTGTCGACGACCGTGACAATGGGTTTCGCACTGATCTTTGTTCATGAGTCTGTTCATTCGCTTTCACGGGCGAAGCACGCCTTCGATCGTTCTTGTAGTCATAAATTACTTTAAGTCGATACTCATTGGTCATTCCGGTAAACGTATCCCCGATGCTCACCGACAGTTTGCAAACATCGGAACCACCGATGCAAACTTTGGAGTTCATTTGCACTTGTTATCAAAAGTTCCACGAACTATCAGTGGCGTTCCCAGCGATGATGGGGCTTGGAGTGCTGCTATAGCAATGATCGTATCTACCGTAAGCTCATGATATTCGTACCGTTCCATAACCGCAATGTTGACACGATGCAGTATCTGCTGGCCAGAACTGATTTGAAAGATACCGTTCAAGACTTACGTCAGGTGTTTTCCGGATTAGTTTTCACTGTTGGCGATCAGGTGGAGTATGGGTTTGCCGCAAGCTGTAGGATATGATAAGGAGTTCCATTCTCCTTGAGACTGCCTTCATATGTGGATGACAGATACACTGTTCCGTGACGTCCGTGTCGCTGCCGTCGTCTCATGAGCTCATTTTACGACTGATTTGTCAAAAAGGCCACTGTCAAGGCGGCGTCTGACCTTGGCGCGTCCGCAGCATCACGTTCCAGGCGTGTTTCAAGATGGAGTCGCTGGAGCAGCTGAAGACGACGCTGGACCTGCAGTACCGCCTGGAGGCGGAGACGTTCCGTCCAGGCCGCCGTTTCTCCAGGGTTCGCTTCCTGGACGGACTGGACGGCCGCAGGCACATCGTGGAGAAGACGCTGCCTCTGAACGCCGGCAGCACGCGCCAGTTCGTCTGCCAGAACGAGACCATGTTCATCAAGGTGAGTCAGTTCGTCTGTCAGGAGGAGACCATGCTCATCATGTCGAGTTAGTTCGTCTGTGAGGATGAGACCATGTTCATTAAGGCCAGTCAGTTCGTCTGTCAGAAGACCATGCTCATCAACGTGAGTCCCTGGTGCAACGTCCAGTGTCGGCCATCGAACTCATCGAGACACAGCCCCGGGGCTTGTCATAACGCCATTCAGAGCGGTCTCTATAAGTCTTGTCATCTCTGCGGTCTTGTCATAACGCCACTCGGGACGACCTCCGGAAGTCGTGACGTCACCCAGGCCGGTCTCCGGGGGAGTCGTGGCGTCACTCAGGCCGCTCTCCGGGGGGTCATGACGTCACTTAGGGCGCCTGCGGGAGGTTTGTAACGTAGAGCAGTCGGTCCAGCTTCCGTGAAAGCCATACTGCGCTGGCCCGTGCTAGCACGTTGCCAGCCTGATCGCTCTGACGGCGTCGCATTGGCTGACGGCCGCCGCCACTAACGCCGGCCCCCTCCCGCCCGCAGAAACAAACGCGTGACATCCAGACGCCGATCCCGATGAAGCTGACGTACTCGCTGCTGCAGCGCGAGCCGCGCCAGGCCCCCGAGGGCGGCTGGCTGCCGGACATCGACAACTTCCCCATCCTCAACCAGCAGGAGGCCTCCAAAATCTTCCGGGCCAGGTTCATCAAGAACTGCGGCCGCGATGACATTTGCCAGAGCGACCTCATTGTCCAGCCAGAGTTTGACCTTCGTAAAGGTGGGTCGGACTGGCTGCCTTCCGTTGGTTTCAAAAGACGTCGGCGCCCTTATTGCAGTGAGTCGTTCGAACGTCGTTTTTCGTATTTTGTTTGCAGCGCTGCCTTCGGATGTCTCGTAAAGTCGCATTGATAGCTTACGTAGCGCTGCCGCCGTTGAGTCCCTTCTTGTTTTGCTTCGAAGATGTTTGTATATTTTCCCGCATTTGTGCATTTCACCTAAGTTCTGCTGTTGCAGTGCCCAACATTCATCAAACAGTTTTCTGGTCTTATGTCTGCTTGTGTCGATTGGGTGTCGTTTTGCCATGTTTCTCCTATCTGAATAACTTCTTGGTGACTTCCAAAATTCCCCTCCCGTTTTGTTTTTGATTCACCATATCGCCGATCGTTTTATCCCAACGAATCCAGGCACGTCACTGGATATTTTGGTGAGTCACGTGTGTAATGTAATGCTTTCCGCCGAGTTTGGAATCTACATTTCCCTTGCCTACACGCGTCCCGCAGTGCTGTCCCCCTCCCCCAATACCGACCCGCGCCCCTCCCCTCCTGCGGGTGTGCGCCGCCCCCCTGACGCGGCCTGCTCTCGGCAGACGACGAGGGCTACTCTGTGCTGGAGCTGGGGCCGTCGCGCGAGCTGTACGTCAACACGACCGTGCTGAACCGCGGCGAGTCGGCGTACGAGGCGCGGATGTACGTCACTCATCCGCAGCACATCAGCTTCGTCTCCAAGGAGCCTCGGGTCAGTCCCCGGCATGGGCCGGCAGAGGTGCTGGCAGAGGTGCCGGCAGAGGCGGCGACAGAGGCGCCGTCAGAGGTGGCGGCAGAGGTCCTGCCAGAGATCCTGTCAGAGGTCCTTACAGAGGTGGCGGCTGAGGTCCCGTCAGATGACATTGATTTGTATGAAAAGTATTGTGACACCTTTAGCCTCACAACCCTCACGAGCTAGGCCGTAAATTTTTGCGAGAGTTGAAGTTACGTCAATTAGCAGGAAAACTTTACATCATCGCAGTGGAATAGTTGCTCTTATAGCCACTTCGCATTGAATCATGCGATCCTCATCAGAACATAGGTTGTTTTTTAAGGTCGTATGCCTTAACCATTTTGCTATTCTTGCGGTATTTTCGAAACATTCAGGAATGAAAATGAACAAATATGTGGGTACGAGGACATTTAAACTTGCAAACCCCTGGGTTCCAAAATACTGAAATATGTATCCAACTGTCCGTTCTTATTGCAAAATGTAATGAGGGAGGAAATTTGGAGAAAAATGCAGTGGCCTTGTTCGACAAGTGACTGACGAGACGCCTCATGGATCGCGATGGAGGCTGCAGGCCGAATGATTTTTTTTTAAAATCACTTCCTTGCACGTTCATGGGTAGGCAGGAGTGCCTGCTTCAGCTAGTCGGGAAAAACTCGAATGTAGCGTACTACCCGGCCCGGCCAGACCACTTTCTGGAACCTGATAACTTCGTAACACTGGATACCGAATCAAGAAATTTTCCACCAGAAGGTGCCTCAGTTTTAAAGCTTCGATGCATGTGCATTTTCACCATGCATATACATGTTGACACTGACATACATATGCATGTGCGTTGGTTTAAAATTGCATTTCCTCGGATGCAAAATGTTGAAAAAGACTGATTTTTGATCTGTAATTCGCGATTCGTGATTCGTGACTATTACAAAATACTACTGCGAAACAGTCCAGTATAGCAGGAGTAAATGAATGTTTCGAACGTTATTTAAGAATACGCTTTAAAATTTGAAGAGAAACACAACAGGTATCGTCTGTCGTGCGTTCTACATTGCCTCTTGCTGTTATTAGCACTCTGAATTGATCCGTAACATTGTTGCTGTTTGGTAGTGACGTTACGTGGTTGCCAGGGCGAGCATTGGTCATAACAGATGGCGATCGAAACTGATAAATGATCTGTCACTGGTGGATGTTCCTGTTCGTTTACTCGTATAACGTGTGTGACGGAGCTGAAGAGCAACAGTAGCTGTATGCCTTATTTACTAAAACCCCTCGGTTTGTCATTCAAGCAGGGTTGTGCTGCAACACCACAAAGCGCTCGGAGCCGCCCATGTAGTTGCCAAACGCCGAAACGAGGCGCATTGGTCACTGCTGCTGATTATTTCTTCTGTGCCGCCCGGACCCCTCCATGAACTGCGCCAATTTGCCGGGTCGATAGTGTTTACCGCTTGCGCGTAACACTGCGCTGAGAAGCATTAGAGCGGTCGTCAGACCGTCGCCGGCGCTGGCGCCCTCTGGTCGGCCGGCTGGGTACCTCGGCCGTCACGCGGACGCGAACCGAGCCCCGACGTCGCTCTGCCGCCGAACGCCCCCCCCCCCCCGCCGTTCTCAAGAGCACAGCTCGCGATGCGGTCCGTGCTGCCCGAGGAGAGTCCGAGTGACGCCGCGACCGTGCGGCCGGCCGGCACCAAATCCAGCCGCCTGCTGCTGACCATGTCCCCGGCGCCGCCGACCGCCTCGGACATCGCTCCGGCCTGGCTGCGCTGCTGCGGCCTGGCGCTGTTCTCCCTGCGGGCTGGCCGCGTGGCGGCGCCGCGCCGCGTCCAATGGCTGCTGCCGATCGCCCTGCTGCTCATCTTCTCCGCCACGACCGCCTTCGACGTCCGCCTGCGCGCCGCCACGTTCGACGCCATGCGGAAGGGTGGCTACGGCACGTTCACGGCGCTGATCATCAGCGGCTTCTGCGGCCTCCAGAGCGTGCTGGTGTGCGCCGTGCTCTGGATCGCGCTCGGCCCGGCCAACCGGCGCTTCCACGGCGCGCTGGCGGCGGCGCAGATGTTGCGTGAGGCGCTGGCTCCGCTGCCGGAGATCGCCGCCATCGGCCGCCGGCAGCGCCGCTTCGGCTTGCTGCTGGTAGCCGGCATCGGCCTGATAGCGATCATGACCTTCGGCCTCGGCCTGTGGCTGAGCGTGCTGTATTGCATGGTCGAGTGCGAGTCGCTCGCGGACGTGGTCGTGCTCGCGCTGTACTTGGCGGCGCTGTCGCTGATGCACATCTGCTTCTGCGGCACCGTCGCCAAGTACCTGGTGCTGATGCATTTCCACGGCCAGTGTCTAGCGGCGCTGCGTTCGGCGTTGCGGGCGCACCTGGCCGCGGCCGGCGACCGCAGCGTCGGCCTGGACCAGCTGCGGCGACTCCAGCTGCGGGCCTACAACGCTCGGCGCCGGCTGCACGGCCGTATGCAGCCCGTCCTGGTGGTCTGCATGGGCTGCGGCGTGCTGCACGCCGTCTTCTGCGTGCTGGCGAGCTACCTCACCTGGCAGCTGACCTCCGGCTCCGGCTCCGGCCGGCCTGGCTCGAGCGAGCAAAGTCCCGATACTGCGAGCGCCGTCGGCGCCGAGCCGGCCCATCAGCTGGTGTTCGGGCTCAGCGTGGCGGTGAACGGGCTGGCGGTGGCCACCGTCTCGCTCTGGTGCCCGTGCGAGGTGGCCGAGATGGCGCGCCGCCAGTTGCTCGGCGAGCGCGACCTGCTGCTGGCCGCCGAGCCGCGCCACGAGACCGAGGCGGCGCAGCTGGCGCGCTTCTCGGAGCTGCTGCAGCGCGACCTGGACACGGCCGGCGACCTGGGCTTCTTCCGGCTGCAGCGCTCCACCATCATCGCCATCGGCTCCACCCTCTCGACCTACATCATTGTCCTTGTGCAGTTCACCCAGCCGGAAACGATGCGCTGGAACGGCAATACTTGAACTGTTCGCCTTCGGCTGAAACGATGCCGATATTTTTGCCTCCTTCGGTTGTGGATGTCGGCACCAAATGGCGGAAGACTGAAAAGAAATCCGCCAGCGTTAAACGCGACCAATATACTAAATAATTTGCACAGCATGTGCATTTGTGTGTTCACTGGATTAATGTATACATTCACACTGTCGTGCAGAACAGCAAACTAAACACGTGGTTGTTGATATTGTAGTTTATGCTTGTGACACTAAATACAGTTTTCAGTCGTCTGTGGTCCTGGCCTGCCCGCCGAGCTAAATAATGTTTTGGTCGGGTTATGATAAGCCAACCGTTCAGAGGCTTGAAATATATCCATCCAATGGCTCGCGCAACGAACCTTTGTGATGGTACTGTCTCTGTCAGATATCTCTTTATCCTAAGCTACATAATGGATGTTAAAGAAATCGTGTGTGCAGATAAACATTTGCTCTCCACGCCGCCTTTTCAGTCGGTCAAGTGAGAAGGAGACTAATATATGAGCGCACAGCCTCGCCGCATTCCTCAGAAACAGGCCGGCGTACGCTTCCCTCTGATTCGAGGAGACCGCCGGTCGCGGCATCTTACCACTAACCACTAACGCTAGCCGGCGTGCCCGGCCGCCACTAACCCCGCGTGTGCTCGTGACCCGCTGCCGTGGCCGTGGTCGGACTAGGTGGACCGGCTGGAGCCCGGCGCCAGCCCGCGCTGGCCCGGCTGCCGCGTGAGTCGGACACGACGCGTCGATGTCGACGCTCGTTCTGGTCGGCTGGTGCCTGGTAGCGGCGCATGCGGAGCGAGCTCGCTGCTGGGCTGTAGAGTGCATGAGAAGCTCGCGGAATACCTGTGTCCGGCATCTCACAGCGGCTTTGGCTGCTCGACGGATGCTGGATGCTGGAAGTTGAGATATGAATTAGCGAAATGTAACGGAGGAATGAAATGCAGCGAAGCCGACGTGCTAGCGCATTGGTGTCTTCTTTGGTCTGGCGAGGAGCCAGGAACCACGCACTTTTAGACTCGTCGAATAATTTTCTTTTGTTTTTGTCGGAGGAAGAGCTGTTCTGTTCATTTGCATTTGAAGGCTGGTTTGGTTGAAGCTGTCGTAGTTCATGTGACTTATAGCGTAGCTCGGCAACATGGTGCTGTCACAGTCCATGCAGTGCCACTCTCCGTGCTGCCACGTGCTCAGAAGTATTTCTTTGTGCTTCCACTGTAGGATGACCAGTTCTTAGGCTGCTGCTTTGCGTTATCATTTTACCTTCCTCGCTACTGCTATTGTTTTTCTTGCAACAATTAGTAAATGGACTCGGGCTTAAATGAGTTATCGATCCTTCTGGGACAACACTCATTTTGGTTTTTAATTAATGCCGTTTTGACACATTTACATTAAGCCGCAGCATACCAAAGTGCAGTGTATTGTAGTCGACACCAGGGCGTTGTTGATTCTTCCTTGTCCCGGGAATCCTGCAGACTTTCCGTACCGCCTCCGACAGGGCTGGGCGCAGACCGAGCCCCTCTGACCCCGCCTCGTCACCCGCAGGACGACAACGTGGTGTGCAGCACGCTCGACTCGAGGACGGTCGTCTGCTTCTTGGGCAACCCGGTAGGAGACGGGCCGGCGCGACCTGGCGCTCCGCTTCGACGTCAGCCAGCTGGACGACGAGGACGAGCTGATCACCATGGGCTTCAGCACCAACACGACCTCCGAGGAGATCAACCCGCAGGCTGAGAAGTTCATCCGCGCCCGGGTGGCCCAGCGGAGCGAACTGGCCGTCAGCGGGTACGGACAGTGTGCAGGGCCCCGAGGGGGGGGGAGCAAAGAGTGCCGTCCGATGCGATCTCCAGTGAATGCCACGCAAGGCCAGTATTGGTTATCGGTGGTCGCCAGCGCCGTGCTGTGGTGGCTAGACGACAGCAATGGTACAGACACATCTCATCTCGTCCGCGATCAGATAACGCCTTACTTAAGCTTATTGGAGTACTTACGCGAGTTTGGCACCTACTGCAGTGGGCATCAGGGTGTGGGTATTAGTGTGTGGGTATTCCATTTGTTAATGCAGTGATAATAAGGCTCGCAATTTTTTTAGTAACGGAACTTGCACGCGACAATATGTTCTGTGTTGGTCTCTTTACCTTCCCTCTACGTGGGATGACGCGACTGAGACATTTGCGAGTATCTCTGTCAGTGTTTCTGAATGCATCCAGACTTTTGGTGTTTTCCTGCGTCCCCGTCGCCATGTACCTCCCGTTCCCCTGGCGCTGCCTTTGATGTTGCTGCTGGCTCCGGCGTTCGATTGCATTGATTCGATTGCATTGCATTGCTCCGGCGATGATTGCAGCGGCTCCGACGAGAGCCGCTGACCTCTGGTGGCGGCTGCTGACCTCTGACCTCTGGTGACCTGGCAGCGTGGCGAGACCCGAGCAGTCGTTCTACGGCGGCGAGGTACGCGGCGAGGCGGCCATCGAGTACCTGGACGAGGTCGGCAGTCCTGTGCTGCACACGTACCAGATCTACAATGGCGGCCCGTCCACGGTCAAATGGGTGGACGTGAACATTGAGTGGCCGGCCCAGGTACAGAGCACGGGTGCCGAGGGCAAGTGGCTGCTCTACATGACCCGGCCGCCGCTTGTGGAGGGTGAGTTGGGCCGCCGCTCAGCTGTCTGCACCGACCCAGGCAAACGGTAGAGGTTCATGTGACAGCAGTGGCCGACGATGGCACGCCCGTGCCCTGTATATTTTTTGTATGTCGAGGGTACCGTTTACTCCTGAGATGACAAGTGTTAATTAATGGGACGAATGAGTTTTAAGCAGCTGGTGTGGGTTCCGCTTGTGTCTGATTGTTTTAATCAGCAGTTGAGGAAGCATTTGGAAATACCAAAAAGGTGAGCCGTGCCGTGGTAGTCACCGATTGGATGTTAACCGCAATGTGCGGTGTGTAGTCAAAGGTTACCATGTTCTGTTCGGTAAGTCTGGGTAAGTCCTACGGTGTCGCGTGGTGTGTACTTGACCGTATGACTCCTTCGCTGGCTGCCGCAGGCGACGGCGAATGCTTCTTCGACAAGGTGGACATCAACCCGCTGAACCTGGCGCAGCGGCAGGACGAGCCGCGATTGGCCGACGTCAACGTGGTCAGCGCCTACGTCAGCAGCTACCGGCCGTCGACCTCGGTTTCGGGCGGCACCTCGTCGTCGACAACGTCGCAGGGCAGCAGCTCCTCCTCGGTCTCGCGCAACTACACCAGCACGAGCAGCAGCTCGTCCAGCAGCAGCTCGTCCAGCTCGTCGCGGGGCGGCGCGTTTGGCGCTGGCGGAGACCACCACGACCGCGTGGTGGTGGAGGACACCACCGTGCGCAAGACCGACCTCAGCGGCGGCCTGAACACGGTCGACTCGCGGCGACGCAAGACGGACGGCGAGTACGGCCGCCCCCGGCCGGCCGGCCGCGACCGCGGCGCCTTCGGCTCCTACGAGAGCAGCAGCACCAGCAGCTCGCGGCAGCGCACCTTCTCCGGCGTCGGCGGCGACCGCGACGACGACTACCGGCAGGGCGGCGGCGACGGCTTCTCGGCCTCGAGCGAGCGGCGCAGGTACCAGACGAGCCAGGCGGCTGGCGGCGGCGTCTCCACCGAACGGCGCGGCTACCAGCCGGGCGGCCGGTACGGCGGCCGGTACGGTGGCCGGGACGAGCTGCAGCGACGCTACGGCGCCGGCCAGGGCTTCCGGACGAGCTCGTTCGACAGCGCCCAGGGCGGCGGCAGCGCCGGGGCGGCCGGCGGCGGTCGGTTCGAGGCCGGCGGCGGTCGGTTCGAGGCCGGCGGCGGTCGGTTTGAGGCCGGCGGCGGTCGGTTTGAGGCCGGCGGTGGCCGGTTTGAGGCCGGCGGCGGCGGAGGAGGCAGCAGCCAGTCGCGAAACTACAGCAGCCGGACGAGCTTTGCGACGTCGTCGGGCGCCGGCGGCCGCGGCTCGTTCTCGAGCGGCGCCATCGGCGGCGACCGCTTCGACGACGCGTCGACGCTCGGCGACCGCGACGACTACTACTCCGAGTACGACGCGCCGACGGGCCGGCCGCGACCGGGCGGCCGCCGACGCGGCTACTACCGCCGCCGGCGGCCGCAGGGCGCCGCCGGCGGTAACCAGTCGTACACGTTCCAGCGGCGCTACGAGTCGCGCCGGCCGTACCCGGGCATCACGGACCGACCGACCGCCAGCCTGGCCGAGCGGCGCGACGAGCTCAGCTCGCGCCGCGTGGCCGGCGGCACCGAGCGCATCGAGAGCACGGACGGCGGCACGCGGCGCACCTATCAGGCGCACCGCACGCTCGACGGCGGCTACGAGCGCGAGCAGCTGACGGAGGAGGAGCGCCGGCTGCGGCGCGAGCAGGCCGGCCGCGAGCGCCGCTCGGCCGGCCGCCGCCGCCGCAAGAGGGAGCAGGAGATGGTCGTCATGCCGGAGGCGGTGACGCGGGCCGGAGAGGTGCATCAGGTCGTGTACATGGTGAGTGGTTGTTGTTTCATGAGCGTCTTGTTGCGGAAGGTGTTCACTGTACGGTGCGCCAACGCCGTCCGCTCGTATCTAGTCACATGGTTGGAAAACAAATACTGTCATCAAGTCTCTTTGGGTCGTTTTGGAAAACGTTTTTCGTAAAATAATGGTAAAACAAGATCATCAGGCATTGTCGTCAAGTCGTTTCGGGTCGTTTTGGAGAACAATGTCCGTAAAATAATCGTAAAACAAAATCAAGTATTGTCATCAAGTCATGTTTGATCCGTACCTGTTTCGTAATGTGGGACTGCTGTCGTTAAGCTCCATCCCGACTTACCTTTACGATCATTTCTCGCGAAAACCTGAATATTTGTCTGGCTTATGCATAACCAGCACCAGTAATACAACCTCACCAATGTTTGGCCCTTATCTTATTGTCCGATGACATTTTCAGGACTGCGAGAGAAATTCGGCCAAATGCATCAAGTTCCGATGCCGCATCAACGACCTGCCAAAGGGCACGTACGCCCTGGTGCACTTGCAGGGTCGCATCTGGAACAGCACGCTGGTGGAGGACTACGCCGACGTCTCCTGGGTGTCCATCAAGTCTCGCGCCACGCTCAAGATGGAGTCATCCCTGGAGAAACTGCAGAATGTCACTGACGACGTTGCCTCGGTGAGTGGGTCATGAACTTCTGCGGGAGGGTGAAGCTTTTGCGTCCGGCTGGGTAAGCTGTGTGTCGTGTTGGCTGGTTACGTTTTTCTAGAAGCTTCGACATGCGAACATTGCAAAAGGGCGAACTGTTGGGCAGTCGTCAGCCGTAGCAAGTAGATTGTAATCTTCGTCATCATCATGTTTATGATAAGGATGACTGTTAAAGACTAAAGACTACTCTACTGCGCCATGTAATGTAGCGCGAAGCAAGAACGGAATTGGCGCAAAAACTTCAGTTGAATTTCAGGCCGCCCTCCTGTGCATGAAATTACATGATTATTCCAGAGGATTCAAATGAATGGAAACTTACATTGAGTTTACATTAAAAACTACCATCACTTCCCTGCCACGTAATCTTGCCATGTAGTCTGCCAGGTGTTTTATTGCTCACTGTCCGGTTTCGGCCTCTGCTGGCCGGCAACCAGTGACGATTCCTCTGCCTGGGCGGATGAGTGGCGAGACTTCCGCCAACCGTACTGAGACAATGTCTCTCCGTGTTCCGCAGGCCGAGTCACTGGCGTATCCGGACCTGCCGCGTGAGGCCGAGGGCGGCGGCGTCCCCATCTGGGTCATCATCGTCTCCGTCCTAGCCGGGCTGTTCCTGCTGGCCATCATCGCGCTCATCCTCTGGAAGCTGGGCTTCTTCAAGCGGCGACGGCCCGACCCCACACTCAAGTCCAACATTAGCCGCTAGCCGACCGGCCGGCAGCGAAACTAGCGACATCTGTGCTTGCGTCGGTGCTGCCAGATCGAGTGCCGTCCACGAGCGCCGGCGGTCGGCACTCGCGCCCGCGCGAACTGCGCGGACTGCGCGGACTGCGCCGCCGGCGCCGCCCGCGCCAGGACCGGCCGCGCCGGGCAGACGTGCCATGTGAGAGCGGGCAGCCACGTGCCAAATACCGAGAGTGCCAGCGTGAGGCGGCGGCGACGCGAGCTTGACGCGGCGGGGCGTGGACCCTGCTCAGCGGCGCGACGAAAGCAGCGCGCTGCACGTGCCTTTGTCCGTTTCTGGAGCGTTCGTGGGTGTGACGTGAAGCCTCGCATGGCGTTGTCACGTCTTATGAACTGACGATAGATGACAAGGTGATGCTGGGTTGGAAACCAGAAGCTTTGCGGGTGGTCGTTGCCGAAACAGTCTGTTTCAGTTTTTTATTGCAAATATGTCGCTTTCGCGTGGTTAATGTTACTTTCTGAAAAACGTGCTCACGCTGGGCAGCTAGGTGTAGGTATATAAAGCAAGTGATCACCATGAGCTTGCCCGTTCCGCCTCCACGTTTACCCGCTTCAAAATCCGCGCTGTGGCGAGGGACTTCCTTCAGTCTACTCGTTTGATTCTCCATGCATTGCTGTCCGCTGTATGAAAAGAGTTGTGTGCTGAAGCGGAATGACTTACGCTTTGAATGGGTATGCTTCATTTTACGAACAATAATGTTTTCCAAAATGACCCAGAACGACTTGATGACAGTACTTGATGATTTTGTTTTACGATTGTTTTACGGACATTGTTCTTCAAAAGGACCCGAAACGACTTGATGCAATGCTTGATGATCTTGTTTTACCATTATTTTACGAAAAATGTTTTCCAAAACGACCCAAAGCGACTTAATGACAGTATTTGTTTTCTTACCATGTGACTAGATACGAGCGAACGTTTTGTTTGTTCAGGCTTTTACAGATGTTCCTGTGTGTAAATGCGCCGAGTTATCCGTTCTCTCGCTTCGTGTTTTGATATCTTCCATTGCCGGCTAGACCCGTGGACGACGTACGACCACGCGACACGTGACATACGCACACACAAACACACAGACGGAACGGCGCGAGGTTCTTGTCGGCGGACGAACGCGCTCGTTTCCGTCCCGGTCAGCTGACGTCCGCCCGGCATCGCCTGTACATAGACCGTGACTAGCTCCTGTGCGAACCGTCGTAATACTGTGATATTAACATTGGACTGCCTGCGGCGGCTGGGTAAACGGAGCGTGAACCGCGTATACGTGTGACACCGTGAGGGGCGGCAGCGCGACCGTCCGGATCCATCCCGCGGCCTGCCCCGGGAACGCCGCACGGCGCCGCTGGATGTTGTATGTTGTGGTGTTGCGAAGCGGAGCGGAGCGCGAAATTTCACTAATGTTGAATATAACTGTAACTTGAGACGCGAGTGTGCCCAGAAGCAGCGAGCCAGCAGCCGCGAGGAATGTCCTGTGTGATACGTTGTGTGGCGGGGGTTGAGTGCTCCTACATGGAACATTGCATCTGGGTCCTATCTCGTTTCTTTCGCTGTTTTCGCTTTCGGATCCGTTGTCTTCTTTCCACTTCCCCTCTTGCTGCATGCGCCCGTTGTTTTCCATCCCTTCCCAACCTCTACCGTCCGTTTCGTTCTCCTCCCTGCCCTCTATCCGGTGGGGGGAGGGGCTGATTCGCCATCCATGTGGGTGAGGGCAGGGAGGTAGGTTTGGGCAGCGGGCGGGACACGACCAGGGATCTCAGTAACTGAACGACTGAACGTTACCCCAGTCGTCAGTACAAACACCCCGTCGCCCGCCTCCAGAGGTAAAAGACCCAGCGGTGGCGTGTAGAGGAGGGCGAGAGGAAGAACTCGGGATCGTTTGGACAAGATGTGACATGATGTCTGTGTCATGAACCATACCAGCAAGAAACGAACGACACTGGCATCAAATGGCGATGGTGGTGGTGAAAGAATTTATTGGTGATCTACATTACAAAAAGAGTCGGCGTTTACAGGCTCTAAGCCTATCGGTGCGACAGCTTCAAAGGTATAGAGTTTATAACACTGGATATTTCCACATCAACAAAACACATTCTGTGTGGCGTCCGGGTGCTCTCGTGACGTCATAGCCCATCACTGACCTTTCCGCCGCATCCGTGAGAAGACGCACGCGAGTCGGCACCAGAGCACACCGTGTGATGCAAGATGGAATGTTAATCAGACAAACACCAAGACACCGCCTTCGCCTGGCTCGCGCCGCCGGGACCTCCCATGCAACGTCACAGGTTCGTCGCTGACGTCGGCGGCGCGCTCGGCCGGCCGTCGCCGGCGGCGCAGCGTCGTCGACGGCCTGATATGATTGGGCGCCGGCCGTCGCGGACGACGCCGGACCGCCCGAACCGCGCACGTCGACGGCTCGCGCGTCCTACTCTAAACGACGCACCACCGGGCCGGCACGAGCGGCCCGTGGCCGGCTGGGCCCCGCGCCGCGCCGCCGGCCCAGGTTCAGCCGCGCTGGTGCCGCGAGATATGTCAACGAACGGCACCAGTGGCGGGTCAGCAGAGCTAAAATCTAGCCGCAGTCGCAGTCAGCCGAGAGAAGCCACGCCCTGATTATGGCCACCGCAATACCCGGTCTGACGGCAGACTGCTCCGTCCGGCGCCAGACTGCTCAGTCGGGCGCCAGACTGCTCAGTCGGGCGCTGAACTGCCTCGGTTGTCGCCCAGCTGCCTGGTTCGGTGCCAAGCACGACGATTCAGGTGAAAATCGCCCTGCCTGGGACTGAGCTGTATAGCTGGCCACCAAACTGTTCAGTCCCCCGCCAGACTGCTCAGTCACGCGCCGGACTGCTAGTCCGACACCAGGTTTTCAGTCCAACACGCCTCACCACGCCGCGGCGAATGACGTCATCAAGCGCGCGCGACAACGCCAAACGCCGGAACACAAACCTCCACAAACAACAGCTGCCAACGGAGAACGGAGCGGTAAACCAGCGAGAGATCTGTACCGAAAGAGGCTGCCCTTCGGCTCCGTCCACTGGTCGGGAACCGCCCACGCCAGAGCGGCAGCTAGTCCAGAAGAAAACGTCCGAACGGTCGCCGGTCCAGAAGAAACGGCCGTTTTCGGCATCCCGAGCGGAGGGTGCCGCCGAGAGTTATTGCTTCCCAGAGGTTCGCCGCCGTGAAGCGCGCATCGGTGGCGGACTAGAAGTGGGTTAGAATGTGTCGTACCGCGGCGCTGCGCGGGCCGCCCGTCCTCCCGTCCCCGTCCCCGCCCCCGCCCACCGTTTGTACACGGCCGCGTTCACAACACCAAACGGTCGACGCCACACTACGCTACGGTATGGCACTTCCCCGCGGCGGGGTCGGCCGGCCGGTCCGCGCTCCGCCGGCGCTCCGGGCGAGTGGTGGCGCCCTGGCGCCCGGCCGGGGCGCCCCGATCGCCGCGAGGGCGCCGGCGCCCCAGCTCGGGCGGCGCTATCACAAGCGGCCGCGCCGCCGCCTCAGATGGCCAGGCTGTTGTCCCACTCGAGCTCCTTGCGGCTGGGCGGCGGGCCGGCCTCGTCGTCGTCGTCGCCGTCAGAGCTGTCGTAGTCGCTGCCGTCGTCCGAGCTGTCCTCGGCGGTAGCCTCCGGGCCCCGGGCGACGGCCGCGTCCTGTCGCAGGAGAACAGCGTCACGGGGGTCCGGCCGTCACGGCAGCCGTTACGGCGGCTAGTAGGACGGCTCCCATTCTAGTCAAGGGGAACAGCCGAGGAGCGACCGCAGTCAAAAGCCAGAGTGGGACAGGCCCCGAGCCAGGGGAACTACAGGAACTAGAGAACTAAAGGAACTTTAGAACTAGGACGGGAAGACAAGCGAAGGATGAATAGCTACAGACACAAGAAAACCCTGGTGCCCGATGGCCGTGTCAATGCGCGGTGTTCGGCAAGAACGGTAACCTGCAATGATACGGTACGCATGAAAAGTCTGCCTCAGCACCATCGGACCGGCGTCCAGACAACATCGACAACCTCAAACATAACGAAACGAACGACGGAGAAGAAAACATCGCATACGTCAAATAGCCACGAACTCGTAAAATAAAGAGTATGAGACCGGCAAGCCGAGAGACCAAAGGGGAGACTATGAGGTGGGGGCAAAACGTTTCACAACGGACACGCTGAGTGACCGCCTTGTGCAATAAAAACCTGGGAAGCACGAAAGAGGAACGAAGAACGCGAAGGGTCTGAACGCGGAAGGAACAGTGCAGATAGACAACGGCCGACGCAACAGAGACGGAAGACCCGTGACGCGCGACGAACATAACATGACATGACATGACTTGATGCAACTTGACCATTACCGGCTGCCCCCTGAAGTGCTAAATCCATCCCACCGCTGGCCAGCCGACAGCAGGAAATCCCCCGCCCGCCTCAGCACCCTCCGCCGAAAGACGGTCCAATTAGGTCCGGGTCGGCGGCTTCACGGGCCGACAATGCCTGCTGACACGGCCCGACGGCGAGTAATCAGCCGGCCGGGGCGCCGGCCACGGCGGCCACGGCGACCCCGGCTCAGGCCCGGCGGCCGGCGGCAGGCGGCCGGCGGCACCGCGGCGCTCCTGAGAGACACTCTGTCCAACCAGGCCCGGCTCCTGGGAGACCGTCTGTCAGGACCAGGTCCGCCTCCTGGGAGACGGTCTGTTCAACCAGGTCCAGCTCCTGGGAGACCGTCTGTCAGGACTAGGTCCGCCTCCGGGGAGATCGTCTGTTCAACCAGGTCCGGCTCCTGGGAGACCGTCTGTCAGGACCAGGCCTGGCTATCCGGTCGACTATCTAGACAGCAGTCCCGTCAGACAGTCAGACAGCGGAGAAAGGGGGAGACGGGAACCAGTCCACAGAGGGCAAAAACTAAAACAAAAACAACTACGACACGACAGCAAAATCCATCCATATGTCCCTCTCAAACTGGCTTTGAGTAGCTTTTCCCCTCCACGGACTGCACGGTGCCCTGTTGTCCTGTCCTACTCCATCGCCAGCAGCGTCGGTTCCCTGCTCCCCGACCGCCGCCCGACGGCACTGACCTCCTCCATGGGGTTGACGGTGATGTTGAGCGCCGAGTCGTCCCAGGCCATCTCGGCGTCGGCCGACTCCTCCTGGTGGCGGCGGTGCGCGGCGCGGATCCGGATCACGCCCAGCACGATCATCGACACCAGGAAGCCGATGCACACCACGATGATGATGGTGACGGCGTGGCCTGTCGGGCGGCGCGGCCGTCAGTCGCGATTTGGCGGCCATGGCAGACGGCGGACGGTGTCAGAGCGACTCCAGCACCGAAGCATCGAGAGAAGGCGTTGGCTGTGTTGATGAGCCGACGCAGTATTTCGTCCCAAGATCGGTGCAAATACACCGGTACAATATACGGAGAAAACAGAAGAGGGAGAAAGCAGGAGATACAAGAAAACGGCGCACAGGAGAAAGCGGACAGAGAAAAACATAAGGCGGAAAAGGACAGAAATCACAAAACAGAGAGACAGCGACAACAAATATAGCAAAACGGAGAGCCCACATCACTCACTGGCCCCGGCCGAGTGCAGCTGGTGTCCGGCCGTCCACGACTTGAGCTGCACGTGGTGACGGGCGTCCTGCACGTGGGCGGCCGGCGCCGGCACGACGTGCTCCTGGGCGGCCGAGGCGGCGGCGGCGGCCGGCGCGGCGCTCGGCGGTGCGTCCGTGGCCAGGCGTTTGGGCTGCTGCGTGCGGCGGGCCGGGTGGATCACCGTCAGCGTCTGCACGTACTCGTTGCTGATGAACCGCTCGCTCATGCTGGAGCAGAGCAGCTTGAACGCCCGGTTCAGGTAGTAGGCCGGCTTGCGGTTCGTGTACTGGACGTAGCGGAGCGCCTGGAGCAACGGAAGGCGTCAGACGAGTTCCAAATGTTCCGCAGGAACGGCATCATTGCGCAGTTGACGGGGCATTTGAGGATATAACCAGAGCATATAAAATGCAGTCATGATGTCCTACGTTTGTCTTTACTGCAGCGCCGTCATATACCAGTCCCTTACATAACACAAAACATTTTCTCGGAAACCGCACCATTCCAGGAGGGCGAACCATGGCATCAATGAACTGTCCACACGCAACTGTTCAACTGTAAACGAGCATCCAGAGAACTACGCTAAACATGTCGCAACAGAACGGCGTCTCGTCCGGAGTTCCACGGGATCCCGTCCGAGCCCAGCCGACCGGCCTCGTCTCTCGGCACACGCACCTTCTGGTACTTGTGCGGGTGGCCTGGCCCGTAGACGATCAGGCCGTCCTTGTTGATCTTGGAGCGCAGCTGCAGCTCGTCCATCTGACGCTGGTTCAGCGCCAGGCCTTCGTGCTCCGGATTCAGCGGCGGGTACACGGTCACAGTGCATTTGTCCAACTTGTGGCCGTTCGGGCGAGCCTCTGAAGTCGACCACCACACAGTGGTTAACACTTCGAGCAATGCTTGCAACGCTGTTAAACTCGCTCTCCTCACGCCCATGAACACCTTGGAGTAAAACTTAGTGGTTGGCAAAACTTTGCAGGATAGTCAATACCAAGCTCAACCTTCACCGAACCGTACTATCCAAGTCATTCTCCGTCAGTCAACCGACGTTCTGACCCCAGTTTATAATCAGTCAACAATGTCCTAAAAGATCCCAGCGATGTATTCCGACCCTGACGCCTGACATACTGCGCACCTAGTGGCATTAGCAAACGCAGCAGAATAGCAGTGAATCAACCTCGGGCTGTTCCAAACCATATGCCATCTGCAGTAATACCGCGCCGCGGGCGAATAAATCTCCCGACATCGCCGGAGGCTCGGCTGATGCGCGAAGCGGCAATATCACAGGCCGGCCCCGCGGCAAAGTATGACGGGCGCAGAACACTGAGCCTGGCGGCCGGCCTATTCCGAGCATCGCGGCAATCTCGGCCGCCGTATCGACCTTGGTGTCATTACCGCGCTGCGCCGCCCTTCGCAGCCCACACCCTTTATGAACATCAATCCCCGGCCGGCCGACGGCGCCGCCGTCCCAATAAAAACACGCCGGCGAGAAATGTCTAATACAGGCCGGCTTCAAAGGCCGCTGCTCGAGGCCGGGAAGACAGAGAGCCATTGCTTCATTTTCCGGCGGGCGGCCGGCGCGGGCGGCATGCCAATCGGGCGGCGGCACGATAAGACCAGCAGCGGCCGGCCTGCGCTCGATCGGGCGACAGAGGTCAGGCCGAGGTGACGGCCGGCCCGGCGCCTCGACACGGTCCCGCCCGCATGTCTGCCGGTCGGGTAATGTGATTCCGCCGGCTGTGGTTCGGCGACCGCGCGGCCGGCGCGCGCCACAGTCTCGCCGCCCTGTCGGTATTCACGCGGCACCGGCGCCCCGGGCGGTGACACCGCGACACCGGTCGGCCGGCGTCGGGCGCGACGACGGGCGACGCCGGCCGGCGGCCAGCCGGCAGCGCTGCACCGAGCGGTGCGGACAAGATGCCGAGGAAGCGGCGGCAAAGACGCTCCGCGGGCACCCTTAGGTATTAGACTCAAGGATTCTGACTGATATCTACACAGACGGCTTTGCACTGTCGTGACTGCTTCAGAAGAAGGGTCACTTATGGTGGTTTCGATACCTTCCCTTCGCGGAGTCCCGGTATCGTCCGAAATACGACACCGTGGATCGGGTGGCGACGGGTTGTTGGGAGGTGCTCACCGTTCATCTCCTGCTGGTCGGTGCCGGCCATGACCTTGATGTCGGGGAAGACGGAGACGCCCGTCTTGAGCTGCTCGTAGTCGTCAGAGATGTTGTCGGTGCCGTTGACCGAGATGTGCAGGTAGCGTGGTTGGCGCACAACCACGTAGCTGTCCACCACTGGGATCTTGACCATTTTACCATTAGTGCACCTGCGCGCAGAGAAAAAAATGACGTCGGTAGGCAGTCTTCTTCAAGAACGTGAAGATAAAATACGTCAGGGACGATTCCAAAGGGTGACCGTAACCTTCCTTACTATCACCGCAGTTAGTTCCCCGAAGAAGCACCTCGGTATGAAAATAAATGAAGTGCGATAAGAAATAAGTGGCGACGCAGGAATACCAGGACTCACAGTTGCACCCGAACTGTCCCGCGTTTTCTGGATAAGTTTAGCGGCCTTTTTTGTCACCTAAAGCAGCGCAATAGGGTCAAGAAGTTGTCAGCAGCTGAGCTCTATTGTCAGTTACGGCGATAACGACCCAGCTCTTTCGGACGAAGCTCACGGCGGAGGAAATCTGCGAGGCTGCAATCTCGCCGCGACAGCGCAGCACAGCGAGAAAATTTCCGGAGCTGACTTGGCACAAACGCCCGCCAGGACGCGACGGACTTCTCTGTACGTCGACTGTACGGATTCAAAACAGTCCATTCCGTCAGCCTTCTAAATCATCCGTCATTCAGGCCTGGAAAAACGGCCACGGTGCTTGAATAGAATCTACGTTGGTTTAGGAGATCCAGAAATAGTATGGTGCAGATGTGTCGATGCTGCCGATGTCGCACCTCGAATCCCACAAAGAACAGCGCATGATTATCACTACACCAACACAACGAACTAAATCACAACACACAACATGCCAGCAGTAGACGGAACTCCTGATCATCAATAAAAAAACAAAATCGCTGATTTCGGCACTCCACGATCTGTTGCATCCAACTACTCACGTGTTTCGGTGAAACACATAGAATGAAACAGAACTTCGGTACAGCAAAGCCAGCGATCTCTAGCACTGCTAATGCGCTTAAACAGCTTTCAAAGATTTCATCATCAGCAAACCATGCAACAGCTGAGCCCTTCAGGGCCAGAAGTCCATTGGACGCACCTTTCTGTATTCTAAGGAAACCAATTACCCGGCATGAAGCCGGCAGCCGCCGGCGGACCACCAAGCTCTACTCGCATCATCGGACCCATCTCATTTCAGCGGCAGGATTTTTCTTCTAAAGCTGCATACCCCAGTTCAAAAAGGATACTCGCAACCTTCTCAGCCGCCAGGAGCAGCCATTATCCTAGGGTTTGATGGCTAATGCCGGTCGAACAAAGGACCGCGTATTTTCAGTCTAACGTTCATCCAAACATCCGGTATAGAAGACTAACAAGCATTCAGTACTTCAACAAACTTACGGCCCTTCTTTTTTTCAAAACATCCAAGGACTCGGAACTTTTGCGATAACAACGTATGATCCTAGTCCAAGGAGTGTGCTTGCAGCTTTCGTATTACGGAAAAAGATCAATCGGCCAAAACATTATGTTGTTATAACTGGCATGTTTTTGATTAAAACATCCTTTTAAGAGTACCGAGGTCACAAGACACCATGGACCAAAAGGCATGTTGTTATAGTCGATCTGGAAAGACAACACGAGTACAATGTTTCTAACAGGCGGCTTCCGCGCTTTTATACAGTATGTGCATCTGCAATTCTTTCAGTCTCCTTAAAGGAGCAAACAATCACCATGAACAAAAAAAAAACGGCACCAGACGCCTCTCATACCAGGACCGCGGTGTCCGCCATGTTTGAGCACGCCTGCAGAATAGCCGGCGGCGCCAGCGAAAATAACAAGTGAACATAACGAGCGCCCGCAACTCTGCCATTCATCACAAACAAGATGAACAAGGCGCAATGCAGCCCGGATTATGCATGAAATGAAACTCTGCGGTAAAAAGAACACACACACACACAGCGGGGGCCAATCTCGCCTGGATGGCGGCTTTTAGGCTCCAAAATAATTCAGTCCCTGCTCTCATACCGTTGCGCTACGACAAAAACGAAAAGGCTGAGCTTGTGTTCAAGGGTCACAAAATCCAACGCAGAAAAAGCTCAAGCAAAGGGAACACCAGCGGCCCGACAGCAAGCCCAATTACCCGCCCTCATCAGAGTCCTGTTGACGCACTGAGCCGTGAACAACACCGGGCGTTACAGGGCCCTGAATAACGCTCCAAGGCCGCGGACGACCGGCGGCAGGAGGCGGCACCGCCCAGCGACATGGACATTTGGCCGGCCACCGTTCACGCCTCGGTAACCGCCGCAGACGTCACGCGGCGACGGCGGCCGTGACGGACGTGGCGCTGTGACGGGCGCGGGGCCGTGACGTGACGTGACGAGCCGTAGCCGAGGCGTCACGTCTCACGGCGGGCCAGACGCCGCTACCGGCGGCCGCTGCGCGCGTCGGTAGCGGCCGTGGAGCGAGTCGCCCGCCTGTTCCGCGCCGAAAATTACTCTCCGCTCGAGGAAATGTCACCGTCTTGTCGGAAGCGCAGCGTGCTCGTCGTCTCCGCGGGTAATTTCCGATACACAGGGCCGGGTTAAACGAGACGTGGCAGTTTCATACCGACTGGCCGACGAGGCGTAGACCAATGGAAGCCAGTGGCATTAAAACGCGTTGACGTAGCTCGGGGAGATCGGTTTCAAACACCAGCATTTTCATATTACGTTGTCCGATAATAAAAAAAAAAACACCACCAAGGCGACTCTTTTTCTGTCTTACAGTGAGCTCGCGATAATGAAGTGCAGGCACGTGGGAGTCCATGTACCCGATGAGGAAATGCAACCTCCCCGGGCGGCCTTCAGAGGCATCATTACCAGCCTGTTCCGGGAGGACAGCTGGCGGAGGTCCGGCCATTGCAGGCAGAACGCTGCTCCCTGAGGGTGCTCGCCCGACGGATATACAAAGCGATCACAAGAAACACCAGGCGCAGTCTGTTTTTGGTCCTTCAAAGAATGGGGAGCCTAGCATCGTTCACGTCCAGGCCTGTTACGCAGTCTCAAACCACGGGCGATAAACGACGCAAAGACAAAAATACCCCTGGTGGGAACGCCGCCTGTGAATTCCCCAGCGAATCACGCCGCATCGCGGCAACGAGGATCTATCAACGAGGACCAAGCAAATCTATTAGTTCCTCAAAAGCCCCACTCGGGGCAGTAAATGACGCACATGTCCACCATACCCCACTTCTGATCAACAACGCATCTCAACCAACTGGAAAACAGTGGACAAATAGCCGGCAAAACGGAACAAGCGGCACCTAGGCAAAACTCCACAGCTCGGGAGAACCCAGCCGCCCGCTGCGTCCGTTCGGCACCTCTCGTGCGTCCCCGACAAGTGAGCTGACCCGATCGAGCGCGCCGATCCGGCGATCCGACGCTGACAGTATCGGCGCCGACACGCTCAGCTCCGTCGCGACGGAAGAGGATCAGCGCCGCTCGGCGGCCGAATATGCACGATTTTCTGGCTATCGGACGGAACACGACAACCGCGGCTGCCGAGCCGCCACTGGCTTATGTAGAGCAACGCGCTCCATTTAGATCGCCGTACTGCTCTGCCGACAACCCAGCCACTGAACGGAATGGAAACATGTGCAAAGGAAGTAACTGGGAAACAGATGCCCTTTCCGATCTGGAAGAAAACATTACACCCGTACAAAGAGAATGGAACCCATATACAATAACTAAAATCATGAGCACCATTACCATACCGTATTTAGTCAGATGTTTAGTGTAAAGAGCCAAAAGCCTCGGCTAAACAATGATGCGTTTTCACAATCCGATCCTCCAGTACAACGTCAAAGATTTTTCTACACGGCATTCACCGTTTCTAAAGAGCACCCCAAATCGTCACGACATCGCTCCTCCCCGACACCACATCTTCCACCTGGCGGAGAGCATAGCGGCGCCGTTTCTCCGAGGGCCAGACGCCACTTACACGAGGCTGGTGATGACCTTGAGTCCGCGGCGTCCGGCGGTGGGGAACTGACGGGTGTTGACGTAAGCGATCTTCCTGAACAGGGTCTCGATGTGGCTCCTGTTGCTCCCCTCCACCGTCACCTCGGTCATGTCTGAAACGGCCACACACGACTGCGACGGGGGCCGAGCCGACAGAGCAGAACAACGTGATGCCTCGCAGAAAATTAGGTACCTTGTAGACAAAACCTATGATCGTTGTTCCTAACCCCTACCGTGTACCCCTGTGCACGGAACGCTATTATATACTTGTTCCCCGACAAACCTGGTTGATCTTCCCCGAGTAAAGAAAAAAAAATACCAGAGCAATCTCGGATCTGCCCATTAGGAGGCTGAATTACACGCGATTACGATTCTGCTTCAGAATTCCAGCAATTATTCCACACAATCGAATGGCTACTTTAACACATTCAGAAGACTGAATAATGGCAACGGTACAATAATAACGAACAGAACTAACATAGCCAAAATACCTCGCCAAAAATACTGAGAGACTTCATCAGTCCGAAATGCGTCATTCTGTGCCACGACGCACTCATTTCCGATCCGAACAGGGCGTCCATTATTCCGTTTCGATTGAAAGCTTTCCCAGTGGACCCGCCTGACAGACGGTGTCTGCATTTGGTTTACGATTTAGCCAAGTTGACGGCGGTGTGGAAAACTGATTAGATGCCAACTTGAAAATAGATGATCGACCAACAATTCTGCATACTCGCGCAAAATAATCTAAAAAAAGGAGAGAGAAGTTTGCGGCAACAATAAGCTAGAGGCTACCCCGGGAAAACAAATATCTCAACAATGTAAGGAAAGTAAGAGAAAAACGTTCAGGAGAGTAAAAAAACGTCTAAAAATGGAAGCTCGTACTGAAGATTAAAAGACTGCTACGACGACTTTTTTAACTTCAAAGACGCCAGATGCAGACAGGCTTCGTTGCCGCAAACACAGATTCCGGGAATTGAAAAAGGGAGAGCAGTATGAAAGAGACAGCGAGCCTCTGGAAATGGCCATTCCCTGAAAAAATGATTTGGGGATCTATGTCACAAAGAATGGGAAAACAGGGCCAAGCGATTCCCTGCCGGCGTCCAATACCCGCCCCTCCGGACAAGCGCTTCAGACGTGAATTTCCCCGGAGGGGCTCATATCTAAACGTGTGTGCGTCACGTACGCACCGTGAGTAACATTTCATTAACCCCAACAATCTCTGTAAATAATAAAGCTTTCCACGTTAGCCCAAAACGTACCTTACTTAAAACACTTGGTCTTCACAACTTTTATCTGCAGTTTTCTTTGCGCATTTCACACGACAAATAATAACTGTCAAAATGTTCTAGCACAGCCGGCAGTGCTACCGTCTTCACCGGCGCGAGCCCGCCATCCGCGGTGGCGACGTCACCGCCTCACCGTTGTTGGCCAGCAGCTCCATGCCGGGCAGCAGGAACTCGACGGAGGGCGCCTGCAGCGACTCGCTGCAGCTGTACAGGCAGCTCAGCACCTCGGGCTTCTCGGTGGCGCCGCGCAGCACCGACAGGCCGGCCATGTAGCCGTTGAAGATGTGCTTCATCCGCGACTCGGACCCTGCGCAACAGGCAGACATAGGTCACAGGTCAGAGGTCGGGTCAGGTCAGATGTCATTGGGCTTTTACAGACAGGGCGTGGGCCGAGGGAGATAGGCTGAGCGGTACTCAGACGCGTGAACTCGAAACTGGATGTGATTCATGCCAAAAAGATGGAGCAGTTACGTCATAAGGCAGAGGTCCAGGAAGTTCGGAGCCGGCAGAAGGGAATGACACCATTGCCTTAGGCCAAGGGAAGACACGGGGCGTGATCTCTGCGGTTCCAAACCAGAAAAACGGACTTCACAGCCACTACGTGACATGTACACCAAGAATGTATTAACTACCGTCTCGTCCAGTGTATCCCTTGACATTCGCACGGGACTCGCTCATCGAAAATGTCTGCCAAATGCAGAAGCAACGTCCCCGCGGTGTAGGTCCGCACGGCAGCATTGACCGTACGCCTTCCAGCACGCCCGAGAAAACCCTGTCACCGACTGCGCACAGACATCCGGCAGCATCTGCTGCCCGCCTCTGCGTATCAGGCCTGCTCAGTTCTGATCAGGTCAGATTAGAATCATGTCTCCTCAGGTCGACTCAGGTCAGCGGCTGGCCGATCAGACGGGTCACGTCGGGTTAGGGCCTCGCCTTTAACCAGGACTCCTGCGCCACGCCTCCCCCGGTTACATCTGAACGCCAGGAGTAAAATGACCGACCACACCACGACAGAATCCCAGAAACCCGATCCTGCGTCAATCGAGGTCACAGCCGGATCAGGCAAACCGGCAGCCCCAGCCCCGCCCCCCCCCCCCCATCCACCCACGCCGTGCCTGGCAGCAGGCGACACCATATAACGGCCATCCATCATTCACCGGCCGCTCGCCTGCGACCGCCCCACACAGCACGGAACCACCTCCCTGACGCCAGCCGTGGCGCGGGCCGCGGCGGGAGGACGCCCGACTCCGCGCGGTGCGGAGCTCACAGGCCGGGCCTTTCCGCGGACCGCGTCACGGTCGGCTCAGCGTCGCGCTTCTTGTGCGCCGGCGGCCGGCTGCCGGGAGGCCGGCCGATCCGACGGCTCACAGGGCGGCCGGAGTGAGCCGGCAAAAACAAAAACCACGGAGCCGCGCCGACAGCCGGGCGGCGAGCGTCCCACGCCAGCGGCAGATAATGACGGCAGCAGATCTCCCGGCGGGCGCCGGGCGACGCTGCAGTCGCCGGGCGGTCCGACCCGGCAGCGGAGCCGGCCGCGGCCGCTGGATCAGCCGGACTGGACGGATCATACGGATCGCGCGGATCGCACGGATCGGAACGATTGTACGGACCAAACGGGACGGAGAGCTCTGGTGGGCCGGACGGCTCTTCTGGACTGGACGGATCTGAGGATCGGATGGACTGGATAGATCGAACAGGTCAGAGGTCTGAATGAGTCTGAATAAAACTGACTGGACCTACCGGACGGGTTGGACGAACCCAAAGGCTCTGCCGAGTCTGACGGCTTGAGCGGATTGGACAGACGAGATGGACAGGATACATGAGGTGGATTGGAAGAACCCCAGAAAATGGGCCGCTTCATCAGCCGGCCCCAGTGGCCTGGTGGTGTGGGTCCGCCGGTCTGCGTGTGGTCTGGCGGCCAGAACCAGCCGGCCTGTGTGTGGTCTTCTGGTGTGCATTAGCAGAACTTTGCGTGAGTGGCTCCTCGACAGTGTCGGCAGGGATCGCTGAATCAAACCAACGGACGCCCAGGGACGAGACGGGCTGCCAGACGAGGCAGCCACAAATCCAGCGCTCCATCGTTTTCTCGTCACCAAGGAAACTACGGCTTACGGCTACATTAGATATTTGTCCAAACGAATAATGCAGACATCCTTCTGCTCGACGCTTTGGTTTAAACAATTCGTGTTGAATGTAATCTACCAAGCGATGGGGACTAAAACTGCATCAATTACCCATCAAAGGCATCGGACGAGGATCAAAATAGAATCCGAAAGACTGCAGCAGTCAAAACTAGCTGGCGATTCTCACAAACACAACGGCGTATTAACGCCGAATGCAGCTGTTGCAGTTTCTGTGGGTGGTGACGCCTCGCTCACTATTTCCAGCTGCGAGTGGGCGCCAGTTAATCCGGAAATAGCGCTGGTGAGATTCTGACAGTTCATGCGAGTGCGACGTCGGTCTCAGCCGGACTGCTGCGGGAAATCTGCCAGGATCGAGGTCTTGGGCGTCAAGCAGAAGCATCATCCGGATGGACGTTATAAAACACAAGCGGACATGAGTGGACATGACGCGCCGCCTGCGGACGACGACACGTCTTACAGCTGTAGCGATGCACTGACCACGCTCGTCCGTTCAGCGGTGCGGTCGGCCCGAGGGGCACTGGAGACCAAAAGCTGACATAAGCAGACCAGAGCAGCCTCCAGGCCACAGACCCTCTCCCGGGCTGGGATCGCGTTGATAGTCACAGTCCCCTAGTCATCGGCCAATGATGGCTCTAAGCCCGGGACCAGCGGGCAGCTTCGTAAGCAGTACCACGGCTGATCACGGCTGAGTCGACCGGAGAAAATGAGACCGGGCCGCCCGTCCCGCAGCGATCAGCTTACCATTCCAGCAGTCAGCACAGCAGCCTCATTCGCTGACACGGAACCCCCGCTACGAGATGAGGCCTTTTGTGTATATTTTGGACGGTTTAAATGTTCCATGGCTTTGGTTATTTAGCATTTAGAGCGCTGGGCCAGATTTCTGCTAAAAGCCACTGGTGGGGGGAGGGGGGGCAGTGGGCTCCAGCGGGGCCAATAAGCCAGAACCCAAGTCTAGAATCCACCAGGAAGCAGCTGCCAGCATGTGAGCTCACAGCTCACAGCTCACAGCTCACGACTCAGAGAGGCGACTCACCCTGCCAGCAGCCGCCGACGGTGAGCTTGGTGGACAGGTCAGGCGCCGAGTGAAGAGGCCAGTCGTCGATCACCTCGTGCATCTGCGGCTCCTCAGTCACCGGCCGGCCATCCACGGTTAGCGACAGCTCCGGGTACTTCATGCTCAGAGCGTAGTGATGCCACTCGTCATCACACACCTGTCGACCGCACGGTGCCGGTCAGCGCCAAGGAACGAGACGGAGGCGCCGCCGGGCCCACGGGCGCGGATCGGGAGCAGACGGCTGATAGCAGCGTAACAGCCCTTCACGGAGTGAAACGTTACATCCGTCACTGAAGAAGGCACAGCACCAACTGCTCTGAGCGCGATATACGCTCCTAGTGACCGGTAATGACCTAGGCTTTTTAGATGATGTGACCAGATGACGAAACCTGACGGTTTAACATTTGCTGGCATTCAAGCTTAGATTCCGCACGAGTAACTCGGTTCCTTGACAGTAAATAAAGTTTGCAGAGTGCTTCAACGTCCAACGACATCACGCAATGCGACTCTAAAACATGTCTTCTTACGAATGGGTGGTAAACAAAATTTACGAGAAGACATGCATAGCATAACATAACATAACATAACATAACAACAATTTGTATTTGCTAAACCTGGAAGCAGGTCGCGAAAAATAAGCAGAATGCCGCTGGGAGCTAGGAATCTGGAGACCCTTAATTAAATATGAACTGGGGATTCCAAACCCTTTCATTAAATGCTGCAGCTGTTGAATGGGCGGCGGACAAAACTTCCGAGAACACATGAATAAACATACGATCAGCATCGACTTTGCTAAACTGGGAAGCAGGCCACTAGAAATGCGCCGAAGGCGACTGGGAGCTGGGAATTTCGAACCCTAAATTAAATATTAGCTGGTGATTCCGAGTCCCTTCATACTGCACCTGTCCGCTACATGAGTTCATGAGTGCAAATCACACAGCCATCAACAAAAGCGCATTTAGCAGCCAACTTAGCCTGAGGTTGATTAGCAACGCATTCATGCAAGCAGTCGATCAGATTTTGTTCATCAAAACCCGATCAGACGGCAGCCTTCGCTTCCAGACAGGACAAGTTCTCTCCCCGAAAGGTTCTTCTACGTTCGGTCACCTGTTTCCCCAGTCTACGCGGACCAATTCTGGCCAGACTCGGCTCATCCCCTTCCCCGCTGAGTCCCTCCCGTCCCGGCCCGACCATCTGAGCCGCCTCCTCTCCCGCGCCGCGAGAAGCCCCACGGCACAAACGGAAAACAACACGCTTATGAGCGCCTCCGGCGGCCGTTGCCGGCGCTGGCGCTTCTCCAGGGACGCGTAAACGCTGAGCAGGGGCATCAGCACCGGCGGGGGCATCAGCGCCGAGAGGCCGCGTCCGCGTCCTCGCTACTAAGCTCAACGGCGACGGCGACGCCGTGAGGCATCAAGACTGGCGCCCCATACTGCACGGTCCAATAAGCGATCGTGCGGAACATTTTGTATGCCCTCGAAGCGCGCCCGGCATTCGAACAATGTGTAGGAGGCAATATCAGAGGCGGGGTGAGAAGGTGCGGCCGTTATTGGTTCAGCACCAGTGGCGGATCCAGGCGAGGGGCGAACGTGGCATGGGCCCTCCCGCTCGCCCATCTATATGCGTGTCATTTTCAGCCCTGGAATATGCGCACGCCAGGAAAAAGATTTCCGAAAAGTCCACCCCAAGACACGCCTGTATGAACTCTTGTTTTATGGCGGCTGCAATGCGCTGATTATATGCGTTCTGTTTGCATTATTTGCTATTTTGTTTTGCAGAAAAGAAAGAGCAATGCAATCCCCTACCCGGCATTTAAAATAATTTACTTTCGTACACGCAATAAACAGCAGTCAACCCAAAAAAAATCAAGAAGGGAACATTTCGTCAGTAGCATCAATGTACGCTGCGGTGCGATACAAACTGCGACTTGCCGGGGGAGGGAACAAGATGCCCCACTTTTCCTAACACAATTCAATAATTAAACGGCGCTGCGACGTCCAATTTTCGGTGCCCTAGACACATCCACTCTGCACATTTGGCAGTTTTCGTCATGGCCACCCACGTTCATGTTAACATGACATCTAAGGACGATAATGATCCGCGATTTTACCGGTTTTTAGCTTGCTTGACTGTTATCGATATACTGGTGAGGCGAGATGGCCGCTTTTATTCATTATATGTTATAAAGGCATGAGGGGTCAATAAACACCACCAGTAACCTCACCCATGGACTAATTTTATATAGCTGATATACATGTACATATATATATATATATATATATATATATATATATATATATATATATATATATATATGTATTATAGCTTCATTTCCTTGTGGCAGACATTCAGATATTTTGTTTGTTGCAGACAAAGACATTTAGATGCACTTCATAGGGTTTTACCGCGTTTATAGACTTTTAAACGCCATATTAGGCATACTTTGAACAAGTAATTCGTCTCTTTGTACCAATAGCCTAACTTGATCTTCGCCAGCAATGTTCTCCGAGGGACATTTAATGACATCCTATGCATTCCTTTCCATTTATTTTGCCCTTAAGATGTCTATAATCTCCCATCTGTACGTAGAAAAAACGGCACGCACCAAATCCGTGAAATACTGACCTCTGACGAGCCCTGTAACCTAAGACACGATAATGAAGTCAAAAATGTGACATCCCAGAGTCCGAGGACAATCGACTGCCGCTGGAATCCGCCGAATCGGCCCAATGGTTACGGAGTTGCAGAAAGATCTCCCAGCGTCACTAGGGGACCGTTCAATCACCTGACGAATCTGTACGTCCCTATAGAGAGTCCACCCGCCTGAGGGATCCTCCCCCCCTGTAGGGGAGAGTCCACCCACCCGATGGATCCCCCCCTGTAGGGAAGAGTCCACCCACCTGAGGGATCTCCCCCCCCCCTGTAGAGGACAGTCCACCCACCTGAGGGATCCCCCCGTAGGGGAGAGTCCACCCACCTGAGGGATCTCCACCCCCCCCCCTGTAAAGGAGAGTCCACCCACCTGAGGGATCTCCCAGCCCCTGTAGAGGAGAGTACACCCACCCGAGGGACCTTCCCGCCCCTGCAGAGGAGAGTCCACCCACCTGAGGGACCCCCCCTGCCCCTCTAGAGGAGAGTCCACCCACCTGAGGGACCCCCCTGTAGAGGAGAGTTCACCCACCTGAGGGATCTCCCCCCCCCCCCTGTAGAGGAGGAGAGTCCACCCACCTGAGGGATCTCCCAGCGCCACTCGGCCGGGGAGAAGGTGTTGATGTTGGCCTCGTCGTACTCGTGGCGCAGCAGCAGGATCAGGTGGCAGTTGCGGATGAACAGCGCGTAGTGGTGCCGGTTCATTCCTGGGGGTGATATACGTATACGATATATGGGAGTGATATACGACATGTACGGTGAGCTTCTGCAGAATAGGCCGCGATGAAGCATCCCTGTCTCTACGGCGCATCGAACTGTTATCCTTGTGGAAATACCGGGAAATCGTCAACAGCAATGACAACACCCCTCTCTGAGAAAAGCCTTTCTTCGGGTAAATAAATTATGCATCCGAACAACAGATGAGCATCCAACTTTTCCTCCACGGCGCCCCGAATACAAAAGCCTCCAGAAAAGAACAACCGATGCACGTCTCGCGGGCAACAGGTGTTGTCGATTTGTTTGCCCGAAATGGCGGGAGTCCCTTCGGGAGATTGGAAAACGGCGAGACTTCAAGAACACTGCAAACATTCCGAGGCCCACGTCCAACGGCACAGCAGACGCGAATTTCCTGCGTGGCGAACAAAACAAAGGGGGACTGTTCCCGGACAGAGTCAAACATTCCTTCGCAAGCGGCCGATCATACGAAGTTTATGCCAACCAACTGGCTGACGACCGGGCCAGGCGTCAAACGTTTGCGTCTTCTCAGCAAGATTTCGGGTAAACTGTTCTTGCTGGAGCGTGAGCTGCGCACAAGCTTTTCATGAAAGGCCACATGGTGACTGGAAAAGCTATGGCGCATCGAGCCTGTCTCGCCCGATCACGACTCGACCCCCTCCACGGCGTGTTTTCCGGTCGCAGAGGGCTGGAGCGCTCCTCCCGGTGGGGCTGTTTCGGCTGCCGACCGCGGCAGAAGATTGAAGTCTGAGATCGACTGCTCTCCTGGGCGCGCGCTGCGAAGTTAGCCCGGCGAGAGGCAACTTCTGAACTACACCGTGCCACGAGCTCCAGGGCTGAGATGTACGGCAGTTTCTGGGCCAGCTTTCCCGCACTGAAGCGCCCTTTGATTTAACAAAGGCAGCACTGCGCTTGTCTTTCCCGATTAAAAGTTAAGTGAGACTTGAAATTAGAATCGGTTTCAGGAGCATGCGTCGAGCACGTTCCTGAGCAAACTTCAGGACTGGACGTACTCCAGCATTATCTTTTCGTCAATGTCCTTAGAAGCCATTGTCCTCCACTGACTTTACGCGCGTCCACTGCGAATCACGTCCACATAAACAACACACATGTTGCACACACGAAATGCATTATACGAGAAACTACCACGGGACTGCAGTGTTTTCGGGCCAATATCTTCATTCTTGAGCGCCCCACCACAGAAAGCATCTGCGCTCAGTTATACCTAAGCATGGTCCGCGATCGAGTTGATCCCCTATTGTGGCTTCAAATCGTCTCAGGGCATCGAGCAGACAGCCGTGACCTCCCCTGTACGAGGGCGGACCGCACATAGACTGACCCGCTCGGCAGCCGGGTCGCCATGTCAGGCAAGACCGATAACGCTCGTGGGTCTCGTCAGCGCCCACACAACGTGTGGACCAGTGACGTCATTAACGGCTGCACCAGCTGGCGGCGAGCTTTGCTTATTCATGGGCGGCGTCAGGTGTTGGCGTTGTGTGCCGGGAACATAACCATACAAACTTTGGCCTGAACTCGTTTGAAGCATTTACCGTGAGACGCACTTGGCAAATACCGGTTAAAACCTACTTGGAATGTTCACGATGCCTGACGTTCTCAGACCAGCGTATCTTTTGCTTTTCAACCTCCCCCAAATGCATATATTAATCTGGCATGAAAATTGTGGCATTCGTACCACAGCCTAACATCATACCACAACAGACAGTGATGCTGACATTCTGCGTCCAGACTCGTAGTGTTGTCCGCCATTTTAGCTCGCAGCACCAATGCCCCCTCTGGAACATTTTAAAAGCCAACGCACCCTTTCATTCACAACGGCGTCCTGATTACATGCCTATGCAACCGGAACCAGGGAACAGCTTGGGCTTCAGCCTCTAAAAGCTTTCGCCTTCCCCGGACACGGTATCCACCGAACACCACCCAATTAACTGAGGGGCCTCTATTCGGTCTGAGCACGAACCGGCGCCATCCGGGCAGACCCGGTAACGGTCCCGCGGCCGGGCACCAAACGGCCGCCGTCCACGCGCCACCCCGCTCGGCAACGAGTTATGCCCGCCATTCGCACGACGCTGAAGGTATTGATCGCGCAAAGGCCAAGTCCAAACATCGACCAGATTGCGTCACCGGACTAGTGCGGGCTTACCATCCCCAGCCGTTCGGACGCCCGTCCCCAGCCGCCGATTGGGCCACCATACTCACGGTGGTCGTCGGCGTTGCAGAGCACGTGCTCCTTGACGTGTTTGTCCTGTCCCGGGTGGTCGGCGTGCCGCAGCCAGACAGAGATGGTGAACGTGTTGCCGAGCGGCGGCTCCATCACCGACGGCGGCACCACCACCGCCGTGCTGACGCCGTCAAACTGGGCCGCACGCCAGCGACGCATCAGTCAGAGCGCGTCAGCGCGTGCAAAAACCGCAGCGAAAGGCTGCGTACTAACAGGGCGGGCAACTCGTTCTTGAACTGTACGGATTTTCAGAGGATTTCCCAACCATACAAAGGGTTTGGGGTTTAAGAGGTCCTGTGCCTCACATCCTTGATTCGTATCTCCACTTGCCGAAATCCTGGATCTCCGCCAAGGCTGACCGTATGACAGCAGTGATTTTTAACAACGTCTCACTTGGCAAAACAACCAGGATTATTCGATAGAGACAGACGGTACGAAAAGGACGGCAAGGTTACATAATCCGCGAGCAGTCTGCAGTATGAGCTTGCAAGCACTCGTGACAAACGATTTTAAAACTATCGAAAAACCACTGGGCCTCTACTTAAACGGTATGACAGCACTGGGCTGACACCATCTCAACTGGCACGACAGCCCGGATCATTCGATGGAGACTGCGGGGAGGAGTTCACGGCCAGCACGGCAGGGTTACGTAAGGTAAGAGCACGGCAAGGCTACATACGAATAATCCGAGTACAACCTCAGCGGGAGCCTGCCACTTCTTGCGATCGATGGTTTTAAAACTACGGAAAACACATTACAGCATCGTCTGGCTGTTTTATCAGCCAAATTAAACTAACGTTAAAAGCCCTTTCAACAGGGCCAAAACAAAGAACGATTCCTCTGTGACCTCATCAGGAACGCAACGCCAGCCCCTGGAGCGCTCGACACCGCCCGCGCCGCACCTGAAACACCTCGTCAGCCTCGTGGCCGTGGTCTCTGGGCAGCGGCCGGGTCCACTGGGCGGCGGCCGACGGCGACGGCAGCAGATCGACCGCCTGCTTGGCGGCGCCGCACAGCCGCCGCTGGCTCTCCACCGAGTAGGTGTCGCGGTCGCAGCCCTTGCCGATGTGCGTCGTCTGCAGAGAGATCTTGCTCTGGACCCGGTCGACGGTGCACGGCACCTCGCACGTGTCCAGCGTGGCGTCCGGGAACAGCTCGACGGCGCCGGAGGCCGGCGCGTACTCCACGTGCTCCGGCAGGTCTGCGGACGGTGAGCGCGGCCGGTCAGTGGGCGACCAGATGAGTGGTCCGATGAACGGAGGGGTTGGAACGCAGCTGATGGGACGCCATGTTTTCCTTTTTTTATTAACAAGGTAAACAATCGAGATACAGCCTACGCACGGGGACGACAGCGTGGGTTGCGACCATGTTTGCATAACTTTGACTACATACGTGTGGGCGCTGCACGAAAGAGTAAAAAATTACTCAGATCGGGGCGTTACGCCGCTGGCAGTTTACGAAATTATGAAAAACGCACTAAAACATGATACTGAACTATTCGTAAAAAATTATATTTTACAGGAATCAACAGATTCGTGGAACATCGATCCGTTCTCCAGTCTTTTTCCGCCTTTCCTCGTCTGCTCTGTTGACTGCTCATATTTCCAGAGAGTGGATAATAAGAAATTTCTCTCAGCAAAGGCGTCACGAGCGGATTCAGGCGACAGGGGTATCTTATTCCGAGATTTTCATAACACCGCCAGCTAGCTAAATGATCATCATGAGGTTGACCACCAACCTTTCTTACTGAGCTTTGAACCCGCATATGGGTGTAGGTCATCTGTCATCTACACATATGTCATCTATACATCTGTCACCTATACATATGTCGGGCTGGGAGCGAAGTTTGTGAAAATCCTTTCCATGCAACACCATTGAAAAGACTGTTTCACATTCCTTCCCTGAATCCATGGCACTAATCTCAAACTTTTGAGGAACCTGAAAATTATGCCCAACCTGACTTCTCTTTCTGCTCCTCCTCCTTTGTCTCCTGACGGCCATTCGTTCGTTTCAGAACCAAATTTCAACAATATTTGGCAGAAAACGTCTCCTGTCGTACCGCAACGCTTCGGTGTATGCCGGTACAGCATACCACCCAATGACTCATTTCCTGCTAGTGACATCTAGCGTTAGTTTACGTCAATTGGAAATTGGCACGCTACCTTAAATCCCAGCGTCACGACGCAACCCGTCGCGTCTCTCATTTCAGACAAACAAACAAACGAACAAACAAACCGTCGCGAGTCCGTATACCCATGGCTTGACAACAACACTGCATAAGAAATCGTTTTTCTTCTCGCACAGAACTGAAACTTAATCTTTTTCATACTGTCAAACATGAAATGCATGTTATTTCAAGAAAGACCGTCACCATACGTTTTCGAGTAGTATGACGTTGGCGTTATCATAGCTGGAGCACGTAGCAGCAGAAAGATTGCGACTTGTCCTAATTATCCATAAGCTCTATACACTCGCAACGGAAGAGATCCAACAATGTTTCCTCCGTTCTAAAACACAACACCAGTTCTCTCTCCTGATACTGTTTCCACGCTTTTAACTCACTTGCCAAGTGTTTCGGAATGTTTTTTCTTACAGACGATTAGTATAACAACACTTGGAAAGTAATATTCATATCTTAACGGCCATGTTGTTTACACGTGCTAAAGGCTCAGGGATCCTGTAACACATAAATGTGGGTGGTGAAACAATGTTTTCAAACAATTTAGTTAAGTCACCTGCCGGCCTTCTGAGCCCACCCCATATCCTTAACAAGATTTCACATGCAAAGCAAAACATTGCTCTGTTTGGTCACGTGGTGAAGTCAGCACGACAAACATGTCGATACACGCCGACATGCCGTCAATAAGACGTCTGCAAAACCAGCTAGGACCGGCATACCAATAGTGCAGCGTCGGTGCACCGGACTATCGTTCTTTCGTTTACCCTCGCCACATAGCGCCGGGTTTATCAAAGCCTGAGCAAGGCTTTTACAACATCAATGCACCCGAAGATAACCTAACTGCGGCAACGTACCATTGGCTACATACTGTTCCTTTTAGAAAGTGATTTCAATTGTTTAGGAAACCGGACAACATGGGGGATTACGCGCTGTAACAAGCGTGTTGAGTCCTCAGAATCTGTGCTGAGACTGCCATCAGCACACGGTTTGGGGCTATGGAAGACACTTTGGTGCCATGTGTGTTGGATTTGCACGTTCCCGCATAAACTCTGGTCTAATTCTGATGTACGTGAACACATTTTTTCAGCCAAAGATCGTCATGACATAACTCGAACAATGTCGCTGGCCCGCGCTCTGGGATGCTTTGGATGTCAGCCCAAGGCTCCATGCAGGATATGGCAAAAACTTATTGACCGGCAAAATGTGTTACACCTGTCTAGTGCACGACGTAAAAACGCACTGTAACTGCAATGTCTGAGCACATACGTCTGCGTCCCCCTCCCCTCAGTTCGGTCACCCCGCGGCGCTCGATCAATGCATGACACGTTACAGAAGTCTCCCTCGGGTGTTCTGGGCACAGTGACTGATCAGCCTGAGGCAGACATACTTAGCATGCGGCACCACCGCCATACTCTGGGTCGAATACTTGAGCAAGCTGCTACGGACATGGCCGTTGCATTCAAGACCTGGACGCGTTCACTGGAACACTCAAGATGGGAGAAATTCTAACTAGCTTTGTCGGCACAACAGCCAGCAGGGCACGGCAGTCAAATCAGCGAGCGAGCTCCAGTCGCAGGCAGAAACACCCTGACCGGCTGATCTCCGCTGAGCGGCAGCTGCCAGGCGGATGGTCGAGGTGGTCGGCAGCTGACGACTGCTCCCTGGGCAGACTGCTCTGCCCAGTTTCCTAGCAGCTCGGCGGTGGACGCAGCGGCGGAACGGGGGTGCCCATCCGACCGACAGGGATGTCATGAACCTGAGATAGCATCGCTCAGGAAGTACGTGATAACCCGACCACGTGCACCGCATTCGTGTGCCTTCGTCTGTGACTGACAGCAGTACCTTTACACATTTATGGGAACAACTACAAAATCTCACGTTGCATTCCTCTTTAGCGTCGCCATAAACACACTGATATTTTGATAAGTATTACGTTTTACGTGCGCAGCTGCATTCTGAATCCACAAGACGTCCCGCCGCGCCTTTTCTTTTTTTCCAATTTTCCAACGCTCGCGCCTTTCCTTTTTTGACGTCACCTACCGAACGGCGCCTTGTGGACTCTGGCGATCGCCCGCAGACTGAATGCTAGTGCGTATATATTCTATCACTTTCTGAGACACGTTAAGCTCTGTCTCTTAAGCTCCCAAGCATGCTTCCCCGAGACTGCTTTACAGAGACAATGACCCCAACAAAGCCCTCCCGTTCTCAGCCCATGTCAATGCATTATTAGGAGAGTGCCATAATACCTGGATGGGAATGTTGGGCTGTGTTCATTATGTGCCTAGCTATTCCACTTTTCACGGACGGGGATGACATTCATTAGGTAATATCCGCTGGGCGGATTACGTACTGGGCAGACAGGAATCCGCTACACAGGGTTTATAGCACGCCTTTAACAAAAACGCCCGTCCAATGATATTGACGAAGACTTGATCTTTCGCAAGTCATTATCCGCACTACAAACCCGATGGGCTTTGAGCACTTTCGCTGCACTAGCAATCTCTACATCGCAGAGTCCAACGGCGGACGCACGTCCGTTCTGAACGTGTATCGAAATGGAAAATCCGATAACGTAAAGTAACGTAAAGTAAGAACCTGGACAGCGGAACGCGCGCTACGCCACTCCATCTAACTCAGGTGGCAATGCCCTCAGCGTTCAGCCAGCTCCAGCGCGACCAGGCGGCATCCGCAATGCAGAGACAAAGCATAGCCAGGCGCCCGCGCGTTGAACGGGCGGAGCTTAACTCCGTTTGACAAGCGGGAAGCCTCCTCAGAAGCCCACTTAATGAAGGCTCAAACTAGAATCACCCATCAGCCCGATCGGCCATCCGGAACAATCATTGGCAGGCATCTAAAACGGGAGTATCTGGTCTCCTCGCTGAATTTGATTATTCTCTGTGAATAAGTGCTGTCTAAAGCACTTATTTATCGGCTATGGGTGGCGAAAAATACTACAAGACAAAAAGCACAGATTGTGCTGAAAACTTAATCTTGCAGATGCCATCGACCCTTGAAAGCCATTTTTTGCTCGGTCAAACGCTACATGATAAACTAAAAGCGTTTTAAAAGCGTCTTTGCGCGGCCTTCATCAAGAAAGGTCAGACGTGTCTGCGCCATCTTTAAAAATCCCTTTGCTAAAATAAGTTGAACGGGGAAAAATGACGACTAATCTATCATGCGGCGCCTAAATTGGCGCCTGAATTCTTCGGTCCGGCGGCGCCGGGCGGCGGTCGGAGAGGCGCGGGCCAGTCAATTAGCGCGGACCGAGGTGGCCGTCTCGGCGACCGTCTCCGGAAACGGCGGTAAAAACGCCGGCAGAGACGCGGCGTGGCGGCTCCGGTCGGGTCGACAGGCGGCCGGCATTAGCGGCCGGCCGGCGGCCGGCGGCCGGCGCCGCCCAGTGGGAAATATCGACCCGCCGGGCGCCGTCCGCCCGGCCAGCCGGGCCCGACACCCAATTAAAAGCGTCACAAGACAGCGCCGCGCCGGCCGCCGGCGCTTCAGCGGGCGACAGTGGACAGCGCCGCGTGCCCGGCGGCTACATCGGTCGCTGCCGTCAGCAGCTGGGATTTCTCCGGCAGAAACGGTCATCTGCGCTACGGTTCACGGGCTCATTGCAGTGTCCGGTGTAATAACGCCGTGGGAAAAACATACTCCGTAAGGTGGCAAAATTACAGGAATTTTACACAAGTTAAGTATGAACAGGCATTGCAGCCTATTTCCCGTCTTTCCAAGCTTCAAAGACGTATCTGAAAGCGCCAGCGCGTGCGAGCAGAATGAGAATGAAATTGGCGTCCCTGCATTTAACGTAAACGAACATCTGTCAGACAACGCATGGATCCCTGATGGACGGGCTGAATTTTCAAAAGGAATATTTCTAGCGATGCAGCGCTGTAATCACCATACATCTCGAAACGTTTACAAAAATCCAGGACCTCTTGGACTTTGGACCGGATTTCTGGGCTTGGGCTGGAGCTGAAGAGGGTGCGACCCGGGGTCTCAGGTGGCACGTGACGTCACCACCGGCTGATGGCACGTCACCAATCACCACCGAACGGCCGATGGGTCGTCGTCCGCAACGACATAACACAGCCCCAGCCAGCCCAGCTCAGAAATCCGGGTCAGATTCCCAGAGATCCTGGGTTTTCGCAAACGTTTCGAGATGTATGGTGATTACAGTGCTACATCGCTAGAAATATTTCTGTTGAAAATCCAGCTTAGGCTGGGAGGACCGAGTACGCAAGGAGCCCTAGCGAGTATGCATTAGCTATGGGAAGGATAGTGGTTTACGTCACAGCAGGAATGGGAACGGGGCATGGGCATCCTGCAAGGATGAGGTATTTACAGTTAGGCTGTGCGGGTCAGGATACCCAGTGACGACAGACAGTCGGCAGAAATGTGAAGCCAGCAAGTAAGCGCAACGATTATGCATTGCTCTAAGGTGGAACAGACTGTGAACTCCACACGTTAGATAACTGCGACTTAAGATCATCACGTTTCCATAGCTACAGTTAGAGTGCGAAATATCATTCAGCTTTAAGCCTAAGCGCCAGAGAGCCCTTCCAAGAACGTCGCACGTCCTTCAGACTTTTACAGTAACTATAAGTGCACTTCAACTTCCAAAAGCAAGTAGGCTTTCCCTTCCGATGGCGAGCTTTGTCTTACCCTTCCATCCCAGATGGCAGACCCGGTTGACCTTGATGGTGACGGTGACTTCCTCCGACCTCTTCATACCGCAATCATAGGCCACGATGAGCAGGATGTGGTTGTGGGACTTCTCATACGACAGTGGTTCCGTATTACGAATGGTCCCTGAAGAAAAAAACATCGTTGCAGCACGGGAAATAGCCACTGCGAAACCTTCTGTACAACCATTAATACTTCAGTAAACGCAAAAACGCATCAAGCTGTGAACATTAACAGCAAGAAATTGCTGCAAGCGGATCTCTTTACATATCTATCGTATTGGTGTAAGTCAAAGCTAAATGCCCGCCATATCCCGCTTCCGGGGGAGGGGGACGATACATGAGAGGTCATGCATAGTGCGCTTGAGTCCGATTCGCCCCTCCATTTTCACAATATTGGTCCGCCTTCGCGTAGCGTGTTTGCTGACCTTGTTTACCATCCGCCACATGACTTCTTTTCCGATAAATCAATAGGATTGGATTACAGGCTTTCAAGATGGTGACATTAATGTATTTGTTGTGGCCGTCTCTGCATCTGCAGACATTTCTTTCTTGGTTGGTGTACAACAAAACGAGCAAGTGCAGGAATCGCCGAACTAACGAGAACCTCCGAAAAATGCGTCCAAAGATAAAACTCCACGACACCGCCGCCCCACGATTGGATAACTATTTTTGTCTCGGACCAAATATGGGTGCCCGTTCTGGACTAGAACCCAGTACCTGCCACGAACCGGACTCTGGTTCGGCTCCTCATCCACCGGGCCACGGCAGCGGCCTGGCGGATACGCGTCAGTAACATTTACAAAACCCTACTCACAGCTCTCTTCATTTTACCAGTTTCTCCCGCCTTCCATTCTGACCAATGATGCTGACGGCAAAATATGGTGCTCGATCACAGTATTTCCCTAATACATATGTTATTCGATTTTCATCCTTTCATGCAAACATATTCCTAAGCTGGCGGTAACTACCTCCTGGTGGTGGAATCTCCTTCTCCCCATTACCACCCACCATCCCTGGTTCCTGCTCGTAGACCTTCTCTGGTACCAAACCTAGGCTCTTTAGCATGACGATTTTTAATTTAACGTTCCTCCGTGGTGATCTCCTCTGGCCTGACCTCAGCTGTGCGGAGGTGACCCCTACTCTAACCCCAGCTGCTCCAGTGACCCGCCAATATTGTGAACACTCGCGGCGCGGGCGACAAAGACCCGGAACTTTTCCAATTTGTGCCGGCCGGTCCGGCAGGCGGCGGCGGGACCCCCGAGATGTGGGGGCCGCCGTCACCAGCGCCGCTGCCGAGCCGTCCGCAGGGGCCTGGCAGAGCGGGGCCCAGACTCCGCTGTCCGCCTCGCAGACCGGGCCGAGCCCGACGCTCCGGCTCCGTCATCAGTACACCCACAGAGCACAGCAGAGGCGACCGTGGCTGACGAGCCAGAGCTGAAAACCTTCAAAATCTGTACTGCGCTGGCACCTACCAAATGACTATGCTACCATAACGGTGTCCTTGCACATTCTTCCACACAATGCCAAAGCCAGATGCGCCATCTATGCAGATAATTTGCATTACAACAAAACATGAGGGCAATCCAAGACAACTTGCACATACACAGCGGTCTCCTGCCGTCGGTACCATTTATCAGAACAGTGTCATCTTCAAGTTGGACAGTTCTTACGACCAACTGCTGACGATAGCACCTAATGGTACCCTAATCTCATATGCGAGTAGAGATAAGCTCAGATGGATCAATCCTTTTCCTAGAGGGGAAGAAGCCTGTTAAAACTACAAGGGAATTTTGCATTCTAACCGCGCGCTGCTGCATGGTTCATTGTTATCCTCGTCATCATTCATTTTATCACACTGAAGGCCAGAGTCTATCTCACGAAAGAACCGATCCCAATACTCCAGGACGCGAAGGGCCCCATGGATTTGCGGTGCGGTGGTGCGGAAGAATTTTGTATTGGCGAGGACCCTTAAAGTCACGACAAAACAATGGAGGTGACTTATATCGATGATAGCTTTCCACACAAACACTGAAGCAGCGCTTTGTATGGATACCAAAAACGGCACATAATTACACTGGCACGTCAATAACAAATCAGCCAGACATTTGCCACAGTCCTAACTATCAAACATGCCACGTGCTAAAACCCCATACAGCGATTACGACTTTTCGCAGTTCTGCGATTCTCTTTTCACGCCACCTCACTAAAAGCTGCGGCCGGCCGACAACCCAAAGCCAACAAAGGCTGCAGCTGGCGGCGCTCGAGCCGGCCGGCGGTCGCCCGACTCCGCTCGGCATGCGATGCGGCCATTCCGCACGCAGGAGCCACCGGCACGTCAGCCGCCGGCCGCCGACGGCGCGGCGCGGCCCGGCACCGCTGGAGGCCGCCGCCGGAGACCGGCACCGCGTCGGTCGCGACGCCCCGACGGCGGCGGCGTGTCAACAGGCGGCGGCGTCCGGCCCGGGGTAATGACATCAGGGCCGGCCGGGCGGGGCGAGGCCGCCAGACCGCCGCCGCCAGGCCGCCGCCGCGGGAGGTGATGACCTCATCCGACAGAGCGCGCCGCTCCAGGGGTCAGCGGGCGCGAACTGAGCCGCGAGCACCAGCCAGATCCGGACCGGAATAACCGCCGCCGGGAAACGGGGCCGGCGGGACCTGGGTCGGCGCGCGCCGGCTGAGGTCCCGCCGGCGCGCGTCGCGGCGACCGTCAGCGCCGGGCCGAGATCGGCCCTGCCTCGCCGGCGGAGGCCACGGCGCAGGTCTGATTTAAAGTCGAGCGGGCCGGCGCCGGCTCGAACCGGCTGATTGTCCGGGACGGTTCGGTCTCACTGCCGCCGTCAGGTGGAATTGAACGTCCGCCGCCGGCTCGAATACCGATTCCCGCTCGCATGGCGACGACGTTCGCATGGCCTCCGTGGGACGCCCGGCTGGGCTGTGACATCACCAGCCACTCCGTGGAGATTGAGGGCGCTCGGGGTAGCAGTTCGCCGGGCGTTTCCCTGTTCATACTGTATGGAGGTCGCGATCTGTTCTCTTCTGATGGACGTGGCTCTCATGGCCGTGTGTATCCATCAGTTTGTTGGTGCTCGGACACCCACTTACCTCAAGTCAGCACTCATGACAATCGCTTGAGTGTTTCTATTAACGCGGCGGTATGGCATTTTATGTGCAAATGAGTTCTTGACAGCTTTCAGAACCGACAAACGTGTTGAAGCTGGCATAGCATTCTTTATTCTGTTTGGTGACTTAAATTCTTGAAACACCAACACCAGGGCCCGTCGTGCACAGACAATATTTTCGAAAGCCTTCGCCCTGTCAGCTCTCAAGCACCAGGCACTAAGTCCTTTGAAACTTTGATTGAACCAGCCCTTCTTCTTCCCAAGCGCAAACTTATCCACGCTGGCATCCCATCTGGCCTGCCTCCGGGTAAAGTTCCATGCCAATGTCTGCACTCTGTAGTTTTGACAGCAGCAGTATGGAAGTCCAGACGACATGCGCCAACCCTGGCTGGGCATGCTCGGGTGGACGGTCTCCGATAGAGGGCTTCGGTTAGACGGCCCCTGCCCCGGATGGACGGCCCCTGACGGAGGGCCCCGGACGGAGGGACCCTGATGGACAGCTCTAGACGGGCGGAACCGGATGGACGGCCAATGCTGCGAGGCCTCCTCGTGTCACCGCATGACCTCCGGTTGCTGGTCTAACGCCCCCGGACCGACCACCAGCGGCCGGCCAATGTGTCCAGACGGCCGCCCACGCCCGCTCCCCAGCCTCCAAACGAGCGTGCAGCGTACCGCTCGGAACGGGACCAGGCAGACGCCGCCAGCTGATGGCGCCGCCAGCTGACTACAGGCCACCGAACCGTCCGCCGACCGCGGCGAGGGACCGAGGGATCGCCAGGCTGGTTACTGGGTTATTTAGCGACGTCTTCCTGTGCAGGCGTCATTTCGCGTCGCAACGTTTCGCGCCGAGCCGGCGAAATGTCACCGTTACCTCGACTCGAAGCCGGGGTCCCTGCGGTCACCAGGCGAACATAATAAACAATACGCCATGTCACCCACGGCAATGCTGGGTTCAGGTCCATCGGACCAGGAACAGGCAGCACATCCTGCGGATGTTATGTACCCTTACAATAACATGTATTTCGTACAACCAGGTAAGGAGAAATAAGGAATGGTGACGTGAAACACACTCGCAAAAAACGCATCTATTCCATGTCCGAATATTCATCTACGCCAAGCTACATTTGATCAAGACAATACACTTACCAGGGGTCATGAAAATGGCCCCATCGAATCGTCCAAGTATCGCGAAGCCTTTTGCGCTCTCACATCCCCGCTGAGCCATCCATCCGTTACGGAGGCGTAACGGGCTGCAGCACATTTCTGCCTTCACGCCGCCCAGGGAATTCGTCCACTTTCTTTTACGACTCCCAGGAAGCGGGTCCGGCTCGACTGAGTAGAAATTTCCGTTTCATTCTGTCATTTAGGCGACATCGATCGCGCGAATTAATGGTCTCCACGGCGATGGGCACCCACTCTGGAGAACTGCCCGGCGCCCGCCGATCAGCTTCGGTGAAGCCGACTGATGTCCCGTGACGTTACGACTCCGGGGACGCAGAGTGACGTCTGGTAATGTCGTGGCTCCGATGACGCGGACTGGTGTCCCGTGACATCACCACTCCAGAGACCCGGAATGATGCCCGTGACGTCACGGCTTCGGAGACACTGAGTAAAGTCTCATAATGTCACGGCTCGGGGCGGACTGATGTCCGTGACGTCACACCTCCGGAGACATTGAGTGACGTCTCACAATGTCACGGCTCCGGGGGCAGACTGATGTCCCGTGACGCCACAGTCCCGGAGACGACAAGGGATGTCTCGTAATGTCACGGCTCCAGGAAGGCGGATAGATATCGTGGCGTCACAGCTCCGGGGACGTGTACGGATGTCTCGCCATATCACACTTCCGGAGACGTGGACTGATGTCTAGTGACGTCACGGTTCTGGCGACACGAACTGACGTATGGACAGTCTGGACTCTCTGTCCGCCAGGCCGTGAGGGCCCTTCCCTCCTCTTCCTCGTCTCCAGGGTCCCTGTCACCCTACTCCATCTTAAGCCCTGACCCCTCCAAACTCCGAGGGTGTGCAAACCTACCCTGCCTCTCCCTCACCCTTTCCCGTCCACTTCACATGCCGAGCTGACCCCCCCCCCCGCCCCCTTCCCCACATACCGGTGGCGAGGGGCTGTTATCAGGCCCACCGGCCGTCTGGGTACCACAGCCGGCCAGTTTCTCGTCCGATGGCCCACCTGCTCGTGGCCAACGTCTATATTTAACGCCTGATGGGACGACAAAGGCATGCACTACATGGCGCTGCAGCTGCCAAAAGACAACACGCCGGCCTTACGTAGGCATACAACAGTCGTGCAGACTGGCGGTTAACGCTGCGAGACCAGCGCGATATGTGGCTTCAGGCCTAAAAACAGCAATTACCGTAACCATGTGGTACACCAATGGGGCGATACTGAGAGATACAAATGATATGCAGAGCTGGACATAAAACCTTCTGCGCACGCGAGGCGCTACATTTCTGCGAATCGGGTAGCCACCCAGCCCACAGAGCCCACACGTGTGCCGTGATACGGCTGATATGGACACGACCGACAAAATGGCTCCAACTCCGCGCTTCATGGAACCGAGATCCTTGCAACAGTCAGAGTTTATCTACACAGGTCCAGGAACTTCACTTTACCATTATTTAAAGTGCCAGTGAATTCCACAAAACTCGCTTCGCTTATCTTAGACTTCACTTTGTACAAAGGATTGCAAAATACGAGACCATTGCAACTTGCCTTTGGATTGTAAAATACGAGACTATTGCACCCAACGCAGTGCTGGTATCATGCGGCTTTCATAACGACCGTGTGTAAAATCCCGATACCGAACGTTCGTAAAAATCACAGCACTGATCTTTCAGTAGCGTGGTTTGCCATAACTATTATCTTTTTGTGAACTTACGAACCCTCTAACACTATCAGATGTCTGTCCCATAAATTCAGCGACGAATGTAATGGGATAAAATCAGACGAAGATCAATGAATAGATTGGAGACCCTGTAATGTTAAACAGCAGCTTCTCTCCCGAAAAGGGATGTGCAGCCGTTTTTGCCCGTCCAAAAATAAAAATAAAAAATGTAATAATAACTTCTTTTAATAAGCCAACGAGGCAACCCTATCTAGATCGAGGAAAACTACGTAACATACGCATGACCGTCGCCAGATTCGTTGTCCTAGTTTGTGAACCGAATTCCGCGAAACAACCCTCTACCAAGCCCGGAACGAGGAGACTTCGTACACCTGATCCCTCAAATTTGGACTGAGATCATCCACAGAGGTCTCGTCCTTCAAAATCCCCCACCTGAAAATCGCCGACAGTCACCGTATATACTGGACAGATATACTGGACACATAACTGGAGGCAGGAGCACGTCCAGGAGGCCTGGCCAGGAGGAGCGTCTTGCTGCACCGGTCAGTGGTATGACGGATGATCCGCTCCGATCTGTCCCAACGCCAGACGGGTTCCCAGAGGACCGCCGCGCCCACCTCCGGCCGATCGTCCCGCCGGCAGCGAGGTAAACAGCTCACAGCCACCTTCTGACAGATCACCAGAAGGGTCGGGAGCGCCGAGCCGCAGGGTTTGCGTGTATTACCGGCCGCTGGACGCTAGAAACCCACCAGTGCGGCCGCGAATACTGGACCGTCTGTCGCCTGTCACAACGCCGAAATTTCCACAGGTGTCGACGCAACATGATGACGAAATGTTCACAGCACTGTAAAGATGTCACGGGTCGTACAGGGAATGCCGGCAGAGAGCCGCTGACACCCTGGGGTGCACTCGCCGTGGCCGCTGAAGATGAGGCGCTAGTCGCTGACGTGTCCCGCTCTGACGAGCACCGTCACTCATCCCGGCCGCCGACGCCGACGGCCCGCTCAGGCAGTCCGCCCGGCCTGAGGGCGCCACCACTCACCCTGGGCGTTGATGATGAACGGCTGGTCGCTGCTGAGAATCTCGTACTGGCAGATGTCGCCGTATTTGGCCGAGCAGTCCTGGTCCTCGGCCGTCACCTGCACGATCTCGTCGTAGAGCCGACCCTCGTCCACGTCCAGGATGTAAGAGCGCTCGGTGAAGCGCGGCGCGTACTCGTTGACGTCCTCCACCTCGATGTGCACCGTGACGCTGTAACGGGCGTGGCGTCAGTCGCCGTGACGCTCGCGCCGGGCTATGCCGCGTCACGCGATATGCAACGTCGCAGCGCAAGTAAGCGTTTCACATCAGATGTCATAATGGTAGGTACTGACGGGTAAACGAGATCGCTGTGAAATACACAAAAGCCGAAGAATCATGACGTTGAGGCACGATTTCCGCTTTGATCATGAGCCAGATCGCCCGAAGCGGGTTGTCTGCCTGCATTTTCTGCCACGATATCACGCAACAAAACGGACACAACAGGCATGACAGGAGCGTTCTCACTCAAAATCATGAAGCACGCCACTCTAGGTCTTGCCGAACGCAGTAAGCCCGCGATTTGGTTAGAGTCATCAGGGCCGCATGTTGCCGACAAACACACCAATGTGCATTCTGAACGACTGCAAACGGGCACATTTCGCCAGATGATGAATTCTGTTCGGCTGATGGCATGACACCCCTCTGCCGAAGAGCAGAGAAATTTGCTGGCTCGCTCGGCTCGCTGGCGCGAAGGTGCAGCCGAAGTTTTACCGGCGATTAACCGCACCACCATCTGATGGCTTTCGAACTAGCGAGTGCTACGTGAGTCACCACTGCTGATGCGACTGGCTACATATCGCGACTGCTAATCCACCGAGAACAATACTGCACGAGCAGGTCGCGCAAATTTGGGCAGGTCCGTAACTGTCTCCGATTAACAGAATAAGAGCGGAACTTTCAAACCACAGCATTACACCGTTGTTTTACGAAGTTAAAGCAGGATCAAATACACCAGTGCAACAAAAGTTCAACAAGTTGAAAGAGTAAACTGCATGCAAATTTCAGCCTGTTTCCTTTAATGACGTACCCCACGCTAAATGTTGTTCTAAACGTTGGAAAAATGACATTCCAGCCTTGCTCTACACATGGTTCCGGCGCCTACAAAGATATTTTTTCGGGCCATTAAAACCTCACAAAATGAGTCATTTATGGCACGAGGATGACTTTAGCAAGGTCTGCTGCACCAGAACTAGCTTCAAACACGCGCCGGACAGAGTCAGGATGCACGATCACTGCTGCCCGTCTGGCATGCCATCAATCAAGATGCTACCAAACATGATAAACGGTCGCCGCCCTTGACAGACTGTCATGCACACTGCGCCACTCGGACTGAACTGCGCCGCCCGAGCGCAACTTCACAGAGAGTCCAGATCAGCCGAGTCCAAACATCCCCCATCTGCCGACAGCTGACGCAGCCTCAGGGCATCAGACCACACAACAGAGGCGCGATCAACAGGGAAACGAGCCAGCCTGTTATGGTGGTGCTGGTAGGCACAAGTTTTGCCATTGCGGCTGGAAGTGGTAGTGCAAAGTACATATTCCTTTACCGAGAGGGCTAGTTTTTCACTTTGCCAAAACGTACACGGCTCCTAAATTACACAACGGCGGATGTTATTGTTCCGTCCCGCATTAAAACGAGGTTCTAGCCATCTAAATGGGAAAAGTTATGATGTCCGTGACGCCAAACTTCTCACTATATAGTACTCAAGTTCCGACAAGTTTTAAATTGGCAGCCACCAGCAGCCCGAGAGATCGGAGTCGAACTGATCCCAGCAGATTAACCATCTAGAGAAACTCTGTGGATTAACCGGCTGGTGTAATGCGATTAGCTGATTTCAACCTATGAAAAACAACGCTGATACAGACGATTTGGTGACCACTAACTACTTGACGGGATTTCCACTTCAGCTTAGGAACAGTTCTTGTTTGCAATGTTGCGACAGAACCAACTTCTTTCTGAGTGTTTTCCATATTCTCTTTACACAGATAATCTCTGCGTCATAATACTTTCTCTGTGATATTCATAAAACAGAGCATGACGAATACAAGGTCCTGACTGAAGCGGCGAACTGAAATCGAAGGAGTCGCCCAAAGTGCGGCGGCGGTTTTTCTTTTGCCCACTGTCTGCTTACATGACAGTGAGCAAAAATACGACATGACGGCATATTGTCTGCATTATTCATTCGTTGCTACAAAAACGCGTATAAATGGCAGCATCCACTTACGTAGCTTATGCGTGTCTAATTTATGACGATGTCTTGTCTCTGACAGCTGGCAGGCCAACCATGAAATATGGTACGCTTACATCACCTATCTGAAACGGTTTAACTATATGCAAGGATTGCAACTAGACTGTTCTTGGGAAAGAGTCTGGAAGCCACATCAAGAACTACGAAAAACGTCCGCACAGTTTCTTCAATTGATTCCTAGAAGGTTTGCTCATTCATCGCTGTGGAATATTCCTCAATATGCTTCATGCAACGCTTCGGCCGCATATGCATAGTGCTGCCATCTACAGTTACCGAAATCCATAGAACTGATCACCACCGGCTTCACACTTCCCTTACAGCGATAATGACAACAATCTCTTCACGCCACAAACGTGTCCCCTGTGTCCAGCTCGGTGAAAGCCTTGCAGCCGCCGACCCCAAGTACAGCTTGGGAGGGGTACAAGCACGACACTGGACACGATATCCTTAAGTAATCAAGCATGTCTTGAACAGGCCACTTCAGCGACCAAACACATCTCTATGCCACGTACGAACACAGCTGCCCTTTATCACCGGTCAGCAGCATTATGACACGTTTGAACCGACCAGCGGACCAGGGGCTGGTTTCTTGCAGCACGAGCAGCGACATATTCTACCGCGCCGGAACCGGCCGGCGGTCCGTTTCCGGGCCCGCTGCCTCGCGTGCCGGCCATTCGAGGCGGCCTCCCGGTCTGACGTTTGTTTCAGCCGGCTCACCGGGGCGACGCACAAACAACAGAACGCCGGCTCACGCCATCCGTCCGCGGCTAGTTTACGCCAGCACTGCGAAATGAATCTGACCACCGCGTGGAGCATTGGCCAGGCCAGTCTGCCCAGAGTCAGGACGCTGAGAACTATGGTCGATTGTCGCAGGAAGGACAGCGGGCACGCTGTTAAGCTGCCTAAGCTTTGTTAAAAGCATACCGGCGCAAAACTCTGCACGGCAATAGGAGAGTGGCGGCAGAGTTCCAAAGCCTTTCAGCGGGTGTAATCCGGTGGCGCCCCGGGTGGACACTGATGAAATGAGCTCCCCAAGACGGCCGCCATTACAGCTCCATCTATCACAATTGGGTAAATCTGACTCATCTGTACGCCGTTCTGTCTGATTGCTGCCATCAGTCGCTCCGGATCGCAACCGAACCCAACAGGCGGCTCATCCCTCTGCCTTGGCGTAAAAACATAACGCATCGCGGCCATTTCTCACCGCGGACCGCGGCAGACGTGCAGGACCGGTCCACTGGACGGGAAGCCCGGCCGAAGCACCACAAATACGGTCCGTAGCACACCTGGTCCGCGTCACACCTGGCCAGCGCCACACCTGGTCCGCGTCACATCTGGTCCGCGCCACACCTCGGGTGTGTCGTTCCCGGTCTGCGTCACATTTGGTCCGGGTCACGCCTGGCCCGCATCACACCCCACCCGACCAGCCCGTCCCCGTCGGGCCCCACGCTCTCGGCCGTCTTTGCCGCGGCTCCGACAGCCAGGAAGCCCGCCGCTTACATCTCGCTCCGTAAATCCCGTCGAAGCGGGGCAAAAAGCCGACCGACCGTGCACGGCGGAGCCCGCCGCAGCCTCGGCCGCCGGCCCGTGCACCTTTCACCGGCTCCTTTTCAATAAGCGGCCGGTCGCCGGGCCGAAATCCTGATCAATGGCTGGAGGTGTCGCTGATACGTCATTGGCGCCCGTTCAGCTGCGACAGCGAGCCTGCTGGACGGCCGAGGCGTGAGCCGGTAGGAGCCGAGAGTCACGATCTGGCGACGCCAGCACCAGGAGACGACAGCTTGCCGGTCACCGGCACCGCCTCAGTAGCGGCAGCATGCTCTGTCCCGGCCAGCTCAGGACCAGGCTTCGTCTGACAATACCTGGCGTGTCCACAGCGAGGTCGACTTTCTCTGATAAAAAATACTCGGCTCGCTCCTCCTCATACGGCGGCAAAATGGGAAGCAATCATTGCCGTCTGGACAAAATGCGCCTGATCAACTTCGTCCGCAACCCGTGTCCAGCATCACTTTCGGCGACTTCGCCAACCCTACTGTGTCGAACACGACTGTCTTCCTTCAAGCAGATGCTCACAGCGGGTGGCCGTCTCGGGCACCTCCACTCACGTGTCATCGTTAAAGAACGAACAGACACGGACCGACCACTGTGGACGCCGATCCATTATTGGCGGATCGGTCTGATCAGTGCCGAAGGGCGCTCGGAACTGGACAGGCTTGGCGCGGCGCTGCGTTTACACCTGACGTTTTACCGCCCACCCGCGTAGCTTCAGACCGAGGAAACATTTCGTTTCTCCAGCCACTGTGATGGATTAAAGGTATTCGAATCCTGAGGCGAAGTATTTTTGACCCATTCTTTGGTACAATGGATTTTTTTCAGTCTTCCAGTTCCCTCTAAATATCTTCGAAAGTAGCAAACAAAAGTAACAGAAGCCCAGCAATCCCCGGCTGGTGGTCGGTAGGCCGTGTACCGGCGCCGCACGAGGCACAGACGGAAAGTCGATCAGGACAGGAAGGCGTGGGCCGGGGCGTACATGGAGCGTCCATCAATAACCGAGCGTCAATCAATAACCGCAGGCACAGCCAACAAAGGCCGACCACGCCCGAGTAGGCTCGTGCTGATTGGAGGACGGCGGCTCTATTCACAGCCGCCTTTCGAGCTAAACAGCCCGTCCAGAAACAATTAACCGACCCGGCGGCCGACGAAAAAACAGGAATGCAGCAACGAAACTGCGCAGGTTGAACCAATGAAAAACAACGTGTTTGAGAACGTCTAGAAATTTGTATGATGTTAACGGGTCTCACGAGGCCTGACTCAGATTACCAGCCGGAAGTGAGACGAGCTTCGGCAAAAAATAGCGAACGTGTTCCCATTTTGAGAGGATGCTACATTTCCAATCGTGAAATTCAGTACGCTGCAGTACTGCACAACGAAGAAAATGAAGAGGAATGAGATGTGAGGATCGTGAAACCGGGGAATATAGTGCACTGCTCAAAACCATGTTGTACATTTGAGTTTTGCAGATCAACTCACAGTTTCTAACCAAGCGTGAATTACGGGGATAATGAGATGTGAAAGTTCGACGTCTCAGTAAATTCAGAAATATCAGAAAAAGATACCAAATGTCAGTTTAGCATACAAGTCTCTCATATGCCTAGCACTGGCAGTCAACCGACAACCCAGACAAGCCGAAGTAAGTTCTTCTGTCACTTGAACCAAGTCTGAAAATGACAGCACCTACACCAACCGACAGTAGCCATCAGAACACCATTCCGTCCTACAGTCCGTCATACCGCCGGAAAACCTCAACTTCTGACAGCGGACCAGTGGTGACTCTGAAGTAGTTCACGCAGTGACTCGGGCGGCACGTGACCTGGTCAGTGAGTCGGGTCCAGCGCGCGCAAAACGTGACTCTACATTTCATTATCGCCCGCGCCCCAGCTCGTTGTAAATTAATGACGCCGGCTCCGCCTCTCCATTAGACTAACTAGTCACGGTGCGGCAGCCCGGCCGCGTCTGCGGCGCGCGGCAGACGAACGCGGCGCGGGGCGGCGCGGCGCCGCAGACCGCCGCAGACCGCACGGCCAGCGCTCCCATCTGGTCCGGCAGAGCCCCCAGAGGCGCCTTCGTCAAGGACGTCGGGTATTGCGGTCAGCGCGGGCGCAGTGAGATACACGACAATGTGACGGGCCTCGCAGTGATTGATTTCGGTCGTAAACTTGCAAAACGGAGATCTGTCGCCGGATAGAAGCCTCGAGAATTACCCTTTGCTTTGAAAAAGCAAGTCATGGGTTGTGGACGACGCCAGGTTTCGGTGAGACAACCACGGCAAACGAGAACACAATGGCCTCATCTTATGGCTTTAAAAAGCATTGGAGACCACCTGATATCGTGAAGAGCCGGCAATAAGCTATAATACTGACACCAATAGTCACACCCAACTAGCCGCTAACGCGTGCAGCTTGACTGAACAACACTGACTTTCAGCATAGCAAAGGGATGACTATGACTTTCAGCATAGCCAGACTTCTTTATGCAAATTCCAACCTCCGAAAAAGACGTCTTTGCCAGCGTTAGTGAGACTTCCGAGTCTACACGACTGATAACTGGCATATTTACAAACTTACGAATTCACTTGCGTTTACATAAGGGTCAGAGATCACGCAAAACGCACGCAGAAATCAAAGGTTATTAGGGATATTCATCATTCCAATCACCAGTACATCAACTGGAAATTTATGCATGCAGTATGTGACCTAATACCTACACTGCCAGCACAAGGGGCCAAGGAACTTGGCCAGATGTCTGTCGCGTGCCACATGCCTCGTTCACTTCCGAGAGTCTGAAAGGCGCATCTACATTTCGTGAACTGGCGGGAACCCGTATAATTGTATAATTTTATAACTCATAACTGTATAACCGCTGTATAACCAGCTGCCCACTGTGTGCCCTGCTGCATCCCCACGTGTCTACCGTGTGCCCTGTTGCATGTCCAGCTGTCTACCACGCGCCCTTCTGCGTGTCCGTCTGTCTAACGTGTGCCCTTCTGCATGTTTAGCTGTCCTTGCAGTGTACCTCTGTCCCTCTGGCGCCCGTCAGTCTGCCCGTGCCTAGCCGTCTCGCTGGTGCCCAGCTGTCCTTGCGGTGTCCGTTGTCTCTCCAGTGGGCCGTGTGGGCCCGCCGGGCGGCGAGGCGGCCGCCGGCCGGCCGGCGCCAGGTGCAAACAGTGCCGGTCGGCGCCGTCGCCGCCGCAGGATCGATGGCGGCGGCATCCTCGTAATGGGATCGGCCGGCACGCCAGCGGGCCGGCCGGTGCCAGCGACGCGGCGTCACGCCGCCCGGCACCGGCCGGCCGCGGCCACTGAGCGGGACAGCGTCGGGTCGGGCCGCCGGCACGGGCCGGCCTCGCGCCGCGACCCAGCCGCCAGAGGCACAGGCAGCCTGCGTCTCCGACGCGGGGGTGCGCGTTTCCAGTGTAGGGTCGCCGTCTGAACACAGTCGGTGAGCCGATGCGGATTCCGATGATGTTGAACACGCGCATCGATACTTAGGGTCCGAAGATGAGTGTTTGCGCTGGCGGGCGGCGGCGGTGCGGCGGCCCCTCGAGGTCAGGGGCCGGACCCTCAGGGGCGGGGAGGGGCTTACTTGTCGGACACCTCCGGGCCGGGGCCGCAGCCGACAGCGGCGATGTCGAACCGGTAGCTCTTCCTCTTCTCGCAGCTGAGCGGGCGACGAGCCTGGATCACCGCCTGACCGGTGCTGTCATCCGTGGTGACCACCTGAAGTGGCCAAGGTCAAGATCACGTCAAGGTCACAGAAAGGTCACGACATGGTCACTGCGTCACGGTGTAATGCCTGCTGAGTCTCGGTGAAGTCAACGGCAGGTAGTCGGACGCTGCCTCACACGCGTGCATCACAACTGGATAGTGTTACCCCCGCGCCGTTCCGTTTCCCTCCCCGGACTTTCCGCTCCGCAGCTGGCTACGACCCCACGCATCGGCTGTTCCGCCGTTCCTGACAAGGTCACGCCCACGTGCCGGCTCCAGACAAGGCGCACGGCGTCTCCATATCTGTCGCTGGTTGGCGGTACGGTGCGCTGGTGCGAACTAATTGGCTTCGTTCCAGGCCGCAGACGCGTGGCTTGTCAGGCCTCGCCTTGTGTCAGGTGTCTGGCATTGCCAATCATCTGCCGTGTCCTCCCGGCAAAACGCGTACAAGCGACAACAGCGGCATGCTGTTTCCGGACACTGAAGGTCACAGTATGCCCCCAGGGCTTGTTCGAACAACGCGCAGACGTGTTGTCTCTCGGAGAGGCACAACTGAAACGGACGTGCAACAGGCGCTCTAATTAACACGGCCACCGAAGCCACGACGCGCCGGCCGCTGAAGCACCTCCGCAGCGGTCCTGAGAGAAGCCGGTGGCGTCCTGTTTGTCCTCACACGCACAGCATGAATGAAAACCGGCCCGACTGAGACGCGACGTCCTGGGAGATGGAAAACGCTCGAACCAGAGCATGAATAACGCACTGCCAAGAATAAACCGCTTCCGAACACAGTTTCTATTTAAAAATAAGGATCAATTCCTGTACGGCAGAATGAAAATCAACGCCATAACTGTAGACGATAATAGCAGTGCTTTTAGGGACCTAAATTCCTTTTTCGTCCTCCGCATACTTCCATTTACAGATGAAGCCGCATAAAACTGATGCAACTCAAGGAAAACCATAACATCCCTGCAATGATGCACAGTTGATCACAACAAGGGCTCCCCCACCAATGAATGGAAAATATTGAAACGAAATACAAACTAAAAGTTTCCACATGCAAGGTCAAACACAATCTAGATGATGAGAAGAGCCCTTCATGAGTGTCATACAGGCAGCAAGACCGGAACACTGCAACATAACACATATGACCTGTTTTCCCATTAGGTAGTCGTGTTTCCCCAGTGTCAGCCGCTTCAGAGCCCGGACCGTTCCCCGGCTCCTCCCCGTCGTCTCCCGGACTGTTCTCCGACTCCTCCCCGTCGTCTCCCCGTCGTCTCCCGGACCGTTCCCCGGCTCCTCCCCGTCGTCTCCCGGACCGTTCCCCAGCTCCTTCCCGTCGTCTCCCGGACCGTTCCCCGGCTCCTCCCCGTCGTCTCCCGGACCGTTCCCCGGCTCCTCCCCGTCGTCTCCCGGACCGTTCCCCGGCTCCTCCCCGTCGTCTCCCGGACCGTTCCCCGGCTCCTCCCCGTCGTCTCCCGGACCGTTCCCCGGCTCCACCCCTCGTCTCCCGGACCGTTCCCCAGCTCCTCCCCGTCGTCTCCCGGACCGTTCCCCGGCTCCTTCCCGTCGTCTCCCGCGCCGCCGCCGCTCACCTCAAACGGCACGTCGCCGTGGTGTTTGTTGACGATGCGGAAGCCGCAAACGGCCGCGCCGACCGCTCGGATCGGCGGCGTTACCTCCACGCGCTCGCTGTCCTCGCGCACCAGACCGTGGTAGCCGTCCCCTGGCGACACCAGGTCCAGGCGGGGCCGGCCGCCTGCAACGCAACGACACGGCGTGAGAGCGAGCCGGAGCCAGAGCGTGTGGTCTGCTCACCAGCAGCAGAACGGGTGGTGAAAAGACGTTAGACGGCGAGCGGGATATGCAGATCGTCCAGCGTCGGTGTTAGACGTCAGCGTACGTTACCAGATGTACGTAAGCAGAACAAGCGTCACGAATGCGTCGCAGTGTTTTACGGTAAAGACGCCACAGGGTGTACGCAGTCATCAGAAGGCGTCACGGTATTTCAGGCAAACCATTCCAGTAGCTCTAAGTGAATGTCGGCCAGGCATCCACTAAGACAGGTATCGTCATGCGATGCTCAGTTCGCCGTAAGTCAGACTGTCGTCGAATTCTTGTCGGACCTGTAGTAAAACGGCACTGAACATGCAGAGGACAATGAATTCAGTGTTTCTGGCGAGATAAGCGGGCTAAGTCCGTCAGGCATGAACGAACAACCTACTTTCAAAGTTGGAATTCTTAAATTTTTGCTGATCCGACGTTGTACACTTGGCTTTAAATCGCACAATCAACAAAGAACGGGTACATGGGGCAATTTTGCAGGCGTTCTCCTATTCCACACACAAAACGCAACCGACAAAGGGAGCACGTGATGAGAATATAACGGAAAACAATATGGCGCAAAACAAAAGTCCGACAATCCTCGCCAAAACTGGACATCAATCGTGCCATGTCATTCTCTTTCCAGGAATTCTGAGATGGAATCTCTCGGCGCTGTTCGTGACATCCCCGCCTCCTCCCAACCTCTCTCTCCCCTCCCCGTCAACGACAGGGCTGCCCCAGCAAACACCAATTCATCAGCGGCAGACGGCGCAGCGTCCGGGGACGGGGCAGCGGACGATGGTCGAAAATGTTCCTCCCGACAAAATCCACGGCCGAGTCGGCGGCTGCGCGGGATTCAGCGCACGTGTCGGAGGCCCCACCGCCGTCCCCGACCGGGGGAACACCGGCAGGACATTTCCACGCCCGGGGGAACACCGCCCGGAACCGTCCCCGGCCCAGGCGAACACCGGAGGCAACCGTCGGGGAGGAGCGCGTGCCCTTTCACGGCGGGCAACCGAAAACTCGAACAAGCATGCAACCAGACGGCGGACCACTCGCGGTGGGCGGCCCATTCATGGCCGAGACCAGTCTGAGGTTTCCCGTTTTTGGGACTCTGCATGCTGACGTTTAAAGCGCGAGGGATTCTTACACATCAATGCTATGGTTTGCGATTTTTTTACCAGCATGTGGATCCCACACACGATCTACATTCGGTGGCTAAGCCAAAAGGCGAACTTTGTGGCAATGAGATGAAATGCAAGGCGATGTATGATCAGCGAGGTTTGCTACCACAGTGGTGACTAGAGTGCATGTAAGCACCAGAGCCACATGGCTCCCTTTCTACCTCAATATCAAGACCCATGAAAATCGAATATGTTAAATCTGCGCGCATTGACCCATTTCTAGGTGAAAGCTCCCATAAATCGTTCTTGGTCCAATCTGTTTAACGAAGATGATAGCATCAAGACATTGGTCACAATGACATGGAAGTGACTCGACGAAATACCTCAAGACTGGAGTGACACGCAAGCTAGACGCAGCATCGGAGTCGGTCCTTTGTTGATGGTAATTGCGTTCGCATTGTCACTCCAGGCAACCTAATAGCTACGGAAGGCATATCGTTTTTTTCCGAATCGGACGTTGCACCGCTATTCGTTGACGCTGCATTTACTGATAACACAGCGGGAAACTCTTTCCGGCTTATTTAGCTGTCGCCGTGTACGACTGACGTGCGCATTATTCCCTCGCACTCTCCTCGAATCACGCCCAGTCGCAGGAGGTTTTCAGCTTCGCAAAAAAAAAACGTTTGGCCAAACTGATGGGCTGCCTCGCTAAGGCATAGCTACATGTCAGTTAAAGGCCTGTGAAATGAATCGCACCACAATTACATCTCTTATCGACCATCAGTGCCAATTCCATTCCATCGGCCGTAATATTCCGTCGGATCCGGAAAGAGATCCTCATTCGAGCCCATCTTTTCTTGCTTGCCGCGGAGCGCCTCGATTCGGCTCCATTCAGAGTCGCTCGACCTTGACCGTCATTTCCGGTGGCGGATGATTGAAATGGCGGTGCCGGCGACCGGCCCGGGCCGCCAGCAGCCGGCCGACCGGACCTCTTAATCGTCTCGAGGTCTTCTAACAGAGAGCGGGCCGCCAGCACGGAACGAGCGCCGTTAATTTGCCAAACGGCGTGGCGCGCGCCCTAATGGCCTCGGTCAATGAGACCATGATCTAGAACGGCAGCAATCATCGCGCTCGCCATAACCCACAGCAGAAACCGCACGGCCATCTCGAGGAGGGTCTGATGTGGTCAGGCGGAGACAAACCGACGCCGCAACTCTTGATCAGGGTCGGAAGCTACACGCCGCACGGGTGGCTTGGTCTCTCATAACCGGAACCTACTAAACGGAACACCACGGTTTGAATAAGGGGCCGCACGCCATCCATTCTTGTGCACCAACTCGGAAACGACCCCTCGATTAGCATCGCAGTGAGCGCATCCGCACCAGGGCCCAGCTGCCACGAAAACCGCACTCCGTTAGCCACCGACCACCATTTCCGCTGCGTCATCGTCTCCGCACGCGACCAGGACACCGCAGCGAGGACGGGGACAGCTGCCAACGGTTCCGCCCCGCGTCGCCATAACCGTCCTCTGATGAATCTCATTGGCGCTCGTTAGCGCGCGGTTCGGCCTGGAGCCGGCTCCGGAAGTCTCCGGGGATCTCCTCGGCCGCTGTTCGAAGAGTACGTAAAGGCCAGATCCTGGCATGGTCGACGGCGCGACATCAGCGCTCGGAGTTAGTCAAGGTCCCGACGCCGACAGCGGCGGAGACGGTGAGGCACGCTTCTTTGCGTTGGTCAGCGCACACTAGACCGAACGCTACGAAACCAACGCAGACTGTCGTAAAAGGCAGAACGCAATCCGCCGGGCCGCTACATCCTCACAGAGCTCGGTATCACACGTCTTCCCCACTCTCTCGTCGTCCACCACCAGCCGCGTCCTCCGGTGCAATAGACAGCTGCTGTCAGCTGCGCGAGGGAGGGCTGTCCGCCTCGCCAGGAGCAGAGCCTGCCGAGACAGCGGACACCCTCTCCAGTCCAGAAGCCCGGTACCGCCGCAGGTAGAGCACGGCACAAACAGGGCAGAGACGGGCGGGAAAACAACAATCAGTACACCATACGCCGGAGAGCGTCGCAGTCGACTACTGGGCACTGGGGCCGTAACCAAACACGAAGCCGTTTCGTGCTCTGCAGAGCGCACGGACAGCACCGGCAGCCGCGGGCGCCCGAGTCGGGAGACAGACGGCAGCTGCAGCTGCGGCGGGCGGCCTGGCGACGCCGAAGCTTCGTGACGTTCCTGGCATTCGCCACATTTCCTCAGGGTCTGGGCTCCGGTCTCAGTTCGCCAGGGCCTGCCACCGACCAGTCTTATGACAGCCATCAGTCCTCGGGGATTGGGCGATGGCGCCCATTCAGGATGAATTGATGGCTTCGGCGAACGGAAAGCGGGATCAAGTGCCCGGCGATTTCCGAGCTCCACTAACGTGCAAATCAGTATTCGGCGTCCGCCGTGGGCGTCTGTTCTCCTCGGCACTCGCGTCAGAAACTTCGGTAATCGTTCGACTTTGGCGAACAAACAACTGACCTCCTTCGACCATCTACGGCCATTTTACGGCCTTACCGTTCATTGGATAGCAGATTCCTCGTAGAAGTACTCTCAAACTGAAACTTAGATGTTAAAGTTGTTTCAAATAAGTCACCCTGTGTCACCACATGTCGTGCAGTACCTCATATTCAGACCCAGTAGATAGGAGCAAAGACAATCGCCTGGATAAAACCGGTAATTCAACCCAGCGTTTTGGGCACAGCTCTTCGAAAGAGTTACAAATTACAGGAGCGTCACTATACGAACAGCTGATAAAAGAGTTGGCTGTCGTAAGAATGGCAGCCTGACCACACCACAAGGAACAAAAACAACAGACTGCCTCATTTTGCATATTCGATCGCACAAACTGTCTGGAATTCTCACAAGCAGGGAGGAGCTGGGACTGACATGCAGTCACCGCTAATGTGCAGGCCATTCTTGGGTGAAGTGTATCTCGAAGGAATGGTGTGATCGTCAGAAGAGCCATTGCTCGAATTTGCAAAAAAACGACGGAGCTCCCAAACATGCTCTGTTTTCCTCCCTTTGTGGACACAATGCGGCGGCAGGACTGAAAAAACGGACACGTAGCAAAATAAACCACCGGAACAAAAACTGACCGGAAAGCCGAAACATTAACAAACACAAGCGTGACTGGTACGCAAGCCAATGCACAAAACAGAACCCACCGTGAGTTAACGACAGCACTGTTAAAAACCGTAAGGTTTGCCACAACCCGCAAGCGCTACCAGCATCGTGTCGAAACGGTGCAAGAGTGATGTCTTGCCGAGTGCGTCAAGGTCTAGCTGCGAAAAGCGCGCCATCCGCAGCTTAGCAGCCTACAACCTCATTACAGGTTAGGCATGGCCAATGATTTTGTTTTTCTTCACGCAGGGATAAGGACTGCACAGGGCGCTACGTCTGAGGCGTGTCAGACGCGTCGCAACGTACTGCACCGCGTGTTGGCGCTGTCTAGCTGGCTGCTCGGCAACGACACCCCACCCCCGGCCCGCCGAGAGGCCGACCCCGCGCGGCCACAAGTCCACCAGCTGGCTCGACACCCCACCCCCGGCCCGCCGAGAGGCCGACCCCGCGCGGCCACTAGTCCACCAGCTGGCTCGACACCCCACCCCCGGCCCACTGAGAGGCCGACCCCGTGCGGCCACAAGTCCACCAGCTGGCTCGACACCCCACCCCCGGCCCACCGAGAGGCCGACCCCGCGCGGCCACTAGTCCACCAGCTGGCTCGACACCCCACCCCCGGCCTACCGAGAGGCCGACCCCGCGCCGCCGGTCGCGGCCACAAACCCAGCATGCCGGCGGCCTGTTGCAGTCACAAACCCGGTACGATTACGGCCTATCACGGTCACAAAGCCGGCACGAGCGCGGCCTGTGGCGAGTGAACGCGTCGCGGACGAGTTTCGTCAGGCGGCGCCGCGGACGGCCGGGTCGAGCGGCTGCGTGCGGCGGTCGGTCGGCGGCTGAGCGCTGGAGTGCTCGGAGGGTGGCGTCACTGGCCGCTGATCGGCCGCCCGGGCGAACTGTGTTGCTGGAGAAGGGGGATTTCCTGGGACGGCTGGCGGGTGCCACGAGCGACAGACGTGGCAGGCTGGCGGCAGATGTGACGGTCAAGCTTCGGCTTGGGCGGTGACAGGGCTGGTCGAGGACCGTGCTGTGAGTTCCTAATGACCGGCGGTCAAGAGCATCATGCACAAAGGATGCAAGACGAGATCGTGTTGAGCTGCACTGTCTTCACGCCCGAAAGAGATCTAAGGGACAAATACAATTGTTTCAGTCGAAGAGTCACGTCAAGAACATAAAAAACACATCTTCAGGGCAACGTTGGATACGAGGCTTCCTACCTATTACGCAGAGCCTCCTGCGTAAATATTTCCTGGCTTGGAATTTGAACCCAACGACTCGCATGATGACCGCAGAACCGAATCGCTTTCGATGTGTTTGTTTCACTGTGTCAATGAGCCGGATGGGTCTGCGTTCCCCGCAGCCTTCAGAAGCGACGTCCCACCCTGCGCGTTTTTATTGGCCCGCATGTTTCGATGACGCGGAATCGGCTGCCGCCCGAGACAGAGCGTGCCAAGCTCCGAGCTTCCGCGCGCGCCGCCGCCAGCGCCTCTGATTCAACGCACGGCGGCCGACCGAACGACAGCCAGCACCCCTGCCGGCGCCACTCCCCGCCAGCGCACCTGTGGCTCGAGTTGCGCCGATCGCCGACTCCGCCTGCAAAACACGATTCATCGGGCGCCGGACTTCACGCCCGCGCCGTCCCGCCGCGGCCAACTCAAATATTCGGCGAGCGCCGGCAGATCGGGTCCGCTCATCCATCTGGCCGGGGATTTATTCAGCACTGGCGGCGTGTTTTCGCGCGGTTCCAGAGAGGCCGGGCCGCCGTTTCGCGAGCCGCGGAAGCTCCGCCGGTCCGGCGGTTATCGATGGCAGCGTCGGGTGGAGCGGGAGGGACGTTCGCCTCCGGCCGCAGAAGAGACCAGCACGCCTAACGAGTTACGACCACCACCAGGTGCCGCCGCCGCTGTTTGGCTTGGCGCGGGACGTGACAGCCGGGCCGGAGCCGGCCGAACGTGACGTGACGCCGGGCGTGACACGGGGCCAGACGGTGTCGTCGGGGTCGCGGCCGGGTGGTCCGGCGGACCGCAGACGGGAGACGGAGCGCTGGGTCACACCCGTCGCGACTCCGCGCCGGTCACCCTGTCTGCATTGTCCAGTGCGAGGCCCGTGCGGCTGGCTGACGAGCCCTTGCGCAAGCGGAAAACGAAGTCAGACCACCGGTCCAGCTAAGCGGTGCAGACGCCGTGCAGGAGCGCGAACAGCGAAACACGAGCCTTGAACTGGCGGGGAAGGGACGGTCGGATTAGCTCGAGACTCTCGACAGGGTGCTCAGCATGCGCCGCGGGCGGCCGCCGGCTTCGGTCGCAATCGAACGGCTCCCCGGCCTCTCCGTCATGAACAGGCAGATGGTCAATTACCAGCGGCTAATTGCGAGACTGAGTAATGAGCGCGCCTTTAATTAGGTCCACATTGTTTGCAATATTTCAAACTGACAGGTAATAAGACACCGAGTACGGCGCAGGAAGCGGCGGCGATGCCAAATTTGGCGGCCCGAGGCCGAATTTAGTAACGGGGAGAGATCGGACACGGCGGTCAAAAAGAAGGAATGGAAACAGTCCACAGACGTTCTAAGTTTCTCCAGCCGGCACATGTCTCCGTTTGGTCAATATGGGTTTCCTTCAACTCTTCAGGCACATCTGCACTGACCACAGCGACCAGTGAACACCCACGCGAAGTCAGCAGAGTCACTCTTCTACGACGCGCTGGCTCGACAGTGTTGTCGGAAAACCGAGGCGCCGGCAAGTCCCACCGCCAGCCTCCCAGAAGCGTGCAGCTGTCCGCGGCCGACAGGGCGCCGCCAACAGACGACGCCCCGCCCCGGGACGCGGGCACCGCTCGATCCCCCGGCGCCTAACAATGCAGACGTCATCCAGCCAGCTATGCGGCTGTGGCTGCAGCCGCCCAGCCCGGCCCGACCCTTTGCACCGCCATATTTGTGGCCGGGGCCGTCGCGGGCGGTGACGGCTGGTCTGTTAGACGTCACGACGGCCGCGGCGTGGGCGACTGAGGGCGACGACGGGGTCGGCGTCGCCGAGATTTCCGCCGCCTTTCTTTCATTCAGCCCGACCCGTTCCTTTGTTTCCAACTTCTTCCAACCGTCGCCTGCCGTCCTCAGCAGGTCCGCCAAGTTCTCCCTCTCGGCCACACCGACTGAACTTCGACAAGACCGAGCCCTGATCCCACCGCCTGTTTTCGCGTGCCACAGGACTCGGGGATGGCAACGGTTGGCCAGGGGCAGCGCTGCGCAGCCGCTGCCATCGGTCGATGAACATGTCGACGAGTTCCGTGCATTACAGGCCCACAACGGAGCACCCTAGTGGCTTAACAAGTCGTGGGACGGTTCTAAGAATGGCAAACACGTTAAGCGTCACGGGTTTGACTGCCGCTGCGCACACGGTTCCAGACGGACAGAGCCAGTAACTGGAAACATACGGGCTTTCTCGTTTTTGACCTGAACCGGAAAGTTGTTTTCAGTCAGGCGTGATTATTTTGTGGCCACAACACCTCATTTCTAAAATCAATGACGCCAGCGCACTTTAATCCACGGCCAAAACGAGCCTCGCAGTTGCATCACCGCAGCTGGCAGTCCCAGATGTCACCCGACTTCCTCCACCTGGAGTGGGACCGAAGCCGCAGAAGCGCTCATTTGTTACCAGCAGCCGACCGACGCGTCCCAGTCGGAGCCGCCAAAGTCAACAGCGGCCGATCCGCGCCCAATAAACACGAGACGCGTCAGCCCCGGCACCGCCGCCGCCGGCTGGCCGCTAATATCCCGCCAGCGGCCGGCATCCATCACCTGGCCAACTAATCGCCGCTGGCCGCCGCCCAGCGGCCGGCAGCCGGCGGCCAGCGGCCAGCGGGCGCGGCCGCGCGCCGCCGCCGCCAGGACCGCCGACTCGTACGGCGCCGCCCCGCCGTCGAACCGAGCAGTCGCCCCCCGCGGGCCGCCCGCCGGCCGCCCGCCCCCCTGACTCTCCCTGAACGAGGCGGAACATCGGCTCTAATCATGGGAGTCGGCGCAGATGCGGCCCATTCCGGCCGCCGGCGGCGGGTTTCCATCTCCGGCCGCGCGCGAGACTTCCTTTCATGTGCGCCACGCGGTCCGTCATCGGGCCAGACGCGGCGTCAATGGAAACGGGACCTGGCTTCGTTGCCGGCCGGCATATCACAATTCCGGTGTAAATCACGACACGAGAGGCCCATTCAGGCGGGTTTTTGCTCGAGGTCGCGGCCCGCGTGCTGGCGCCACGAGGGCTCTGATTCAAGCAGCCGACCGTGGACAACGCTCTCCAGGACGCCGACTGAGAGCCCGTTTTCCGCGCCGTCGGGCGCCGCCGAGACCGGCATAAAGGCCGCACGACCGCGCCGCATCCGCCGCGGCGACACGACGGCGACAACGACTACGACGCGTCGAAATCGCGGGGCGGAGGCTCGAAAACAGGCCACGCTAATGAGACGGCGCGAAGAGGAGCGGCGGGTTCACCGGCGGAAGGCCAGGGCAAACAGAGGAGCCCAGACATGCCGCCCAAAGCCCAGCCGCGGACCAAAACAAGTCCCAGCTCTCCGAGCGAGATTGAAGCGGCGCGGAGAAGGCTGCCGCCCGCAAACAGGTCCTACGCGCGCGGCGAGTGTGCTGCAGGTTTGCTGCCGGGAGCGGCAGAACAGGGGCGCCGCAGTCCCCTGAGCCCTTTCAGTCAGGCACTGGCATCGAGCCGCCGTGATAGCGCGGCCACGACGAGCCCCTCCCCGGGGACCGATCGCTCTTCAAAGTGCCATTGCTAATGTATGGTTTCCGCTTGGCTGCGGCAACGCCGCCAGACCATTTGTGGGCCCGGACCCTTGAGAGCGCCGGCTGGACGTCGTAATGACAACAGGCGAGTGCTGCGGGAGAAGACGCGTGAACGCGGACGCCCGGTACCGCCCGGAGACCGGGCGAGGCGCGAAGTCCGGGCGGAACTCGGCCGAGCGGACCATCTGCCTCTGGGGACGCCCGGAGGGAGTCGGCGCGGCCCCCAGGTGCGGTCGTGGGACGAGCATGGGCCCAGCTGCGCCGACCAGAGGCGGCGGGAGCCCAGACGACCGGAGAGAGAGAGCGGAACAGCGGCGGGCCGGACCTGCGGCCGGAGAACGGTCCGAGGCCGCCGCCGGGGACGACACGCCCGCCTGACTCCCGGCCGGACGTGCGGGGGAGGCATTATGCGCGTCCCCGCCGGGCGGCCGTCGGCCGTGAATCCCACGCCGCCGGCGGGCCCTCCCCGCTCACAGCGGGGCACGCTCTCGGCGGGTAAACAACAGGAGGCGGCGGCCGCGACGGCGCCTCTCGCCGGACGAGACAGACGGGAAGAGAGACGGCCCGCTCAGGTCTCGGCCGCACAGACACGGCCGCCAGCGCGTCAGGCGTCACACTCGCCGCCAGTTGACGGTCCGCGCCATTGTTCGCCGCGCTCAGGGAGCAGGCGAGCGAGGCTCCGGCGGTCGGATTCGTGACCCCATCGCCGGCGAAACCCGCGCTGCCGTGCACAAAGGGTGAAAGGAGACAGCGTCCGGATTCGGGCCATAGAAAAACAGGACGCCAGCCCGTGCATCCCAACGGACCACTTGTTCCGTTCGTGCTCTGTTTGCACTAGTGCTCGTAACTTGCTCCCATGCAGGTCGTAGGCGCAAAAGTCAGACGCCACCTGTGTAAGCGTTGGAACAAAAACGAAGGCGAACTTGTAGAACAGGCGGCATTACGAACTCATAACGTGCCCGAATCTTTCAAAAAGTCTAAATGGATAAAGCGTCGGAAAAAACGGGCGGTCAAACATGGAAATACAATTACGAGACAATCCCCGGAAATTCTTTCCTCGTCCTTTCGGAAAACTACGGTCCCGACAACAGGCAAACGATTCCCATGCCTCCGCCCACGTCCTGAAAAGCTCGCCGTCCGTCAAACGGGGGCGCTCCGCCCGCCCGCGTCAGGGCCTCTCCCACGCGTCGTCCGCCTGATCGAGTGCGACGCGCCGTCTGCAGAAGCGATCACGGCCCCGCCTCTCGGTCAACAGCCAAACGCCGCCCGCCGCACGAAAACACTCGCAGGCAGCGCCGCTCGGCCGTCCGGCGGTCCGGCCCGGCGCCGGCCGACAGTGGACCAAACAGTAAACACCCTCCGCAGCCACCGATGCCGCGCTCGAGAGGGCCCTCGATGCGCGGAGAATGCCGCCGGCCAGGTGCTATGCCGAGCGTGCTCTGGACAGCTAGCTCCTGCCGGGCACTGTTGGCGGCGTCCTGCTCAGGATACTGAGCTCTCTCCAGGCAGTCCGTGTCAGTCCCCAGTATTTCTGCAGGGAGCCGTCTCGCGGATCATCCCTTCGAGCGAGCAAGCATGTTTACAAAGATGAGACGCAGTGACGAATGTGATAACTGCGTTCGTGATTTCCCGGGAGGCAACCATCTGTCGGAGGAGAGGTGATGGCGAGAGATTTGTGTCGCAAATTATCAGTCACAAAGAACACTGAGCCGTTGCACATGTCTACCACCTGATAGTCCAAGTTCTGGACAAAAGTACCGGCGTGCCTCGACAAAATTAGCTCACCCTTCATTCCACATCCCCCGGCAGCTCGTAAGAACCTTCACGAGATCGTCCCGGCACGACCTCCGGGTGGCGTTAGGCCGTGACTCCACCGTCTTTTGTACCCTGCAGACGCTGCACCCCATGACCGTCCCAGTCCAAGTACAGTCTGGCACGGTATAATGCGCCGGCCTCGGCGGCGAGCACGTACGCGTCGGCGACGAGAAATGGCGCGCATCAGTAAACAGCTGCCGTCCACGGGAGGGCGGTGACATCGGCTCCGGTATCACGACATCGAGTCGTTAGGGTTGTGATCAGAGATGGAACATGGTGGCAGTGACGGCCATCCAGTCATGATAATCATGTTCACCATGGTCAATCAGCAATGGCTATCACAGTCAGGAAGAAATCATGAAAGTCACAACAACAAGTTAGTTCGACGTATTTATAACTACTTTTAAACTCAGACTGCTACGCTAAATCACGAACATAGGTCACCCTGAGACTAGGGATTGCGAACAAAGCATCAGGTTAATTGCGGGTCAGCCAGTGAAAACGGCGAATGTGCGAACTGCTAAGAGTGGCATGGTCCGACACCACACACTATCTGACACAACATCCCACAAACAGTCTGACACGACACGCAAAACAAATGTTAGCGCGAAGCAAAACGATGTTCTGACGTGGCACTCAGCGCCCCATAATATACAACAATTCCAATCAGTTTCACATCGTCCTGCACGGTCGGCCGCCACGCTCTGACGCGACGCTCGACGAGTCCAGAGCGGCCCTGTAACGATCCTGTGTCACCTGACACGACCTTGCGCGCCGCTAGTGTGACAGGGCCGAGCGTTCCCTGGAGCCCGACTGCGCAGAGCCATACCAATTTCGACTTGTCCAATTGGAGCCGCGGCGACAAATAAAAACATTCCCCGCGAGGTAGGCCCAAATGAAATACAAACACGCGCAGCAGCATTATTCGCACTAGCGGCGGTATCCATGTTGCCGCTCGGCTGCATACCCAGTACTCAGAACAATACTGTCCGCAGGTGCGGACATTGCTTCTTTTGATGAAAAATGTGTGCGCCCACGGAGTTTTTCTAGAGAATAAGTCATTCAACACTGCAGAGGCTGACAGCTACGACAAAGCGACGTAATATAACTCGAGTGCTCCGGTCGCAGTTGGCAAACACTCCCGGTATTGTTTGTATTTGCCTAGAGCTCTGCCTGGCCGTCCGCTGGGTTTACTCACCACGCCGCACTGCTCCCAGGGAGAGCAGCACCATTTCATCGGGAGAGCAGCACCATTCATCGAGGCCAGCAGCCGGCAGAAGAACGACCAGCAGATGAGACTGCCCGCCCCAGCAGCACCAGGCGAGCGAGGGTCGCGCCAAACCCCGTCAACAGCGCGCGTGAAAGCCGTAACGCTACCGATCCAACCGCAAACCGCCGCGCCAATGCAACGTAACCGCCCGCGCCGCCCACCGCACGCCGCGCGGAGGCTGCCCTGAGGTGGCGTCACGTGCCGGCGCCACGTCAGCGCGCTGATTCGTCACGTCAACACCGTGACGCGTTTTTCCGGTCGCAGCGCGGCCGGCTCAGGAGCAGAGCGGCACGGAGATCCGGCAGCCGTGAGGTGGCCTGGCGCAGCCGTGAGATCATCGCACCGGGCGGCCGTCCGGCACCGGCAGGGTGCGGCGGTCCCGGCAGCTGTCACACCATTTCTGGCCAGACCACTAATCTGATGCTCAGACCTACAGAGGGCGAGGTGACACCCGTGGCCTCGCACATTTTCGCCTCCAGCGGAACGACCTCGGCCGTGGTGCCGCCCACAGGAGGTCGCGTCATTTGGCCAGCCGGCCCAGACTCGACCGTCCCACGTGCCGGCGCCTGCCGCTGATCAGGTTCGAATTTGACGGCCGCGTCTCCCGAGGCGGGCAGAAGACCAACGGTCCGCGGCCTCGTCCGGCGCCTTAGCGCCGCTAGCTTATCCTCTCCCAGCAGAGCCGGGAATCATGACCGTGACGACAAACAGGCTCGCGCCAGCCGGCCGGCCCCCGCTCTGGGGACGAGCAACTTTATTCTCACCAGCTCCGGTGGCCCAGACCAAACCGACGCCGCGTCAGTGCGCAACATGACCGCACGTCACGGATTACTCGGCTTCGCATTCAAGCCGCATGTCCGTCCCCGCAGGAATCGATACCAGGTTGTGCCGTCTGACAGCACAGACGCGCATGCCGGCCCATCAAAAGGGGAAAAATCTTCATCCGTCAGGGGGGGGGGGCACGTGGTACTTAAGTACGGGGCACGAAACCCTCATCAGCCCAGGGCGGAAAGATCTGGCCAGGAGGGAGCGTTGCCGTCGAGCCAGCATGGAGCGCACGGGAAGCGATCACGCGGGCCCTGCATGCAACCGCTGCCCACGGCCTGGACCGTGGCCATTGTCGGAGGGCTGCCCAGGCGGGCATCGCCACGCCAAGATGGATGACGATAAGCCACGTGAAAGGGTGCTCAGAGCCGCCGCCGCCGCCCAGTTCCAATCGATACGGCCTCACAAAGCCAGTAACGCGCCCGACCGAGCACACCGGGGCGTAACGGCGTCTGCCCGCGGGCTGGGCCCCCGCACGCGCAGGCAGCGTGGCGCTCGTCCCGACAGCGCTCACGTCGTCACTTACGTGGGCGGCACTGCCACCGATCGAACCAACGCCGTTTGTCGGTCATGAAGACGACGTTTTCAGGGGCAGGGTGAGCGTAGGTGTTGGCGTGGCTGACGACGCCACTGAACTGAGCCGAGTGACGTCACCCCTGACCAGGGAGACGGTCGCTGCTCCACGGTGGGCCGGTCCGTCCGCGGCGCCACCCCGGCGCGGCAGGACGCAGCACGACCTCACCTCCCCGGTCCCGATAAGGACAACTGGGCCAGGGCGGAGAGGCCGCAGCCGCCGCCGGCGCCGTCCGGCCGCCGCACGGCGACGCGATTCAACCAGAGATAGGACGACTCGGCGCGGCCTCTGGGCCGCACCCAGCGCCGAGGGAGGCCCCCGAACGTTGATTTGTGAGGTCGTCATCGTCTACCGCCCGGCAAGGTCGTCGATTAAAGGTGTCTGCGCCCCGCCGCTGGGTTGAGCGAAAGGGTCTACGGGCCAGGAAGACCGGAGAGAAATGAAACCACGTGCCCAGATGCAGTCATTTCGTCAGGGTCGTCCAGTTACGGCGGTTTGGCCACGGTCGATTCGCCCGAACTAAAAGCCATTCCGTTTCAGTACCGTTGCAGACCCCACAGCGAAAGCTTGGGAGGCGGAGCGGCAAGTGTCGTGAATCAATCGCCTGCTCGGTGAAATCGACATTCCTGCCATCTCCCAGACGAACCTGCTCATTGATTCGATGCTGAACCTTTCTGGGGTCACTAAAGAGCCGCACGCAAAATGGCTAAGGGGTCAATGAGTGCAGCGGACGTCTAATGATTACATCCACCAAGGAGGACACAGCTAATACGTATGCCCTCGTTACGTTCGGCTATAATATCCAGCATTTAGAGGCCAATAAAAGCCCGGCCGGTGTCCTTGCGAGAAGCTCCACTCTGCCGTTCGCCCTGCCCCATATCGACCCGGCCCGGCCCCGGCAGGGAGGCAGGCGTCCATAGGCACCGGGAAGTCCTACAACACCCGGAAGGCAGACCGACTCGCGCTCCCGCACGCACTGTCCCACCGTCGTGCCCGAGGGAATTCGCGCCGCGTCGTCCGGGGCCTGCCGTCCGGCCCACGAGTCCGACAGTCAGTCCGACAGTCCGACAGTCAGCCGGACGTCTCCCACGGTTGTCCTCCTGCAGCGAGCAGTGGCGTCCGAGGCGGTCCCGGCTCCGTTCCGCCCCGCAAAAACGGACCGCCACCGGCCGGTCCGACCCAGCGGCGTCCGGCGACGCTGCAGACCACCGCCAACTGCAGCACGACCCGGCCCGCTCGTTAGCGGCTGCAGCGGGCGCGGCCTGACGTCACGGGTGACGTCGGCGGTCGCGCGGGCGGCAGACGGCCGGGCGGGCGGCGGCGGCACGCTGTTGTGTTTTCAGCCGAGAGGGGCGCAGTCAGCGCCAGCTGACCCATTTCGCCGCGCGTGAGTAAATCCGGCGCTGGCAGCCGTCGTCGAACCCTCTCCCCCTGCCGCCCGCCGGTACGCCAAAGCCTCGCCAGGGCGGGTCGGCGCGCTGCCGACGACATCCCCTCCCCGTCACCTCAGCGGGGGGGGGTGACAGCGGCGTCCTCCGTGGCCACTATCTGAGCGCAGCGCGCGGCCGCCGTCTGGGAACGCGTCAGGTGGGGCGGCACATGCATTACGCAGCGCCGCTGTCGATGTCGACGCGGCGGCTGCGGCGGCGCGGGCGACAGGGTGCGGCGTTCTCCCCGCCCGGCCGACCGACCCGCACGCACGTGCCGGCCGGCCGCACGTCCGGTCTCCATCCGGCACACGCGCGCGCGTGGCCGGCGCGCCCTCACTGCGGGCTTTCACCGGCGTCTGGCTCGGCCGGCCGCCCGGCTCCGTACCGGACCTGGTGGCGCCCGAACGTGAGGTACCGGGCTCAGGGGCCGGCTCGGCAGAAGCAAGACGACACCGGGAGGGGGGGGGGGGACGTACCTGGCGACGGGCGCGGTCATTGGGTCAGCGTGGCTGGCCTTGAGGAAGAGTTCAGCGTTCGCTGGGCTCAGCTCGGCCCACGGCGCAGGCCGACGCCAAGCGTCGCACGAGAAACGTGACGAACTCAGCGCGGCTTGCGCAAGCCTCAGCACCTCTGCACCGCCGCTGGACGCGGAGAGGCGTGGGCGGCGCTGAGTCGCCGGACTGGTCGCCGCGACACCGCTGCGACGTCCGCCCCCCCCCCCTCCCCCAGACGCTACGGTCCGTCACCCTGGGGGGGGGGGGGGGGCACAGCCCGGTCGGTCGGCTAGTGGTAAGCCGTCTCCACCTGTCCCTTCCTCCCGGCCCCGAGCCAGGTATGCCCAGCCGTCCCGTGTCCCCTTTCAACTCTTGTGGGGAAAGGCATGCGTCCCCCGGCTCCCCGAACGGGCTTCCAGCCGAGTGACGTTCAAGGGCGCAGCCAGGAAGGGAAGCCACAAAACCCGCAACGTCCTTAGACGTCAACTCCGAACACGCCCCGTGCCCCACTTTTTCAACAAACAGCCTCGACGCATCACAGTGGTCACGATCCCCCTCCCCCGCGCCTGCGGGGCGCCTCTGCAGGGGGCGCGGTCCGTGCTGAGCGCCGGAATCGGTGGAAGGCCCGCGCGCCGGTCCAACAGTCTCTAATGGCGGTCCCGTTCGAGCCAAACACGAAGCACGCGGCGCCCTGTCGCCTCCCCGATGGCTGGCGCTCCTCCTGATGGATGTCCATGTTTGTCCGATTTAGCGCGCCGCGGCGGCGACCCGGCGCGACCCGGTGCGACCCGACACGGTGCTGCCGTGGCGGCCGAGGCCCGCAGTGCCCTCCGAACACGCGCGCGTTCTCACGGCTCGCCGGCGTGCCGAGTTCCTTTTCACACGCCGGCGGGAGGCGAAAACACCGGGTCGAAACGCGATCAGCCAACGCGACGGGCGGCGGCGGCTGGAAATCGCGCCCCGGCGCCGCGTCGCGCCAGGTGCTCACCTGGGCGGCGAGCCGTGACGTCAACGGCGACGTCAGCCGCTCGCACGGCCCGCGCGGGCGGCAGGAAGCCGGTACACCGCTCGGCCTGAGTTGACTCCAGCCGTAGCCGGCGGCTGACGGCCCGGGACCGGCCAGTCGGCAGCGGCGGGCGGCGGCAACGTAATCCGGCCTCCGGCAACGCCGGCCGCAAATGCGAGCGGCGAGCGAAGTTGGCCGGCCGCGCGTCCGTTTTCGTTAGCTGCGGTCGGTTTTTGCCGGGGCGTCCCGAGGGCCCAACGGTCGCCGCCGGCGCTCCCGGCCGAGCCCGTCGCCGTCGGCGGCCCAGCGACGCTCTCGCCGGCTCTCGTCGCAGCCGATGACGGCCCGCCAAGGGCCGTCAAGCCGGCCGCGTGTCCGGTGAGCCGCGGTCCGCGTCGGGCGCGCCGGCCTCGCCGCCAGCGCGAGGGCACGGCGCAGCGCGGCGGAGCGAGAGCGCCGGGCGGGACCAGTGCGGCGCGCGCACCACGCTCCTCAGCGCCGTGGACGATGATCACTCTTGATGGCTCTGTGTCGCCGTGCCCGGTAATTAGATGGCGAACTTTTCAAATTGCGACCCCGCCAAAGTTCGGTGTCTACCGAATAATTAACGTCACCGTTTCGCTACTCTCCATTAAAAGTTCAATCAAAGCGAGGAAAAAGTCAAATAGCTGGTTTCCATGGATTATAAACGCAACAAAAGACCTCAAAGTGACAACCACCGTGTACAATCATACGATCAACGACACAAAATGTTCAAGCAATAGGAGTGAAGGTAAAGTGCTGGATTCGCCAGTAAAACCATTTAAACTGGACATAATACTGCTGACTGCAATAAGCAACAAACGTTTCAACCACATACCTCTTGCGAGTATATCTATGTAACCGAAGAGGTAAGAATTGACCGGATATCCAACATTAGCCTAATCAGTCGGGAATAAAGTCACTCAGTACTGGGATTCAAATGCACCTGTAAGGTTATTCAGCTCTCGACACTTGTAATGTACACCGCGCGTGGGAGAACAGTGCCAATTTCCACTGAGACGAGGTGTCTGGTCGCTCGGTAAGCCTGCCGCAGCGGGAGCGGGACGCCACCTGCATACCTGGGCGGCGCGGCGGTCGGCGATCGGGGGGCGCTGGTTTTTGCCGCACCCGGAGGCGGGGTGGCGGCGGACGGCGCGCCGCGCGTACCAGCGGGCTTTTAGCCGGCCGCGCGCCGCCCCGGCCGCCACCAAGATGGATGACCTGTCGAACTCTGAAGGCGCGCAACAAGTGCCGCCGGCCCGGAAAAAGACCCGCGTTCCGCGCCACCGACGTAAATGTCGCAGAACGTGGCGCTTGTGCGCACCGCGTCCTGCTCATTCAGCGTAACTGTCGTCCACCGCGGCGTTTTAATCACAGAAATGAGTAAGCTATCCTTCAAAGCAGGCACAAACAAAGCACCCGCGGATGTGCTGTTTTTACCCAGCCTGATAAGCTTGAACTGCGCTATTGGTTTCCGTTCTAAAGTCAGCGCAGGCAGACACGAAAGGATATGCGAAAGCTTCTCTATTTGTCGGATAATGAAGGACAAAATCTATGCGCAAGCGGCTAAAGCGAACCGACAGAACTAGCTGGATGAACCAGCGTAAAGGCCTGCAATAAAAATTCGGAAATAGCATATTTGCCTCTGTCCGTGAGTTATTACACATAACCTAACTGTGGCTATAACTGTCTTTTATCTTCACCACATGAAGCGATTACACCCAACCACCATCGGGGTAATTTGTGCCGCCCTGATTCCTAAATACTCCTATCTGACTTCACCGCTGCCAGTCACTGACCCCCTCAGCTGTGGCCATTTATCCCAAACTTCACCATCGCGTGTGCAACGCAAAATACCCTTTACAAGAAATGACGTCCAGGATTCCAACGCCCATCGAATGCACCTCACACGTAAAACATTAGGCATCTGCCTGGTATCCGGCCATTCGTTTTACTATAATGGATCTTGCGAGGACGACACTTATTCTCCCACCTGTTGTGTCCCTTGCTCCTCAAAACCCTTTTCGACAACTGTTCCTCATAAAGAAAAGAATGCAAGCGTAGGCGCCTCCTTCCGACCTCCAGTATCTTCTCGCCCCTGCCCCCACTTTCTCCCGAGCCTCCTTTAAGAGATTCCCGCCGTTTTTTGCCGGCGTCGTGGCCGGCTCACGCGCCATTATATCCAAGACCACCGGAGACTGCGGCCGAGCGGCCCAGCGGCCAACACACGGCTTCCAATCGCGCGCCATATTGGCCAGCCGCCGGGCCTGCCTTTGTTCCGGGGAGCGCGCGCTCGACTCCAGGGACCGGCCGCCGGAGGGGAGGGGAGCCGCGTCCCAGTGACCCGCCGCCGGCGACGCGTCGGCGGCGGCGCGGCGCGGGGTCAGCGCGCGGCCGACACGGAGAGGGATGGCCGGCGGCATCGATCGCCGGGCCGCAATCATTGCCGGACGCGCGCCGTAAATAGAGGAGCAGTCCCGCCGGCGGTGGCCGGCGCGCGGTCCCCGGCCGCCGGCCGCACACCCAGCGGCGTCACGACCCGCTGACCTACTGAACGCCGACCGCTGGCCACCGAACCAATGACCGCTGACCATTAGCCGCCAACCACTGACGGCTGACCACTGACTGCCGACTTTTACCCCACCAGTGACGGATGGCCTTGACCTCTGAAAAATGGCTACTGAATGCCGACCGCTGACCGCCAACTTTTTTCTGATCGCTAGTGACCAGTGACCACTTACCACCGGCCAGTGACCATTAACCATGGACCACTGACAACTGACCGCCGGTCGTGACGCCTCGCCTGATGACCAGTGAGTGAGCGCGGACCCGGGCCGGCCCGGTCCGAGTCGAGGGCGGCGCAGACGCGCTCCTGCAGACCGGCCGGCGACGGTGGACGTCAAGGTCGCGACCAGCGCCTGCCAGGACCATAACTGAAGCAGCGGTAACCCGCTCAACAGCGGCCTGACGAATGCAGCAGCGAGACGGACTTCCCCGTGGCAACAGGTACTCACAAGGGTCACACGGCGCCCTGGCGAGGAGGCCTCGGCGCTGGACCTGATGGTGAATATGGCCGGGAACCCTAGACTGCCGGCTCCTTTGGTGCTCACTCCGCCCCCATTCTCTGCTTTGAAGCGGCACACAGAAAAACAGCCCCGTTCAGAAGGAGGCATTCTCTGATGCAAATCACATGAATTATTGAACAGCGCCGGATGCAAATCCCACGGTGTCATATGACCGAACTCCGACTGTGGCGTTCGAGCGCCGTCCCGCTCCCAGGCGACACTGAGCAGGTTATCCCCGTCACAGGCGGCGTCGTCCGACGCACGCGCTGCCCACCCTCCCGCGCGCCGCCAGAAACGTCGCCGCCGTCGCCAGGCGGACTGCGGCCCTCCTGCGTCCGCCAGGCCGCCTGGCGCCCGTCTGCGCCCGCCAGGCTGACGCCTCAGTGGACCCGGAGTTCCAGATGGCGGCGCAGACGACAGGCGGGGCGGTGGCGCGTGCAGCAGCGACAGAGCAGGGGCACGCGCCCTGACAGGGAGGTCGGTCGCGGGCCAAGGACGGCCCGACTCGGCCGCAGACCGGCCGGAGCCGGAGCCGGAGCCGGAGCGGGGCACGCGCTGGGCTGCCAACGGTGGGAGACATCATCCGGGACAGGCGCGGGGAGATCGGGGAATCGGAGACAGGTATGTACGGGAGACCGACGATCATGTCTTGTCGGGGTCGGCGAAGGAGTGGTGGCATCAGCGGCGACACGCCCGCCAAACACAACTCGAGAAGCGATGGGGCTCAACCCCCTTCAAATTTGTGAAATATAACATCAGGCCTATGGGAAAGGCACGAAACGAAATCTCATAAAAACATAATGTAATTCCTTCTTAATATAAGGTCCATGGCAGACCCTTAGCTGCTACGTCGGAGGAAGTCTGGAGAGACCACCATGATCTGAAAGGGCCTGTAAAGTAAAGTGTAGCCTGAGAAACCATGGCGGGACACAATGTTGTCGCCATCCGCCATGATGAGACCCAATACTGTTTCATCTCACACTGAGATGGTCCTCAGATGGCCTTTCCGCCCAGAAAACAGGCCACTTTTCACAGACCACCAGCGTCAAATGGTTTCGGCCGACTCCGTGTCCCTGTTTGGACGCGACCACTACGCTCGCTGATTTATACTGTTCTCCCCAACCCATTCGTCAGGACAAACAATGCGACTGAGAGGTTCCCATTAGCCGTACTGTACATGATTAAGTGCGAGGCAGACCGGGACAGAGTCCGCCGGACGGGGACGACTGATAACGCATTCACTCGACACAGCGCCCTGCTGGTCGCAGGAATCTAATGAGAACTGTTCGGAACACTGATTGGATGTTCTGGCAGCAGGAGGGCGCTGATTACAATATCTGAACTAGAAGCTCGTTCCAAAGCATCACACGATGCTCAAAGTATCGATGAACAGAAACTATGCTTATGAACAACGCCAGGTGTGACTCATACCATGGGCGAGACTTTTCAAAAAAAATAATGGCATGTAAATCTTATTATGTCTATACTATCTATAAACCAACATCAGTATTCCGATATTTTCGTGACGTTGGGGACGTCACTTACATCAAAAACCCGCCCCTGGCTCAGTCGGATATGCTGTGATGGGACGCCATCGGACTACGCCTGATGAACCACGGGTGGCCTGCACCATGTTACCGTGTTTCAGTCGTTCCACATACGCCGTAATTCATTCGGCACATACCTACTGTCTGGGTCCGACTCTCTCTGTTGTCGCGCGGTTCCCAGGCAACGCAACCTGTTTTTGATCCCCGAACACGATAACACTATCCGCTGCCGCTCCGGCTGAAACCGTGAGCGCGAGTCAAAGCGCTCCAGCATCAACGGGCTGAGACGGGCCCTCGGCCCACCCTTCAGAATCACCATGTGGCCGGTCCCGAGGGCCATAAATATCCCACTAACCATTAACAACACTCCAAAATTTGCATAATGAGGGTGTTTCTGAAATAAAACAGCACGAGCTAGCACGAAAGGGAACCAGGCGTATCTTCTATTTTCAGTCTGTTTCCTCCCTTTGGCTTTCGTTCTCCATGCGAAAACGAGGATAAGTACGTGAGATATATGGTCTGGGTCATATAGCTTAAGACGTGCACAGCTTAGCTCCTTACTCCTTAGCGGGTCCAGGATATTTCATTACGGGTATTGGGCGCCCATGGCTTTGTTATCAGCTGAGTTCCAGTGAAACTCGGCACATCAAACGACTCGGCCAATATGCTACGAACCACTATCGCTGGCTGCGGCACGAAGTGCCTCACTGAAAATTCCGGACAAGCCTTGCCGCCAGCTGATTCAATGAAAGGCATGCAAAGGGACTGTATCCTGCGGAAATTCAACCTATAACGGACGCTTTGCTGCCGGAGACTGCCAACGAGCAGCATCGTCGCACCAAACATGTTTCTTTGATGAGGAATATCCCGCACCAGCCAGCCGAAGATTCGACAAGATGTCGCGATCCACTCACCACCTTTGTTCTCCCACGTGACCTGTCGGCGTCTCCGGTTCCAAAACAACGCATGTTTCTCAGGGACAAGTCAAACTGGGAAAGACCCCAGGCGGTCGCAAAAATCACTGGAAAAAGGACTTATGGACAGTAATAATGATTATGAAATAATGGATTATGTGAATATTGTACAAATAATTACGCATTATTCATTATGCAATTTTAGAGACAAAAAAAGACGCAAAATCCGGTATCAGTTGAGTCCAACATCACGCATATAACACCCAGGCACTACTTTCGACTCAACAGAGGCGGAGGACCAGTCTCCACCCCAGCATACATCAAGCGACACATCGATATAGTTCCCAAGCCGCATCCCGTCAACAAACGGCGAACACCGGTCCAACGGCCATCTAAGCGCGCATCCTGTCAACAACACCCGTACGTTTATGTCCCGGACAGGGTCCCGAGCCAAGGTATATGAATAGGCACGGCTGGCTGGAACACGGACTGTACCCAGGCCCGGGTCGGGCGCGGGCCGACCATCTCCTGTTCGGGCGGTACTCCATACGCTCAAGACGCCGCTCTACACGCCAGAGACGGCGCTCCACACACTCGAGGCGGCGCTCCACACACTCGAGGCGGCGCTCCACACACTCGAGACGCCGCTCTGCACGCCAGAGACGACGCTCCACACACTCGAGGCGCCGCTCCATACGCTCGAGACGCCGTTCTACACGCCGGAGACGGCGCTCCACACACTCGAGGCGCCGCTCCACACGCTTGAGACGCCGCTCTACACGCCAGAGACGGCGCTCCACACACTCGAGGCGCCGCTCCACACGCTCGAGACGCCGCTCTACACGCCAGAGACGGCGCTCCACACACTCGAGGCGCCGCTCCACAAGCTCGATGCGGTGCTCCACACGCTGAAGATGGCGCTCCACACGCTCGAGACGGCACTCCACACGCTCGAGACGGCGTTCCACGCGCTAGAGACAGCGCTCCACACGCTCGAGACGTGCGACTTCGGCAAAGCTCGCCCAGTCAGCGCCAACAATGCGGCCGGCAATGAAACGATGACTGATGATGTGGAACAACAATGATCGGCCTGCCCACGACGATTTCACTTCCACTAAGTCGGAGCTCCAGTGCAGTGTCTCGCCTGTCAGAGGCAGCCAGCGACCAGATGTGGTCTTTATTTGGCTGGCTGCCGCCTGTTTCCGAAAAGAATGCCGACATGTGCTTCTTTAGAACCCCTGTTCGAACTTCCCGCATCGCCACGGAGACCGCAGCACAGAGCACTGTCCCGAGTCACGCCACATTCCAACCACGGAACATCAGGGCATCCACGTGCGCATCCGTTATTCACTGACCAGCCTGCCGCCGGGCGCTGCGCTGACGGCTGGCGTCGGCCCGCCGCCGCACCCTGCGGCGGGCGGCGGGCGGCGGGCGGCGCTGGCGGCCGCCGTCGGGGCGGTTTATCGCCGCCGGGCGTGTCGTTGGTGCTCGGAGCAGCGGGCCGCCCTCTCTCGGGGGCCGTTCGCCGCGCGTGGCCGACCAGCCGAAAAATGACGCCGCCGGGCGGCTGGGACGCGGCCGGTGGCGGCCCAGGCTGCGGCTGGCCGTCCGGACGCGGTCGGCTGGCGCTATCCGGTCCGGACCGCGGCGCCGAGCCGGCCAGTGTCAGCGTGACACCGTCTGGTGTCAGGGGACGCCGCCGGTGTCGAGAAGGCGTTGTCCCGTGACATGGTGGCGCTACCGGATTTCCGGGAGGGGATTCGCTGCGTCAAACGAAGCCGTGAGGTGTCGGAGAGGATTGGCCGGCGTCGCTGAGGCATATGCCCGTGTCAGGGAGGTCTTTGCGAGAAGCTCTCTCCATCCTTATGCAGGCGACAGCTCGTCCCGAGGCGGCGGAGACGTCTGACAGGCAGATGACGTCCGTGAGGGGGAGGGAGGACCGGTCAGAGGTGCCCCCCCCCCCTCGTAAGCCGGGAGAGCTCCTCCGGTCCGAGTTTCGCCAATAGCGTCGTGACGCGCTGTCCGAGGCCGCCTAATCCAGTCACGTGACGGAGTCCGTTCAGCGGCGACGAAGACGGACGAGCGGAGTCGGCGGCAGCCGTCCGCGGGCGGGGCGACCACGCGTCACGAACGGCCTCCGACCAGGCCCGGCCGCGAGTCGAGTTTAGCCGCGCTGGTCGGGCTCACGACCAAGCATCATCGAACGGGACCGCTATTCACCATCAACGCCGTCTCGGCCGAATATTAGCCCGCCGGGGCATCATGCTGGCAGCGGAGTGCGACGTGTTTGACGCTGACCACGGCCGCCGAGAACTTCTGGTGCGACGGCGCGACCTGGCTTTGTGTGCCCGCGGCGCTTTCATTTCGCCCCCGGCTCGGTGTGTGCTGCATTTTATGGCCGAATGATCCCCAGTCACGGCGAATATTGCGCGCCCGGTAAATCCAAAGAGCGTAATAAATGACATCAAAAGGTTATGCGGTCCTTTCAAGGTGCTGAAATGGAAACCACGGAGGTAGCAATATTCACCGGCTTTTCCGGCTGGTCTATTCAGCGCGTATGCCACATACTGATCTTGACTTTCATATACAAACAAAAATAAACGCATCCAGTTTAGCAATGCAACTCACAGCAGCCAGCGTTTTTCCCATAAAAAAACATGAGCCTCCAACTTAACACGGGGCGACATAAAGCGTCACACGACCGCCAGTTTGTGATGCGTGATACGCGAGCACGGTAGCCCACCCCTCTCCCTGCGTCTCTGCATCACTATAAACGAATGGCGGCTCCAACAGCGGGCAGAGGCGGCCCAGCCGGCGAATCTGGCAGCGTTTTGCTGAACCGCCCGTAAAGGGAGTTCAGCTCCGATCAGGCGCGACGGCGGAATTTTTATGAGGAAACCAGTTGCACGATGGGCGATACGGCCGGCAGTTCGGCCGCCACTGGGGGCGCTGGGGAGGGGGAGCGGGGCCGGGGCGGGTGGTCCTACCGAGCGGCTCGCGAGGCTGCCGAGCCGCCAGGGTGGCGCCTGGCAACAGGCTCCTGAGGACTGCGTTCTCCAGGTGGTCGGATCCAGCATGCAGAGGCGGCTGCTGGGTGACGGTGTTGAGGTGGCCGACCGTGGCAGGCCGTCTGACAGATGAAATGACGGACAGATGACAAGGCGGACGCGCGGGACGTACGGCGCGTCCCGGCCGCGCAGTGGCACTGAACGGCCGACGCTCGGGCCTGACCTCCGCCGGCGGCAGGGACAGGCCGCGGCGGGAGCTCTCTGACGGCCGCCCGCCGTACAAACGTGTCCTACACGGCGCAGACGGTGGCCAACCTCGGTGGTGTGGGCGGCCCCGTACAGGCCATGAATAATGCAGGCTGCTGGCGGTGCCATACTGACGTCACGGCAGTACGGCCGAAAGGGGCGCGACCAGAGTCGTCTGATCATAGGCACCGGCCGCACCGGTCACGATCACCGGGCCACGGTGGTCGGACCGGGCGACACTGTGGCGTCATTTTGGTCCGACCAGTCACGACAGACAGAATGTGACGGTCGGACCAGCGAGGATTGCAGGCCTTGGTGTTCTAAGCAAAAGGAGATGACGACCCAAGCCATTTCAGCCAAAGAGAGCGGCTGGAGTGTTTCGTCCGGGAAGCACCGCACCGCTGCATCCAAAACCCCGAGATCCGTCGGTATGACTAGACCGTGTGGTGTCTACAGCGACCCTTTCAGACCCTCAGTGATCGCCGGACCGCATCTGATTAACGTATGCTGCCGTCACCCCAGCACGCCGTCACTCCATCACTCCTGCACACGAGGACATAAACGGTCTGCCACACCTCCGCGGCGCCTGAGTGAAACTGCGACGTCTGAAGTGGGACGGCCGATTCATTGGTCAGACGGGCGCTGCTGAACGCCGGCCGCGGGCCGGCCGGTGTACGACGGTTCATGAGTGACACGAGGCTCGACGTAAACCCGACATGCTGCGGCACGACAGGGTTCATTAACCTGATGGACGGACACACCCAGGCGCGGCCGCCGCACCGGGCAGAAACGCCACTGCCATTGCCGTGAGGGCGAGAGGGACGTTGATACGTTCTGATTCTTTTCTGAACAAAGACGCAACGGGCAGAACGCGTCGCTCTGAGATTTCCATGCCATTCATTATTGCTGACGCCCCCTTCTGCCTGAGTCAGTCCTCGATGTCCCATTCTTTTTGCCGCAAGCGTCACATGAAGCCACCTGCGATATCGCTGGGCGCATCCCATCTCGAATTCGCCTAGCGCGCAGCTGATATTGCAAAACCGGACGATTCCAGCATGACGATCACACGAGGCAGCACATTCACCGAACGTCTCCCCGCCGCTAACTACCCCATACACCGCTCCGCACGGACAATGAACCACACACACCGAGCCCCGCACAAACGCGACAAGGCCTGAACGCACTGCCCGGAGAGTCCCGTTCTCGACACTTCTCGGCAGAGACGGCTCCGGCAGTCGGCCCGATTAAGGACCGGCGGCCGGGTGGCCGTGTGGAGCGGCGGGAGGCACGGACAGCGACAGGTCGTCTGTCCTGCGCTCGCGCGGTGCTCGGTCCCATCCGTCCGACGAGCCGGAAGCGGCGTCGCCCGCAGGAAATGGCCGCCGGCCGGCGCCGCTCCCACGCGACATCGACCGCACCCGCACCCGCACCCGCACCCGCACCCGCACCGCGCCCGCGCCGCGCCGCGCACATGCACGGCGCCGGCCGTCCGGCCGGCGAGTCGGGGGACGACGAGGACGTCTCGCAGGGGCCGGGCGGTCGGGGACCGGGGCGCCACAGCGACTCTCTGCCGCGGTCCAGGGGGCAGCCTGCGTCTGTCCGACAGACCCCAGTCTTCCGTCCGACGCCGCCTGCGGTCAGTCAGCGTCCGCGGCGACAAAGCCGCGCCGTGGTGACGTCACGGGGCCGGTGACGTCCGCCGTTCGACCCGCCGCGCGGAGGCGAGAACAAAACGCGGCGCGGCCGCGGCGAGCCGGCCGTCACGTGGTATCGATAATTCGGCGCCGGTCGATCGCGCTGGCTCCCGGCGCGGGAGCCGCGGTCCTCCGGCGGCCGACTGGGGGCCGCCGAACAGCCGAGCGATGTCGCGTGCCGGACGGACACAGCGGGCGCACGGGCGGCAGAGCGTCGCCTCAAGCCATATTGGAAAGCCGAAAAACTACGAGAGGTCCGGCTGTTATCCTTCAGACCGCTGTGTCGTAGAAGACATCTGACACACCCTGATGACTGGTGACGTCAACAGGCGAGCGCGCGGAGTTCTACTGGAAGCCAAGCCCGGTCGGCGCAATGAAATAGTTTTGTTGCATCCAGCTTCTCAATAGATGTCCCGAAATGCACAAAAACTAATGGCGACATCATACATCTCCAGTATTAGCATTAGATGGTCAGTTGAGCTCGTCGAGAATGATATTGATTCAAGCCGTACCGACAACTCGCTGTATTTAACAGCACGTATTTACCACCCATAATACAGGAGCAATCTGCATTCTCTCCACATACGCAGAAAACCCATCAGTCGTTTCGTTGTCGCCGGCATTCAGAAGCCCAATCAATCCTTTGTCGCTCAAACGAGCAGCTGGCGCCGTCCGCGGGCCAGGCATCTTGAAGTGGCCAGCTGAGCCTTCGACAGTCTGACCGTTGCCGCCCTGTATAAATAGATCAATGCCAACCGGTAGCCATAGTGATCGTCGACCAAACAGCGAGCAGCACGGCACGGCACGCCACGCCGGCCGCCGCCGCCGGACACCGCCGCGCCGGCCGGCCGTGCTCGGCGGCCATGCCGGGGCACGCCCGCCCTACGGCACCACGGCCGCCCTCCAGCAGCACGCCCGGCCTCCGAAGACGGCCGATCGGGAAGGCATGGGCTGTACTGAGTTTCTGGTGCTATGCTTCGGACCGCTGTGTCGGCTTCTCACCGCGGACTGTGTCGGAGAGGTCTCGTGAAACCAACTCTACAATCGAAATCTTTCTCAGGAGGCAAAGTCGTCACCACATTGAAACCAGACGTCCGAAAGTTGGGGGAGCCACAGGGATACGAAGCGTTATAGGCCGGGCCCGTGGTGCCGGCAGTAAAATGCGCTTTCCGCATCGGACCGATACGAAGCGGCATCCTCCGCTACCCCGCCCCCTCCCCCCACCACAGGCGGGTCTATCCGGACCGATCACCGTGACGAATTCCGCCTCTCTGTGGCGCTGACATTTCCAGAACGGACCGGTAAGCGTGATCGATCAGGGGAACCTGCCGACCATGGGAGCGACGAGAGGATAATGGCGCACCGTCAACGACCACTGCCAGCCTGATGTGACGCGATCCTGCCTGATTTGCTTGATGATATTTGGTTTGTCTGGCAGCACACAAAAGGCAGCATCATGTATCGATATTACGTGATAATTACGAGCCATCTGGTTCAAGCCTCAGGGTGGATCAAGGCATGGTTAGAATGGCTATTACTGAAAAGTCTTGGTAACCCTGGCGACAAATGCTTTCCAAAAACGTGAACTTGCGTCAGGCACACGGGTGTAAATGCAGTGCCGTCTGCGTGTGGCACAGTTGTGACTTTTGGACGTTTCCTTGCCGCAGTTCTCTTGGGCAGGGATATTCCAGAAAGGCCCCACGTACTCGAGTCTGCTTACACAGGCCTCGCTTCAAACAGGAACAAAAGATCAATCTTTCCCACCGAATGCCACAGTGTCGCGTCTCTAAGTCTCCTGAGGTCTCACAAGCCCTTACACAGCCCATCTCGCTAATTCCCTCCGCATTAGGAGACAGAGATTACGAGGCAACCCCGGCCGGAGCCCACAGGCCAGTCTGTCCCGTCGTCTCAGGCGGGCGCACTCTCGCGCACGGGCACGCCGGTGTCGCGAGCGGTCGCCCGTCTCGGTCGGCGCCGCGCGAACGGCGCCGACGCCGCTCAGTTGCCGGGACGGCAGTTGGCGGGCGGGCCACGTCCGCTCCAGCGAGCTTGATGAGCTCGTTAGGAGGTGTCCGCAGCCGGCGAGAGACGACCAGAGTTCCGCAAACTCGCCGGCTTATCAACGTCAGCCCCCGGCTCCGAGCCTCGAGATCAGAGGACGGCGAGTCTGGGACAGACGGACCGCCTCATATGCTGCTGAGCGCTGAACTTATGCCATTCGTGAAACGCGAAACGAAAATGGCTTGCTGATATTTCAGGCTGTAAAGCAATCGCACGCAACGCAACATTGCGCATTAACTTCTACAACTTCTGGTCAAAAGCAAGTCAAAGGAGTGCTGGCGGCATTCAAGAGGCCGACATTTACATCTCGAAAAGAAGCAAACCCGTCCGTTCCACGGCGCTGGAAGCCAGCAGGCCAACTTCTTCCGAAAAATTCACCAGAAAACCAAACAGATCTGAAGGGAAGCATGGTCTCCTAAAACAAATCTTGCTTTCACTAGTGCCATCCAAAATCAATCTCTCCCCTCCACGCCCATCTATTAATCCCACATCACCGCGCTCAGAACCAACGGCGAACAAAGCCACCCTATGTCCTCTCCGCCGGTATCTATCAGAGCCGGAGGAACGCCTCCCCTCCATTTCCCGCCAGCCAACGCGCGGCCTCCGTCTGATAAATGGAGCACACCACGAGGGATCGACGGGACAGCCGCGGGCCGCAGGCGGCGTCCTGCCGATCCCGCGCCCCTTATCATTCTCGGCACGGTCTGCCAGGCTGCGGACCGAACCCAGCTCCCCCTCCCCCTCCAGCGGCGCGTGTAAGCGGGCAGTGGGAGGCTCCTGGGAGTGGCGTGCCGGCCGCGCCCGCCGACGCCGCGGAGTTGGAGCCGGTTGAACTGTCTGCTGCCTGCGGTGCAGTCCGTCCCCTGTTCCCAGCGCATCCGGTTCCGTCTGGCAACTCCCCGCGCCGCCTGGCAACCTGTGTCAGGTCAGGTCAGCCGCCGTGACGGTTTTGAGACAGCGACGACAACGAGGCCGCTTCATGGACAACGGATGCAGTGAAATGGAGAAATGTGGCCTCGTGCGGGGTGTTTGTGGGGAGACTGGCACGCCACTCAGCATCAGCCGTCAGGCGGATCGACGACGCAGTGCTTCTTTGCGCGAAAACGGCTCAAGGCGGCGGCTGTCGGACACGTGCAGGGGGTAAGTAACAATGCTACCAGGCAACAGTGGCACCACCGGTAAGGCACGGAACGGGACCGCTAAACCGCCGCGGCACTGTCTCCAAACCGCGCTGGCATGACCATGGGGCAGCCGACATAAGTCTGCCTGTTCGCCTGTCTGCCTGCCATTGCCTAACCACAGTGACGGAGGAGACAAAGCAGCACAGTGCCACCGGAGCTCCCCCCCCCCCTCCCAAAAAAAACAATGGCACACTCGACTGTCCTTGGTGACCAGCCCACAAGACCGCAACGACAAACCAGCCCGCCGTCAGCGGCAGCGGCGCCAGACGGCAGCAGCTGGTCCGTCAGACCCCAGCGACAGATTCACCAGTCCGTATGAAGATTCACCGCGCCGAGGTGACTCAGGTTCGCGCGGCTTTAGCGGCAGGGCGGCGGCGCGGCGGTCGCCGCTCCGCCCGGCCCAATCGCCATGCACGCCACGCTCCGCTGTCCAATTATGGCCGGCGAGGAGGTCGACTCAGTCCCGGTACGGGCCGGCGTCGGCGGCGGCCGTGGCGGCACCGCGCCGCGTCCCGGTCAGTCCGGGACACTGGGAGGTCACGCGGAGACCACCAGGCCGACCCAATACGCCGCTGGACGCCGCAGCGAAATGCACGCCGACGAAGATGACCCGTTTCTGCAGCGCTTGATGAGGGTGTGTCCGACGACCGCCCCGATTCCAGTTCAGCGGACGAGGAAACTGCCTGGTATATTGGAGGCAATTGAGAAGCGCAGGCAACTGATGACGCCATACGGGCGCTAACCAAGGTGGATGCTGGCGAGTCCGTTTGCGTTCGTGCAGACGGTGAGAACACAGGCGAGGACGCCGCTTCTGCAGGCGGGCTTGACTTGCACAAAACGCGGCCAGGTCGTGCAAAGGCACGGCGAGGGTACTGTCACACTCGGCAGATTTGTACATCACTGTGCACAGCGTGCACACGGGATCACAAAGGGGGAGGGAAGACGCAGATGTCAGACTTGCTTGGAGAGCGGGCGTGCGTGTGGCCGCATAACATGCATAAAAATGACGCTAATTCGCAAGGGATACGGCACGGTGTAAATAGACTACAGGCGTTAGCACCAACATTTTACAGTATCTGTCGAAATGATCAGAATTTCTTGCAAAGTTCAAGCATTCAAAAGTACGAATCACGTTATCGGTAAAAACAGAAAAGAGAATGGAACTAAAAACGGCAAAAAAAGGAGAACAACGAAGACGTCTACGAAGACTTCTCCGATTTCTTCTTCACATGACATTCGAAAGAAAGGCGCAAAAACAAAAGGAAGAAAACGTAAATGTAACTGGGAAAGGTGATATAACAAAGCGAGAGAACGCAAACGAAACACTAGGCGAGAAAGCTAGCTGGCAAGAGAAAAGACAGAGGCAAGGAAGAGACAGACAGTGCGAGCGAGAGGTAAAGAGCGAGCGAGAGAGAGAGAGAGAGAGAGAGAGAGAGAGAGAGAGAGAGAGAGAGAGAGAGAGAGAGAGAGAGAGAGAGAGAGAGAGAGAGAGAGAGATCGCGTCGCTGAGGGCGGCAAGTTTACATCTATAACGGGCCATGGGCCTCATTACAATGGCCGGCCGTATATGGCCACTGGACGGCGCCTCGTAACGCGGTGATCGATGGTGGGGCGCCAGGGCCGCACCGGTCCGCGCCGCTCACATGACGCCCCGCGCTGGCCGAGAACGTCCTCGGCGTGGTCGCAGAGCTGATCGCAATATAAGCTAGAACAGTTCACAGAGTGGTCCCACAGCAACTCACAGAGGTCCCATTGCCGATCGCAGTAGAAGCCAAATAGCTCACAGAGTGGCCCAATGTCAGCTCGCAGAGGTCCCATTACGGGCCGCAATACGAGCAAAAACAGTTCACAGTGTGGCCCAATGTCAGCTAGCAGAGGTCCCATCACGGACCGCAATACGATCCAAAATAGCTCACAGATCGTCCCTGTATCAGCTCACAGAGGTCGCATTACCGTTCGCAGTACGGGTCAAATCGGTCCTACAGATCGGTCCCAGTACTGACCACCATACAGGCCGGAGCCAGGTCCCAGAGTGGTCCTTTACCAGCTCCCACAGCGTCCCCAATGCCGGCCACAATGACGGCTATAGCAGTTCCACGAGTGACCTCCGCGGCGGCCACAATGCGATCAAAAGCGCCTCGCTAATCGCCACGGCGCAGGCCGAGCCGCCAGCCAGGGGGCCGCCAGAAGCGGGGCCCGGTCGACCGGAGCAGGCACCAACCTCTCCCGGCCGCGGCCGCGAAAGTTGGCGCTATCGGCCTGGCTACGGTCGCCTTAGCTCACGGCAGTGGCTCCCCGTCCGCCCGACGGCGCAATCCGGACTTATCCGTCCGAGTAACGGCCTTGGCCCGAGCGCCGGAGACGGCCGGCCGCCGGCAGCGGCGACGGCTTAGCGCGAGGGAGAGAGGCGGCTCGACGAGGCGCGCCGCCGTGAAAAGAGACTCGACGAGCCGGCCGGCCGGGCGAAAATCTCGGCCGCGGCGCGGGACGACCGCAAGGCCCGCCCGCACGCCATCTGGACAACGGCGAGCCGACGGAGGACCGCAGTCGGGCCTTGAACAGCCGCCCGGCAGCACGGTCACCTTCCTGGCGGCACCCCTGCCTCCCCGGCACCCGGCGGCCCCGCGTTGCTCCCCGCTTTTTCCGTGCGGCGAGGCCGGCCGGCCGGCGGCAGGGCGGGCGGCGCAGAGTGCGGAGAACGGACGGCGCTCCTGGCGGGCGCCGGCGGCCGGGGCCGGGCTGCGCTCGCTGCCCGCCGGGCGCGGGGCATTGTTAGGGCCGGCGGGCGCGGGCCGGCCGGCGGCCGATACCGATCAGAGGCGCGCGTCGATGCGGACAAGGGTGCCGCGGACCGGCCAGCGCTCCGACCGTGGGAGATAGCGTCGCTGTGGACCCCGGTAGCGGCGAGGGCGGGCCTCCTGTGTGTATATGGCAGCCAGACAGGGGCGCCGGGGAGAGGGCGGCGCTGTTTCGTGGCCCTCAGAGAAAAGGATACGAATTTCAAGACTGGCCTGATTTCACAAGGGCCGGTGAATAGCCAGCGGTATCCACCGAAAGTAAGATTCCACGGTTTCCGGCGACAGCTGTCGCGCGCCAAACCGTTCCGAGCTGGAACTTTTCCGGTGGGTTTGATCGCCGGAAGATATCGTGGCTGCAGCGACCCTTCCCGGCCTCCGCGCGGTCGGAGTTTGCGGCCGGCCGGGCCTGCTCGTGACAGCCGCCGCTCGCAACAGCGTCCTGTGCTCACCAGGAGGCCAAAGTTCCGCCACGCGCCGACTACAGCCGGCGGCGGCCATTCAGGTCCGGACATATCCGGCCACCGGCCATATCTCAGGTTCCTCTGACGGCAGCCATTTGTATTCGTCGGAATAACGCTCCCTCGAGAAAAGTTGCACGCAGGAATATCAACTAGAACGGGTCCGGCTCACATGGCGCGGACGTGCCATGCGCGCGCCTGGCGCGGCTCCGCTCTGTGTTGGCGCAGCGCGACGGAGTCACTCCGCTCCGCCGACCCGGCACGCTGCACGCGCGCCGGATCAAACAGCAGCACTCGTTAGCTGCATACCGATGTCGGCCGCGGTTAGCCGGCCGCGTCTGGACGGCGGGTCACGTGGCCTACCGTGGGGAGCCGGCCGGCAGCAGGCATGGGAGAGCGATGACTGAACGTACCTGAAACGAGACAAACAGTACGGTAAGGGCACGGTACCGACCGTGTCTGAAGAGTTCATGTGTTCACCGGGGGAAAAATGTCACGGAATGCCACTGGTCTGACGCATCATCGCAGTCGCAAGCACAAATCCGTTCACCATCGTATTCCCTTTCCTTAACACGCAACGGCCAAAGCCTTTCTGCCGCAACAGCCAGTCATAACTATTCGCCTTGTCCCTGGCCCATTCTCGGCAGGGCCCCATCAGGCGAGCGTTTTTGGCGGCCCTTTTTCGGGCCGCTTTCACTCGGTCGCGCCGCGGCCCCCACACGTCGGCGGCCGGCAGGGACGCCACTCCCCTGCCACACGTCCCCCTCTGTCCCGCCTTTCCATTCATCTCCATTCTGAGCAGACAGCACAAGGCGCCCCTCTCCTCTCCCCCCGGTCCAGCCGCGGGGCGAGAAAAAAAAATCTGACGCATGTGAGGAACGCAGACGAAAAGACGCACAGTTGTGGCCGAGGGAACCACTGTTGCACCATGCGGGCGGGAAAATCTATGGCCTACCACCAATCACTCTGACAGGTGAATATTCACGCGGAGAGAGGCACTCGGGCGGCTCGTCTGGTAAACACCCGGGACTCGCCAAACACGTCCTTATGGCAGGACGTCAACACCTGATGTGGTCCGCGTCTGTAGAGCAAGACAGTGTAGTAAAAGATGGGCAAGTCGGTGTCATTGGTGTCTCAAAGAAATCAAGTTCATGTTATTTTCCGTCCAGTATCTGATAAAAAGAGTGCCGATCCAAACCTTCCGCCCAACAGTGTACGAGCGTTTGCGAAGGTGATAAGGCCAGAACCATTTTCAGATAATTTTGTCCCAAGCAGTATCACAGAGCCGATGTTAAAATTATCCGAAGTAGATAATGCCACCGTCAATTGGGTAGGACCGCCACCCCATATGCCCTACATCACGTTTCTGCTCCGCGACGGCGATTATCTTAAGTGAGCTTGTCTCTCCGTAGTTTCCAATGCAACGAAACGAGTCCCAAAACCCTGAAGGATCGCCTGAGGCTTGCTGTGGGCAGTGAGTCACTGCTGACCCAAACGGCCGTCAAAATTGGACGGGGTTGTCTACCTCCCTTCGACAGCCGAAAATTTATCCGCAACATGTCGCTTGACCACACGAGAGAGCACTGTGACTTGCCAAGCCCCCGTGGACTGCAGGGAGCTAAAGTGGGATTTCCGAAATCAATAAGGTTATAAGTGGTCCTATGAAGCGAGTGAGGCTGGTTTTCGTACATGATAAAACTGACAAATAAACGTTTTGGCGTCAGGCCATCTTGAGGGATGTCTTTAGGACTCATGAAGATGGCCGCCTAATGTTCTAACGTCGAGCGTTCATTTAAGCATCGTCTGTCACGAAAACTAACTCCTACCGACATAGAACGGAGTATATCATTGTCCACCCATTTCCCATCCTCTGCCGCTTTGCCAACGGAAAACTCTTCGTCATCCAGCTCACTTGACTGTGCACACAAAGGAATTTCAGCTTTCACTCATTTCCGAAACATAACATCGAGTTTGCAAGACAAACGTCCGGCCAGTACCGGACGGTACTGCAGACGGACGCCGCAGGAGCTCTTCTCACGCCACGCTCAACGAAAACCACTTCTGACACACCTCCACGAGTGAAACGCTAATCCGATACATTCACGCCACCTCCGAGCGGCTGCAAGAAATCCTTGGATTCAAACTACCCGCGTAACCCAACCTATGCGAACACCGTTCCACTGATAATGTTCAGTCTTCAACGCACCGCCACGCCTGACCCAAGCCCGCGTTCCATCGAGCAGCAGCAGCGAGACGCGCTCGCAGCCGCTTGGCGCGTGCCGCCCGCCGCCGGCGGCGGCGGTCCCGCCAGTACCGCCGCTGGCAGCTCATCCGTTCGGGTAATTCGGCCGACACGCACGCTCCCAGCTGCGGACCTATTCCGGCCCGCTATCTCCGGCAGCCGCCGACACAGCCGCGATGGGGTTCCTGGCGGCAGCGAGGGTCAGGCGCGCTCGGACCGCGGGGTCAGTGGGACGGTGGTGGTCCCGGTGGGACGGTGGGAAGATGGCTGTGGGCAGGCGGTGCTGCAGACCAGGTCAGCGGTGATCTAATGGTAGTGGTCTGGGGCTGATGTTGACACATTCGTGGAGGTGACCGCGGCAGTGGCCTGGTCCTCTGATGCGGCCGGGACGGGTGGCGGAACATGCGGCGGCGGCGGCGGGCAGGGTAGCGGTGGACGCCTGTCCGGTCCGCGTGCCGGGGGCTTCTGTTCGCGCCGGGCCGGTCCGGTCCGGTCCGGCCACACTGTCCGGCTCAGGGTCGCCGGTCGGGCGCCGTGCCAGCCGTCGGCCGTGGTCAGGTGCGGTGACTCACCCCCTGCCGACCGCCTCTGGAAGGCCGCCGACCGGCAAAAACGCCCGCTCCGACCGGCACCCTGCGCTCGGAACTCCGTCACAACTTCGGCTCGGATCCCTGGCACCCTCGGCTCGGATCCCCGGTACTCTGGGCTCGGATCCCCGGCACCCTCGGCTCGGATCCCTGGCACCCTTGGCTCGGATCCCCGGTATTCTGGGCTCGGATTCCCGCCACCCTCGGCTCGGATTCCCGGCACCCTCGGCTCGGATCCCCGGCACCCTCGGCTCGGATCACGACGCCGCCCGGCGGAGTCGGGCCGCCGCCACCAGGCCAGCCGCTCGGTCCAGCCGACCGGCTCTCGCTGGTCGGCAGTCCCCGAGTCCAGCAGTCCCGACAGCCGGCCAGCCGGCCAGCCGACCAGAAGGCCAGCCGACCAAACGCGGCCGCTCGGAAACGAGCGGAGCCGGTCGGCAGGCGGGCGCAGGCGGGCGAGGCCCAGAGCGCCCGGCCTGCCATTCCCGGCACAACGACCACTCGAAAAGCCATAAACGGCCCGGCGGCGGCGCAGCGGACGACGGTGCCACCCGTCCGTCATCATCTCGGCGGCCGGACCGGCGGTAAAGACCGGTACACGATACGACCGACCGGCGCGGTGGTACCGCCCAGCCGGCAGGCGCGGACTGGTACGAGGTACAGAGGCACCGGTACACGGCACAGTGACCGCCCAGCAGCACCGGTCGGTACACGGCACGATCGGCGTCCGACCGTCCGAGAGGATTGGAACAAAAATGCAACGCGATCCTCGCTATGTAAAAAGGGAGGCCAAAACAATAGGTATCAAGGACTCAGTCATTCGATTACTGGGTCATACTCCTAGTGTCGTTCTTTTCACTGCTGACGTTGTTCTGGAGTCGAAGGCACTGTGTCCTCAGCATATATCATTTTTCTTTTCAAGCAAGCCTCACCCAGCATAGCCGTGCACGTGATGTGTGTTCTATCGTGTCTGCAATCCGGGAATTCATTGTTCATTGTGAAGATCTGAGTCCTATCGGTGCGGTGCACGGTTTGTCGGCCCGCCAGCCAGTCCGGTACGCAGCGGGACGGCCGTCTGACAGTCCGCTACAGGACACGGCGGCAGCAGCGGCGTCCGTCTGTCCGTCGAGCGTTAGATGCCGCCCAGAATTCCGCAGCCGATCTCGTCACGATAGCCGCGCGGCTCGTGTTCGGAATGTGAGGAGCGGCAGCCGCCTCCGAGACACGTGCTCGGCGCCTGTACAGAGCCGTCTGTCAGCCCGCCGAACAGGAAATCTCCCTGACCGCTGCCTGCCGGGTCGTGGGACAGAAGCTCCCCTAACCGCCGCTAGTAGGCCGTTGGCACAGGAGCCCCCGATCACCGCCTGGAGGCCTGTAGCTCAGGAGCTACCCTGATCGCCGCCTGTAGGCCTGTAGCTCAAGAGCCCCCTGATCGCCGCCTGTAGGCCTGTAGCTCAGGAGCCCCCGATCGCCGCCTGTAGGCCTGTGGCTCAGGAGCCCCCTGATCACCGCCTGGAGGCCTGTAGCTCAGGAGCTTCTCGTGAGCGCCGCCGGCCTTCCCACAGCTCCGGCCCTGGCAGTGACGTGAAGACGGCCGCTCGTCGGGCCCGCAGCCCAGGTCAACACACAGCGTCTCCGTGACCTGAAGTCCAGACCGGGCGTCGGACAGCCCTGCCGAAGACGCGTCCGTCACGCTGAGCGGCTCGGCCGGGGAGCTGGAGCGCGATGTTGCCCTCTACCCCATCAGAGGCTCGGCGGCCGGCACGCCTTCACAGCGGGATACATTTCACGGCATCAACAACGCCAGCATCAGAGCTCGCCCCAGCGCGAAGGCAAAAACCGAGTCCCGGTCCCGGGCTTCCCAGATAGCGGCTCGTTGATTGCATTTGAAAACGGTCGGCGGCGGGGCTCCGCGAGGCGCCCAGCGGAGAGGAGCTGCGGGAACTGAATCCGGGAACAGCCGTCACATGCCGGCCGTTCGTCCCGTGCATCTGTCCTCGTGCGCTGCTATCAACTGTTGATGACATGAAAGGGTTGGGAATCGCGGCGTTAAAATGTTCCCAATGATGTAATTTCTTTGATGTCGCCTGCATAGTGTGTTCCTGCATAACTATACAATGTGTGATTTGAATTCAGCGTGCACAATGGCAAATTTCAGGTAGTGAATGAAGACATAACTTAAAAAAACAGATGTCGATGATGCACTTCTTGCCCGCACGACTGCATTCGACGCATCAATACGAACCAGACGCAAGCAATGACGCGAACGACTGACCGCTACGTTCAACTTTTACATGCAATGGAGACTTCCGAAGCTTTTTTGCAACAATAAAAACCTACCAGTATACCACACGCCGCAAGACCACCGAAAAAGTTCGCGTGTTCCAAGGAGATGTATGCAATGACTGAAATATTTCAGCAGCTGGCGCGTCGTAAGCCAGTTCACATATACCACAGCCGTTGAAAACTGAATTAATTCCGCTATCGCAATCGATACAGTCCAAAAGGCATGCTGGTGTCTGCCTGGGCCATTGTTGCCGTGCCCAGCGGCAACTGTCACCATGTGCACGAACCAGAGACGCCGCCAGACGGAGCGACCGTGCTGAGCCGCTCCCTTCCGCTCTCAAACTTTAGCGGTCCCTGGTGTCGTTCGCCGTTAGCACTTACCCAATCATCATTCTGGGAAAACACTAACTGTTACTCTCCTGACGCAAAGTCCCGTTGACGGCAATGATGTGGACCGCTGCAGCGCCAAGTTCCAGGGTCGTGACTCGTGGAAGGGCATCGACCCGCCAGCACACGGGTCCGAGCGAAGGCGGCGCTACATTTTTCAGCACAGCCCCGTCTGGCGTGTGATGCCTCAGTAGAGCGCGTCTGGCGCCGACGTCGGCAGCAGGCGGGCCCGCGGGCCATCCGAGGGCCCGGCACAAACTGGGCCGGGCCGGGACCCCGTGACAGGGTCGACCTGCCTGGGTCGGCTCAGGACCGGTCCAGACCGGGAAAATCCGCCGCGGGCGCGCCGGCTCGAGGCGACTGAGAGAGACGGTCGCCGTGGCGCGCTGCCGGGCTCATCTAGGAACGCGGTCACACCCGGCCGCCGGCCCCGGCGCCGATCTCATAACACAATTCTCCCCAAGTCAACATCTCCGGGATGGTGCGATCCCCACGACCAGGTCGCGTCGATCCGGGGGCGGGGGGCGGGGGGGGGGCAGGGTGGCGCCGCCGAGGTTGATCACGCTCTGGTGGTCTCCGGCTCCGTCTCTGCAGTCTCTGATCCAGACCCTATCAGCAGCAGTGAGCCTCACTTAGCAGAGTGCCCAGCGAGAACGACTCTTCATCGTCTTTTTTAATGACAAACAGCAGGAAAACGACACACGGAGAAAGCCGAAACAGCATCAGAAAACTACGCAAATAGCAGCGATGTCTTTCGGCCACCGACAGCATTTTCTCGCTCCATGATGCGCTCGTGAACGGAACTTTCGCCAGACAAAGGCAGGGAGTTCTAGACACCCAAGAGAAACGCCAAAACATTCCCCCTGTGCGGCGGACATCAGCTTGAAGGAGCGCTCCCATCTCCCGTTCGACCCAGCAATCTGCAAAGTGGTACGAGCCATACGTCGGCTAACAATCGGCAATAGTGCGAGCAGTCCACTTTGCGCTAAAAAGCGCCTGCGCTTATCGCCGCCGTGCTGTTTCGCGCGGCATACCCCGAGTCCATAGCGGCCTTGATGCCCATCAAGGAAAGAGCCGGGAGATGTCATTCTCCCTCCCAAATTCATTTGAGACGTTCATGGTGCACTGAATTAGAGGCAGACGGCGGAGCTTTTAGTGTCTGAAGCCCAAATGCACCTCGGAGGCTCCATAAAAGCCGGTTAAATGCAATTCGGCGTAGAGCCCAGCCGTACCGGTCCGCCAGACATTCCGTTTCCCTTATCTTATTTGGCCAAGGTGAATTACTCACTGGGAATGGAGTTCATATATAAAGAAAAACGACAAAGGCAGTCTCTCTACTTTCAGGTCGTTGGTTCAACAGACAATCAGCGTTGAGTTTTCGGGTGAGGCATCAGCTTCCCCTGCCAATATACTGGCCTTCCAGTAGCCGCATCGCAAACGTGGCGATAAACGTCCGACGTCCGCAGAATTGGAACAGCTGCAGATTTTCTGTCACATCCATATCCGTGCTTTCCTTTCAGCGGACGTTCTACGCCTGAGCACAGAGCCTTACCGTAACTGGTGTTCGGTTGTGCGTGTGCTGTCTTATCCTTATCTCAGTTCTCCCACCCCGTTCCCTTCCATCGCTTTGGGGGTTTGTCTGTCCGTTTGACGTTTTTCTTCCAACCTTCTGTGTGTGGAACAATCTCAGTTGGAGGATGCACGTGTGCCACCTCTACCAAAAGTTATTCACAACTAAATATGAATAAAATACAGAAACTGCCGAGTGCATTCGGTCCAGCAGCCGATATTTCACAACACGCGGTTGCTAAAGTGAGATCCAGGCCAGGCCACGCCTGGTCGGTGACGGGGTCCGCTGAGGGGCCGGGACGGCGGGTCACAGGGTCGGGGGCGTCGCCAGCGACATCGACCGGCGGTCGCCGCCCGCGGCCTGTCGACATCGGAGGCGGCGACACCTGACTATTCAATACGGCCGGTCGGCGGCGCGGCGCGACGCGGCTCCGACCGCCACCGGCCGGCGCTCGGCAGCGGTCGGCGCCTGTCTCCGTCGGACGGGGACCAGCGTCCCGGCCGCAGCACGCACAGCCAACTGACCGACCCGTGACGCATAGAGACGACCACTGACTCCCTCGGGCACGTGGGAACGACTAGACTACAACGATAGACGTTTTTTCTGAAGCTTAGTCATCTCCATTGTAGCGCCGACTGCTGTGGCATCAGTGCTGAGCTGGCGGTGATGTCCACGTGTATAACCACTTCAACACTGGACTGGATGCATAGGTAATCGGCAGTAGTCTAGTCACCCTTCCGTAGAAGCAAAGGAATGACCGTTCCTTCGGAGAATCAAATAAGAAAAGTACAATCACGTTAATATCGTTCCAACAGCACTTATCGCGTTACGGTTTGACATCCCATAACGTAAATCGTACCAGAAGTTTCATTCTCCTACAGGACGTGACCATTTTCTGTTCAGAGCAGCGACACTTCAAAGAACACGGACTGAAAAGCTCTTCAGCACACAACTGTGGCCGCACAGAGAAATCCGTCTACGCTTTGAGCTTGGGCCCATCACAGACCTGACTCAGCCAATGGACTGAGGGACAAGAATGATGCCTTTCGCTATACCGCCGTCCTGAAAACGGATATTACGTCCAAAAAACAAGCTTAATTTCGTTGAGCAAAATTCCGTGCTGTTATTCGGTTCTTGGTGGATTCTGACGGATTTTAAAACGATCCTTAATCAAAACGTGACCAGTAGCCCCCGAAGACAATTCCGTGAGCAGCTCAGTTCCTCCAAATAGTTCCAGGCGCACCTCCAAGTCCACCTGATTGACGGGCCTTTGGATCGGAGCCATGCCTGTGATTCATAGCCCTCCGTGCTTCTGTCACCACTCCTGGGCGGAGCCGTTTTCCGGGCACCACAATGTTTACATTTCCGTCTTCGCCCCCGATAAATCAGTCAAACAATGGCACCTTCACGTTGAAATGCGAAATGTGTAAATGTGAACTTCTCGAAACACCAGCGCCCACTTCCTTAAAACTCAACACTTTAAAAATGAGGCCCCAATACGGAAAAACTCAAGATAATAAGTTAAAACCAAACAGCATCATCAAAATCAAAGCTTTTACAACTCACGGCAATCACGGAGTCAGGTAAAAAGGAAACGACTAAGGCATAACATTAAGCTGAGCTATGCTGTCGTAAAAGCGGCACGAATGCCTGAGAGAGGGGCCTGCGTTTCGGACTGTTCGTTTAACGAGTCCACTGCGTCGAGACACCGCTCTCCATCACCCCGACTGTCGATCAAGGTGCCATGGAGCGACAGACAACATCAACTACAGCGCGAGGAAACGTGCCGATGAAACTAGACAAAGTGTTCGCCTGTCACCGCCTAATGAACTCACTCCGGCCGCCCCTGATTGGAGGCGGCAAAAAGCGGCGACCGTGCCACCAGTCACCTCCCCTCCTGCTCGCTGAGACCGGAGCCGGCCACGGAGCGCCACCAAGCGCCGGTCGTACGCGTGGCAGACTGGAGGTCGGCGGGAGCGCAGTTGTGACACCGTTATTTCTCCGGCGCTGCGTCCGCCGCGGCCAATACACAGTGGTCCAGTGCGTTCCGCGGCCGCCCACTATCCGCTCTGAACACGTGACGAGATCGGTTTACGCGTGTCCGCCGCGGCCGCAGCTGCCGGCCATGATTCACGGTGTGCCGGTCTGGACCACGTCCGCGCGGTTCACTGGTGGCGGGGGGGGGGGTCCGGCCCGGTCCCGCGTTCGATCGGGCGGGCCGCCGTGAGTGTGGCGGCCCGGTTCGAGCGAGGTCGGGCGCCACCGGCCAATCGATCCGGAGGCGGCGGCGGCCCCCGGTCGCACAGCGGAACCGATACGGGCCCGCGCGGCCTAAATCGGCCGAGGCCGGCCTGGCACGCAGCAGACCCGACCGCGACCGCCGGCACCCAGGGCGGACCCCGGCGGGCGTCGATTTTCCGTCGTTTTGCCGGCGCCACGCCCGCGCAGGTCAACGCTTCGCTCCCGGTTGACTGGTGACCGCCCCTAACCATCGTCACTCACGTACTTCCCCCGCCACCCCACCGCACTCCCGACCACCGCAGCGCCCTCGCGTCCAACCGCTGACGAGAAGCGCCGGGCGCCGGCGAGCGGGCGCCGCGGACGACACTAATGGATAGCTGTTGTCGCCGGCGGCGTCCCCGCGCGCGTGCGACGGAGACGCCATCATGATAGCCGGCCGGCCGGCCGGACGATGGCGCACGGCACGCGACGGCGGCCGCGGGGGACGGCGGCCCGCAGCGAGACGAACGCGGCGCGTGTCGCGTCCGACGCCTGGCGGAGTGCGCCCAGATGGGACGTGAGCCGCGGACGGCTCGAATGGCTCGCCGGCGGACGGCCGGAACGAGACCCGAATGTGTTGTCCGGATCGAGCGACCGACAACGCAGGGTCCTTCGGCGGCCGTCACGGCGGAAAATGCAGAAATGAGGAGAACGGACGGACTTTGTCAGAAATTATTGCTGGCGATCACCGGGTATGATGCATTTTGCTTCTAGGCTTGGCTTTAGAGATTTAAGAATTGCGTGAAATGGTTGTCATGAATTGCGCGAAATGCTTCTACGGCGGCGCCCATACGTCCGTCATTTCTCAAATCTGCCAAACATGTGTGAGCAGAGGACTAAATCTGGAGTAAATGTGAATATCATGCAATCCTCAAGGTTCCGTTTTGAGGCTTGTGGTGAACAGGCATCCACGAACACGTAAAAAAAAAAAACTCCAAACAGGACAGGCAATTTATTTTCGCACGCGTTCGACGGGTAAAAAACATGCTGGCCAGCTTCGCGGGGTTTCAGTGCTTTCAAGGGCCACTCGAACTGTCTCCGGTAGCCTCTATGTTGCTGTTCAAGGTGCTGCTTTTCAATTTTCCAATAATCAACTATGGCGGTTTTCTTCTAAATGCATCTTGTCCTCGCTGGCTTTGCAGCAAGTTCATACCTTCAAACCCTCTAACGGACTCAGCGGTGCTCACAAGTCAGCTAATTAAAGCCAAATCGTATTTTGTCCACGATCCGCGAGCACCTGGTTCCCACATGGAGGCCGACTGCCAGTTCCCCGAATCCCCACATTCTGGTGCCGGCCTCCGACCCCTCTGACACCAAGCACCAAACAACTGGCATTACAGCAACGTACGACATCAAATTGCCTCGTTCAGCCATCATCTTGAGCTGCAAGAGCCGCCGGAATTGGACCTCCGCCGTGGCAGTTTGCAACCGATTGCCCGCCGTATGTCATCTCGGACAGCCAGCCGACCATCGAACAGAAAACCACAGTCAAACGAGCAGTACCGAGGCCCAGACTGCCAGCGGCCGCGATGGGGCCTCCAGCTCCTCGCACGCACAGCATGGCCGCCGATCCCTGAACGGCACAACAAAATGGATGGCTTACGATGCGCATCAAGCAGTTAGTATGAATTGTAATGCCCAGAGGAATGCACACGCCCCATACATTTGGATTCAAAAGCCTCTACGAGATTCCCCGCATAGATCCAGCGGGGAAGCAACTGAGCCAATTGACCAGATATCTTGTGCTGATTAACGCAGGTGCGGGTCCAAGGGCGTGGGGGGGGGGGAAGGACGGGGGCGATGGCCCCCGCCCTGAGGCCTAGAAGGGCCCCATGAGAAGAGCACCAAACGGGCCCGAAGTGGACCCCGTATGAGCTTCACGGGGTCTCTGTAAAAACGTGACGGATTCTTGATGCAGTCAGGGGGCCTCTGAAGACTGTTAGATGACCCCTGAGATGCATAGAAGGGCCCAAGGGGTCCTAGGGATGTTAGGCCAGGGGGTCCTAGGGACCACCGGACAGGACAGACCAGGGAATGCCTGAAGGGGGCCCGCCGCCACCGAGGTTATAGAAAATTATTCTTATCAAAACCGAAGCGACCGCCAAAATGCTTTAAGAATGGTAGCAACAGAGGACAAAAGATGAAATATATAGATCCAAGCATATAGAGGCCCCTTATCGGTCTGTACGCGGCCCCGGCCTCTAGGGGCCCCTGCCGGCCTGTGAAGGCCCCCTTCCGGCCTACAGGGACCCTCTGTCGGTCTGTGGAGGCCCCTGCCAGCTTCAAGGGGCCCCCGCCGGCCTGTAGGGGTCCCTGCCGCCTGCACAGCCCCTGCCAGCCTGTAGGGCCCCTGTTGCCCTGCAGGGGACCCCCTAGGGAGTTGCCGGCCTCCAGGGGCCCCCGCCAGCCCGTAGGGCCCCCCTACCGGCCTTTTGGGCCCCCTACCGATCTGCAGGAGCCTCTTGCCAGTCTGCAGTGACTCCTGTTAGCCATGGAGGGGCCCGGCTGGCCAGTGGAGGGGACCCCTGCTGTCCTGTGGGGTCCTTGCCGGCCTATAGGGCCCCCTGCTGGTCGATAGGGGCCCTCTATCTGCTTGTGGACGGCCCCTGTCAGCATGCAGGAGGCCCTTACAGTCCTTGCTGGCCTGTAGGGACCCCTTGCCGGTCTGTAGGGCCTCTTGCCGGCCTGTGGTGCCGCTGCTAGCTTTCGGAGGGGCCCTGCAGTCCAGGGGTCCACATAAAATGGGCGACCCACCGCTGGGCAAGGACCCCGGAATATTCGGTTGGCTGCGTCCCTGGACGGACCCCTGAAGTTCCAAAGGACTTGTCGCCAAGGCCCTGTCGTGAGACCACGACAGGGCCCCAAAACGGCACACTGCCCCTGAGTCCGCCAGAAGGGTCACAGGGTCCCTGAGATGGCCAAGATGAGGATTGAGTCCTTATGACGGCATAGCGGCCCCCGAAATCCCATAGGGGCCCCGAATGGATTTCACGGACCTGTATGAAAAGCTGGAGGTTCCTGATGCAGTCAGAGGGCCTGCGGAAGGGTCAACGGATAGTTAGATGGACAGATAGAGAAGACAGATAGATAACGGCCCCTAAGATGGATAATGGTCCCTGAAACTCTCCAAGGATCTTTGGGACCGCAAGAGGGGCCCCAATGCGACAAAGGGTCCATGACCCGCTTAAAGTGCCAAAGAGGCCCTGAGACGGCAAGAACTTAAGAGGGTGCCTAACACGACATAAGGAGACCCTGGCCAGCGCCTGAACAGGGATTCATCAGTGACCTTCTCAGCTTCGAGAGGGGCCCAAATGGCCTACACTGGTCTTTTTGAAAACTTGAGGGGTTCTTGATGCAGTCAGGGGGGCTCGGGAAGGTCAGGTGGGTCCTGAGACGGCAAGGTGGGCTCCTACACGGCAGATGGCCTGTGAGACCGCCAAAAAGGCCGGAGGGCCCCTGCGAGCCAAAGACTATAAGAAAATTCCTCAGACGGTATGGGGGCTCTGGACGGCCAGAGCCCCGAGTGTGTTAGGCGGCGGGCTTCTGGCATAGAAAAGGTCCGTCGGGGACTGCCAGTGATGACCCGACTGTAAGACATATCACATGTAATAGAGGAAGACCCATGATACTGCTATGCAGAGTACCGGAGACATTCAGATGGCCCGTGCCACTGCATAGGGGCTCTGAAATCGCCAAAAGATCGTTTGTAATCGCCAGAGGACCCATGATACGGCAAAAGTGCTCTCCAGAGGCCACAAGAGGGGAACCTAGGACAACAGGAGGCACACCGAGACTGCTAGAGAACGGCCTTTGAGACCGCTCACTAGCAGTGTCTATCAGGTGCCAACAAGACGACCAGAGAGCCCCCTGAAACTACGAAGCCCTGAGACGTCCGGACAGCTCCTGAAACGGCCAAAGGGCCTAAAGCATTGCCAGAGGCTCCTCTGTCACTGCAGAGAGACTTTTCGAGGGCCCTTGTTACTGCCTGAGGGCCTTCCTAGGCAGCAAAAATTTTTCAGGGACGACAGGAGGGAACCCGAGATGACTTAATTGTCCCTAAAACTACCAGATGGGTCCATGACACAACCCAGAGTGTTCCTGAAACTGCTAAACGAGCGCCTGAGACGTCCCGAGGGACACGTGAAACTGTAAAAGGAACCTGAGACTGCCAGAGGGTTCCGACACAGCAGACAACCTGAGACCACCAAAAAACTGGCAAAAAGTCTCCGGAAGCTACGAGGGGCAGAGGGGCTCCTGGAGCAGGTACCGACACGATATTTCAAAAAGATGGAGGGATGCAGCCGCCCAAAATCCCGCCGTTGTTGCCATCTTTCGGCAACTTTGCAGGAGAACAAAACGTAGTTTTCTCAATTAAGGTGATGCGCTCGACTTTGACGGTTACTTTATGATAAAAAATGCAAAATAGTATCAAATATTTCAGCCTGAACCCGAGCAGATCAACGTTTTTTTCACATCTGAGGGGAAAAACGGAAGACTGGCGGAGAGAGGAGCCCGCGCTAACCATTCGCCCCCCCCCCCCACCGGGCGAAATCCTGGATCCGCCCCTGGATTCACGATACCCTTGACTCGGCCCGTGGCGGCGCGATGCATATTAAGAACTCCCTGTGAGTCGTGAGATAACTGCCGGGCCATACGGCTATTACGTCAGTCCGCATGACTCAAAAGTGAACGTTAATGACCACAGCTCATGGCTCCAAGAGCGTAGGAACACCCAAAAACGTGTGGAAAGGGAGGTGGTGACAGGACGCCCCCCCTTTTTTTTTTTTTAAAAAAGGGGGTTCCCCCCCCCTCCCCCCCCCCCTTTTTTTTTCCTAAACACGGCTTCAACAATCTTACAAGTTTGGCATGCACCCTATGACACTGCATGCAAAAAACAGCTTTTGTTCTTTTTTGCCAAAATAACCGTTCTGCCGTTTTCGCTGAACGCCATCGCCAGCAGCTTTTGAGACCAACTGCAAACATGTCTTGAACTCAGTGTCCTTATGAAGCACAGTAAGCTGATCCATTCAGATGAAAATCAGCTTAATCTCGCTGGCTTATTTATTATCGCCGTAACAGGAGAGCTGTCCCGCCACGAATTCTGTTGAAATGGGCACTCCTGTGCCGACCAACGACCCCGACGTGTACCAACCGTCTGTAGGTCCCGTAAAGCCATTGTTCTGACCGGAAAGCACACTGTGATGCCGGATGCTGGGGCAAGATTCACGCAACAGGCCTCGTTTCGAGCGACATTAAGACAACTCGGTCCTCTGAGCCTGGATACCACTCTGAAAAAAACACCGGGCTCCGGCGGATAACATGGAACGCGGCACGAAGGTTGGCCCTCTGTCGCACGAGAGCAACTCAAATAGCAGCCAGTCAGTTCAGTTGAAAAGCTGCAGAATGCGCGTCGCGTGCACCGTCACTTCCCGCGACGGCCGTCAAAAACAGACCAGCTCCGAATGGCCGAACGGGAGCCGTGCCGCCGCTTACGTCAGAGCACTGAGTCGCCTCGTCGGGCGCCTGTACCCACCACCAGTCCCGTCCCGCCGCCGCCGCCGCCGCCGCCGCCGCCGCCGCCGCTGCCGCTACCGCTGCCGCACCACCTGGGCGGCCTAGCGTGGCCAGCTCACCTGAGTCGGACGAAGCCCAGCCGGCCGTGGCGGCCGTGGCGGCGGCCAGCAGCAGGCACAGCGACCTGACACCCATGGCCGGCGTCTGCTGGCGGTCCTCAACGACGAGGAGTCACCCCTGCGAGCGGCAACTCCAGTCCGGGCGAAATTTTGCAGCGCGTGGCCCTACCTCACAGGCCACCCTCACGCGACTGCTGCGTCTCCCGTCCCGCTGCGCCGGGCCAGGCCGCCCGCTCATTGGCCGTAGCGTCAGTGGCCCTGTGACGTCACCGGACGGCAGGTGGCCTGCGCGCGCAGGCTGGCCGGCTGGCCCGCGGACCCCGGCGCGGGACATTGATTTGTTTAGGTAGCAACGTGCCGGTTGCGGGATGATGCCTTCGGACCCGTGGACCGCAGTGGCGACCATGGTCGGTGTTGAATGCCGTAAGGTGCAATGACCGGTGGCGGCACCTGCAAACAGTGGTCTGGCCATGCGCTGTTGCTGATGTCCTTGCGTCATCACTACGTGCCATCACCATCAGGGGCGTGGCCAGGGGGCAGAGGAGGTGGTTGTAGGGATGTTGATTTGTGTTCTTCTGAGAGGGCCCTGGCCCAACCAATGTTGATGTCCCCCCCCCCTCCTCCTCAATGTGGGTTTGGGCCCTCCAATATTTTCTGCCAGGTTTAAAAGGAAATTAGTAATCACGAAAAGAACGGCCGCAATAGATAAGAGGTGGACATAAAGTAAAGAATAAAGTCTAAAGCGATGTAACTATCTTGTCTTCTATAATATATATATATATATATATATATATATATATATATATATATATATATATATATGTGTAAAGGCTATATATATATATATATATATATATATATATATATATACATAGATAGATAGATAGATAGATAGATAGATAGATATGCCCTTATACATGGCAATCAATGCAATTTTTACATGATAAATAGTAACGAAAAAACTTGTCAATTTCCGTTGGTCAAAATAAAGTGGGTTAAGTCCGTTGAGAAATCCACGTTTGTGGGGAGGTTGGGTTGCCGGGCCCTCGGCTCGATCCCAACAACCATTTACACAAATCGACACCCCTGGCTTTTCGACCACCCCATGATCATAGGTTTTCAAAAATCGGATATCTCAAATTATTTGGTTAAAAGACAAAAGCACCTTGTAATAAAAATGTGATGTACTTTTGTTCTCAAAGTCCCCAGGTGTGGTCTTTATTAGGGTCGATTTCACCGTGTTTACAATAAGATGAAAAGAACAGTATTTAGCCTTATTATTTAGCCTTCAACCCCTTAAGAAAACCCTAGTTACGCAATCAGTCAAAATGGACGATTGACTTTCAAAACTCGGTTTTAGTAATGTGTAATATACTTTTGTGGAAGAATTGAAAAGATAGCATACTAACCATTTTTCGGACCTTTAGGACGTTTGGTTTGTCGCGGCCACACCAAGTCCGATTTCACATCACCTCCACATCCAGCTACGGAAACAGAAAGTCATGCTCGTGCATTGGAAACTCTCACCCGGATATGCCAGGCATGAAAGCGGCACCCATCCACCAGACCTTGTTCTTTTCTGCTGAAATGCCATCAGTTTGGGCGGAAGCATGCATCACCAGCATTTCGGGGATGCACCACGAAGTACTCGTTCAGCTGTGGTGTGATGCAACAGTAAGACACCCAGCGATCCCCAAAGCTGCGGATGATAAGAAACGCTTTTAAATGTTGCCATTTCGTCATGCATTCTATCTGCGCTTTCGAAACAAGAGACTGAGAACAGTTAATTATCAGCAAAAAACCAGCAAGTCGACTATGACGGAGCGAGGACCTTACCTGAACTTGCAGCATGATTCTAGCGGTTTATGACATAAAACCCGATACCGTTTAAGTAGTCAGTGATGGAAAATGCTGCAATAAGACAGCATCATCTTTGAAACATATACTGAAGTTTTTTTATCGGAAAAGCACCCGAATCGGAACATGGGCACAAAGGACGAGGAAGCGTGAGAGACAACGCAGTTCGAAGGAAGACATTGGCGGTCTTGAACCGAGTCGAAACACCACGGCGACACTCATTTCATGGCAACTGAGGACAAGTTAAATGTTCAATTTAACACGCCATAAATCATTGGATGTTAAAGGGCAGAACAGCAAAGGCAGATAGAACAATCAGCAGTCAGCAGCGCTGGGGGTTGCAAAGCAAACAAGAGAGTGGCTGCACGGACGGCAGACAGCACGTAAAGGCCACTTGGCTGTCATACCGGGCGGGACTGACATGGGGCTGATCCAGGCGGTGCACTTCCGGTGGAGCACGCCAGGCAAATCCGTTCCCCCCCCCACACCGACCGCTCCCCGGCAGCGGACGTGCCGTGGGTGCCCAGACGGGAGCGGCCCAGGATTTACCAAAACAGCGGGGGCCACCGCGGCGTCAAGGTCAGACGGCGCGTCTGCACCGGACAACGGGGCAGCCGCCTGCCCTTCAGACGGACGGCGCGGGCAGGCGTGGTGCCGGCGGCCGGCGGACGCCGCTGCAAACCGGACAGCGCCGCGCTCCGGGAGGTCCGCAGTCGAGTCACGGCGTCTGCGGACAGGACGGACTGCGACGCGGTAAACGTCTCTCGTGACTGGCTTGGGTCATGAGTAGAAGTAAGTCCTAAGAGGATGCGTTTTTTTGTGGAATGCCTTAGACAAGGTTGAATTGCGGAATCATGGCAGACACAATTCGCGACTGCGCGCGCGCAGCCCCACCCACTCAAGATGAAACGTTTAACACTTCCAACAACTCAATTATCATACTAGTGCGCCATGGAGCAAAAATCCCGAATACATTGGTGATTTTTTCTTGGCACGTTTCCTGCCCTCAAAAACAACCAACTCCTTTCCCAGCAATTACATGCAAGCCAGCGAGTCACTTCCTTCAAAATATTTATTCATATAGCAACAATCATAGCCGTGAATTTATAAATACGCAACGAGCTGTGGGCGACGCACGGGACGGCCCGATTACAGCGATTAGCGTTGACGGAGGCCGCGCGTCGGCAGGTCCGGGCGTCCGGCCTCCGGGCCGTATGTACAGAGCAGCGAGCCCAGCCAGGCGCCCGGGGCCTCAGAGGGGGATAAACAGGGGGCGGCAGGCGCGGCGGCCGCGCGGGCCGGCCGGGCCGACCGCCGCCGCCCAGGCACAAGTCGCCGCCGGCCCGTCCGTAACAGAAATCCCGTAGCAAATCAACAGGACAGGCCGCAAAACACCACGAATCCATCACAGCTGGCGCGCGCGGCCGGCGGCGCGCTCTCGCGAACACAACTTCCGTGGAGCGGGTACAGTGGGGGTAAAAAGGGCCGCGCGGCCGCCCGCCTCGCTTGCATACGGACCGGTGCGGCCTGGTGAGGCGCGGCGCGCGCGCCTCCAGCGGCGACCGCCGGTACTAAGAGTTTGTGTTTTGGCCAGCGGGCGGCGCCGCTACTCTGTCTTGGTCTGGCGCTTCTGGATGGCGGCGACCAGGTCGTTTTGCAGCGCGGCCTGGCGTCTCTGGGCCCCGAGCGGCGCGACTGAGCGCAGCCCGTTCACGATGTCCTTCGTCTTGCCTGAAACGGCGCGGACGAACGTCATCAGAGGGACTCCGATTAGCGTCCTGTCACGGGTTAAACGTCCGGTGCCGGGAACGACACGTCTAAGCAAATACAGGCCGACTGGCTACGTCCGCGGCCTGTACCGCAAACAAGAAGCACTTATTTTCATAGAGAGCTGGTCTAATGTATCAACGATTGCCTCAAGACTAAATTAGCATTTTGTACCAAAATACAAATAATTTTCATTTAATAAAGATCCATTTTATTGCTGCTGACCAAGGTCACCCCACTGGCTCGATTGCTCAACTGCCCAATTAAGCTTAATGACGGCAGTTCTCCGTTAACAGCTCCCATCTCGTGGGCTATAGTGTTTGTACACGAGACAGATTGTCAAACACGTCGAAAGAAATTAAAACCCGATGGCGTTTGCATAACATGATCAAAGCCCCACACCGCCCACCGATAGTTAAACTTCAAACATCCGCTCCAAATCAACGCCCACCAGCAATACATATCCAGCAGAGTCGCTCCAACGGTGAAAGCCCACACCCCAAAATACGGACGAAAATATAACGAACGATCAAACCCAGAACAGCACGCATCCGTCGTGATGTCAGCAGGCATATTAAACAATGACATATCCAACACCCTCCGCACTTTTCCTGGCCCTTCCTCCTGTTGGCAAAGGCGAAAGACCAGTGACACAATTACGCTCGTGCCGAGCACACAAAATAAGGCCGGCCCCCGAACACAGACCCCACAACTATCAGGGCAGTAACAACGGGGCACAGACCCTCCACGCGCCAACGGACCACCCTCACCGTCCACCAACGACCAACTGAGAGCCGCGCCACTCACCGAAGTAGATCTCGTTGAGCGTGTTGCGTATTTTGTTTTCCATGTCCTCGACCAGGCGGCCGATGTTGGCGATGTGGGGCGAGGTCTCGCTCACCACGGCGTCCTGCTCCGTCTGAGGGTCGGAGTCAGACGTCAGCGGCTGGTCCAGGTCACGCTCGGCAGGGCAGGGGAGAGGCGGTGACGGTCAGCGCGCCTCTCAAGTCTGGCGTAAGTGAGCGCCATCCGGGCCGACCGTCGGGTTTCCTGTGATGGTTCGACTATAAAATGTATGTTTGTGTTGTGTCGCGAAAACCGACATCTCATGCGTACAAAGAATAGCACGCATAGTGTGTGGAGCAGGTGTGAACAAGGACTACTTTAATCAAGGCTGTTTTGGTCATTAACATTGGCTGCACCGGACTCCAAAGACTTTTGTTCCAAGAACATCACGTACGAATTTGGACACGATTCCATGCGAATGAGTTTCTCGTGTTGCCCCCTCCATGCCACACCGAGCATCCTACACGACAGGACCAACAGCGGCACCCGCACGCCAGCTTCTCACCACCAGATCGAACCGTTCCCGAAACGGACGCCGTGCAAGGCCGCACCGCGCTCCTGTCCGGACCACGATCGATGCAACAGCTCATCAACGTGTCTGCACGCCGGCACGCGCCGGCGGCGGCAGCGGCGGCGGCGGCCGCCAGCTCACCTGGCGGGTCAGGGAGCCGCCCAAGTTCATTGTGCCCGAGCCCTCCTTGTTGGTCTGCAGCCACAGCATGACGGTGGAGGTGAGCTTATAGTGGGCGTTTCGCCCGGTCGACTTTTCCTGCACTTCGACCACGTGCACGGCGTCCCAGCAGCCCTTGATCTTCTTGGAGCCGTCGCCGGCCTTCTTGATGAGGATCGCTCCTGAGGAAAGAGTCATGTGGATGAACGATGCTCACCGCGCACGTGTTCACTTCAAATGGCATGGCTGCCCATGCAGTCAAAAGGACGATAACGACTGAAGAAAGAAACGCAGCAAATAACAGCATACACACAATCGCACGCGAGCGCGTCCACCCGCCACCCTGCCAAGACCGCAACGGCAGCGTCCCGTAGAGCCCGGTCCACGCCGATTCCCTGGCGCCATTCTCCCGCTCCCTCTCGACTCCGCCCGAAGAACGTCCGGCTCGGCGAGCAGGCGCTGCCGTCCGCGCCGCACCTGCGAAGCCGTGCTCCAGGTCCCAGAGGTAGACGGACGAGACGCCGCCCTCGAAGTACATGTCGCGGTACTGGTCGAACGCGGCGTTGGCGTCCACCTCGAGCCGCCGGAGTCGGTCGGACGGCATGGTGCCGTCCTCCAGCGGCGGGTAGTATGTGTTGCTCCACGGCGACCTGCCGAAGGCCGGAGGTTAGGCTGGTTATTGGGACTTACCGGGCGCACCGACTTCAAGGTCATTCGGCGCCCAAAGGCCAGAGGTCGTGTCAGCAGGCGGCACGGGGGACGCCGGTACGAAACATCCCACGCAAGCGGTCGAAAACACCGCGAGGCAGAGCGTCAAGTTGCAGCACCGCTCACTGACGGTCGCGAAACGATATCCATACGCTACGCAGCGGCATCGGCGATCGCCGGCGAAACGGTGACGGAGCCTGTGCCCATAAACCACCTAACTAGTCCTCAACTAACTAGACATTCACACCAAATATACATTCAATAAAAAAAGCACGCCACAATTCACAGCGTGCCGATAGCAGAAGACAATCGACCAGCATGGAAAACACAAAAACAGCACGTTCAAAGGCTCCAACTCTCCAGGCATGCATACCAGCCACCTCTGCAAGTCTTCGCCCGTCGCCCAACACCTAGCACCCTCCCCCCACCTGTAGGAGTCGCCGTCTCTGTTGTAGTCGCACAGCAGGTAGTCCTTGCCGACGGTCCTGTCGCGCGCTATTTTGAGCGGCTGGTCCACCGAGGAGAGCAGCTCCTCGCAGAGGCCCGGCACCAGGTCGATGAGGTCGCTGAGGTTCTTCTCGATCTGCTGTGGCGGCAGGCGCCGCATCAGATCCAGCGCGCAGTCCAGCTGCTGGTCCGTCTGAAGGCGTGACGTCACAGTGTGAGGCGGCGCCGCTGGGCGACGTCCGGGAGAGGGGTCCGAGGGCGGAGTGCAAACGGGACCGCGACCTGATGCCATCCGACTCGTGAATGATGAAGAGTTGTCCTCCTTCCGATATATGTTTTCTATCGCATGCACTCTGCATCTTGCCGTGATTTTTTTTTTGTCTTGTGTGACTGCCGTTCGCGATAGATGTGCGTCGATTCACAAAGTAATGATTGACAATTCACTTTTCGTTTTATGAGCATGGAAAAATGTGACGGGAATGCTTCAAATAAGATAGCTGACCAGCCTATCCCACTTACATCACCCTAAACAATATCTGGCTGTCTGAAACAGGGCTGGAAATTTGTTTTTTGGTCCTGGTGTCTGAGCATAAGTTTTATTTTAGAAAACAAAATTTTGACAAGACTCATACTGATTTAAGTTGACATTCTTGGTGTAATTTAGTTATGACATTATACTTGCTTCTTACTGAATGGAGACAGTTATTTGCTTGCAGTGTTAGAAATTTACCAACATGGTTTTAATGTCACTTTTTGATGGAGGCATAAGATCAATGCTTTGGAGTGTTAAATGTTTTCAGTGCACATATGTTTTGCTTTCTGAACACAAGAAAAAGCGCCTTTTCCGATCCTGCTTAGAAACGGTTGGAAAACATGTAAGAACCAGCAGAAAGTGCAAAAAGGATGTGACAAACCATACTCACACCTGACGCATCACAATCAGTGACACAGGGTGTGTCAGTAATGTCTGCTGCACCGGCAGGGAGCCAGCCAGAGGTGCTGGGCACCAAGACCAGGCTTGCCCTACTGCAGTCACCATGGAATGACCAGAACTGAGGAGGGAGGTCACCAGCCCAGGGCGCGCACTCTGAATGGAACATGCAAAGCAGACTGATTAACTGGTGCTAATAATGCTCAGCTTGCAATAAAATACATTACCTCACAAAAATGCCAAAACTCGTTGCTGACGTGTTTGGACGTGAATGGGTTTATCAACTTCCCCAAAGTAACAAGGTATTGCTCTGATTTGTACCACTGAGCAGTTTTTGCACCCTTAAAACCACCTGATTTGATGAGAGGAAAAATGTTTCTAAATTCAAAGGTGCAGAAGGCATGGAACCTCCTCAGCCTCTCACAATGTGATGTGATCATGATTCTCACAACCTGAAAATTTCAATAGATAACTGATGTCATTTGATTCCGACATTGGCCCAACAATCTTAAATAGTGGCTAATAATAAAATAAAATGGCTCCATCACAATATAAATCAGTGGTAATACCCCAAAAGCAGATATCATTGGCATTGCATTCTACTATAAGCATGCATAACATTAAATTCTCCATTGGCCACTTCAATAACAGCCAATAGCACTCCACAGGACTGCCTGAATAATGGGTCAGAAAATGTCATGACAAAACTACAATTTATCATAACAGGAAAATTTTCTCCTTCTGTGAAAAATATTCAGCCATAGGCAACAAATATACTTCTTCTTCAAGAAAAACAACATTTGTACAAGAGATTCTGTATTGTGTGATTGTATTCTATATATATTTTCAGAACCTAACTGACAGTGGTGCTGGAGACAAGCAACTATTTGTTCTTTTTCCACCTTATAAAAATGCATGTGCAAACCCAAGGCACATCACAGAGCAGTCAGGATTTTACACCATTAAGCTTAATTCTGGTGGTATTTTTGGTTGCCTTCATTTCAGTGTAAGTTTACTCTACATACTTTTGCTCAGTGATTCTCAAAACCAAAATTGCACAATATTGTTAAGTATCTGAACAATCAGTTGGTCACATCACGGTAATACTCTGGAAGGCATTGACTAACTCTATTATCATATTCATAATGTCTCTGGTGCATCATTTGTGAAGGTTATAGTTCTCTTACCATGGAAACATTTCACATCAGTGGATTTGGCTGGTAACATTAACATTTCATGTTTTACCTTCTTCAGAATGTTCCTGAAATCATCCTGTCACTGTTTCTGCTTTCAACAAACCACTAAATCTATCTCTGGCTTAAGATAGTATTCATGGACCATTTCATTATGGACTGGTTTCACTTTCCTCCCTTAAATATCACTGTGTGTTAGCAAGGCAAAATACAGGCAAGACAGCCTTTGAAAACTCTGTTTAATGAGTTTAGAAAATAACACAGAAAAATAATATGCACAACATATACTTGCTCTAATGAATATGTGCATTAGGGCATATGTAAAAATCTGGTGCAGAAAATCGCTTCTATTCCATGGACATAAATTGGAAGAACATTAATACAAGATGGTTGGGACAATGCAATCAGAATATATTGTATTATAAGCAGTTCAATGTACATCCAATGTTATTTATCAATGTGTAACACTGCTCCTGTTGTCAAATACTAGCATCTTTCAAACTACAGGATGAATACAGCTGGCAGCCACATAACACATCTTCACCAAGTGCTTATTTTCTGGTGAAAAAACAACATAAATGGCATACAAATCATACAACATAAGGTTTAATGCAAATGCTTCTGACTCAATTGCTGCATAACATCATTCCAAGATGAAGAAAGCAAAAAAAACACCAAATAATATCCTCACTCTATTTGTCACTCAAGGCTGCACCACTTGTCTATTTGGTTTCTGCTGGGATTCTCTGGTATCAAATTAAAAAAGAGCAATTCCCAAGGTAATGGTATTTAGGACTTTATGCCATCATCATTATAACCTAACTTAATGAATAATAAACAAGACAATTAACCTAACCTAACCTGACATAATGTAACCTAACCTAAGCTAACATTACCTTACCAAACCTGACACAACCTAACCTAACCTAACCTGTCTAGACACACAATCTAACTTCTGTTGGACAGTGCCAAGTCCAATTGCACCCTTTGTTGGCCTGTAGCCTCTAGTATCTTATACTGCATCTCCAGTACAGGGCTGTGTCTTCAGTGCAACACTATGCCCAATGAACATCTATTTATCAGCTTGTGGCCTCTAGTACTATTTACTTATGATGTCATCAAACATTATGCAGTACACATGGTATCCTTGGAGCAATGGCAGTGTTAACAAGATGGTGCAGCCAATTCTAGTTGCATTTGTTTACAGTGAAATATAATTCTATCTCCCTTAGAAATCATACTGGTAGTGTCACCATTGTTAGCCCTCATAGGAAAGTTTATGTGCTGCTTTGTATCATATGTATAGCAAAAGTGGTCCGTAAAAAGCTGAAAATGTGACGTATTGCCCAGGTGGCTTTCACTGTATGCAGATTTCTTCTTTATACAACAGGCTGGTTGATTGGTAGCCATGCTCATACAACATTCTGAATATTCAAAATTTTCAAAAAGCAAGACAGATTATGAACAAAATTGAGGAAAACCTATAAATACATCGCCCACAAACTAATGGTAATGGAGACAATCATATTTTGTACTTTTTAAACCATATCTTATATGAAAACAAGCATTTGAGTGATAATGACATGAAAAACATATTTCACTGTTGTTATTCCAAATGCACATCCAAATAAGAACTATTGGCAATGTATCATGCAAATGGTCAAGTAAACCAGAGGTGACAACAGTTTTCTTAGTTGATAAATATTTATTATCGAAATAGGGTGAGGCCGGTCGACAAAACCAGCGCGTCAGGGCGTCTTACACCTACAACTTCATGTAAAGACGTATCGTTAAGGCATATACCTCACGGCCAATGTTATGCTCTTACTTACCATGATGAGAATGTATGACAAGAAATATACGGCGTAAGATGGGAATGTGTCCTTAACTCCGCGGGCGGCTTTCACGCCTACCACTGCACGGCCCACACCCAACCACAAAAAGCGTCGGCTTCGTCATAAAATTCGTGATGGTGCTCCTACCTCGGGCTGCCATATCAAGGAAATGGATAGGAAATAGGTACCAGATAAAGTGACCAAGTCTATTTCTTTGGTTCATCGCCTGCGTTGCATTTTTTGTTGGGGACATCAGCAGGGGACATCTTGGCGTTATTGGGAGCTTAACCAGGCATGCTCTGCGGCCATTTTCCTAAATCACGCGACAGCGTGCTAAGGGGTAGTGGGTAATTACGGGAGACAATCTCAATGCATGATTTTCAACGTTGTATTTGCTTTCAAAAGACGAGGGATTCCCTCCTTGCACAGGCCCCGATCCATACTCCATTTTCAGATTGCAACGCTTGTGTAAAATTAAATTTTGAAGAGTAGTAAAACAATCACTGTAAAACTTCGGAGAATATCTGCTTGCTCTTATGTCATTTGGAAGAAATATTTATGACGTCAGTAAATCCAAGAAGAGTAAACCTATGAACTCAAATCTGGTGGGTTGGTTACAAAATATGAGTGAACTCTTGCATACCTTGAATTACGACAGACGACTGACTGACGCCCGACGAGTCACAAGACTTGACCCAAGACTTTGGACACCTGAGCCCAAGAGGCTGTGTGTCCTAACTCACAAACAAACAAACAAACTTGAATTACGACGATTGACTGACGCCGGACGAGACACAGGACTCGACCCAAGACTTTGGACACCTGAGCTCAAGAGGCTGTGTGTCCTAACTCACGAACAAACAAACAAAACCTTGAATTAGTTCGACGACTGACTGACCTGACTGACGCCCGACGAGACACAGGACTTGACCCAAGACTTTGGACACCTGAGCCTAAGAGGCTGTGTGTCCTAACTCACAAACAAACAAACAAACCTTGAATTAGTCAAATGTACATCGAGCAATAACATTTAGCGGACGGACGCTTTTTGGAATAACGGTACCTTCACGAGTGAGATTGTTGCATATCCTGCTGAAGAACTTTTCAACACCGAAATTCTGGTGCTTTACCCAGATTACTCGATCTAACAGTAAGGAGGATAGATGATATTTTCTGGTCGTATTACTCTTGTGGTTTTGTTTATTGTTGCCTTCAGGGTTTTTTGTGTGTTGAGCAGTCTGAGCCATTGGTTTGGTCTGTATTGTATTATATCCCAGTTCTCAAAAGTTTTTGCTTAAGAGTGCATTCATGTGGTGCCATGAGTAATCATTGTGAATTTTCAGGTTTGGTTTTTATCAGTCTGCAAACCATGGCAAATGTTGTTCAAAAAGAAAATGCCAGGGCCACTACATTGTGCTTCAACAATTGATGGCTGGAGCACCTTGCATATGATGATTATTGGGGCTGAAGGGTATACAGACTTCATGGTCATTTGGATCCATAGTTGATATCATGCCTCCCAAGACATGGCCTCACCTTTCATTGTGTATCTTGTAAAGTTTGCACTTGTGAATGCAAAATTTGCTCTGTGACCAGAGAAGTATATTGTGCACCAAACTGTTCATCAATGATCATTGTTGAGCCAACAAGATCAGGTGAAATTTCAGCCATTGGCAGTGTGTGTTTGTGTTGCAAAGTGGTGTACTTTGCCACATTGCAGTTCTTTTCTTGGCTGAGTTTGTGTTATAACATGGCTTACTTTGTCACATGGCAGCTGTTTTATTGTCATTAGTTACTCTTAACATGGGTAAGCCTAGCATGCAATCATTTTGTTTTGTTGAAAGCTGAAGAAAAAATAACTGCATGACATTAACTTGGGCCAAATTATTATTATATGTACAAATTCAAAATACCATGAAGTTTGACTCAAAGATGTTTCTTGTACTTTTACATTCTAAATTTGTTTCTGAGTTCTAATCATTTTCTGCACCCAGTACTCTGTTACCTGTAATGGTTATTTGTGACCTGTGGTCATGCTATTTTAATGGCAGTAGAGCTTTTGTAAATTTGTTGAGCATAAACAAGTGGATTCAGTCCTCAAATAAATATTTTATGCTCATTTACGACTGTTATGCCCATGTTTCTGAGGCATCTAGTACAAAGGCAGGGTTGGGAATTCGGTTTTTGTCCTTGGTGTTGCAGTATAATTTTTGCCTTGGAATACAAGATTTTGCAAAGGGTAATCCTGGCTAAGTTGGCATTCTTGGTGTAAGTCACTTATGACATCAGACCTGTTTCTTACTGAATAGAAACAGTTATTGGTTTGCAGAGTTAGAAGTTTGTCAGCATGGTTATAATGTAGATTTTTGATGTAGGCAAAAGATCAGACTTTTTAAGCATTAAGTGTTTTTGAAGTGTGTATTTTCTGGTGCTCTTTAATGCAAAAAACAGCACCTTTTCTAACCTTGTTTAAAGATGTCATGTGCATGCTTTCTTGCATACTGCATAAATCTGATGGATATGCTATGGGATCTTCTTTTATTTTTAACAAAAGATGCAAACATGCATTAAACCTGGATGTCATAGGCATTGTTTTGTCCTTTCTACAATCAGGTACCATTAACTGCAATCAGCCAATGATATTGCTACCTCCAGCCCAAGTACTGATGACTGCCCTTCTGCTTCTCCCTTCGACCATTCTGCATCCACGACCATTACACATCTCTGCTCTCGTAGACGGCGGCAGCCATGGGCTGGCAGCCGCGGCACACCATGTACCTGGCGGCCAGCCTGTCCGCCTGGGGCGACCGCATGTGGACGTTCGCCGTGGGCCTGTACATGGTGTACGCCACCCCCAACTCGCTGCGGCTGACGGCGCTGTACGGCCTGGTGATTTCGGTGTCGGTGATCCTGCTCGGCGCGACGGTCGGCCGCTGGGTGGACGACACGCCCAGACTGCGCGGTGAGTCGTCGCCGCCGGCCCCGCCCGCCGACGCGCCGGCCAGAACAGGGCTCCTTTTCGGGACGGGCGCGCTGGATGTTGTGGTGGGCGTATTCGTTGAATGCAAATCCTGCGATGTTTATCTTCATTTGTAGTAAGGTAGTGGGAGACGATGGAGTATTATATAGATGTGTGATCCCCTGTGAGCCCCTGCGTACACCAAATAAGCCATTGCCGCAGTATGCAGGCCCAGTGTATTTTTTGCAAGACACCCTTTTTAACCAACAGTCGAAGTCTCTTCGTACTAAATAACGCAGCGCACGGTCCCTACTCAGCTGATGTTCGGAAGCCCTTCCTTGTGGCCGTTGCGTTCCGCTCGTGCTCCGTCTGACGTCACCACGCGGCCTCCGGCAGCGGCTCAGCTGTCGCTGACGGTGCAAAACATGTCCGTCTGCGTGTGCGCAGTCATCCTGATCCTGGGCCTGCATTATGCCGACTACACGGCCAGCACCTGGAATGGCTGGCTCCAGATCTTCCTGCAGGTCAGTGGCGGCCGGCCGCCGTCCCGAACAGTACGCGTTCAGCCTGTGTCATAGTTTCCGTTGCTGCATTTTACGTCAGCGGCGAATGGATACCATTTATGCTGCCATAGCGCAAACAGCCGTTTACGTAAAGGGAAGAAAATTAATTGTTTTCGGAGGTCTCTCCTTCCATTTCGCTCCTTCTGTTAACCTTTTTGTGGTGCGTCTTAACATAACTGATTCATATGTATTCAGTATTACCGATCTCGTGTGTGTGTGGTTTTTGCACAGATTCTGGTGATCATGGTGGCAGACGTTGCTGCTCTGGCCACCGTCGCCAACAAAATCACCATTGAAAAAGACTGGATCGTAGTGATGGCGCGCGGAGATGACGACGTCTTGGCTTGTAAGTCTTAAGTGACCCACCACCACCAGCTCACGTGGCTCAGGAAACGTGAATTATAATTTCCAGTTGGTCACGTTTTTAAAATCGTCATAATACATGAAATAACAGTCAAACTGACATTGATGAGAGCACCATTCTCCTCGTTCAGCTTTCGCTGTATTTCAAGCTCCATCCCATGAGGTCATGTGCGCTCCGGGAAGCTGAACACATCCCGTCTGCGTTGTCACCGCGCACAGAACGTGCAACCCGACCCGATCACGATACCAGCCGCACAGGCAGTCGGCCGGCAGCCGTCGCCCGTCCCGCGGCGGCACGCTCTGACGCGCCGGCCGCGCCGACAGGGATGAACTCTGCGTTCCGCACCATCGACCTGACCACGTACATGCTGGCGCCGGTGCTGGTCGGCCAGCTGATGACGTTCCTGTCGCCGACGGTGGCCGCCGGCTTCATGGCCGCCTGGAACGTGGTCTCGCTGGTGGCCGAGTACGCGCTGCTGCGCCGCGTCTACCGGAGCGTGCCGGAGTTGGCCGCCCACAAGCGGCCGCCGCCCGCCGATAGCCTCCTGCCGACGCCGGAGATCCAGCCGCCGCCGCCGACACCGGCCAGGTATGAGCCGCCGCTGCCGGGCCGGCGGCTGGGCAGTTCGGCGGGGCCTTGGCCGTGGCCCAGCCCGACGGTCATATAAGCCGGACGGGCGTGGAGGTTTGATCAGGACTGTTCACATTCGGGAGCCAATATGTTTCCTTAGTTTGGTTGGAGATGTTTTCCTTTGGAATGTCGCTGACAAGCAGGTTCACGTAGATCCACATGGATCGAACTTTTAGTGTGCCATGACGATGGTGTGGAAGGATTGCCATAGTGTTGAAGCAGTGAAACACGCGTGCACAGGTACAGGCACAAATGTTACGGCAGTGTGTAGCGTTCGAAATCATGACAGCACCTCGGCAGGGTGCTGCGGGCCATTCCCCTCCGCACATCGGCAGGACGCCGCGTCCGCCACTCCGCACCGTTACCGACCCCACGCTCTCGCCGGTCGTCAGCGCGGCGGGCGGCCTGGGCGGTGCCACCGTGACTTCACCGGAGGCCGCGGTGACGTCAGCGGACGCGGAGGCGGCGTCGGCCTGCTGCGGCGGCCCGGCCGCAGGCTGGTGCCGGCGGCGGCTCGACGACCTACGGCACAGCTGGGCCGTCTACTTTCGCTCGCCGTTCTGCCTGGCCGGTCTGGCGCTGGCCAGCCTGTACATGACCGTGCTTGGCTTCGACAACATCACCGTCGGTGAGCGGTGACCGACTCCGGTTGGTATGTTAAGTCTCGTCTGAAACTGAGATGCGTCTGTGCGATTGTGCCGTTGTTTACCGCCCGGTACGAACGTCATTGTAAGTTCAGTCACTGTTCAGGTCGGTTCAGTTCAGTTCAAAGGCACAGTCGTAACGCCCGATCAGTGGAAAAGCGAGCCTGCCTATCTCTTCTTAACGTCTGTCTGGCTACCCAGTTTAGCTATCCTGCATTTCAACACTTTGCGGAATGGAATGTTTCTCGTGTTACTGAACATTGGTCGATTTGAAGAGTAGTGCTTCTGTGTTGTCTGCTGTAGGCCTTCTGAACATTTGGTACCTAGCACCTCTCCATCCTGTGATTTTTCTCGCCTTGAATCGCGTCACTTGCCACCGTGGCAGGTACCGTGTGACAGCAGGCCGTGGCGTCTGTAGTATCCACGCTGCCTGGCGGTTCATCATGCCTACCACGGCTGTGAACGGGGTCACGTCGGCAGGGTACGGCTACTCCCAGGGCCTGACCGAGTCCACCCTGGGCGTGCTGACTGCCGCCGGCGCCTTCACCGGCATACTCGGCTCTGTCTGCTTCCCCATACTGCGCCGCAACGTGGGACCCATGGTGAGAGCTGAGCGGGGGCCACGGCTCTGTCTGCTTCCCCTCACTGCGCCGCACCGTGGGACCCATGGTGAGAACTGAGCGGGGGCCACGGCTCTGTCTGCTTCCCCTCACTGCGCCGCACCGTGGGACCCGTGGTGAGAGCTGAGCGGGGGCCACACGCCTCAGCCGTGGTGGTTGTGCGGATTGACCTGACGCCAGAGGAAGTAGTTTTTCCTTTGAGCTCGAAGGGGTGTACGCGGACGTCTTGCCCTGAGGCGTAAGAGGTGGTACCGAGGCTGGCAATGTTGAGCCTCAGGTTTGCTTAGTATAAGGCTTCCGAACTGATGCGCAAGAAGGGAAACTGATGGCCCTGATTTGCGCCGCATGCAGCTGCTTTTGCTTCTGTCCACTGACCGGTTAGTACTTTGCATCACCCTAGCTTATCACGTTGGGCAAGAACTGACTATGACCGTAAGCTAAGGATGATGGGGAGAAAATCTCCATCCGCGCAATCTAACCTGCCCCTAAATGTTGATTTCTCCCCGGATTTCGGTCACTTTGTCCCGCCATTTTCGAAAGTCAACATGTATGGTTAACAAAATGCTTCGGAAATGAAAATATACTTTTTCGTATGAAAAGGGGGGCCAAAAGACATGTTAGCTACCTTTTCCAACCAAAAGATAGGCCGTGCCCCCCCCCCCCCGATCTGCCTCTCCGGGTTGACGGGCAACCAGGTGTAGCACCACTGGACCAATGACGTCACTGGCCGTGCCGCAGCGGGCGGGAGTGATGGGCTTCAGCCTGGCGGTGGCGGCGCAGACGCTCAGCCTGGCCTCGGCGTTCCTGCCGGGCACGCCGTTCGCGCCGGTCGCGCGGCCCGAGGCGCCGCCCGACCGCACCTCTGTCGTCACGCTCTTCTGCGGCATCATCCTGGCCCGGTTCGGTGGGTGCTGCCGCCGGGCTCGGCCCAGGTGTCGTGGTCCCGGTCGCTGGTGCCGTGGTAGCGGCGATAGGCCCACGCCTGGTCCCGCGCTTCTCCAGTGCAGGCCCGCTGTCTGTCGGCGCGCCGTGCTAAGTGCAGTGCTCAACTGTTCGGCGAAAATTTCGGCATTGGACAGCGACCGCCATGTTTCCATAAAAATCAAACGCGAATTGCTTTTCGGAGCGAAGAAGTGGCGTCCTTCAGATACTTCCCAGTCATGGACCCCGTATCTAGGGGAGAGTACTGGGGTTTGCACAGTTTCTCTAACTTGTCCTGAATTTAACTCTGCACGTTCGGGGTCTGATGGGAAGAAGCGTCAAATAAAACAGCACAATTCCTATTAAAACAGGCCAGGGGCTGATTACTTCCTCCCCGCGGAAGAGCGGAACGGCTGGAGGCTCGCCCTTTGTGCCGTCCATCACCGGCCTGTACGTGCCGGCAGGCCTGTGGGTCAGCGACCTGAGCGTGACGCAGCAGCTGCAGGAGCGCGTGCCGGAGTCGCGCCGCGGCGCCATCGGTGGCGTCCAGAGCGCGCTCAACATGACCATGGACTCGACCAAGTGCCTGCTGGTCGTCTGCATTCCTCGCGCCCGGGACTTCGGCGTGCTCATCATCCTGTCGTTCGCGTTCTGGGCGATTGGGTGAGTCTTGCCGGCCGACTCCGTGGGGCGGTCGGAGCTGTGGCTTATAAAATTAGGACCTGGTTAGGTATCGTAAAAAGAAGAAAGGTGTCATTCAGTAGTGATACCAGTGGTGGGCGCAGATCATCCACGGCACTGGTTTAGTTAATGGATGTGTATCGCCGATCCGAAAATGAGTAAGACTTTGCCATCATCTCCTCACTACTGTAATTCAGAGTCATGGTTCCATAATTTCAGTGTGACCTCTCAACCGCATTTTATTTACATCGATGCAAAGTACCACTGAATGACATGTTTGCCACGGCTGAAATCTCGCAGATGGCGCCGTTTCGCCGTGTGCAGAACAGTTTGCTCTGGCCGTCCAGGTTAGGCCTGTTCGTGTCGTACGTCTGCACGGCCGGCCGAAAACAGGCGATCGTCCCGCCGGAGCACGGCTCCTCCGCCGCCGACGGTCACAGGCGAGACGACGCGTCCCCCGGCGACGGCGGCGACCGTGACGCGACGCCGGCCGACAGCGGAGTCACGGCGCCGGGCCGTGACGCCGCCGGGGAGCGGCCCGGCTCGCCGGCAGGGACCGACCGCCAGGCCAGCGAGCCCCTCCTGCAGCCGCGAGACACGGTCGCCCCGTGCGAGGGCGCCAACGGCGGAGCGACGGGCGCCGTCCGCGTCTAGCGCCCGCTGGCCTCGCGGCGCCGCCCTGACCGCTCTCTGTCGCGCCGGTGCGGACGGCGCGCCGTCGGCACGCGGGGCTGGAGTCGGTTTATGACGCACGGTCCGAGTGGACACCCACACTCACCGGGCCGGGGCGAGCCGGGTGAGTGTGGGGCGCAGGGCGGAGTCCCTGGCCGCCGCTCAGGTGTCGGGCGCGGCGGCGACGTCCGGCGTGGCCCAGAACAGGTTGGAGAGCCGGTGCTGGGCCAGGTACTCGGCGCCGCACTCCTGGTACTGCCGCCGGCTCACGAACTCCAGCCGCTGGGCGGCGGCGGCGGCGCGCGCCCCGCGCCCAGGCGTCCAGCGACGGCGACCGGGCCACAGTCACCCTGAAACTGCAGGGGGGGGGGAGTCAGTCCGAGACTAAGATTCAGAGACCCGGCTAGCTGGAATAGGATCAGGCCAACACTGTTGGCGGATAGAAACAGCCTCGATTGGGGGGGGGGGGGGGTTAGGATTAGTTTGAGCTGCGGAAATGTGACCAGCTGTTTCCGGCAGCGAAAAGACGGGATGTCTGAAACTGGGCTCGACAGAGGTAGCCTGACCTACCGCAGATCATGCTGTCATAAAACCGGGCGGAAGTATTATCCTGGAACTGGGAAGTACACAGGTGGTCCGTAACTTAAGCAGACGTGAACGTGACATTCGGAACCAAAACAATTTACTCTTGGAGGGACAATGCCGCCCCAAACGTGATCGGCACCGTTTCAGTATACTGCAACGGGAACAAGAGACAACTCGTTACCGATGGCGTCGTCAGGTACGCAAGGGAACCTCGTGCAATACTCTGCATGCCCCTGCCGCTCCCCATACGGTCAAGTCACATACGGGAGGTTCATTACACGCAGGACTGCAACCGCGTCCCGACACAGAGGACCAGTTTTCTGATCCGGCGGTTTTGCTTCGCCCGACTGCTTCCAGCTCCAGGGTCACAACACAAAACACTCCGTACGACGGGCTTCACGTTACATTAAACCCCATACCAGAGTGCAGACCATACGCTGTACTCGACGTGGTGCACACTCAGCAGACCTCAAACCAGGGATGGAATCTTGCCCCAGAGTGGGCCAGCTTTTCTTGCGTTTGTCGGCAACCTTGACATGGTTTGCTTCCCAATGAATGATGGCACTGTTCGCTTCTAACGTAAAGGGTGCAATAGTGATGGACCCAAGCGGGCATTAAGTCAACAGATACGGGTGAAGTGAGGGGTCATCCTAATGTTAAGAATTCATCACGCGTTATTGCGTGTTAAGTGGAACATTGCGAATGTGCACTCAGGGGAACGTTGAGATGTATGTAATCATAAGGTTTGATATACAGAGGTTGGCAAACTGTGGTTTATAATCATGGCTAGGAAATACGTGATGCGTGCGACATCAAGATAGTTAACAGAATGCAATGAGCTGCTTCAAGCTCACCAAACTAACCCAGGGACTGCAGCTTATAATCGGGGTTTCTAGCCAAGTGCAATTTGGCCCCTCATGCGTCAGGCCGGAGGAAGTCTTCTCTGGACGAGGGAGCCGTATGACGCAGGTGGGAACAGCAGAATAGTTGGAGATGGGGTAGGGCGCACCAGGGCAAAGTTCGGGTGCTCCAAACCAGATGGAGATGCCCCTTCCCTGCGGTTATAAGTTCATGCTTTGTGCTGTTTTCAACGTAGAATCTAGGATGGTAGCTGTGTTGTGCTTACTAAAGCATGTGGTTAGCAACTTATAGGGGACGAGTTCTCCAAATATGTTACGAACAGCATCCTTACTGCTGCCATGTGTTGCTTTCTTACGCCTTTAAAATGCCCAAGAACTACAGCAGCCTGTCAGTATTTCAGGGAATGACTTCGTAAAAAAAATGCCGCACAGGGTGTGTAGTACCTGTAGGTGTACCTGTAAGCCTTGTGAGACTGGCTGTGTGCTTCTCTGATACCTCGTTTCTTGACTGTGAGTCACATCCAGCTGTCGCTGCCACAAGTGATACTCTTGCATCAAACTCCGTGATCATCGTTACACTTTACCTGCTTTTATGACTCGCTACGAGCTTGTGGTAATCGCCAGAAAGTGTTCTAAAACATCGTGACCAGTGTCTGCAAAGCGTCAGTGTCAGCCAGCTTCAACTGGTATCGGGTAATACATGCCCTGAAGCTGTTTCTGAATGTCTCCCAGTGTACCTATTCGTGTCGTATGAACTTAATACGGTTTAGACAGTGGTATAATTGTAAACGCGGTATTTCCCCAGGTATGCTGACACCGTGAGTTTCTAGGTACTGAGCTCGGTTCAGTGCTTAGCCTTTTCGTCGTTTCGAGAACTTGCGAATCGACTGCCTCCATTATCATAATAATCGAAAATCGCACAACTTAAGTGCCCAAGAAAGGCAAAATGGCTAATCTAAAGGTCCGGCCAGTGATGTACAAAATGAACGACAGCCGTGTGCAACACGCGCATGTCCAAAGGCCCGGCTTAAAAGCCCATGGAAGCATTCATAAGTGCATTCAACTGGACGTGTTTTACCATCACCTGTTCCCGAAACTTGTTTTGGCAGTGTTCATACTGTTCCGATAGGGTATACCTCATACCAAGGAACAAGGGAAAAGAGGCGGACCATTAACTTCACTCCAGGGCACTTTCTCTGGAAGTTCAAACTGTTCCAACTGAGCTGCAGCGCCCGTGTTGGCCCTTCAACGCACAAAATGACGCGAACCAGTCAACCTAGAACTCAACGACAACCAGCCTGCTGCCACAAAATACGCTGCCACAAAATACAACTTCGAAAGCGGCGACCACCCCCATGCATCGTCAGGAAGCAGCGAGCGGTCCCGCACTGGTCGTCAGCTGGACCGCGGCTGCCTCAGTCCAGCGCCGGACACCCACCTGGACTGGAACGGCCTCATCTCCCGCAGCTCGCGCTCCAGACGGGCCTGCAAGCCCGGCACGTTGGCCACGCCGCCCGTGACGAACACGTTGTCGGCCAGCCGCTGCTGCTCGCCGGCCGGGTATTTCTTCAGTACGAAATCGACCGTCTCGGCAAGCCCGGCCTGGCTCAGGCCCAGCATGCTGCAGAGGGGGGAGGCGTTTGTGGTGGCCGTGTGTGGCTGCTGACGGCTCCGGCCGGTCCAAGCCGGGCCTTTTTAATAGGACCCAGCACTCTCAAGAGTGGCAAGAGTATTGTTATTATGCTAGACATGGCGATGGGAGCGCAACATCCCAGAACACGTGAGGGTGGTACTGAGTTCGCTACCGCTACCAAGAGTCTGGAGTGGCAGTGGCACAACAGCAAGTTCATGACACGATTACAGGTTCAGAAGCCATCACGTTTTCACGAAACACAAACGATTATTGGAGGACGAGACAAGTTATGACCCAAACGGCGACCAGGTTCTCAATGTTCTGCCGCGCATCTGCGTTCTGGATTTGGTAGTTCTGGACCTACTTTCTGAATCTGGCAGACTGCTCACCTGGGCTGGAACAGGATCTCGGGGGTCTGCACGATCTCTGTGCTCAGCTGGATTTGGTAGAGCTCGGCGCCAGGGCCGGTCTGCTGCTGACGCCGCGGCAGAGCGGGCGCCAACTGACGCAGGCGCGACTCCACCTCGGTCAGCTCCTCAGTGTCGGCCTCCGAGTCGCTGTCGCCACCCTCCTGAGGCCACAAACACCACAGCTTACGCGCGAGAGCTGGAACTGCTTACCCGCAAAATGCCTAGACACCATGTACCCCAACGCAACAGGTTGCTTAAAGGGACGTATAAGGGCACATCAGGCAGAAACCTTTATATTCTGCGTTTACCGGCACGCTCGTTTTCGATCTCGTGTCACAGTGTACTGAGCCGGTATGGAAAACGGCGCTTGCAGAAAAAGAACGTAAATGCAGTCGTGATCCAGTGGCTTGCAATTCAAACACTGAGACAGCACTCAGACTGAAACCATGGCCACGGCCACCCACCGTGTTGATGCTCTTGTAGACGTCCCAGTCCTCGTCGCGCTGGCCGAACGTGTCATCCTTGGTGTCCCGCTGCGCCAGCTGGCTGATGATGCGCATGCGCTGCTGGCTGGCGGCCGTGCGGCGGCGCGCCATCTCCGAGCGCCGCTGGCGCCGCTCGGCCCGCCGGTCCAGCAGCTCCCGGCTGAGGGGCCCGGGGTCTCCAGTCACAGGAGAGAACAGGAATATGGGCCGCGCATCGAGCGGACGGGACGCGGGACACGCCGGGCAGATAAAAAGATCGAGGACATATCTCCGGGCTTCATCGGGGTGGCTGGTCAGGAGCAGCATGTGCGCCTCGTAAGGAGTCCAAGAGCAGCCGGGAATACGAGGTAACATTCCGCGGCAGAACCTGGAAGCTCCCAAGTAAGTGCACAGCCGCAGCCTCCCTCGCCTGTCCCAGAATGTTAAGAACTCCAGCGCTACTCTACAGGCAGTCTGACCGTTGTTCTCCGTTACACACCCACCGTGAACAACCGCTATAAGTTCAACCAATCCCATCATCCACCAACACTCTCCTCCCCACCGCACCCGCCGCGCCCAGCTGCTCGCGCAGAGCACTGACCGCCGCCTCTCGAGCTGCTGCAGCCGGGCGTCCAGGTCGGCCGGCGGCGGCCGGGGCGCCGTCTCCCTGCTGCGCGCCGCCAGACCGGCCAGCTTGGCGCGGCCTGACTCGATCCTCTCCTCCAGCTGGCGCAGCTGGTCCGGCTCCGGGCGCGCCGTCTGCCGCAGCCGCGCCAGCTCCTGCTCGTCCTCCGACACCTGGCGGGCGGGCCGAACACTCCAACCACTGCTCACTGCGGCCCGACAGTCGTGTAACGCCGCGCGACAGGACCGCAAGCAAACCTCACAGATCCGGGGCCAAGGACGCGCTTGCATGCACATGACACATAAAAAACACAGACACTGCAAGACGGTCAAGAATGCCGCTGGGTTACGAATCTCTTCTTCCAACCGCGATAAGCAGCTGTCCGCCTGAACAGAACACCGAAACGGAGTCACAGCAAACAGTTCCTCACCATGTTCTGCCACCTCTTGCGGTGCATCTCGAGCATGCGAGCCTGGGCGCTGCGCTTCTTGTCGCGGACCGCCTCCGGCGCGGCCGGCTCGGGGCCGTCCCGGGCGGCGGCGGCGCTGACCGGCAGCTGCAGCAGCCGCTGGTGCTGCTGCCGGTACGCCGGCTCCGCCCAGCGGGCCAGCTCCGACTGGTAGTCGTCCGCGAACCGGGCCAGCTCGTGTAGGATCTCCTGAGGCGAGCAACACCGAGCGGACGGTCAGCCGCGCCCCGAAACGACAAACAACGCGGGTGTGAAAAGAATCTGTCCGTCGCCATAACACCGCTTCATGATCCCAAAGCACTGTAACCAGGGAAGTGTTCAATGTTCACGGTTCGAGACAGCGTCGCCATCCACACAAGCTCGTGACAAGGAATCGGAAAATACCGGAAGCCAACACCCTGATTCGAAAAAGTATACAGCCAACCGCAGTACCCTACCAAAGCCTGCCATGAGGATGAATGCATCAACAAACGACGGCGATTCTTCAATACGTACAACATTCACACCACACACATAACCAATATCGGCCATAGCACTGGCGCCGTCAGGGTCCGCTCAGGACCACCAATTATACTGTCCGACCCGCTGGACCAGGCACTAACCTCAGCCCTGGACAGCGTGATAGAGGCCATGATGGCCGGACACTTGAGCTGCAGCAGCCGCTGCAGGTAGCTGCACATGAGGAAGCCGCCTACGTTGATGCGTCGCGCGTTCGCTGCATTCAGCTTGCCGTCTGCGGGCAACGCGTCAGATCACCGCAATGGAACACACCCATAGTAGAAAACAGTGCCTTCTGAAGTGCAGAAGTTTTGCGAGTTCCTTCCCACATGTTCTGGAAGATGGGGGGGGGGGGTTAAGACCAAGAGTCTGGTGACTACGCTGTGTACTTCCGTCGGTTAGCAAATCTGTCCTCGCCTTAAGTTCAAACATCCTGCAGATGTCCATCAGGAATCTTCACCTTGATATTCTACAACCACCATATCATCTCTTCTGTGAACGAAAATCGCCTCGACGTTTCACAGGTACATGAAACATAAAAATCGCATTTTTCTCTTCTAGTCGGAATCATACAAATCCTATCAGTCGCCAAACACCATTTCGCATCAGCTTCACATCATCACATCAGCTGGGCGCCGAATGACCCTGCAGTCGGTGCGCCCCTAAGCCCCAATAACCAACCAACCGACATCAGCTTCTGGCCCCGCTCAGGGCGGAAGCCGAGACGTACCGAGCACGGGGATGACGTGAGTGGCGTGGTAGCCACAGCTGATGATCAGGGCGTCCCTGTAGTCGGGCTGATTATGTCGCAGGCTGGCCAGCGCGTCCACGAAGTAGCTGACGGCCGGCACCCGGTAACACTCGAACAGCAGCTCCGACATGGCTGCACGAGCCACAGCACAGCGTTCAAGTTGTGGGACGGTCATTTTTCAGGAAACAAGTGATACGCCGGTACCCAACAGTGTACACCAGGCGAAAAAATGGAATTCACTGAGAGGCCGAATGCGGTGACAACACAGATCATCATACGTCAGCGGAATCTGCAGCTCAAGCCTCTGACTTCGATAATTGCCGTGAACTAGGTCATGTTAATTTCATGACCACACTAACATGATCACATGATCACAATCACACTATCATGATCACAATCAATTACGACTGCAGTTCAATCCACTCAACACTTTCCTCCTTATTTCTAATACTTCTAAACTGCACATGTGCACACCCAAACGACGAAATACCTAAGGTCAAGGCTAGCCCCTCGACCCCATCCGTAGCCGCTGTCCGCGTTCCACCCGGCTCACCGGCGCGGGAGAAGTTGAGGTTGGCCAGCGGCTCGCTGATGACCACCGGGTGGCGGAGGCCTCCGGCCGTGTTCACGCCCAGGTGGGTCAGCGAGTAGTCGAGCAGCGTCTCCTGCGCCTCGAAGTGGGTCACAACACCGCGGTCGAACTGTGTGCGTAGGTTCAGCCGGCCTGCCTCCAGGTTGGCGATGTCGTTGCCGATCTGCGTCTCCAGGTCCTGCGGGGCCGAGGATGTGCCTGCTGGAGGCGTGAGGCGCCCATTATCGAGTCTGGTGACAAGGATTCTCAAATCCTCACAATCTGCATTTTTGGTCCATGCTACAAGCTGACATGTATCCCTGAGGGACTAGCATGCAGTTTCTCTAGACATAGGTGGACCTAAATTCTGGATTTGGCCTTACACACTGAGAGCACACTGTGTGGGTTCACCTCCTGCAGCTTTTGCTACATTCAGGTTTGATCTGTTTGGGGCTGACATTTCCAGAATCATGGCTGAAGATGTCCAAAACTTGTAGGGGGAGGGAGATGGGGGCACATAGGATCCCAGACCATTGCTTTCCAGTCATTGCCATATGCCTGATGTTAAAACCCTTGAATATTGGGGGCATGGACTACCTACCCCTAGGAGTCACAAGCCATGTCCAGAATATTAATGCCTGCTGCTACCACTGAGTACTTATATGGACAGACCTTCAAACAGTACATGGGTACAAGTAGCCAGCTCCCTGTGGTCTCCAGATCTCTGTGGTCAGGAGCACAGTTGGTACTCATGACTGGTGACTTCCATTTTTGGCCCCAGCAGGCAAGGTGTTGTGTTGACCATGGTAAGGCATGCCCAGACATCAGCCACCAAAACAGCAAGAGACCAGCTGCCACAGCACACAGGACTCACATGTTACGTGTTCTACGCATTGTTCTTGAGAAATACCATGCTGTGATATGACTATGGAACCTCTTATGGATTCCAGCAGTTTCCAGTGAACTTTTCTGCCATCTGTTGATCCTGCATACTATTTCCCTACTCCAACTTACCTGCATAAATGCATGTTGTTAAGAATCATGACAAGTATCACTAGTAAAGTCCTTTTTAATTTCCAGCAGTTTCCAGTGGACTTTTCTGCCACCCCCTGATTCTGCATACTATTCCTCAATTCTTAACTATTTGTGTTTGTGTATATTGTTAAGATTCATGAGAAGTATCACTAACATGTATATTATTCTTAATTTCAATGTACGGAAGAACAATTACACAGGATGGAAGATCATGAATAATGAGAATTAATCCCTGTATTTCCATGCAATATTTTAACCAAATTCTTACATGGTAAGAATGTTTCTATGAGACTTTATTTAATAATAAAATGTAGCAGCTAATAAGCAATATTTTATGGTCATACCTGCCAGCTGATAAAAGGGTGGAAAATGTAAGGATATTATGCCTTACATTTACATCATATTATTCCTTACATTTAGATTCCAGAGATACATACGACCAATACCTTTTTACCAATACCAATACCTTTTTGGTCCTCTCTTTCTTGACCTTAGTGATGAGATTCTTGAAAATCATGGCTGGTTCTGATTGGTTTGCCCAACCAACCTTGGCACTGTATGACCCTGCAGAATGCATTAAACCAGACAGTTAGCTGTGAGGTATTTACTCATACATGACCTCTGACATCAAAACTCACCCTTGGGTGAGTCTTGCCAAGGTAGGCAATTTGATGTACCAGCAAATAAGCACTAGTGTCAGTATTTTTATCATCAACAACCAAAGCTTTTTCCAGTTTGTAATTTGTCTTCATTACAGGATGTGAATATCATCAAGAATACCTACCAAGAATCACAGACTGTGAACCAAATCACTTGCAGAAAACTACCAAACGCACACTGGTACGGGATCAAACTACACCAAACAATTTCCTGTAACTTCTTGACTCTTACCATTGTCAATAACCAGAGGGATGTTCTTCAGATCGTCCGTGTATCCAAACATCTTGTCGGGGACGGGCTTGGAGTCTTTGAAATGATATATATTCTTATTTTCCATGGTAAGGCCAATGATTTCGTACCAGTGCCAATTACATCAACAAGCTTACTCCTTCGAGATATCTTTCAGAGCCGGTTGGCTACTGGGTTATTTAACGTCGCTCTCGACGACAACAAGCTTCAGGGCCGGCAGCAAGAGCCCACCATGACCAGCTATGAGTGACTAAGCTCAAATGTACACGAATCAAGGACCATGAAAAGGAAAAGTTTGTGTTATGTTTTGTTCCCATTTATGCAGAATAAGTCGTGACGTCACTGATTCACTAACCTTCCTAGAAGCTACCAGAATACCACTCACCGTGGGGGAGAGGATCCAGAAATGGGTTGGAAATGCGCACCGCCGCATACCGTCGACTCTCGAGATGTCGCGCCTTTCCAAAGTCTCGCCTCTCAGACGGCTCTCGAGATACCAGATACCCATATGCACCAAATATCTAAATAAAACAATGGTACAAAACGCATGACTCCTGAAGGAGCTCTAGTAACCCTTCCCCAAGCAGAAGTCTTAATTAAAAACGGATGGAGACAGCAAGGGGAGCAAAACAAAGAAGTATACAACCAACTTTTCATTAGCATATGTGCTGACCAAAGCACATTCGACCCTTAATATGATAGGGGTGTCGATTTGTATTCTTTTGAGGAGGCCCTGGCACGCCAAATGTTGATTTGGGCCCTTCCAATGTTGGTTTGGGCCCCTCCAATATTTTCTGCCAGTTTTTAAGGGAATTGGGCAAAAATAACGAAAGAAACGTCCGCAATAGATAAAAGATAGGCAGAAAGTATAGAATGAGGCATAAAGTGGTGTATCTATGCCTCTATTTTCTATACATACGCGTATACTTATATACATGGGATATACGCAATATTTGTTTGAAAAATAGTAACAAAAACTTAAAACCACATTTGGGGGAGGTAAGGGTGTCCGGTCCACGGCTCGACTCACCCAATCAGTTACGTAAATTGACACCCCAGATTGTTCTACAATAGTTATCCCACATTTGTATGATGTATTATAATGGCATGTGGTTATTTTCCTATAATATCCCAGAATTCGGTCCTACGTATTGTTGAAATGCAGCGTGAAACCTTTATTCCAATGAAAGTTAAAATCTCGACTTTGTTACTTGTAGTCGAGTTTTCCAGATGCGACCTTTAGATCCAATCGTCCAACTGTCGGATTTTAACCCGCGCACGACCGTCGGTCGGTCCCGAACATCGGCGACTGGGGGGGGGGCAGTTGACTGCCCCCCCTCTAACTCACGAACGGTTGGTCGCACGATAAAAATAAGCATACCGTTGGAAAGCCTGTCACGAGTAGAGCTCGAAACTGGTCTCATTCTTAGTTTTAGATAACATGTAAGCCAATTTACGTCCTATATATGTTTTCTCATAGCCGACTGCATGAGACCGAGAAATGGCCTGAATCTCAAGGGCTGTGACCAATAACGCATCGGTAAAGGCACCAACGCACAAGTAAATATCCGCGGATACCGATCCACGTCTAATTTCCCCAGATTTGTCCAATATATACGCCGAAACGTTGAGTTAAAGACACCGTAATTCTCCCGTCAGCCGTCAGTGTGCGCCGCGGCCGTATGCGGTACCAAATTGACGGGAACTAATTTTAGCGTTCCTTTATTTTCGCCAAAAAAAGGATCTGTGTTAATTTTATTGATCTTTGTGGTTCTTGTGATGGTTTCTCATGCTTAAATTTTGGGAACATTGATTAGTTACCAATCTACAAAGTTGGCGGAGCTTTATTCGCGAGAGCCTGTTTATGTCCAAAATATGCTACTTTTTCAAACTTTTTGAGGTTCCTAGTATTGATTACGTCTGTGCAAGCTAGTTCTGCCATTTTCTACCCATTCTGAGTAATTCATCGTCGATTTTGACGGCGGTTCATTTTGGCCCACTACAGTTATTCGTGACCTGACCTCAGGTCAATGAATGGAAGTTAGTGATACTTTGCCCAATGACGGTAACAAGATGTCTGCTTCACTCCACACTAAAAATGTTATGGAATATTCCGTCAATTTCCGAAAAAAAACGGCGATATGTCTTAAAAATGGGCTTGACTTTAGGTCAATGACCCGGAAAATTCCGAAAAATCTGAGATAGCAGATTTGTTGCATCTATCACGGTCATTAATCCCTGAAAGTATTATTGAGATATCTTGTTTTGCGAAAAAGTTAGAGGGCGCTGAACTTTTTTTGACATAGGTCTGTTTGACCTGACCTAGGTTAGGCACCTGGCCTGACCTGGTCAAAATTTTGACACGAGATGTAAAATTGATGGAGCAAAAGGTACACAAAGTTTCGTAACTCTGTGTTTGTTGGTTCTCTCGCAGTCCCAGAAAAACATCAGGGGGGGGGCAGTCAACTGCCCCCCCCCCAGTCGGGGACGGGTTAAGGATGCCGAAGACACTCCAGACACTGAGAGGTGCTGCACTATCTTTATTGCGGGAAGTATCAGCTGACCTAACATCGTTTACGAAGTAAATCTACCGGTGATTCACGTGTACAATGAAGACTTCGCGACTATTCGTTGAAAGCTTTGTTCCTTTGTAACAATCAACGTTACAGACGACAACGTACACCCTATTTACACGCAGAGATCGTGTCGTGACTTCGCACACAACATAAATTAATCATCGTCAACGACGGCAAATACAACGCAAACCTTTGACTGTTAATCATGAAAGAACGGAACATAACGGCACGTAGCCGATCAACTTCGACCATTCGCGCTTCACGTCATTCACCAGCACACGAACGCGCGCTCGCAGATGAGACAGAAACTTTCCTTCTGCTACGCCCTCTCGTGCACAAGCCGCTCGACCGCTGTCGTACCAGTGAAAGTCGATGCACATAAGAAAATCACACCCTGACAGTACCAGTTCCGCGCCAGGCATCCCGAGTCCGTCGCCGCCCTTCACACGGCCGCGATTTTGCCCGCCTCGATCTTGACACGAATAAACATGGCGTCGTCCCGGACGAAGAAGCGCCGCTTGAGCATTTCGTGGGAGATGAAGCGGGGGAAGCCGAAGCCGAGCGAGTCAGGCTCCTTGCTTGGCCGCTGGAAGTTCTTCCAGGTCGGGTCAGGAATGAAACTCTCGACGATATTGCATGCCTATGGACAATCGGAAAATGATTAATGCAGATATTGCATTAAGGAACTGTATCATGCACACATCGGGTGCTAGTGCCTTATAACAAGCTCGAGTAATTGAAAACAAATTAAAGGAAACGTATGGGCAACAGTGATGGACTTGGAACTTCATGTCAACCAGAATTCATCTAAGCCAATTAAACCGATTTCGTCGAAGCGACAAGAGAATGCTTACGCGCTACACTCCGTGGACAGCGAAAACTTCACGGAAGATGTCAAGAAGCACATCATGGGCGCAAAGTTCCAAGTACCCCAAGTACTACGTACTCAGCATTCATCACTCAGTAGTAAGTACTCACCGCCTCCGGCGTGGGCGCCTGGTCGTAGAGTGTGAAGGAGACGGTGTGAGCAAACGGCCAGCGGAGCAGAGCGTCATACTCTCCAGGCAGGATCTTGATGTAGATGGAGAGGTGGGAGCCCTCGCCGGCCCCGTTCCCGTTCAGAAACAGCGACGCCTGCGGAACGGCGCTCCGTGATTTCATCTGCGTTCATCATTCCATGAGTGAACAAAAGCTTCATCTGCAGATGTCAACCGCGAAACCATCACAGCTGATTTTTACGAGGCGTAGTGCGCAAAACTTGTCAAAGCAAGTTGAAACTGGACGCGGCGTGACGGATGCGTTGCTGTCAGACCACGCTCCAACATGCTTATCCAGATAACGCCAGGAAACAGGGCGAGTCACGTTCAGACACGTTGTCGAGGGGACTAAGCAAACATACTGAGAGGTAGTTCGTGTTTAAGCATGTTTCCACGACGCATGTTACCAGTCAAGTTTAGAGAGGGTCGAGGCTAAACATGTTTCGGAGATCCCATTAAGAAGTAAGACTTTTTACGGATGGGCAAATAAGTGGTCGCGGAATTCGTTACGATCGTTGGTAATGAACACGCCATTTTGAATTCATGCAACGCATCCTATGCATGTCGTAGACAAAATGTTTATACCTTTCCCAAGACGACGGGGATGCAACTACACCCTCGACTTATTCGTTACATTTGAACGTTTCAACATTTAATGGATGCAAATCAAGAAAAATTCAGAACATGCTAGTTTGAAATGGGAAAGATCCCCAGCAACCACGAAAACGGCCAGATATACCCAAACAAAATTAACACAACATGCGCGTCCACATCAACCAACGACGAATAACAGTCTCCTGGGGCCGGTCACGATTAATCACAATCGAGGGAGATAAGTCACGTCTGAGCTAGTGACCCAGTTATTACCCTTCGACACCACGAACTACGGCGTGCAGTTCAGACATTGCCATCTCCAAACAGGCGTACGTGGCCTCCTCACCTGCAGTTTGTAGCCGTACTGGCTGGTGTAGAAGGCGTTGCTGATGAGCTCGAGGCCCTCCTTGCCCCGCGACTCGGCCATGCGCGCCGCGAAGTCGCCGATCTTCCAGATGAGCGTACCGGACGTGTTGGCTGAAGACTTGGCCACGGCCTGCTTCAGCGCGGCGATCTGCTGCTGCTGGCGCCCCACCACCGAGCACATGAGCAGCAGGTGCTGGCGCGAGTTCGTCTCCATGTGCTGTTCCACGGCCGCCTTCCGACCCTGCGGAGCGAACGGGGTCAGGCTGTGCTGACCGCTGCCCCGAGGAGAGGCACGCAGAGGGCGCGGCTGCCGGCCGAGAGCTGGGTGGAACGGCCGCTGCGGGTACTGACACTGGCTTCCAGGCCTTACACGTCGGGGGGAGGGGGAGTGTACTATCGAATCGTCAGAACGGCTAGAGACCAGTTCAGAGAAGAAATGGTGGGACAGTTCGATCCGGGACTGACGGGATGCAACCTGTTTCGCGGGAGGAAAAAGACCGCAGACGGTTCGTGCAAGAGCCAAATCTCTTAGCCCCGCCAGCAGCATCAGACCAATTAAGTGCCTCGCATGCCTCGCATTCCCCACGTACGACTTTCACATGTTCCAGCATGTGGCCGGAGATAGCAACTCTTTTCGCCGTTACCCGCTGCTCACCTTGAAGCGGCAGCCGGCATCCTTGAAGGCGCAGCTGACGGAGACGTTCGGACACTCCTTGACGTGGCTCTCCACGTTGTCCCGGGTCACGGGCATGTCGCAGCCGTGAGGACAGTTTACCGGACACTTGGTGCACTTGGCCGCGTGCGCCTGGAAAGAAGGCAGCGTCAGGGACTGTCAACCGGCGAGTGCGCGCGAACGTTCCGCTTCGAATCACTCCCTTGATCCAAACACCCGGTTCGCAATTTATCAGCACACTCTGAAAAAAAAAACGAAACGAATTCAAAGTCGGGCCAGATAAGGGGCCAACTTGACAAACATCCAAACCGACGGGGAGGCAATGCAGATGACTCTGATAAGTGATCACATCAGCAACACTGCGTCGCGAGACCGCCGCCAGCTACCTGCAGCGTGTCGGCGACGAACTCCTTGGCGCAGTAGCGGCAGGGCACCAGTCGGCGGCTGCACTCGGCCGCCCGGTGGTGAGCCATCTTGACGCGCTGCACCTTGCTGCCACACTTGTTCTCGCAGTAGACGGGCTCGTGGGAGCAGCCGCCCACGTGGGTCTGCGGGGGCGGCGGGGCGCGGTCAGAGCGGCGGCCGCCGGCAGGCGGGCTCATGGACGCGCCCAGACACGGGCTCAGGGCCGGCCGGTGGCAGACGTGGGAACCCGTGACCAAATCAGGACTTTTTCAACGTATGAGGGACCATCAGTGCATTAGAGGCAGTTTAGATATCCGCACTCACGTTAAAATTGTCACGGTAAAGTTAGTACTCCTGTCTAGCGACCGATTTAGTTCCCAGTGTAGAAAAGCGTCGCAGTCCGTCACGCCAGCCGCCCGTTGGAACCAGTGTTTTACATAAGAATGCTCCCTTCGGCCGACATTATCCCCTAGGACGGCCTGTGCGAGACGTAAGTCCATAATGTTTAACCGACAGACCAGCATAGTTTGGAGAGGGCGCTAATGCCAGCAAAAAAAGCTTGCCCACCGCCATAGGGTGCCGCCCTCGAATAATCTCTGCGGACAGGGTTTGTTCAATCAGTTTTTGCTCAGCCGAGAGGTGATCGTCACAAATAAGCCCCCGGCAGGATGGACGATACCAGGGCGTTTACGACCCAGCTGCGCCTGCCACCATCCAGGCCTCGGCCGGAGAAGATAATCGCACAAAAACTCGGCTATCAAGCCAGCCCAAAGGTACCAGCTGCACGGCATACGGCATGTTCAGTTCATCCCGGTTGGCAAGCAGCGATCACGGCCGTCACATCCAGGAGTCACCACAGCCATCAGCTGCATCTAGGCTAATCCTACGGATGTAGTTACAATCACGTCCGCATTTGAGAAAGAAATGTGGCGATATACATTAACAACGGTCCTCACACCCAAAGGTGAGCAGAATGAGTGAGTGAGTGAGAGAGAGTGTGGGGGAGAGAGAGAGAGAGACAGGCGGGGAGAGAAAGCAAGAGGCATGGGTAATAGAGAAGAGGCAAATAAAACAAGACAATTACACATCATTTCTCAATGGCGGTGGTCAGTCCCTCCCTGCCGGCGGTTTACGGCGGTTTAATATGAAATGTCTGACAAGACAATTTCCGGTCGGCGACGAGGCGCGCCCCTAATCGAGGCCAGCCAGTGCACGTGTCCGCCAGATGTGGCCGTCAGTCAGCGGCCAGGCAAGACCCCGGCAAAGCTGACCCCCCCCCCCTGACGGACGAGCCGGCCGGCTCTGAGATAAATGTGTTATTCTAGTTGCGAAGCAGGAATGGGGCCGTCTAACGCCATCGCAGCCATGTTTCCCAACTTGGGCAATTTGGAGTTGACTGAAAGAGGTTTACTCTGTTGAACCCTGTCCAGATGTGGTTTGACAGCGCACTGGGTGCAGTCCAGCAAGTCTTTGAGAAAACAGATAGCAGTGTTAGAAGTATGGGTTGACAGAAGGAAACAAGGCATTTTGCACGATTCTGACTTGATTTAATCCTTTGCCGCCTTCATATATAACGATTCGTAGATTAATGAAAGGACTATGCCTTTATGACCATCGAAGAAACTTCGCGAGCGTTCCCATCTGTGCGAAATATCGCCATGCTCAAAACCCCTTCCCCGCCAGGGCCCTGAAGACAAGACCAGACAGAAAAACGCGCGTAATCAATCAGCTGACTACACGCGCCTCCGCCGGGGATCAGTCAGCGGAACGCACACGTCCGTCGTCCCCTACCCACTGTCCACCGACCCAGGGCGGCGGGGCGTCCCTCAGCGCCAGCCCCGGGCCGCTTCCGTCCACGCTGACCGGCCGCTTCCGGTGGACGCCGCCAAATCGCTTCCGGCGCGCCGCCGGGTCACGAGCGAGCCGGGGGACGCGGCGCCGCCGCCGCCCGTTAAATGCCCGCTTCCCAGCGGCGGCGCCGGCCGGGTCGCACGGTAATTCCGTCGGCGCGCGGCGGCCGGCGGCGGCGCGCGCGTCCGGTCCGGTGCCGCGCCGCGTGTGATCTCCGGCGGCGGGTTAGCGCCGTCGCCGTCCGACCCGACAATCTGGCGCGATCTCCGGGCCGCGCGTGGGAGCGCCGCTGCCGGCGCGCCGTGAGACCGGCCGTAAACGACGTGGCGCCTCGGCGCCGGGAAACGTGTGATCGCCACCCGTTTCTGGGATCCGCCGACGGAGCCGCGGACAGCCGGTCGTCTTCTGGGAGGACGCCGGTGCGGAACTGGCGCCGCGAGCGTGTCAATTCACGTTTCTGCGCTGCAGTGCGGGCCTGCAGCCGGCTGGGGCCAGCTACCACGAGCCAGGCCGAGACAAGCCGCAGCTCCGTGCTCGGGACGTGTTGAGTCATGTTCCGGGCTGTAGGGACTACTGCATGGGATGAAAAATTGCGCGCCTGCCTTGTCGCGACTGCGAGGGCTGTAATCGGAGGAGAGACGCAGAAAACCGCAGCCCTCTGCAAAAAGCAACGAGATTTTCCCTCGATGCTGAGCGTGATCACTTCAGCTTGTCGGCTGCAATAACTTCGGTCGACGGACTTGCACAACCCTCTGCTAAAAAAAAGATTCACCGTCCTGCCTGGTTCTTACAGCACACAGAAAGCAGCAATTAAGGCTCCACAGTTCAGATTAAAATGCACCAGCCGCAATGATTCCCAAAAGATATCAGAAAACGTAATCCATTTCATCACGTCATCAGTGGACAATGGACTCCTCAAGCCGTGCCACACCACTCTTCACGGGACGCCGGGTCGCCGCCGACGCGTGTGACGCGCGTGACGCGTGTCGCCGTGCGGCTCCAGTGCGAGCGGGCCGCCTGAGCGCGGTGGTCAGGTGCGCCGACGACCGAGCGCCGCCGCTCGGCGCCAGCTGCCACCACTTCCTGCCGCTGCCCCTCCGCTGGCCACCGACAATGGCGTCATCAGGACGAGGTGCGCAAGACCACGCGCCGCTGGCCGCGCGCGCGATTAATGACGGTGACGCGGCGGCCGGCGACGCCGGCTCGCGGCGTGCGTCGGCTGGCGGCCGTGCGGCCCACGAGACGGCGCGAGGCGGCTCTCGAGACGGTGATGACGCTCGTTAGGGGCGCGAGTCATTCGTTCTGGGTGTATGCTAATAAGTGGGATAATCACCTCCGCAGAGTCCCAGCAGCCGGGCGTCTGGCGCTAAATGGGCGCAATTTTTAATAATTATCCTTGTCACAGGTAAAACAAATCGTCCATAGAAGGTCACGAGCGCCAATTTCCTCAGTTTCATAGAGAAATTGTATGCAACGGTCGTTTTAATAACGTCGTTGATGGAAATTGATGACGCGCGGGGCTGACAAAGTATTATCAAGTGTGCCGCGAACGATGAGTGATGTGCACAGATGTAGACCAATACAGGGGCGCACAGCGTCATCAGTGGAGCAGACGGTTAGCGTGCATGCTTCCGGACCGTAATACCGAGCGTTGGCGCCCCGTAAAGTGCGTAATACGCACTGACTATAGCGAGGTAACCCTGCATGAGAAACTGCAACTTAAATGGCTATGGCGATTCAAGGAGTCGTAAACACTGAATATCTACGTCGTCAAATGACCAGCAATGCGAGGAGACGAATGTTGGACACCCGAGGATGAAGGAATGGTCACACACAACACCAGCCACGCGTGCCGTAAAATTGCAAAACGAGTCATTGTGTCATCACACGAAGCAGTGCTGACTCTCTCACAGACAACGGCGGTAAAACACACAAAAAATAAACATGGGAATAGGCATTTCAAGGCAGCACACCGAGAAACTCCGATTATAACAAAATGGAATATCAGTGCAAAACATCGCTAAGCCACGTCCGGGCTTTATCCGATTTCGCCTATCGGTACCCTGAATCGGCAATCCCTAGCCGGTCGCTGGACCGGCGAATTCACACTCACCTCCAGCGTCTGTCCGGTAAACTCCATGTTGCAGTGTTCGCAGCGGGCGCGGCGCCGTGGGCAGGTGAACTTCAGATGGTCGTCCATCATCAGGTGCGGAATCATCGCGCCACACGCGTTCGTGCAAGGCACGGCGTCATGCTTGCACGTGTTCAGATGCGCCTGGAAGGTGGACGTCGTGTAAAGCCAGCTGCAAGTGCCCATTTGGCCCATCTGAATTATTGATCGCCCGGCGATGAGGCGGCTGTTTTTTATATTGCTCATCACAAAATTGCGCAAACAGGCCAGGCGAGAATGGCATGGAAACAATCCGCAATCAACGCATGTAGGCGCCATTTGTTTGAGTTGTTTGGTCACGGCAATTTGAATATACGTGAGAGGCAGTCAGATGGCAAAGAAGGCAATGACCAGCATCAGCAGCGAAGCTGGACAAAACCACTGACCCAAAAGTGGACCAAACCTTGTCGGATATCCAGCACGCCTCTGGAATTAACCAAATCCACCAGGCGACCACGACAGGCGGGAGCAGGACGTGAGCTGAGGCAGCCCGCTCGTACAAAAAGGCCGCCGACCTGCGTCGGCGGCCGTCCGGGGCCGCATTCCAGACCGGGCCTCCCGGCTGCGCGCCCGGTCACACCAGCTTCACACGCCGCCGGCGCGCGGTTTTTGCCGTGCGTTTTTGGCGCGCCGCCGGCCGGCCGGCGCCGTAAATACCTGATCCTGGACGGTTTTTGGCGCGATGATGGATGGCTCTCGGCGGCTGGGTCACCGCGGCGCGGCCGGCGGCACCGCCCCCGCCCCCGTCCCCGCCCGGGCGGAGAGCGTCGCTTTTCGCACCGGCCGCCGCCGGCAACGACGCGCACGACAATGGCGGCGCTAATGCCGGCGCAGGCGGCGCACTGCCCGGCCGGTCGACGGCGGCGCGCGCTCCGCACTGCACCGCCGCCCCGGCCGCCGCGTGGGAAGCGTCTAGACGTCACAGGTCGTGACCTCTCGCGCGCCGCGGCCCCGCCAAGGACGCCGCCAGCACCGGTTGCCGTTGCAGACAATTAGGGCGTCCGGAGAGATAAGCGTTTCCGCCGATAAAGCCGCAGGTGCCGCATCTCAGAACCGAGGTCGGCAGGAAAATGGGTCACTCAGAGACAATGCAAACAGGGTGCGGAGACCTGAATGGGGAAACATTTGCAGGAATAAAAGCCCGGCCTGGGTCAGGCTCAATCTTCTGCCGCTCCCATCCCGAGAGATGATTGCTCGCGTCTTGAGCTCGTGCGCGAATTGCACCGAGCTTGGTGGCTTCAGCATGCAGCAGTGTCAATCCGCTAAAAAGGCCAAATTCCGCCAAGAGGAACAATCAGCGCTCGTCAACCGGACCAAATTGAAGTCAACGTGCACCCGGGGTGCACACCACTTAATTTTCCGAGTGAACTGTTGGCGCACACGGACGGCGACCGAACAAAGACGGGCCTGCCGCCCGAGCTGCAGCGCAGGCGTCGCCGCCATTACGCGGTCTGAGCGCCCGCCAAATTGTGGGAACGGCCGGCGCCGGCGCGAACCATGGGCCCGCTGCCGGCCTTAAAAGACGCCGGCCGCCGCCGCCGCTGAGAACGGCGTCTCCCGTTGGCCAACAGAGCGCGACGCCAGTAGTTGCGACGCGACGCCGTCGCACGCACCGAGGCCGCGCCCGCCGCGCGGACGAGCGTGCGGCACTGCAAACGCTGCAGCGTGGGCTTTACCTGGCCCGGCCAAAACGGAGGTGGAACAAAGGGCCGGCGGGGACGGGCGGGGACGGGCGGATCCAGGGGCGGTCCAGGCTGGCGGCCGGACTCACCTTGAGCTTGCGCAGTTCGTCCGTCCACTTGCAGCCCTCCTTGTGGTGGATGCAGTAGACGACCGAGCTCATGATGGACTTCTCGCCGTCCGGGTCCGGGTAGATCTGACGGAGGGGGAGCGCTGTCAGCCGGAGGCCCGCGCACCGAGCCGGAGCTGGTAACCTCGGCCGCACTGATTCACAGGACTACACGGGCGTGCGAGCATTCGCTGACCGCACATCAGCGCCACACAGTGACATCAGAGCCCTGGCGACGCCGGTGGTGCAACCAATGGGAAAATGAACCTGCACTTGCTTTGGTCTCAGAAATGTGCATCAGATGAACGCAATCAAAGTCGATGCACGTTATGAATCTGTGTTACGCGACGACGGTTAACTGAGTGAGATGAGCCGCAGAATCAATTTTTAGGTGCCCTAAGCCATAGCGCAGAGTACGGACATGTTAATCAAAACATCTCCATCAATTCCCCGACACTAATTCCATGTTATTAACCCGTTAAACACACCAAATCCAAATTCTCATTATCCTCTCACTCAGGTGCCACTTTGACACTCATCCCCGTTTCAGCGGTTTGGCAGCGGCCCATTAGACAGCCCGCCACCTCCGGGCGGCGCTCTCGCTCGTTCCATTCTGCGGCGCTCAGTTGCAGCCAGGGCGGCACGCAGCCGGCGCCAGATGCGTGCCGGACAAGCCCACCCGGCGAGTGCGCCGGCTCGCCGCCGGCCCGCCCCGCCGAGCTATGCAGCCGGGAGGGAGGGGGACGGGGGAGGGGGAGGCAGAGCGGCGCCGCTCCTCTGTCTGCCAGCCGGCGCTGGCCCGTGATTCGACATGATCCACGAGCGGCGCAGCCCGCCCTGACGTCGACCTGCGCCGCTACGCGAGCCGCCGCCGCCGCCGCCGCCCCTGCCCCCGCTGGAGCCGGTCACGCCCCCTCACCGCCGCTTCCGCCGGCGGCTCCGCCCGCGCGCACGGATTCCGCGCGGTCGTCGTCGGCTTGTCACCGCGCGCGGCATTCCGCGCGACGCGGTCAGACCGTCAGCGCGGCTGCGGACGCGGTGAGATCGCCGACAGCCGCGAATGAAGAGCCGCTAATTAGGCGGCCGACGCGGCGGCGGCGGCGCGTGTTGGGCCGCCACTTCAGCAGCGCTCCGACGGGTTTTTGTCCCCGCTAGACAAAGGTTTGCGGGCCCGGCGCGGTGCCGGTGTTGACTATCGTGTGCCCGGATCGGTCGACCCTGCTGATTTACAGCCTACAGCTGCGCCTGGCAGAGAGCACAAAAGCCCTGATGGTTATCTGTGCGCCGCCGTCCCCGTGTCCCTCCGTGAGGCCCAGATGTTACGCACGTGACGCCCCCTCTCGTTTGGGGCTCCGGAGGGAGCCCACAACGCAGCGAGTGTCTGCTTACATCGCATAATTAGCAGAAACGCCGGTCACTGTGTTAGTGTTTGGGCCCTCATTTGCATACAAACTGTCGCAAACACGTCCCGTTCCTCCCCGGGCGTCGCGAAGAAATCAGCAGCCTGTTCGGTGGTAGCATGAGGTCGCACGGACTGGTCGGCCACCGGAAATGATGGTCACGCAAGTCCCGATGTCTGGCTCCTGCATGGTATGCAGTTTTAACGGCACTGACGTGTCCTCAAGCACGATGACGGCATGAAGCCACCCCGTCAAGACAGTGACGTCATCATATCGCATCGCTGGCCATGAGTATCTCGATTATGAGCATGCTATAGCGCGTGATGCGACGTCAGGAAACTGCAACGCAAGAGCACGAGCAAACCGTGAATTCTATGCAGAGTTCGGGATTAGCACCACGTGAGTTCCCTGAAATGACTTTCATTTTCAGTCGACCTTAGGTGCCGCGCAAACAAAAGGGCCACCATTACCTGTTCAGAAACTGGGAGTCTATTTTACGTAGGAATGCTGGGCTATTCAGGAGCCCGATTCCAGCAAGGCTAAATCGAAGAAAATCACTCACATTTCTGTAGACTCCAATTCAAACTTCACAGCTTAAACTGTCATTCAGGTGTTCCAGCGGACGATTTAAGACAGCAAATGTCCCGTCGGGAGTCATTTTCAGCTATGCTTTACATAAATTTGGCTTCTGTGATAACGCACTAGCAATGTTTCACACTGCCCGAAACGCCTCTCCTGTGAATTATCTACGTTACCCAAGCTCCACGCATTCGAACAAATTAAAAAAAGACTGGACATTCATCCAACATTTGCCATGACGTTTAAGTTGTTCCTCGACATCATCATCGCTCCAAATTGCACCAGCTTAATCATATCCCTCGTGCACTTCTGCACAGTCACGTTTTGTTGTGTGCCACTCGTGAGCATTGTGCACCGGACCATGAAACCGCCAACTAAGTTCAGCAACCGTGTCCGTCGCCGCACCACAGTGCTGCGTCTAAAGCACGCCAGACCGCACCCCTTGCCGTCGCTCCTCACCCTGCACCACTACCGACTGGAAAGACGGGGCTCACACACGCACGACACAGACCACCGAGTCACCGAACCGCCGGACCATCGCACCATCCGATCACCGGACCAGGGGACCACCGGGCCACTGGACCACTGGACCACCGGACCACCGGACCATTGCGCAACCGAATCATTACACCGCCAAACCACCGCACCACCACCATCGGGCGAACGAACCGCTGCATCGCTGAGCCGCCAGACCACCAAACCACCACCACCGAACCAACAAACCGCTGTGCCATTGAACCACCAGACCACCAGGCCACCGAAACACCAAATTGCCGGACCACGGGACCACCGGACCACGGGAGCAGCGCAGCTCACCCGGCCTCGGAGCCGGATCTCCCACTGTCCAGCTCGGCAGCGGCCGCCGCCTCCGCCGGCCGGCACGCGCTCAGCAATGTTGCCGTCACGTCCGGTCTGACCACGTGACCCGGCCGGCCCGGACGCGGCCGGGTCACGTGACGGCAGTGCGGCTGACCGCCATGGTGGACGTTCGGTCGTTGACGGAATGTGTCGGGCCGGGTGCGCGTGGGCAGGTGCATGGGCAAGGGCAGGGCCGTCGGAGGGACGGCGGGATCAGGAAGTCAAAGAAATGAGCTTACGCGCGTCATTCAGAGCGCGATGTGAGCACGATGAAGCATGTTTAGGAAATGCAGTGTCGCACGAAGACTGATAAAGGATTAGGCGAATGCATTCACACTAGCTTCTTAGACAAAACAGAGCATGAATTTAAACAGTGAGCCGACTGACTATTTCGACAGCTCACTTTTGAAAAGGCGCCCTAAAAAGTTATCTCGTGCGGACGAAAGATATCAATCCACCACGCTGCAACGCATCAAAAACCAACGAGTCCACGGCGGCACTGTTCGTGCAGCGAATCACCGCCGTGCGGTCGGGCTGTTCTGTGTACTGCGGCCCACTATCTGGAACACGGGCGGCCACTCCTCCAAATGCGGCGGCATTATTCACAGAGCGGCCCGCCTGAGTCAGCTGGGACCGGTGCCGGGCCAACACGGAAGACCGGGCCTCCCGATCAGTGGCGAATCCAGACCGGGCATCGGGAGGGTCCGGCACGCGGGCGGCGACAGTTTCCCAGGGGAGGTGACCAAGCCGGGGATATTGCGTGATGTCCAGGTTTCTTCAGAGCAGTCGCGTGGGAAGAATGCTCGATCGGTTCAGGCCGGTTCTAATAGGATTCACGGGGGGATTAGCTGGGTGGAAGATGTGCGCCCGATTAGCGGCTGGTGGTTTCTGGGACTCCGTGACCCCTGGGCGTGCTACTGACCACGACCTAATTAAATTCAACGGTTACACTTGCACTAGTTTCCCGGAGATGATTCAAGAACATCCGCAGTGTGAAACAGCATCGCTCAGTGTCATGCAATATGGGTTTTGCTCTAAGTAAGAGAAAAATCCTGTAAATTAACGTAAGCGAAGTCCACTAGCTTTGCCCCCCCCCCATCTGAATGTGTGTTAAGGTTAGCCCGTGACTGCGTTCACAGCGATCGACCAATTGTTAAGCATGTCCGGTCTTGAAGGGCTGTCCTAAAAACTGGCCTGTTCGGGATTCCAGCAATTTCTAACGCGCTTATTCACTCCAACCAATGAACTCCAACCCTATACACTGGCTCCAAGAGCCTCGTATGTCCTCTCGGAGAGTACAACAGTCGTGCAGCAACTACACCAGGCATCAGTATTAGTGACCACCATAGAAAAGGTGCAAAAAACTGGTACGAAGATTCGTAGTCCCTGGACAAATTAATATAGGAAAAGAGCCGCAGAAATAGCAAAACATGTAGCTCAAAGTTCCATTCGTTGTTTTAGCCACCGGGTTACTACATCGGAGGCGTAAAGAACACACGTCATCAGATTAAAAATTAAAGACATTCGTGCAGACGGTGCATGACACCGTCGGTCATCATGCAAAGTCGAACCACGACCTTGCCGCCTGGCACGCAACCTTCTCAGAAGCTCGTCATGGCATAAGCTACAGAGAACTTCCCACACGTCCATTGGTTCACGCAAAATAAAATCCGTCTTTTTTGTCAGTTAAACCACAGAACCAAACGGTCACACGAAACCAGACATTGTTTGGAAATGAGTAATCAGTTTTGTCTCCCACTTACCTCTGTGTAGCTGGGCGGCTGCCAGTCATCCTTCTGCGGCGACACACGCGGCGGGAGCCCCTGCGCCCTGACCCACTGAGCCGTCGACCTTCCCATACTGCCGCAGGCGAGCTCGTCTGACCCCGAATCCCGGCCGTCGGACGGTGCGATCTGCAGACTCCAGAGCAGCGCCGCGCACGTCCCCCCCGCTCCGCGTTTGCCCGGACACTGCGCGGCGCTGGGCAGCTGGCGGCCGCGCGCGACCCGCAAAAACGGCCCGACACGAACCGGCCTGTCGGCGCGCGCTGATTGGCCGGCGCGCCGCTGACGTCACGGCCGTCCGTGACCGCCGCGCGGCCGCCGCGCGCGACCCGACCTTGCGGCGGCGGCCGCCTGGCACGCGCCGGCCGCGCCTGACGGCTGTGACCGTCCTTGCGGCCGGGTGTGGGCGGATAACCGGTCTGCGGGAGAGGTGACCTGAGCGGCGTCGTCTCTGTCCGGCTGCGGCCTGTCGCCGACTGGTGCACCAGCTGACCGTCCCCTCCCCCTCCCCCGGAGCGGCGCGTCGACACGCGCGAGCTGCGCCACTTCCGACGCAGGGGGAGGGGGCGGGGGTCAGGGGACGACGACAGCTGGGCCGCGGCCGGCGCGGCTCATCGCTCAATCTTCCCTGTTTGTACCCCTTTCCGACTGAGCTCTTTGTTCGCCGGTGAATACACGCGGCTGGGTATTTTGGTCAGGCTCTGAATGGACAAGGTGGCCGCGCCGGCGCTCCGTCTCTCTCGGTCACCGCCACGCGCCGTTCATCCCAGCCTCGGAGGCGGCGACCGCCGCCGGCGCGGGGACCGGCGGCTGCTTTTGACGCGGGAGCGTCGCGGACGGCCACAACACCGCGACGACCCCAGAAGCGTGCCTGGCGGTCGCCACCTGGCAGCCGCATCCCGCCAGCCGCCGCTCATAGATGACGGGCTGTTTTTCGGAGCCGTTCCGACATTCCGCAGCGCCGGGCTCAAAGGGGCAGCTGGAAGGCGGCTTGTTGTGCGCAAGCGCGTTTAGCACGTGGTCTTAATCCGGGACTTTGACGCGCCCGCGTTAGTGGGCAGCTTTGTTATCGACAAGTCGGTTCGCGAGATGCGCACTCAAGTGACCTCACAGGCTTTGAGGATGTAGCAGGGGCTTAAATTCGAGAGCGGTGTGGCGACCAGCACTTTCCGGCCGTGACCGCAGCTGCTTAAAGACGACTTGTCTCGCGGTTTACCGCCACTGGGGGTCTGTGGTGATCTCAGAACAATGAACCGGACCCCAAGCTGCCATGCCCTGCTCAATGCTATCGCAACGTCGTGTTTTTAGACACCTCCGGCCGGCACGACTGAGTCTGACCAAAACGGAATCCTCAGCGATGTCTACATCAAATCTACATTTGTCCACCGAAGAGCCAACCCAGGTACAACTCGTAAACACACGAGTCGTGAGAACAGCACTTAACGGTAAAACGCCTTCCAAACCAGCACACAGGTCATTCTGGCAGGCAATGTCCGCGTGCATGGTTATATCGAAGCCGGGTCGCAATATCACGGACCGGAACAGTCCGCGGCCTGCGCGGGGCTCGTAACGGATCAGGTCCGGCTCATGTTCCCTCTGTAAACAATGTCACACCGCGGCGTGTCCGGTGCGGGAGCCGCCCTTCCTGAGCTTCCCGTGACGGCGCTGACGAACAAATAACCCGCCGGATCGGCAGCAGGACATCCGAGCGGCTCAGCGAGGTGCGACGAACGACCCCGCCCCAGGGGCGGCGGGGAGGCCATCCGCCGCCGTGACAAGATCCGGCCGCCCCGCCGCCGTCCCTGCTCCCACGCCGCGACGCGTCGGCGGGACTTCCGGGACGGGCGCTCCCCGGCGCGGCACGCCCCCCGCCGGCAGCGCTTTTGAGCGGCCGCTAATTGAGGGGGCGGCGAGGATCGTTCGTCACCGCCGGCCCGACGACAGGCCAATGCACTTCTCCCGTTCGGCTCGGAGAGGCGGCCATTCGTTGTGCGACTGGCGGGGCAGAACAGACGGCGTGTGTGCCGCACTTGAACGAACAGAGGCGGTTTTACACCCACGGTGCAATTAACGTCCGCGGCCCTTCCCAGGCACCGATGTCTGAGTTGCATTAAGACGCTCTCAGCGTGCATTGTCTGGGCCCCGCGCAGAGGACAAGAAGTTGTGTAACATTCCTCACTTTACGACCACTTAGGACATACAACTGGGATGTGGGTCAATGGTGTAGTTAAAAACCCTCCTAAGTAGTCGAGTGGGTGGCGCACTCCTTCTTCAGAATAGAACAGAAAAGACAATTGAGCTAAAGACACGGTAAGAAGGAGAAAAACTCGGAGACAGCAGTGGAAACTACAGTTAAAAAGAGCAGTTACAGCGTAAACGAGCAAAAGGCGGAGCAGGTGACGAGAAGACAAAGCGCGTGGCCGCCCGCGGCGAGGGACCACCTGTCGTTCGCGGGGCCCGCCGGCCGGGAGCCGATCCCTCCCCTGAGGCCGCGGCCGGCGCCGATCCCCGCTCAGATGACGCCGAGATGACAGCGCTCTCTGGGCGCGTTAAACACGATTACGGTCAGCCGGGCAGGCCCGAGCTCGCTCCCGGCGGCGGCGGCGGCGGCAGCGGCGGCGCGGAGACACGTGACCAGGACCGGGTCCGGCCGGCCGCCGCGCCGATCGGCGGCCGGCCGGCTGGCTGACCGGCCGATTTCTAGGTCGGCGTCGCGGCACATAACGGGCGGCCGGCCCGGTTGCAGGGGCCGCGACGGCGGCGGCGGCCCGCCCGGTCGGCGGCGGACGGCGCGCCGCGGCCGTGACGGCGTCGCCGCCGTCGGAGCCGGTCCACCGCTCCCGCGACCGGCTGCGTCTGGGTGAACGCACTGCGGACGGTCCGGCGTCGGCGGCGCCGGCCCACCGGACCGCGACATCGGCCCATTTGCGGCCGGCCGGCCGGCAGCTGCGCGCTGACCGCCGGCGACCCCGTCCGGCCGTCGGTGCCAGCGGCCGACAGGGAGCTCCCCTCGCACGTCCCGTCCACCGCAACGAGCCGCACCGTCAAAGCTCATTAATCCGAGGCCGCCAAATTAGGCGGACGGCGTCCCGTTACGCGGCGCCGGAGCCCGCTTATCGCAATTTGAGCGCGGCGGCTCGGCGGAGACAGCGCCGCCGCCGCCGCCACCGCCGCCGCCGGGGGGCAGCGGCGGCCAGGCGCGCGCCGGCCGCCGGCCGCCGGCCGCGGTCACCTGTCGGCGCGGCGGCGCCGCCTCCTCGGCCATTACCGCCGGCCCGGGTAATGATGCGGCGCAGCTGGCCCGACCGCCGCCGGCTGTTGTCCTCCGCTGGCGTCTGTCTGTCCGTGTGCGCGCGTCTGCTGCGGCCGGCCGGCGTCGGAGCGCCGCGGGCGCTGCCGCGCTGCCCGGGCCCGCTCCGGCCGCCGGCCCGGCCGGCCGCAATAAACAGACAGCCGGCGGCGGCGAGCGCGCTGCACGGATTATCTCCCGGGCCCAGCGCCGCGCTCGGGGGGTCAGAGGTCGTCCGGGCGCGTAATGAGCGCCCGCCGCCAGACGCGGAAGGCGCTGCACCTGCACGCCGCCGCCGCGCGCGCCCAGAGAGCCGTCGCGCGCGTCAACAAACATGTTATTCGCCGAGCAGGCTCGACCCGTAAACGAAGCGAACATTTGAATATCGGCCGCCGCGCGAAAACAAAGCGCCGCTCCAGATTGCCGTCGTCACGATCACGTGACGCGCTCGTCCCCGGCGCGGTAATCCGCGGCACCTGCCGAGCGGAGGCTGCCGGCCGATCGGGTGCGGCCGGGCGCCGGGCGCCGCCCGATCCCGGCCGTCGGTGCCGGCGTCTTCCGCGCTGCACCCGGCAATCACGACTCATTACGGCCGGCGGAGGGGGCGGCGCGGCGCGGACAAACACAGACGTCGCAAAAAGGGCGCGGGTCGCGGCCGGCCGGCGCCGCCGCCGGGCCTTGACCTGGCTTTTTGCGAGCCGCCGGGCCCCGGCCTGCACCTGCCGGAGCCCGGGGAGGCGCAGGCCGGCGGCCGGCGGCGCCAATTTGCCGCCGACGCGCCACCGCCGCCGCCGCCGCCGGTAATGGAGCAGGTGCTGCCCGCCGGCGGCCGGCAGCAGCGGCGGCGTGTGCCGCCAGCCGGGGGTGGAGAGTGGGCTAACTGGGCCGATACCAGGGCTGGGGGTAACTGGCTGGACACGAGAGGCGGAGGGTAACTGGGCCGGACATGAGAACCGCAGGCGCAGCGGGGCGGAACCTGATGGCCGGCAGGGCAGCTGGACTGTCCGCGCTGGCCGTTGGGGTTAGGGGCTGGACGGTAAAATGAGGAAAGACACATGGGATAAAACTGAAATTTGAAACTTCCTCTCATTTTCATCCTAGCCCATTCCAATATAGCTATGCCATAATATCTGCCATTTCAATATTTAACATGCCATGATGCATGCAATTCAATATTTGTCAGAATCTGCCCCTTCTTTGTCATCGTCATCAAGCTACGTTCTATCATCACGTGTGCCTAAAAAGGATGCCCTTCTGTTTTAATCAAGATGTTTACACGGTAACAGATGAACAAGACGCGTCGGAGCATGACGTTCAAGCTCACACTTGTCAACGGAGCAGAAAAAAAATTTTGACAATGAGAACGTGTAGAAACTTGCGAGGTGAATTCGTCTACTACGTAAGCTCGAGCCACTTGTTTTGACACGAAATCGGTTCCCGCCTCGGCGTGACGGGGAAAACCCGCGCCATAAAAACACGACTGGTCTCGTGGACCCCGTCTGCACAAATAACCTTCTACTACCTGTACTGACTTGAAGTTCGACGATTCAGCGTGGGGAAAAAGACGTGTCAGAACATGAAGGACACATGGAGCCAGGTGTGTATTGGACGGCTGGTTCTTTGGCTTTAGGGTGCACCGACGACCATGTCATACGGCGTCCAAAGTAGGTACTGTGTGCTGCGTAGACCAGTGAAAAAATGCATACAGCATAACGTTTAAACCCCTCCACATCTGTTCTCAAGGCATGAAGTCATGACTCATGATTTCCAGCTGTTATGGGATGAAGACAGTTTTTAAATACAGTCGGTCACGATTTTGAACAATAAGAGTACCGAGCCTAGAAAAACGTGTCCCTTTTACTGCTTAATGAGCTGATGACTTCATACATTTGTCGAACCGTAAATACAGTATTGCTTGTGACGCAATATTTGCTTTAATTGCTTCTGTGTTTCTTTGACTCGCTTTCATGGTAACTGCAAGCAATAGGAACAGATTGGAAAATATCACGACTTTTTAAAATGCGAATTGTTCTGGAAACAAAATATCTGAAATATCGCATTTGATACGGCATAAGCTACGATATATTTCATACTTAGGCTAAGACATATGCAGCTCGCGAGTAGGAAACTCTGGATTGGATTTTTATTGCAAAGGTACTGGTCGAGTTGCAGCGACAAATTGATCCGGATTAGGATATTCCATGCAGCGTGTGGGTAACCGCCGCCAGCATCAAAGGTTCTGCAGGTGTTCCCGGCAGAAACAGTTTAAAATGTTCGAGTGAACTATGAAAACAAATGGGCTGTTACAAATGATCTTCCACTTTTACGTCGTGAACTGTACAGTTCAGAACGACTCGATAAAACATAACGATAAAACAAAGACGCCCATTTTTACAGCATCTGGGTAAGCCGCAGCACCTGGACAAGAGCAGCGCCTGGATCTTGCACCCTGAGACTGACGAAATCAAGGTCAACGATTACAAAGAGCCTCAACGTCATGGACCTCGCTAAAGGTAGGGGCACATGGAACGTGCTTTTTTGGGGAATTTAGTACTGCATATGTGGACTTGTTACGGAAATAATTGCTCTTTAACGACTGTTTTTATTTGCTTATGATTTATTACCCAACAACCCAACGTCCTCCTAAGCCATCCACCAATGGCGGAGACATTGCCGGGGGAATCCCATTCTGGAGGCATCCCACTCCTAATGGTTTCGGAACAATAAATAAATACTCGGGTATTTGTAAGTACTCGGTTTTAATAACTCGATATGTGTGGCGATGATACCAGCACTGAATCCATAGATTTGTTCTTCAGATTCGTTTCGTAGTTGAAAGCGCGATAGTTATCGATGATACGTCTTGCCACGCATAAGTCATACGTCATAAATTGAAACTGGCGATTTGATGGCACAGGTGAAAACAGACAGAATCGAGTGAGCAAAGACCAACACAGAACATGTGCTAACGTGAATCCACAGGCTCCGTACAAGGACAGGCGATTCGTTCAGAGCGCACGCCTCATTAAGGTCTCTCACGAATAGGGTGAGGTTTCTGTGGGTAAAGTACCCAACAACCTAGCACAGGATACCAGTTAAATTGGGCAAACGATGGGAGGCAAATGGGGTCTGTACCTTTTCGCTTGTCAAGAAACCGCCAAGGTTAAATCTCATTAAAGTAATTTTCGTCAAGCATTGCCAGGAGTACGGGAACACTTCTTCAGTTGGGAGGGCCGAGACTTTGTGGAATTTTGTTAATGTTAAATTTCATTAAAACGTCAAATTAAATTTGTTTATATATATAAAGACATATAAATAAAAACACATCAAAACATTCATTAAAATTTAACAAATGTTCTCAAAAAAGTTGGGGCTGAAAGCTCCTCATTGGCCCCATGGCTCCCGCGCTTATGGGTTCTGCACTTAAATTAAAGAAAAAAAACGATTACCGGCGAAGGCGTATGACAATTGCTATCAGTTAATTACAGCAACGGAACGCTATCGTTCTCGCAATGTTATAAGTTCTTCCTTGTTAGAATAAATACCGTCTTACATCCCACGGCAGTACATCCCAATGACTCTAAGTTTTCCCAGTTCTATTTTATGCCTGCTAGACAGAAAACAAGTTTGGTGAGCTTACGAGGACAAACTCGTAACGGACCAAGAGTACCAATGTCCTGTTTCTTTTCTGTGTCAGCTCTTCATCATGCAAAACGCTGGCTTCCTCTCGGCATTATCCAGTTCCCCAGGTGCAGGTAATTGCGCTGAAACCTTTTTGTGGGTTTGCCATTCAACTCTCGGCACCAATAGCGAGAATGGACTGAAAACATACTCATCATAAGATGAACCGTGCGACGAACACGGCAAGCATGCTTGGCCTTCCACGTCCAATGTATTTGCTCCACTCGTATTCGTGTTCAGAATCTTGTTTTGCAAATTAAGGCTTACGAGATGAACACCTGTGCACAGCACCCACTTGAACATTTTTGTCAGGGATATCAATTTCTGTAAATGATTTGGGGCCAAGCAGAGAGACCGACAACCTAACTTCCCTTGAAATTTGGGTTTCTCGACGGATTTAGCCCACTTTATTTTGACCAACGGAAATTTACAAGCTTTTTGTCACTCTTTGTCAAATTAAAAATTGCGTTTATCCCCATATATGCAGGTACATATATATATATATATATATATATATATATATATATATATATATATATATATATATTACTTTTACTTTTTGTCAAATTAAAAATTGCATTTATCCCCATGTATGCAGGTGTGTATATATATATATATATATATATATATATATATATATATGTGTGTGTCTGTGTGTGTGTGTGTGTGTGTGTGTGTGTGTAAATGGAAGATACAAAAGATAGGTAGATAATCGCTTTAAACTTTATTCTGTACTTTCTGCCTATCTCTTAGCTACTCCAACCGTTCTTTCCGTTTGCATTACTCATTTCCCTTGAAAACGTGCAGAAAATATTGGGTGGGGCCAAACCAACATTGGGTGGGCCCAAATCAACATTGAGTGAGCCAGGGCCCTCTCAAAAGAATACAAATCGACACCCCTGGTTTTTGTTCATTTTGACCTAACGGCTCATGCACGATATAATACATATCGCAAATAACCCGCTCGTTCCACCTCGGACAGATTCAGGCCCTTGCAGTGCCCATGCTCTCCTTTTCGGACCTGTACGGGGTCCTGTATATCTCAGCCGAGACGGCCCCCCCCCCGCCCCCGGCGTGTTCGGCAGGTGTCCTGGATGCGCGGCCAATTCGACAGAAGACGTCGACCTTTCCGCCCAGTCGGCGCCGTTGTCTCTGAAAGGCGCGCGTTTTTCGCCGTATCGCGCCGGGGTGCGGGCCGCGCCGCGCCGCGAGTGTTTTTCCCCGTTTTCCAGCGCGCGTCGCGGGAAAAACAGCGACAAAAGCGCCGGTCGCGCCGGCGCCCGTGAATGCCACAATATGTTCTTACCCACGGCGAGCCACAAAGCCGGCCAACAGGGATCGGGAGTGCGGCCTACCGGGGCGCTTTGTCATGCAAAATCAGATAACCCGGCCATGAGTGCCGCACGCAGCTCGCCGGGCACTGTCCGTGGGGTCAACACTGCGCTGGCGACCCGACACCCCGTTCGCAAACGGGGGCAGTCTTTTCTCCACGCCGTTCAGAGGGCGATGAGACGGTTATTGCCAATGACTTTGAAAGCCCTGATATCTGGAGCGGGGATGGGGGTTTGTCCGCCGTATCGGGGAGCTTTTGTCCCTGCGAAATATTCAAGAGTTGTTCTGTTTGGTCGTTGATGCGCCTTTTCTTACAATAAGTTGACGAGTTTGATAATCAAATGAAAACAGAGAACGCTTCAGCTCATTTGAAAACTAAGGACCTTTGCTTTTACCTCGCCGCAAACTTACATGGTAATCGACCTATTCATACTGAAAGCTCTTTTCCGTGAAAGTGGTTGTGTTCTGTGACCAAATGTAGAGAAAAAGATTCCGAAACATACCCGGCATGAATTTTGCATTGGAAATGCTCGTAAAGACAAAATACCCGGTTAGGGTCCGGCAACATGACCGGCCTAGTATGAACTCTGACCCAGTCGTTACCCACGTTACCATACGTTCGGACTCAATTAAAAAAGAAAAAATGGCAACCGTAAGCCTTGTTCATGACGATGGCCGTGCACGGCAATTCGCCACGGGACGGCGGCAACGAAAACATGTTTAACTGCGCAGGGGCAAAGATTTATCATCAACGTTAATTCGTCCATTCTTTTCAACTGCGGGGCATTGTCGCATTTTACGGTACGTTACAGAAAGCCCGGGCATTGTCCTCGTCACAATGCGATTACTGGGACGTGGGGACCCGGCCACGGGGAGCTTAAAAACACCTTGTTCACGTAGCCGTTCGCGTGGCCGGCGGAGCCCACGTTTGTTTGTTCGGCCACTTCGCGACAGGGGGCAGGATCCCAGCCGAGTGAAGGGCAGGAAAACACACCTGTGTGTCGCGGCGCAATTAGGACCATCAGCCAAATGATCTATGGGTGCGACCGTCGAAGGGCCATCAAGACATTATGCAGAAGGCCGTCATTAGCGCGGAACAAATCCACAAAGCCGTCGTGGACAGTTATTCTTCCTGAAGTACCTGAAGATAAAAACGTGGAAGCTGCAAAGTCGTGTGCAACGCAAGATTTGCGCGATCGTATTCAACGCACGATTAACTCCGCACAATTTGTGCACTCAAGCACAGGGAGAGTCAGATGTTTTGATTGTTAATGGTTTCCTGCCTCAAACACCCCGCCGTTTGAATATATGGACTGGATTATCCACCACACCTCGGGACGGGCTGAACCTAATGCTTGTTATTTTGATGGCGTATCAAAAGTTCTCAGCTCATCACTTCAGATAATCATGCGACCAGACATAATGACGCAAAAAGGTTGCCACGGAAACCAACCGAATCAATCATGGCACCATGAATATTCATGAAGCCAGACCACATTTTTTCATGACGTCAAAAAGAGGATAGGGAGAAAAAATGGAGGTAGAGTAGGGGGAAAGGAAATAAAAGGCATACATAAGGATAAGAAGAAAGAGAGCACAAGAGAGAGAAAACGACACGGAACCAAGATAGTGAAAGAGGCAGATAGCTGAGGTTGATGGTTCGGTGACAATTGAAGCGGGTAGCGAAAGGAGTGCAATGGGAAGAATAACAACCACAACGAGAAACGGCCACCACACTGGCCAAGGGGCGACCCTGTTCACACGTGGCGACCTCGACTGACCTGCGTGCAGTTGACGTAGTCGGGCAGGTCCATGGCTTCGGCCGGCAGCGCGAACACGCCCTCACTGGTGGAGAGAAAGACGACGGTTAGCCTGTCGTCGGCGGCCATCAGCGCGCCACGCCTCCCCGGCCGGCCGCGGCCGCCGCCCGCGGCTGACCATGATCCGCACCGCCGCCGACGCGCTCCAGACGGGGCCCAGTCGGCCTCGACGCTCGGCGGCCGCGGCACTGTCGTCCGTACCGGTCGGGCCCGTCGGCCATGGCTGCTGCCTGCGCGCCCGCGCCCCGCCGCCGCCCGGCCGCCGGCGGGCTCCCGTGGGGCGTCCGCGCCGCGCATGCGTCCCCGCCCCAGGGTCGCGCTATGGATCTCGGCGCGTCTGCCGCGTTAATTAGCGTATGACCTAATCAGAATAAAAGGGTTCGCCGTGCAGCGACGCAGCGTTTCCGGCCGGCGGCGGCACGCGACCGACCCTCGTCGACGCCCGGGCCCGACGCTGGCCGGCGGCCGCCGCGCCGTGCCCCGCGGCGAGGGATCAGAGGTCACGCCCGAGGTCGGGATCAGCGGCGCTGATCCGCCTGCGGGCCTGCCCCCGGGCGTGATCGGTGTTTGACGAGGTAATCGGGGCGCCCGAAAGCCGCAATCACGCTGCCTCGCCGCCGCCGGCGAGCCTGGCCGGTTCCCCGAGCGGTACGGTCCACGCCACTTCGCGACGTGACAGCGCGTGGCGGCAAACAACTGTGAAGTGGGCGGTCCGCTGCGAGTTAGCTGCCGGGAGACTCGAACCGCTGCGTCGGCCGACTGCCAATGTTCTCCCCGAAGTGCCGCCAGCTGCCGCCTGCCTCCATCAGCCGCCGACGCCTGCGTTCAGAGGCGGAACAAAGCTGGCCGATGGTCCCCCGCCGGGCTGTATTGGCCACACGGAGTTTCCATTAGGCAAATAGCGCGGCGGATATAAACGTCAGGAGGGACGCGTCACTGCCAGCCCCGCTGCCGCCGGTGACGCCGAAACACTGCCCGCACTATCAGCGAGAGGCGCGCGCCGCGAACGATGTTAGCCGTCGGGTAACGGTTTCGCGGTGGTTAAATGGTGCCGCGGACAGAGTGTGATTGGGAGCGTGACCCCTGCTGGCTCTCGGCTCGGTGGTGACAAAGATGTGTAAGATGATCCCAGTTTCCGAGCGGGCTTCCATCGGTTCCGCGTCTTTTCACAGCTGGCGGGCAACTTGAGAGGGGTCCTTGGCTGGGACCAGGCGCCCATCCATTCATCCCGACTCCCCGTCAAGAGACGGAAGATGAGCTCACTTAAACTCGCTGACAGCTGCAGCTGCCGGCATGAAAATCGAGATTAACGACGTGGTCACGGCGGGTGGTTTTGTGTTCAGAAAATTGTCTTAATATTCAGAGCAATTTTGGGACAAATGAGTTCAGGGGCCAAGGTTACCTCTACCGTCTTCATAGTCTGATTAATGGTAATGTGGTTGTTTTGCCCCCTTCGGCTGATGCGTTTTGACAGGATAAGATTCACAATTATCGGCGCCCTGTGCTTGTTTTGGGATGATGCATATCTGGCCGCATAATTCACCAATGAGCTATTGGTATGCATTACGTGGATAGTAGCTCACATCTGATGACCAACGAGGGCCTAATAAATTGGCTGGTTGAGGAGGGCACACCCTGTGGATCAGGAATATCTCCAATACACTCCAGATGGTTATGTTACATCAGGGGCGCAGCCAGGGTTTTTTAGGGGGGAGGGGCGGAGCCCAGTGTGAATTGAAGTCATACAAAAACCACCTGCTGAGATGATGTGCAACGGTTTTCACAGAAAATCCGGGCTTAGGGGAGGGAGGCCCGGGCCCCCGGCCCTCCCCCTTTGGCTGCGCCTGTGTGCTGCATCAAAACCCTTTGCATCGTCAGGAATATGCAAACGTGCCTTCCAGTTTTTCTGGATCTGAAAAAGATATCCCCTGCACTGACGGAACCTTTTTCATATTCATACATATATTTCGCTGGACGTCGCTGCTCGTATTGGAGGACTGACGTTTCACCAATTTTGCAAACAGAAGCTTTGAAAGTGCGGGAAGATCTTTTAGTTGACGTATTTTAATTTCAAGCATGCTTGTTATCTAAATAAGACGGCGAGCATCTGTGGCTGATTTCATGCACTTTTCCTCTCGACACCCCACTTTTGCACTTTACGGGGACAATCTAAAGCACTGTCAAATAAGGACACGTATACATGGTAAGTATGGTTTCGTGTTATGCTTCCTAGATGTGGTTCCTTGCTTTTCAAAAGCAGCCCTTAATTATTAAGATTCTCCAGAAATGGAATTGGAATTAATAAGAATGAAATTAATGGAATTAATAAAAAGACACAAGCAAATGTAAACTTTAATCGGGAAGATGAAAGTGATTTGCCCCTAACGGCCTGTTTTGCGATTCCATTCACGCAGTAAAACCGACGTGACAGGTCAGAATGTGTGTTAAGGCACATTGTTGTTTTTCCCTCTAAAGGTATTGTGAAGAACATTAACAAACGACGAGAGTCAAACGGGAAGAAAACTTTAAATAAATGACATGGTAAAATAAATTAGGATCAAAAAGCGAAACAAACAAGTCCAGGTAGGATCCTTTTATTCAGCAGATCAGAGAACTGATACCAAGCATTTTACAGTCCCAGAGGTCCCCGAGACAGCGGATCAAATGGCGGAGAGTTTGCCACACCTTCCGCCAGCCAAACCCTCACGAAGAACGTGCGGCACCGCCAGCCTGTCGCCTCTACGCAGGAATTCGCCGCAAAAACCCACCAGCCGCCGGATGCCGAGTTCGCTGTTTTGCGCCCATCCAGCCTTTGAGCGGGACGTGTCGGGACGAGACATCCCGCCGGTGTTCCCGCGCCCAACGGATCGGCGATTACCGCCCAGTCGACGCCGGCGACGGCGTCCTGTCCCCCTCTCCCGTCAAACCGGCCCGACACGCGCCACCACACAGCTCCGCACGGCGTTCGCGTCATCGAGCTGCGCGCTGGCGCGGGCGAAACAAAGGTGGCCAGCGGACCGAGCCGTCCATGCGTGCAGCGGGCCCGTTTGCAGCCGCTGGCACAAATGAATGCGTCGCCGTTCCGCCGGCTGCCTGTTGCGCGCCGGATGCAAATGGGCCGAAAAATTAAATCAGCGAGCGGCGAGGCGCGCTGGGAGTTCGACCCGCGGCCGCCGTAAATCTGACTCTCTCACGGGAGTCGTAAACGTGACCGTGATTGTCGCCCTGTTAAAAGTGGGCGCAGAATGACCTTCGGTTTACGGCCACATTTGCAGGTGGTCTCCTTGTACGGCTACGGGGAAGAATGCGGCACGCACGCACTCGAATGTGCAAACACGCAGACACGTGCCTCCAAGCCATAATTCAGTTCCAGCGATAACTCGTTCACGTTTTATAACGCGCTGCAGTCGAAAGCCATATGCAATGTGTTGCGTGCACCAATGACAGCAGTGGTGACGAAAACAACACTTTGGAAGGTGTTGAGGAATACCAACTTAAAAATATCGCTAAACACCTTTTTGAACGATATATGCCTATCGCCATTCCTTCGATACCCCAATAAAACCAGTTAAAGCTGCACTAAAGAAACTCCGAGTCTTTGCATGGCAAGTCGAAAACATCACCACACAAATGTAAACGAAGACCCTCAGCATCTTGAATTTTACACCCTGTTGGTAGCCTGAAAGATGACTTGAAAATGATTTGGTGTTTGTACAAAGAGCTGTTAACTGTTAACGCCAACGACCGATAACGTCACGCGAGAACTGCGAAATCCCAGTCCAAATCAAGGTATTCGCTAGTAATATAAAGTTAACGTGATTGTTTTATCCATTTCCAATTAGCGAGGCGCTTACTTCATTCGCTTTGGTTCCAGCATTCAGAGGCTTCTAGTCCGCAAACATAAATCTCCCAGGTATAAAAGAAGTAGCCCTCTAATGGACGTTCCGGCCAGCACACGGTTGTACACCTGACCAAGGAAAGTCTTGACAAGACTCCCGGGCCAGACCTGATATAGCTGTCGCCTCAGTTCAAAAGAAACCGTGGCCATCTTATATCATGTTACACCACACGGAGAGGTGTTTTTCGCCACCCCTTCCGCAACAGTACGGGCTCCCCACGCAGTTTCGGCAGGATCAGGCCACCAGGTCCTCCAAGCATTGTCCGCGCCGCGACCCCGGAGACGGCGGACCAGTCGCCGCGCGTCGGTCGGTTCGCCCCCTCCCGCCGCCCCGGGGCATCTGCCGGACCCCGTCCAGGTGGGAGGTCCGCCGATCAGTGCCACCGCCGGACCGCGGCCGGCCTCCTTTACAGCGGGCCGAAATATGCACCTCAATTTAGCCACTTAGCTTCCACCTGTCGGCCGTCGGAGCGGCGGCGGCCGACGGTCGGCCTTGCCGCCGAGAGGTCGGGCGTCCGTCCGCGGCCGGAGACCTAATCCGGCTGAATTATGTCCATAAACACGGCGGTTAGTCGGCGGAGAGACAATAGGCTGCCACCGGGGGGCGCCGGCCCGCCGCCGCCGAGGAGAGCGCCTGTGGGAGGGACCCTGCCAGCCGCACGGGAGGCTGAACTGCTTCGTGGGAGGCGGCTGCGTGCCGGTAGAAAGCGAAGCACTTTCACGAATACAATTGCAGGAAGTGCACTGGCGATCGCTTTGATAGTGATGATTCGACCGATAGCCGTGAAAGGGTGGGTTGATGATAAGGCAAATGCCTGCCGCGCTTTCTTTCAATGACTGAAATCGTTCACATGCGCTGCCTTGTCCACAGTACACTTTTTTCTTGCAATTCATTGGTCGGCTTCGTCAATGCCGACCGTGCACAGGAAATGTGTTGCGATAACAGTATGATTCATTTGCGGTGTATAGCTTTTCTATGACGATACATAAGTGACTCTGGTCGAGTAAGTGGTGTTCATTTGCATTACAGTTGAACGCGAAGTGCCATTTGTCAAGCCCCCGTTTGATATATTCGGGCGGCTTGCAAGTGCCAAGCAGGATAAATCACGGGTCTGCAGTACCACTGTCCACACACACAATTAGCACAGCGTGTTGGCGATAGATAGCTCCTTTGTTACCAGTGCGGTGTAATGGTGCGGCGTTCGCTATGCACCGCGCACATTCCAGCTGTCCCTTTTCTATCCACCTCCGTCTCTCTTTCTCTCTTTCTCTTTCTTTCTTTCTTTCTCTTTTTCCCTCGAAATACGTCATCATTTACCGTGCATCGCCTGTAGATGTTCTGCATAGACATAAACGAAGCTTTTGGGCGCCTAATATAATACAAAGCACAGACCTTTTTTGTTTCAACATAGTTTCATTGCATTCAGAGCCTTTTTTAATTGTATGTTCTCTTGGCGCTGCTATGCGAAATTTCGCGAAATAGGAGCATTAAGGGTGCTTCTTCACAATACACAATATTTCTCTAAGACGACGTTTTCGAACAAAGCTTTTAAAAGACAGTTCTCAAACGCCAAATAACTGACTAATCGCCTCATGCGACCAAAATGAAAACATGACTGTCGATACCAAGAAAGAGCTCAGAGCTTAAACCGTCGCTCTGACCTGTCGGTCGACGTGCCGATCGTCGCGATCGACTGGGCGTCGGCGGCCGACCTTGCGTGCCTGGTGACGCACGGCCGGCCGGCTGGGTCGCCGACACGGCCGGCCGTTTATCTGCGGCCAGCTATGCGGCAGCGATGCCGCCTGGCCGGCGAGAGGCGGCTGCCGACCAAGCCGCATTGCGGCTTCTCCGGCGCACTAATGGAATAAAGACACGCACCGGCGTCCGCCTGCCCACGAGGAGACGATAGACGGCCGGCGACCGCACGCAACCGGCCTCTCTCTCTTTCTCCCTGCCTCGCCGGCGTGCTTTCGAGCAGAACTCACGCACGTTGACACAATGTCCGCGCGCTGGGGTAGTGAGTAAACGCAGGAGCGCGGAGCAGACACGGGACGCGGGGAATCCGGGGGAGCGACTGTCTGTGTCTGTCTGCCTCTCTGCCCCTGAGGGAACGTATGTCGACGACCCTCGACCGCCAGAGAGAGGAAATGACTGTGGGAGGCTTATCCTGTATCCTGTGTATCAGGGGCGTGTTTTTGTGACGCGCCAACAATAGTCGCTTGTTATGTACACCATTCCAGTCCCGGATGGGACTTGGCGGACGATTTGTATTCTGCTGCTGCGATAGTGTGTCATCGTGAGTTGTGGCTGTTGTGATTGCGATTCAGGGCTCACTGACCGGCTTAAAAATTTGCCACACCTAACGCAACGCTTAACGGTTGTCCATCTTAGCGGCAACTTTTGTGTCCTTATGTGTCGATGGTATTACTGGTATTGGTATACTGGTATATCCATGGTATTACCACTTTGCATAATAGGTTTATCATTTTATTAAAATCGGATTTAACTTAATTCTAACTTAACTTTTGGCTTTGCCAACATTCAAGACAACAGCTGTGGGTTAATGAAATGGCATTACTTGCTGGATGTTAAACCGTCTCCTTATGATGTTAGACCTTCATTATGCAACGAGAGTGCGCCGCTTCAGATTAGTGAGCAAGCAGCATGCTTAATTTTAGCAGAAGTCCAATAAGAAATTGGCCTCCGCTCCAGCCCACGTAGCTCCTGAGCCGCGGTGAGAGCGCAGAGAAGCGCGACTCCTCCTCGTCGCCCTCGTCATGGCTGGGCCAGCGCCGGTACCGGCGGCGGCGGACCGACGTGGGCGGCGGCGGAATGGCACCAAAAACGGGAGGACCGGCGAATCCGGCCGGCGCGCTGACGTCGGCGGCACGCCGAGGTCACCGGCCGCAAAAAGCCGCCGCAAAACAGGCGTCCAGCGGCGCACCGGGTGTCGGCCCGCTGATGCCCGTAAACGCAGGCATAAGTCATGAAACAAAGCCGGCCGAGCGGCGTTTTTGCGTCTGGTCGAAGAGACGCAGACAATCGGCGCCGCAGACGGCCCGCATATGGCTGCCACGCCGAACGGAAGCGTTCGGCGGGAGGGCGGCGGCCAGGCTGCGCTCTCAGAAGCTGGCACAACCGGGCATTGTGCCTGCCAGCGGGACGTTCGGTGCCCAGTGCGTGGTGTGAGAATGGTGGCGCGCAAGTTGGAATACGTAATAAGGTATTCTTGCTACCGAATCGGTCTTCGTTGATTTTGCAGCCTGGGAAAGGGCGGTAGCCGCGTGATAGAGCATGATATCATCATTAACGACCTCATGTCCAGAGACCGATTACACAATAATGAAATAGCTGCAACCTTCGGTACATCCATAAAGTCATTCTTTTGGAAACCGCAAGGCGGAAAAAGACTTCAAACCCGGGAAGTTTGCTGCTTTTTCTCACCGATAATTGTTACGCTTTTCGGCCGAAAAGGCTTTGGGCGACCACATGAAGGATAATCACATCGTTGGAAGCAAAAAAGCTTTTAAGGTGTTTGTGAAAGCATTTAATAAGTCGTATTCGGGGAGGTTTTCCCATCGCATTTTCCAGCACTTTTTACTGTTTATTAGTAAAACGAGCAACACAGTTGTTGAGGGAATGCGGAGCAAGTACGTCGCAGAAAAATCGCAATAGGGTCAAATGAAAGACATGGATGTGGATGTGTGCAAAAGAGGAAGAGAGAGAGAGAGGTTGAGAAAAGGAAAACTGAAAGTAGGGAAAAGAGTATGGGATGAAAGGAAGGAGGACCAAAGAGGAGGGAATCAGGAAAACAGAGGAAAGGTGGAAGATACAGGGAGAGAGAGAGGGAGAGAGAGAGAGAGGGAGACCGGCACTCAGACAAACAGAGGCCGAAGCAGAGAGCAAGACAAATGAGTCGGCCGAAGGGTGGAGTGACCAGAAGCCTGCACCGGACGGGCGGGCTGCGGGCGGCGCCGTCATGCACTCATTTGTCGGGCCGGCACGGCTGGCTGACCCCTGTGACCCGTGACAGGTGTAACAGAGGTCCGGACTCCTATCGCTTCCTGTCATCAACATTCCAGGGCGGCATTGTCTCGCCACTGGAGCCGGCCCTGAATACGCCACACGGTCGCGGTGCCGGCCGAGATCCAGTTGGATTATACTTGTAAGGAGCCACCGCCCGGCGCCCTCGTCCAGCTGAGACTAGTGCTGCTGATGCACAAAGGTCAGTTTACGGAGGGTGAGGTCCTGCTTTATTAGGCTGTTTGCAGAATCCTGGCGCAATCTGAGGAGGCCAAGTGTCGTGAAATGGCGGGGTGACGCGAAAACCGGCTTGAAATGCAGGAAAGTACTTACACAAACGTTGACTCTGATTAGGCCGTGTGAGCGTTCAAACCAGGAGCATCAAGAGCGATGACCGTGTCCCGGAGGTGCCACGTTACTCATCAGATTATACCGCTGGCTTATTTGTCGAGGTGTGTTGTCCATGGAGCCTTGATATCATGTGTCCACTAGATAGAAAATGGGGCATAGTACTCGGACCGACATAGTTCCTCATTTAATTATGATTATATGCAGGTCAAAGCTGAATTAGAGTTTGATTGTTTGCTTTCCCATGCCTTCACTATGCACGCAATAGCCGTCGATGATGCCGCGATAAACAGGACGTCGTCTTGAGAACGTGCGCATATAGCTTTGAATTTTCGTGACATAAATGATGCCACAGAACGGCAACGTTTTCATTATTCATTTAACACTCGTTTTCCCCAAGACACGCGTCAAATATATCAAATATCATAAGTTTCAAGAACAAGTGCGTGTTTGCCAGTGCTTTGGATGCTCCCTTCCGGCTAATGACAAAACAATGCCCCATTTCGAATTATAAATGACCTTCAGCCGCAAATATCGATTCAAACAAGCCGTCCATTGTGCGACTAATAAAGGTGCGTGCAGTGCATCCCAGCACTCACAAAAGACCCCGATTAAAACAAGCATCGAACCAAGCAGGGCGTAATCGCCTGCAAGCCGAGAACGGTGCTTTGTGGTTTCCAGACATGCGAGACAAACAACGTTTGCACAAAGCATCGCAGCCGCCTCACACGGGGGAGACAAGGACGCATTGTTTGCATCGGCCTCTCGCCCTGCAGTGCATCGCCGGACCACGCACGCACCGTCGGCGCTGAAAGCGATCGCGTGCGCTCCCTTCCCGCCCCCCGCCACTGGCCGCCGCCGGCTGCCCGTGCGGAACGGACCGTCTCGTGCGGGCCACAGCACAGTTTCTCGGCGTCCTCACTCACCTGGCCAGGTTGTACACCAAGCCCACGGGCATGACGGCGACGGCTGCGGAGATGGCGACGCGTCACAGGCCACTAACCGGCCGCGGGGACTGCGGCGGCCAGTGTGCGTGTAGCACCGGCCGGCCGGGCGGCGGCCGCGGCCGCGGCGGCGGCGTGGGAGCCGGCCGCCGTCCACCAGTGGCCGCCGGCCGTTTGGCTGACGTCACGGCCACGTCCGGCGGCGCCGCGCCGGCCCGTCCCCGGCGCCGGGGCCAGGTGGGCGCGCCTGAAAGGGGGTGTTTCGGGACATTCCTCGCAGGTGGTGCACTATGCGGCAGATGGCCGGCCGTGCGCCGGCCTTTGTTTCTAAACGCTATTATGGACGTGTGCCAGATAGCGCCGGGATAGCCGGCGTCCACTCCTCAGGGAAGCGGCGCCTCTTCAGAGGCCCGGGCAGGCGCGCGAAACGTGGAAAACGAGCTGACATAACTTCTTACTGAAAATGTTGCGGGACTAGTGAAAACAAGCAGTGCGATAAAACCCAATTAAGCCTCTTATTGTTAAACACCATGCAAAACATTAAGTGAAGGCAGATGTACTTACTAAAGTAAGGGTGCATAATGCATAATCATTTTTCGTTTTCTGGTGAAACGAGCTAGCAAGGCCAGCGGACCAATGGGCTGGAAATAAGAACATAGATAACGCGCCCGCTTTTCCGAAATTCTGGATCAGAATATGAGGAAGACCAAACTCCTTAATTATTTGTTTTTCCCAAAACATTGACAAAGCTTTGATATAACCAAGTAATCCAAATACAACACTACTCTTAAATCTATCTCAAATTTCGTAACAATGCGTAAAATGACCTTTTACCTTCACACCGCCTTCGGGAGAAAGGGGTTACTTGATGCAAAATTTCGAATATTCCCAATATCTCGCTTGTTTCGAAAGGCATGAAAAGTAACTTCACACCGAAATGATGCCTGATCGCTCAAGAATCGGTAATGTTAATTACTTTTGGAGAATCTTTTTTGTTTTCTTGTAAAAAGCGAAATATGGCGCAACATCACTTCTATCTTATTACCCCATGGCTGGGCGTGACATTGATGTAGATTTTGAAGGTTACACAGTATCTATGGTTCTCAGAGCTCGTCTCTTCCAAGCCGCAGATGGTAGTGGTGGCGCAGCCAGAAGAGTTAGGGACTCAGAAACTAAGTTTGGGGCCCATGAGGGTGACGTAATTGAAATTCGAGGAAATGAGTCCGAATTTGTCACAGCCTGTATCGACGTGCTCCATACGCCTTCCGCTACCAGTCCGAACATACTGTGTGACATGACGACCACGTTATCGCACCGAAAATCAAAATAATTTAGCATTTCAAAAGGAAAGGAACGATGTGACGATGGTTTGCAAAAAAGCGAAAAATGGACAAGTGAACGATAAACTATTCAAGATTATTTTGTAGCAATTACGATTTCCTTCACCACCGGAATTTTTACACTCCTCACCTCTCCGTGACTATGGGCCGACAATTCGTCAAAACGACCTTGATAGAAAATTTAGGTTACCAGAAGCAATATGCCTAGTTTTTGTGACAACGCAAACCTCCCTTTGACGGGAAAGACCGCTATGTCAGCCTACTCCTGTATTACGTAACCAGGCTTCCCCTATATAGTAACACGAACGATGAAGACAAGCTGCCATAGCTGGTGTCATATTTTGATCCAATTGTTACCGCAGGCTTTGATCGACACATGCAGTGACGAAGACCTACAAGCATTTAGATTGACAGAACAGCTTAAAACACAACCACTGGAGATAAGTTGGTACATTACTGGCAGTAATTTAACACAGAGATACCATCATATCCAGGCTTCTTGAAAGCGGGCCTTTCTAGTGCAGTTTAAAGAAGGCATTGTCTGCCAAGCGATGACGAGGATGATAGCGAGCTACCTCACCGTTCCATAACGAGTCACGATAAAAAACAATGGCCATTGAGTTCAAGCACTGAATGCTGGCGTCACGCAAACGGGCTCCCCAGACCAGCCTACTGGGTGGCATTGTTTGATTCACCCGACGTCAAGATCTGTTCTAGGTGCGTGAGAAATTCGCGTGGGCTTCAGTTTCACTTAGTGGCTGCTCCACTTAAATAATACTTTGGACGATACTGGTTTCGGCCGCTGATGAAATGGGCCAAATGAATGTTATCTCTGGTGATTTCTTTCAGAAGCTTTGATGGATATCATTAAGTTAAACCAATCTGTTAATTCCGCTAATGTGAGCCGAGATTAACGATTTGATCTAAAACGACCTGGAATGCGCGCCAGAAAACAGGAATTCCCGCAGATGATTGCTTATAGATGTCATTCATGAAGAAATGCGCATTTCTTGGGTTTTTGTCCAAGTGCAGAACTGACCATTAATAAGTCGAAGACAAAAACAAAAAAGCGAAGATAAAAATACCATTAAATGTCTAGCAGCGTAATCAGATACGAAATGTGCGCCACTCCCATCGAAGCAGACCCGACACGATGATTTTTGCGGCAATTCAATATTTACAAACGACTGTATGTTGTGGAGGGTGACCAGATATCTGCAAATGATACTTTATTGTCAAAGACACCCGGTGTGCCGTTTTCATAGGGTTAATTTCTCCATGTTCCAGGTTTGCAATACAATGGTAAAAGAAGTAAGATCTATCAGACATTTTTTTCCTCCTCCCCCTTACGAGCATCCCGACTACGCCACCATTAATGACACTCTTATGACACTAATAAACTTCTTAATAAGCAAAGAGAGCTCATGAGAACACGAATCATACCTATCAGAAAGCCGCACAGATGGAATCCTCAATGTCTGTGTGGTGTCCAGACATCCTTGAAGCTTAAGACGGCATCCACAAATGCTGCCAGGCTGAGGCAATTACGCGACTATATTGACCAAATAACTGGAAGTCCTCGTCGAACTGCAGAAAACCTCAGCACGTTGAGGCTATTGTCTTCCTTTCGGCTTAACTTCTAAAAATGTGGCATGCCAGCCTCGTTGAGCGACCACAATACTTGTTTAAGCTCGACAAGAAACACAAAACAAGAACTATATGTGTTCCTGCAATGTTTGGTTTTAAAATGCATGGCCTCAACATTTTTTTCAAAGCAATGTTGATATCCGTAGACCTTGAGAATACCATCTGAAATCATACTTATGAGTCCCTAATGACATTTGTATTCACTAGGTGGTGATAGCAGTGTTCGAGGGCATACATGGGCATAAGGACCTGATCTTATGAAAGGTCCAAATATTCCAGCACGATTTGAGATGTCTTCGTCAGTGGGATCAGCGGCGATCGTCACTGATCCCACTGACGAAGGCAACTCAAGTCGTGCCGAAATACTTGCAGTTCTTATAATGTCATACCCTTAAACTCATCAATCCCCCGAAAGAGCTTTATCATCGACATCGTACCTTTCAACTCATGGGACATTTGCAGGCACACGGATGTCGGGGAAAATTGTGCGCGTTGCAAATATCATTGTGCTCGTTGCCAGACCTCTTAGCGCCGTTCTACTCTACATAGAAACGCAAGAAGCGTGCCTTCCGCAACGCCGAAAAACGCCAACTAGCCCTGGGCTCGCCGCGCGATCGCACGTAAAAGACTAGCGCTGCACCACGCATGTCAGGCCTCCGTTCCACGCTCGCAGCGTCGGCTGCAGCATTTTGCATCACTCGCCCTGCCAACAATGCACGAGTCCACGTGACGGTCTTGGCTCGTTTCACGCGTCTGGGCCACCGTCACGGCAGCGGGACGCCGAGAAAGGCCTCGCACGTGAATCCCGTGTACGCGCGGCGGCCGAGCGGCGCCGTTCGAGCGTAAGTGCTCGACTGTTGCGAGCTCTTTCGTCGGTGAAGGAGGTGCTGCGGTTCCGGTAAAGCAAGCTGGAACCGGCTCCCGTATATCTGAGACATAAACCAATTGACTGGCGTCCCCAAGCACAACTGGGCTTTTTATAGCTTTCGTCCGTAGTGGTCTAAGGTGAGTTCATCAATTACATATCCCTCATGACACCGACTTTGCACGGTTACATTTACATGTGAAAATGTGTCTTAGTAATAAATCCCTATGAGGCAATCTACGTTCCACTTCAGGCATAAATGAGAGCCCCTGGCGCGTGAAGATACGTCCTGTTTAATATACCGGGTAGCAGCCCGCAAGCGAATACCCTGGGGTTACTCAGAGATGTAAGGTATTATCTCCCGAAGAACCAATGACGTATAAGTACATGTCTTGCGGCACAACAAAAATAATGGGCACTTTTCGACAGTGATTGTGACACTATACCTGGTGCGTGCGTTGGGATAATAGGTCCGCAGTACGCCAGGGGTCAAACAGGGCCACTGTTGCCTTGAAAACCGACCATAAAGTTGCAACTGAATCCATGTTTCCATTTAAAACGACCAGCAGTCACGCGCTGAGCAGCTTCACAAGCCCTTCCGTGAGGAGTAACCAACTACCCTGGCGGCAGAGAAACGCACAACCTAGCTCTCTGTCGGACAAGACCATATTCTGTTCCAGCTTTTCGTCTCTGGGCGTTGCATTAACATAGCGTTTGCAGCATTTGCGACGGTGATGACTATTGGTAGCCACTGAAATATCTGGGCGCGGTGATTTCAAGCTAATGGATACTGCTTGACGTAACCTCTATGGCGCCGGATCGAGAACGCACTTGGGTAGGGCCCTACGACCTGGATTGTTTTGTGCGACCTAATGGAATACTGAATGGCATAATTGGGTTTCGAAGTAAAGTAACTCACGCAGTATTTCTTGGGATTTTATGCCGGAGAATGTTTTTATCCCACAAAACTTGTCTACAGCTCCGACCTGTACCGCCACAGAGGCCCGGCCACTACCTCTCTGGTGCGACTGTGACGCGCATTGCGGTAAGATTTGACTCACCCCACTCAATCACGCGCCGTCGAAAACATAACTCCAAAAACAGTGACCGTAATTACGCAAGCTGCACGTTAGAGGAGCGTCAGACATGGTACGTGAAACGCTGACCTTCAAGCTGACCTCCTTTTGTTCATTTCCATTAACGTCCTGACCGGACTGCCAGCACGGGATAATGCGTCTTGTCATTGGCGTCCAACCAGACGGTGTTCGACGAAGGTCCGATAACTTTCACTCTGCACGGGCGGGCGTCCGATTTTTTGGCCGATTTGTCGCCGCGCACGGACCTATCCCTAAACCGGCCGCGGTCGACGCAAAAGTCGCCCGGTCCGGATCAGCGGCGCCATATTTCGTCGAATTTTCTCACCGGTAAGGGAGGTTGGACAACGCGACTGGTTTCCATGGTTACCGGTGTCAGTGATAGGTTCCGAGTAACACAGGTGACCGAAGCGCGACGAGAGACGCAAAAAACGATGCGTGCGTTTATTGAGACACTGGAAGACACGGTGCAACTCGCACGAACGCTTGTGTCTTAGAAATAAGAATGTCTTCCGAAACACAAACCATGGACTGATTTAAAATTTACACTGCTTTCAAGTGAGGCCATTCCTGCGATTTCGCGTGTAAAACAAAATGCAATTCGAAACTGTTTAAAACCAAAACACTTAGAAACAGTTACAGTGGAAACGTTCCGTGACGATTGGCCATTGTAATCCATTCACATAGTCCATGCAACTGCCGAACGCAACATGCTAGAGAAAGTAATGCCAGCTTTTACAAAAAGCATTCATGCAAAAAAAGACTGGAAATCGAGGGGGGTAACCCAACTCAACAGTGCGAAGCACACGAGACACTGGCGCCGCCACATACAAACGAATTCCATTTCAGCTACACACAAGCAGCACAACAATAGCTTCTGGCCCCAAGCAAGCCGAGCTTGTTGCGATCTCGACAGACGCAAACCGTGACCCGCCGCACATCGTCACTAAGACCACAGACCATGACACTTTCGTCTCAGCCGAGTCCATTCGTAGTAATACAGCTGTCATGATCGTACGCATTACGGTAGCATTTACCACAAAGGACACGAACAGCAATGAGGGCAGTGCGCCAGCACCACACGGCACATCGGTCCAGTGAAAATAGTTCATCTTTTGCAAAACGACGCCAAGTCCATGAGTTCAGAACCACGTTCACGAGTTCAGAGCCACCTTCACGTCCCTCCAAGAGGAGCAACGCCCGCGGGCGGCGTCTTCTCCAAGCCCCTCATGTTCGGCCTCTGCAGCAGCGGAGACGCGATGCGAAAACACACGCGCCGGCGGCGCACCGCGCGAACTCTCCCTGGCCGCCCTCTGTCCCAGGGCAGTCGGCGCGGTCGCCCGCCGTCCCGGCCGGCTCACACCTTGTTCAGCTTGGCCCAGAGCTCGAGCGCCCGGTTCACCACCCGGTCGGTATCCTCCTCCACGACCTTGTCGAGCAGGGCTCGCACGGCCAGCCGGTCGTCGACGGCCATCAGCTGGCGCCGGTGCGTGATGAGCAGGCTGGCGGCCGTCAGAGGCAAGATCCGCTCCGCGCCGGCCACCAGCTTGTCCACCACGCGCTCCACCTGTCCACACAGCCCGCACAGCGGGTCACGACCAGAGAACGACGGTCAACATGTCCACACGGCGGGTCACGTTCACAGAACAACGGTACCCACCTGTCCACAGGCAGATCATGTCCACAGCACAGCGGGGTCCACCTGTCCACACGGCCCGTACGGCAGGTCACGGCCACAGCATTGTGGGCTCCACAGGGCCACAGGCAGGTCACGGAGCTGACTGAGGTGTACAGCGAAGTTCTGTCTTTTTGTTTGTTAGAAGATACGACAAAAACGAAGCCTCACTCTCCAGATTTGATAAAACTTGACCCAAAGGCTTCACGCCATCACTCTGTTTCCATGAAGACAGACTCCCAACAAATACCAAAGAATTATAATCAGTCAATGTACTCACTGTCAGCTATTAATTGTCAGTCAGTGAACGAATCACGACACTGGGAATCGATTCGATTCTGATTCACAGCCCAAGGTGATTCTGATTTCAAGTCACAACGAAAAACAGGGAATCGATTTTTTACGATTTTAATTTTGATGATTCAGAGGGCATTTAGCAGCACGGAGTCGATGCAGTTCCTGTGATTCACGTTTCATATGTCTTTGAAAGCACAAAACGTCATCTTGGGCATTTCTTGGTTATTATAAATGCAAGAGCCACGTTATGAGTATTGTGTTATCTTAAGGTCTGCTAGATTGTACAGTAGTATTAGACAACCATGGCAGCCACAAGACTGAAAAACTATACGAAAATGGAAGTTGGGGTATAGGATACGTTACCTTTTCGTAAGAATATGGGGCGCAAATTGTAAACAAAAGTTGACATTAGAGCAGGCTCTAACCAGAGGCATTTATGGTTTAAGCATTAGTTACGGGTGTAGAATATACACAGTATGTCAACAGTAAACATGGTATTTAATTTCCTATTGTATCATAACTGTGCCTTTTACTTCATATTTTTCATTTAGAGCTACTCTCAGTGCTGCTAGATATGATGATTATTGTTATTCACATTGATAACAACTGGTCATCTATTATGTACACAAAGCATGTATTCAAATGAATAATAATTCAGGAATCGATTCCCAACATCTTCGTCAATCAAGTCGATTCCGATTCCAGACACAAAAGTATTGCTGATTCTGATTCACCGTTACCAAATAGTGAATCAATTTCGATTCTGATTCATGAAGAGTCAAAGGGTCAGAATCGATTCTAATTCGATTTTGAATCACAAGTCTGGTCATAGCAATGCTCAAGGTCTCTCAAGCATGGCAATGCGATCAGAACTGTCACTAACTGGGACTCCCACCGCTTCTACCACGCAGCGCGTCAGGTGTCCAAGCAACCTTAATAATAGCACACGTGGGTTAGCTTATAGCTATTTCAGCTATCTCCCCGCCGCTATCCACGGCCGGTGCTGTGTGTCTGCCATTCCGTTATCCCAACGTCGCAGCCGGATGGGGGGGGGGAGTGCTGACTATCCCTGTCCCCAAAAACCCACCTGACCCTACTGTTCGCTATCAGATAGGGTTTGAAATGTATTCGGTTTCCCGATTTCGGTGGATAAACTATGAGGCGGACCACTGTGTTGCATATAGAAAAAATAAATATAGTTTTTGCAAACAAACTAATATCACGAATGAGGATCTAATAACGGCAAACCACTTTGATGCATGTACATCCGTGACTGTGTTCTGTCAAAATGTTCAACGAGAACAATCTCTTCGCATCTTTCGACAACGAAACAGCTTCCCAGCCCTGTCTACCACCCCACCACCTTCAATTTTGGCGCGGGGTGGCATCGGGCCAACCTGACTCCTCCCGCGGCCCGGGTCAGCGGGGCGTCCACTGACCGACGAGCTGGGCAGCACGCCGCAGAAGAGCCGGCCGATCCAGCCGGGGAGCGGGGTACCGTCGGCCGACTGCAGCACGCCCAGCGCGGTCAGGTGCGCCGCCAGCGCCGGCTCCTCGCGCTCCAGCTGCGCCGCCAGCCACGACAGCTGACCCGGCAGCTCGTCCAGCGCCGCCCGCTGCAGCTGCCACAGCCGGCAGCTCACGAAAAACTGGTCCGTCTGGTCGTCGAACAGGTCCATGACGAGGCGCGCCACCTGGGGGCAGGGGGTGCGGCGGTCACGGGAGGCGACGGCAGTGGCAACGAGGTCTCAAACAGAAACACTGCATCAGAATGGCCGTGTATGGCCGGAATATGCCGCATCCCTTGGTAGTGCCTGGTATTAGTTCAGGGCAGTTAATGATATGAGCATACTTAGGCCAAATACACGCAACACGCTTCAACAACGTACACGAATCGATCTTTACTAGACCGCAAGCTTTCCAGAAGTTACCGCAAGGGATTAAAGCAGTAGTGCCCTCCACACCTGCCACTTGCCAGCATGACAGCCAACGATCGTGTCTCCACCTCTTGTTAGCCCCTCATTCGAAACACATTCCCCTGTTATCTCGCCAAACCGACCGGACAACAGCCTTCAACTTCACCCTACACGAACACTTCGCTCCACTCTGTCTCTCGCTAGTCTCCCTCGTCCTCATCTTACACTTCCTCCACTGGACGACACCCACCACGACACTGCCCCCTTCCGCACGCCGTCGTACCTCCAGCTGGGGGCAGTCGGCCTGCCGGGCCACCTCGTCCGGCGTCATGCGCACCAGCCGGCCCGTGTTGAGCAGCCAGCCGAGCCAGAAGACCAGCGCCGGCGGTGTGTCGGCCGTCACGTGACGCAGCAGGCGCAGCGCGTGCAGCGTGTCGTCGGCCGTCTCGCGGCGCCGGGCCGCCACGAAGTCGGCGGCCTCACGGTGACACGGCTGTCGGCGGCGTCACGACGTCAGACTCACGGCAACGGCAAATGTCTGAGCGTCTCACGGAAGCAGACACGTCCGAGGGGATGACAGAGACAGAGCCGGGGAGGACTCGTTGAGGTAACGTTGCAATGAAGTCGTAAGGATGGAGATCGGGCAGTAGGGTCAAGGAAACTGCCAGCGGACATATTCCCACCATGCAGCGGCAGCAAGGTTCGATATTCAGCTGTAAGGCTAGGACTCAGAACTGAGAGTCCCTCCAGCGACATCGGGCGAATTACGGACGGTTACTACAAGGTGAGCGAGGCGGGCGACCAAATCAGCTTAAAACTTGTCAAGTCAAAAACGACAAGTCTGGCTCCTAAGACAATCACGGCCCGGTATCTGCGGACAGGTAACCACCCAGCTAACCTGACCCTGAGAAGGAGCCGCCACATCAGCGGCAGGTATCCGCCCAGCTGACCTGAACCCTGAGCAGGAGCCGCCACACCAGCGGCCGGTATATGCCCGGCACCAGGTGGAGGCGGACAAACTGCGCCAGCCGGACGCCGTCCACGGGCGACTCGCGCAGCAGCGGCTCCAGCGACCGCTTCTCCTCCACGCACCGGAAACCCATCTTCTCGTAGTACTGCGAGCGGAAGTTCCGCTCGTCCGCCTGCGCCATCTGCGGAGCCGGGAGCTCCGTCAAGGAGGACATGTCGCGCCTGCGGGGTCAAAACAGGCTCCCGCACAGGACTGGTCATCCGCAGGTACGGCAACGGATGAACGCACTCGGCGTTCAGTGATCGAGCAGCAACAGAAGTCACGTATTCAGCTTGCAACAAGTTGCGTGCTCAGCGTCACTTCCACCATCGCCCTAGATACCAACTGTTGTTTCAATTTGGCCTCGTTCTTGTAATGTCCATTTAATTCACTAGATAAAACTGGTATGCCAAAGGAACCAATGAAATCAGTGCCATCAATCAAATCAGCTGCATAATGCAAAAAAACAAAGAACGGAAAATAGCAAGTTTGTGACGAACACAAAAACAAACATTCCTTACCGTTCAAGGGGATTGAGGAGTGCAAACTTTGAAACATTTCAGATTCTTAGCCCACTGCTGAGAGTCCAGCACCGTCCCTGAGACAGACAGCACAACCAGGACGTACCTTTTAGTTATCGGTGTCCTCTTCCTTCAGCGCCGGAACTGGGCCAACCTTGGCGTTCAGTTGGTCAAAGAGCTCGCCGAACACCTTGAGTTCGGCCTCGAGCTGCTCCGTGCACTGCTGGCGGTTCTTCTGCAGTTCGTCCACCTCCTGTTTCAGGGTGTCGAAGTTCTGACGCACCCTGACCAGCCTGCGGGCCACCTCGCCCACCGTCACCTGGCAACACAATCAGAATCAGCAACACGGCCAGGTCGGCACCGTGAACAAACACAGGGCTACACAATGTTTGCGCCCTGCCGCTTGAAGCTGTTCATTGTTCTTTGTCTTCCTGGATGACTACTTTTTGCCCAGGTGGGATGAAATGTGAATACAAATGCTTAATGAAGTCAGCAAGTTGTCAGTTTTCAATATCATGCCTGGAACCACTACAAATGCAGCTACTGCCCGAACCAATGTTTCTCTATCATTAACCCTGATATATTTTCTGAGAACGTGCAGTCATACAAATCAAAGTGCAGACAGAAAGGACAATCATCCATTGCCCAGAAACACACCTGGTCGCCTGCTGAAGTCACCTCAAGATCACGGCAGATCGACTCCACCTCAGAGTCCACCTTGCGGAACTGGTAAATGCGCCAAAAATGGGTTAGCAAACATGTAATGTTCATGTAAAACTGACAGGATTTCTTTTGACAGCAAGACAGGTGCAATGGCAAAATTCCCACAAATTTCCCTGGCAAACCATTTTGGAAAGGACTTCATATTTTGGATCTTGTTATGGTTCATGACAAAGCTTCCTGGGGAACTCTGAATCATGCATGACACAAAATTTGCATCAGAAAAAGATAATAAATGCACACATGACACCATTTCATGTCACACAAAAGTAAAACAATTGCTCCTTGTGTAGCTCAATCAGTATAATTTGCAGCAACAATGGATGCAAATACTTACCAGTGCCTCCAGTGTGTCTACAGCAGCTGCAGTGCTCATTCTCAAAGCCCTGTAAGGAATCAACGACCATCATAACAATGAATGACATGCTCCTGATGGTCTGTGTATCAGGGATCACTGAATAAGTGTCCACAAATGTGACATACTAATTGAAAAGACCATTAAACTGCTTAAAAAGTCTTTCCAAGCCATGCCAAACAACTGCATAAACAACAGTTGTGTCATTTCTTCCTTTGGGACAAAACAGGGTTAATGACTGACTTTTCCACAGCTGGTAATGCTGTTGCCCTTCCATCATAAAATAAGTACAAAGTAAAGCCAGATAAAATGATGACTGGCACTGCCAGGGGACAGGCACACAACCATCACAATAGACTCACAATGAAAATAAGGAACAAGTGAACATATCATACTTTTAATATTTGTTAAAACCATGCATTTCATACTTACTCCTGACATTACTGTACCATGGATGTGATAAGACATCAGCTAGGTAAAAACGATTTTCTGAGAATACATTTGAGAACACAGCAAGGGACATATTGTCATCATTAGTTCAAGTAGATATTCAGTCTTACACCTACATTTTATGTTGGAAGTCTGTGCTGAACAATCCACAGCTTTCTACACAGATTCAAAGAAACATGAACACACATCTTAGTAACAAACCTTAGTAACAAACCAAACTTTTACCACAAATGAGCTGTTACCTGGAACTGCATTATCTGGAGTAGGGGTCCAAGTCCATGCAACATGTCCTTAATACTACACTATGCAACAAGGCCTATATACCATGCTTTGATCCCTAATCATGGGGTTGTCCTACAAAAAACCCTTGTACCAAGTTCAAAAAATATATCAAGAAATACAAGCAACACAGAAGATGAATCTGGTAGACGATATAAAACAACCTTGCCATTTAAAAAAAAAACTACCCACCAACTACAAAAGCAACTGATGACTTCACAATTAATGCCAAACTTGACAGACAAATGTGAGCCAACTAAAGCCAGTTTATGACAAAATGCCTTTAACTATGCAACCCCATACAGTTAACTGGCAATGTTCCACCTGGACATGCATTTTGAACCAAGACAGTCATGTATCATGTCGTACCCAGTAATGTTAAAAACCAATCCGTAGTTTCAAAGACCTCAAAACTCTACCCCTGCACAGGTTCAAAACAACTTTCCACAACTTTCCTATGATTCCAATGCTGCAACATTACATTTGCAGCATAAGAGCAGCTAGTACATCACTCCATGGGCTTGTGAAGGCCTGCATAATAGTCTGAATTATAGCCCTGTTCCCACAACAGGATTGGATTACAGGTTGGATTTCCCACAGGAGGTATATCAGTATTTCAAGTAGCATTTCCAAGACTGTGTTCAGGAAATCCAGATTACATTCAAGATTTCCAAGTCTATATTACATAGAGATATTGTGGATTCACCATCAATCATGGCACATGCCAGACATTTGGTTTCAGGGTGTATAGAAATCTATTCCATAGCAAATTATTGAATGGACTAGGTTGTTGTCAGGGGCTGGTATTGTCTGAGATTTGAGAAGGTTGTAGCACCAATTTACTGTTTTTTGTCAACCAGTCAACAAACAAGAAACTGAGTTTGGCACAAGCTCCCCTTCACAGGATACCAAAACAAATGTGGTTCCCTTCAGCTTATTTGCATTGTTTTTGTATGTTGTGATTGACTACAATATTTACCTGCCTCAACTGGGCAATCCTTTAGAAGTGCACGCCATAAACCAAGCACACTGGATGGCACATAAACGGCGCACATGGCAAAAGGAGACGTCAGCTGTTGCAAGAAACAACAACATTATGCACTGGAGCTCCAGGTGACGTGGCATAACCTGAACCTATTCAAAGCCCTAGTCTTTAAACAGTAGGTTAGGTTAGGTTAGGTTTTAAGTTCCAGAAGTCCATAGGTTCACAGCTGAATAGTAGGTGATCCACAACCTGGAGCTCCAGTGCATAATGTTTCGTTGTTTCTTGCAACAGCTGAAAAGTCTCCTTGTTGCCACAGCTGGCCGTACTCATGTAGTCATCCAAGTGTGCTTGGTTTATGGCGTGCGCTTCTAAAGGATTGCCCCTCAACTGTATATCTTACTATGGTATATGCATAGGTGGGACTTTAATGACAGTTGGCATGCAGCAGTATGCGTAGGTGGGACTTTAATGACAGTTGGCATGCAGCAGTATCTACAACTCAGTAAACAGTTAATATTACACTTATGGCTGTGTTTGAAAAGACTTATGCTGAAACCATTATTTGCATCCCCCAATAATTTTGGAAACAATGAGCTCCTAAATATGGGTTTCTCCTGGTACTGGAAAAGAACCTATGTTCTTATTTAACAAGCCACTTATAAAAGGAGCTTACAAAGTTTGGTGGCAACATGACATTTTCCACTCATTACAGTCTGCAAAAAAGGGTAAGAATGTGGAACCCATAGCTCTATTTGTAGACGTTGCATCACAATTAGTTCCATTATAAAAGCAAATGGGACTAGTTGACAATGAAGCTAGTAATGATGATATAAGTCAACTGTTTTAAGTACAGTATTCCCATTTTCAAGCACAAATTCGTGGATCCTGGGGACCTGCAAGGGCCCAGCGCTTTACCTGTTAAGTTTAAATAAGACGCTACAATATTTTGGCGGGCGTCAAGGACGTGCTGATCTCCAGATTCACCTACTTTCGTGCAATTCAGCGGAGTACTACCACATCCTCTTCTTGCTCGGGCAATGTCGCTTTGTTTTGTTTCCGTAATCCCAGGAAGAGTGGGTAACGGTAATGGGTGGTTCTAGTTTTTCGACGCGATTCTGACATATGCGACGCCCACTGGCTGCTTTTAAACTGAGAGGAAGAAATTTCATTGGTAGATAGTTGCTGAACTGACAAGTCTAGCAGTTGCAGAACTAACAAGACAGCAGATAGCAGGCAAATAGATAGCAGCAATATTGGCGGCAATTCGCGCAGTTATTCGGATATTTGATGTTTTTTTCATACCACGAACCCGTAGTGTCCGTATTAGCATTAGCATAAGCATTAGCATTAGCACTAGATAAAGATTCGGATTCATAATCGCAGGGTGGTGGGCTCAAATTTCGACACCAGTAGGCCTCGATTGGTGGCACCTATTGTGTGGATTGGACACCGGTTTCTTGAACTATAGTGACTGTGCGTCCTAACCCAAACCAACCACAAGGCCGCGGTGTCCGTGATATAACTGACGATTGGCCGACGCCCTACGAGACACAAGACTTGACTCCAGACATGGACGCTTGAGGCCAAGAGGCTGCGCGTCCTAACCCGCAACAAACAAACAAACCGTGAAATAAGCTCGTGCAGGTTGAGATGTGCAGTTTTGCAACTTTGTGAAGGAGCTAGCGTTTTGCTAACTTGTAGGTAGGCTGGATCGGCTGTGGTTAACTATTCTCAATCGTGGATAGTCTGTGCGCATCTTTTTCGGGACTGCTGACATGATCTTCTGGTTGTAGGCCCGTCTCGGCATCATAGTTGGGGACTTACCAGTGCAAGGATGAAAAAATATGATAAGCTGAAAGTAGCTCCCAACTACCCATATTTTGGCACAAAATGAGGCCTGATTTCCTGTCGCATGTGCAGTCTAGAGTCCATGACGCACGTACGTGAACGTGGATGCAAAAGTTGAACCTGTGTCTTCAATTTCGCGTCGAAACTTCCTGAATTTCTGAGCTAGAAACAGTGAAACAAGTCATGTGAATGTAGTGTTCTGTCCGCCACGGCTCGGGGTCGCTCGGCTATCGGCATTGTGTGGACTACGCGTGAGGGCACGGGCGACACCTTTTGTGTATAACCGGCACCAGCGTGTGTCTGATTCAAGCGCCTGTCGCCAGGCGGCGGTCGCCTCGGCCATCGGGCTGCGCCGACGGTCGAACTGAGGCGTGGTTGTTGAACTGAAAGTGGTGGCAGCGTTCGCCGCTTGGCGGCGTTGGGCGCTGCATCAGGTGCCTCGGGTGCTGCTTCCGGGTTAGGCGCTTACGGCAACGGGGTGAGCGACCCGTCCCATGGTGCGCACGAGGTGGATTGCGAAGTAGGGGTGGACCGGATATTCGGTCCGACCGGATATTAGAGATTATCCGGCATCCGGTATCCGGCCGGATATTGCCGGACGTTTAACTTCCCGGTGTACGACCAAGACGTTCTTATGTTTGCGTACAAAACCGTTTCAGGAGAAACGTGCCTTGTATTAGACTGTCGATGTAACTGGCAGTTCTAAGGTCCGTCTGGAGCGCCATTTGTACGGTCTTAGTTCAGGTGGGTTGAGACACATTTTGGAAGAGTGGAACTTAAGCTCAAAGCTGTGAAACAATAGCCAACATGTGTTCAGCAGTCCATTTTGTGGCGTGTTTTCTTTCTGTCTTCCAAACATTTTTTATTCATTCTCGAATTCCCCGACACAGATGCGTTATGGGACATACTTCAAGAGACGTACCTTAGTTATCGTAAAGAATGTTTATCAGACTAGGCATTCCAGCTCTACGAATGCGCTATTATGGCATTCGGTGTATTCTTGGACCTTTGCCCTTAAATGTTATCTTTGCGGAGGCTGCGGGGACATTTCCTAGCAGTTTTCCAGAAGTGATGATTTGTGCCCCAATTTTTAAGATATCAGATAGGTATTTCCCATTAGGGACATTCCTCTTTTCTTGAATTTTGAAACCCAGCTAAAGGATTTTTAACCTTACGTTGTCATGCAACGCCCGGAAGTGCGATTTTTACCCCTCGCCGTGCCTCTTCTTGGTGGACTGCAGCCAGCTTGTCCCCTCCCCCCCCAATTTCTGAACCGTGGCTGCACCAGTGAGAGATTATGAGCTCCGCTATGACTGTTGTATTTCTTATTTATTTATTTATTTTTACAAGAAAACCCATGGGAACCTCACAGTAAGTGTATGTACTAGGGGAAATTCACAAACTGTTAACACTATTTAGTAGCGTGGTTAATATCTCCGTTCATTCTTATTAAGTAATAGAAGTAATAAACAAAAATAGGTAAGCAAAATACCCGGCATCCGGCCGGATATCCAGCACCCCGATTCGGCATATCCGGTATCCGGCCGGATCGCAAAAAACCCGATCCGGTGCATCCCTTATCGCAAAGGCCCGACTTTCGGGTCACTCCGCACCGTGGCTTCCGAGGGGCAGGTCGTGGGTTTGTGGGTAAACTGTGGGCATGGGTCTTTAACGGTGGGGACTTCGCTGTGTGTCCCCGGACTTGAGATATGCATATTCACAATGTCTATGTGTTAAATTGATTTGGCTTGCTCAGTGTTTGTATTGCTAACTTTTTGCATTACATTTGATTCTTGTGCGAACGTAACTGATATTCGTGTTGCTGGCTTAAATCTTTGCTAAATTCTGATTGTAACTACGTAGTACGTACTATATACGGTGATGATATAGTCCATTAGTTTCCCCTCCTTAATTTAGGTTGCGGGAACTACTCAGCAGTGAACACAACATATCATTGTATACCGGGTTGCACGTAAGGACCGCATGGCAGACGAGCGTAACGGCGAAACCGGCGCTTTTCGCTCTCAGTGATGAGTTCCGCCGACCACTCACCGCGGTGGGTTGAGCGGCGCTGGACGGAGCGAAGCGCTGACTGGTGGCGTGATGGCCGACCTTACATGAATATGAGTCAAAAATGGCGTATGGTCTCAAACCGTCAGCTGACTAAGCAATTTATTAATCAGGCATCAGCCTGGTTATTCAATATTTGGCTTAAGAAACAGTTGGGTAAGCAGTATTTGGCTTATTAAGCAACTTGCAAAGCATTTTTTCATCATCGTTTCTGTAGTCAGCATCAAATTTCACAATGATGCCGACTTTGAAAGTGTTAGGCTGACTTTCAGTTTGTAGCTTGTACAGTTGTCTGTCATTTGGTACCGGTGTCAGTGACTGATGAATTAATGGGTTCATAGTAGAGTTGGTTTAATTTGGTCATGCCAAAAAATAAGCCCAAAATAGCATAATTGTCCACATATGGGCAGTTGAAAGCTATGTCAGCTTAAGGTATTTTTATCCTCGTCCTAGTATGTAACCAACTAATCAGGGAAGCGCCACGTGGCCAACAAAGTCAAACATTGGGGAAGACTGTAGCTTTTAGGTGTTTTTCTCATGTAAATTCAATGCGGATATAATATCGATTTCCGGAAAAGTTGGGAAACCGCTTTCCCAGTCGTGTGGATTTTGCCCAATGGAATAGGCAACGGAAGGGCGATGGGGGCCATAGCCTCCTGGAAGTTAGCTAAGGGTCCTGAGGCCGCCTGCGGCGCCGAATTTGTCAGGAGCCCTGGGATGGCCAGAGGTCCTGAAACAACCAAGGGTCCTTAAATGGTAGCCCTGAAATGATGATGATCAGAGACCCTCGGATTTCCGATGGACGTTAGGAATTACCATGGATCTTGATAGGGTCAAGAGCCCTGACACTGTCCTGGGCATGAAGTAGCTGGGGGCTCTCGAAGGGGGAAACCCCGAAACGATCAGGGGTCCTCGCAGTCCGACACCCTGGGACGGGCAGGGGCCCAGAATGGTCGGGGTCTCGGGGCAGTCATGAACCCTGAGATAGTCAGCAATCATGGGAAGGTCACAGACGTTAGGAAGCATGAGTGTAATCACGGGGTGGGGGGAGGACATGTCCCCTCCACACTTCGTGGTTCGTGGTGTGGGCGCCCCCTTCATGCCACAGTAAAGAACTAAATGGGCTTCGAAAGAAAATATAAAAAACTCGTCTTAAACGCAGTCCCAAAGAGGTCCCGAAACCCTTCTTTTCACATTTTGTTCGTTTTTTATAACATTTTGACCTTTTATTTTTTTATTTCATTATTATTCTTTTGCTAGGGCCGGGCTGTTTGACGTCCCTAGTAACCACCAGCCTCCCTCAGGTGCTCCTCCCCATGAACTGACCAACCATTCTTGGTGGACATTGTGTCCCTATGCTGGTAAGCTCACATGCACGGCGCTCCATGCAGGCCCGGCGACCCTACTTCTTGTACAGTTGAGACGTCTGTAAAAGAATTGGCTTCCCTCACAGACCAGATTCGTCTACGATGTAGACGTCCCTTGCAGATGCCCCTATGCGCTCGTTTTTTACACTTCATCAGACTTACCCGTAGTTGGAACAGTATATAGTTTTACCCAGAGATGTTAAGCATTGGTGGCCCTCATAGCTGACAATTAAAACTGAAAGAGCTGGAATGACGGCAGTCTTCATCGTCACTACTTTAAGGGCACACGCAAAAAAAGCCTTTTCCACTTTTAAAAATCTTTTACCATTAGTGGCCAGATGAAGCAGGCTTTACGGGGAAAAATCGGACGTGACGCAGCTGTTTCGAACCGGTATCGGCAAACGAACTAGTAGAAAAGAATTGCGTCAAAAGTTTGAAATCGAATGTCACATTGGCACAGCACAAGCAAAAACGGGTCTCGCCTCATCTGCACCGCTCACGTCGCGTACATTTTTTTTTAATCCCTTGCCCGTTAATGGGTAGGCAGGAGCGCCTTTTCATGTCCGTGTAACCCAATCACGCGAAGTACTATGGTTGGTGCACTATATCAAGGATCATGTCAGGTCACACCACTCTCCGATGTTCTTTTTTTCAAAATCTGTTCCAGTCACCGATGATAGTTGTGATGAGCCTCGCGAACCGGGCAAGCAGGTAGCAGGGTAGTAAAGCCGCCAAATTAACGAGAAATACCATGCTCGGATATAAAATGGGGTTGGTTAAAAACGCAAAAGATTCGAATGAAGAAAAAACAAAACAAGTGAAAGGAACGATAGAACACATATTGGCACTTTATTTAGGTTTCAGCACGATCTGGAAAACACATTGATTTGACTCGTTTCATCATCTAGTTTTGTTGTTTTTACGACTGATTTTTGCATTCGTCCAAAATAAACCTTTACAATTTATGTTTTGTTTTATTTCTTGGGACACAGGAAATTCTGTGATGGATCTTACCAATTACTTCATTCCATGTTTTAGGAGCTGCTTTTGATAGAGAAAGGAGCCTATAATTTGTACGAGAGAAGGGAATATGAAAGTGGTTTGGTTCTCTGATGTTGGCTGGTCCGCTGTGCAATCGGAAGATTAACATCATGGGAGGAGGCAGTGTCTGGTTCAAAAATCCTTAACAATGCATCTAAAAAAGTGCATTGATACATATGTGTGCCTTTGTATCCGTAAGTATGTAAGTAACCTACCAGTTTCATTCTAAATAGATGGCGCCCCTGTTTGAGATCACCTTAAAGACTGGTGCCCTCTTGGACGAATGGCCCCCACTTTTCGTCGCGTTCCTACACCCCTGCTAGGATGGTCGAGGGTCCTGTGACGGTCAAGGGCCTGGGGAGGTTCAGGAACCCGGGAATGGTCAGGCGTCTTGGGACAGTCATGAGCCCTAATACAGCGAGAAGCCTGGAACGTCCAGAGGCCCTGGGATGGCAAGGGCCATATGGCGGTAAAGGCCCAGGAATGGCCAGGGCCCTGAAACAGTCGGGGGCCTAGGGATGGCCGGGGGTCTTGGGAGAATATGCGTCCAGACACAGTCAGGAAGCTACCACGGCTAGGCGCCGTGGGACTGCCGGGGACCGTAGCACAGTCATCAGCCTGAAACAGTCAGGAGCCCTGAGACGACCAGGTTCACTGAGACAGTGGCCTGGGACGGCTAGGGACCTTCAGACGGCCAGGGGCCCTGGGGCAGTTATGATCCCTGGGGCACTCAGGTCCCTGCCGGTCTGGAACGGCAAGGAGCCCTCGGGCTCATGGCCCTGGGACGGTCAGGAGCCCTTGGGCTCATGGCCCTGCAATGGTCAGGGGCACTGAGACAGCAGTGCAATGGAAGTATCAGGGCAGATCCAGGGTTTCACCAGGGGGGCGTCGAATGGTGAAAGCTGAGGCTCTGTTCCGGCCGAGACCCCATTGTTTTTTTTGCTCTTCGGATATGAAAAAAACGTTGATCGTATTTGAAGTAATTTGCGTTCTTTTTATCACATAAAGTCAAGTTTTTAATAAAAAAAAGTCAAGCGCGTCGCCTCATTTGAGAAAATTTTGCATTTTCTTCCTCTATAAAGTGGCCGAAATATGACAACTGCGGGACCTTAGACGGCTACGTCCCTATTTCTGTCTGAAATGTGTCTGTATGTGGTCCAGGAAGTCTTCTGCCCCCTCGTATCTTCTTGGAGACTTTTTGCTAACTTTTTGGTGGTCTCGGGCCGTCTGCCGTGTCGGGGCCCTCTAGTGGTCTCAGGTTCCTTTTACAGTTTCACATGTACCTCGGGACGTCTCAGGGTCTTCTCTGGCAGTTTCAGGGATACCTCGGGCAGTGTCGTGGACCCATTTGGTAGTTTCAGGGACACTTAAGCCATATCGGGTTCCTTCCTGTCGTCCCTTGGGAGTTTTTGCCGTCTAAGAAGTCCCTCAGGCATTGACAAGGGCCCTCTATAAGTTCCTCTGCCGTGACAGAGGCGCCCCTAGCAATGCTCTAGGCCTTTTGAGACTGCTAGTTAGCAGTCTCAAAGGCCCCTTTCTAGCAGTCTCAATGAACTTTCTGTTGTCCTTTGTGCCTTTTTTGTCGCTTCTGAGGGACATTTTTGCCATCTCAGGGGACCCCTGGCATTTGCGAAAAAAATTCGCGATTTCAAGGCCCCTATGCAGTGTCGTGGGCCATCTGAGGGTCTCCGGTAGTCCCTATGGCTGTACCAGGGGTCTTCCTCTTTTACATGGGGCATATCTGGCCGTATCAGAACCCCTCTAGCCGTATCAGAGGTCTTTGTTGGTGTTTTAGGGGCCTCACTGGCAGTCTCAGGGGGACCTTTTCTGTGCCAGGAGCCCGCCTAAGACTCGGTGGCCGTCTGGTCCTCCGAGGCCCCCATACCTTCTCAATGGTCCTCTTATCGTCTTTACCTCGTAGGGACCCTCCAATCTTTTTGGCGGTCTCACAGGCCATCTGCCGTGTAGGGGCCACCTTGCTTCCTCAGGTCCCATTTGACATTGCTGGGCCCCCTGACTGCATCAAGATCCCCTCAGGCTTTCAAAAGGACCAGTGTAACCTATCTGGGGTCCTCTCGAAACTGAGAAGGCCTCTGATGAATCCCTGTTTAGGGGGCCCCTCTGGCTGGCCAAGGTCTCCTTATGCCGTGCTAGGCAGCCTTGTAAGTTCCTGTCGTCTCAGGGGCCTCTGGCACTTTTAGCGGTCTCACGGACCCTTTGTCGTATTGGGCCCCCCTTGCGGTCCCAGGGACCCTTGAAGAGTTTTAGAAGCCTTCCTAGCCATCTTAGGATTCGTCTTGCCGTCTCAGGGTCTAATTAGTCCTCCCGAAGGCCCTCTGACTGCATCAGGAACCTTCAGCTTTTCACACAGGTGCGTGAAACCCATTCGGGGCCCCTTCGAGGTCCCTCTCATGGGGCCCCTTCTAAGGCCGGGGGACAATCGTCTTCATCGTAACCCCTTAGATCGGGGCATGGTAAACATGCTAATAAGGTAATTAGGTTGAATGCACTGCTCATGGAGCGTTGAACACTCATTGTCCAGTTTTCTACTCTGTGGTGAAAAAATCTCAATATGTGAACCGCACCAATGACCAAAAGCGGGAAAATTGGAACCTTGTTCGTCTTACACCCTGCAACGCTTTTTACCGGTCTTAGTTTGATGAACTGCGAAAATATTGTAAACCTCCCCTATCCTAGTCCGCTTCAAAAACCAGTTCTCGTCTCGAACCTTATCAGATTGAAATGACGCCTGGGTTTGAAAATGACTTCCGTTACAAATGTTTTGTCTAACCGGACAGCCGACAGAAACGTACCTAACATGCAAATGACGACACGCGACGTAGCAGTAATCTAATCACATACCTACGGCGGCTTCCACCTCGCTTCAAAAGAAATATGCAGGGTAAGGACAAAGGTCCGCCTCAGAGAGAACCAGGCACGTAGCCAGGATTTTCCCCGGGGGGAGGCAAATGTCAGATTTTGCCGTTTGCGACTGACATACCACAAAATTGTTAGGGAAAAGCAACAATTTTAAGTAAATGACCCCGTGCTTCATGCACGGGAAAAAAATCATGTTTGCTTTTGTAGCGTATATATGGCCACTATTCCGTACTCCTGCGAAATCGCTAAACATCTAATGTAGACGTTTGGCTCATGGGGGCCATGAACCCCATGCCCCCCTCCTTGGCTACGTTCCGGGAGAGAACCTCTGAGCAGCAGGCGGCGACGACGAGAAACAAAAAGGAGTGCACTTCAGAGAAAAACCGTGAGCGAATACGCACGGGAACGATAGGTAAGCGTCAGAAGTGCACTTTTAGGGAGCAGCCCTAAGCGGACGCGCACGGGAACGAATCGGGAGGCCGACTGCCTATCTGTCACGGCTGTCAGTTCGGGGTCACGAGGCGAAAGGCCAGCCGGGCAATGGAAGATGGGAAAAGGGACGGGAGTCCAGAGAAACGTATACAGCAACTGATACCTAGCGCAAAGGCCGGGAATAGAACAAGACTTGCTCGCATGTCTTTCAGGTATCCTACCACTCATTTGCCTTTTCGCACGCGGGCGCATGTGCAAGAGCTCGGGTAAAGAACAATATGCAGACTGTTCCATTTATTATATTATTATGTTATATGCAGACTATTCCATTTATTACATTCATTATTACATTATTATATTTTTGTTTGCAGATTACCAGGTGAAGTAACAACCCGGTCCTGGAGCGCGGGAACTCCGTATTTTGCATACTGTATTTGTTCATAAGGGCTCCTCCGCAAAGTGGCTCGAAGGGCCCGTTCAGTACAATATAAGGACATAAAACACATCTCGCATTACAAAACGCCCCTCCCCCCACCGAGGAACCTCACCGTGCCCCAGCCCGACCCCACAGCCAACAGCGCCGGCTTAGGCAGGCGCAGATCTGAAGAGCTCTAATAATAGCTGCCGCGAGGTGGCCCCTGTCACGTGCCGCGGCAGCCTGCTCCAGGCGGCAGCGGCTCTGTATGAGAAGATCCGCTGCCTGGCAGTGAGACGGACGCGCGGCAGGTGAAGGACGGCGGCGCCAGCGGCGACAGCGCGTGTTTGGCGCTCAGACACAGCGCTACGCGGGCGGAACATGCGCCGCAGTGAGTCAGGAACGGCGGAGACATGCAGGGCGCGGTACACGTTTGCTACGTCGCGGTGCCTTGTCAGCTGCGTTATGCTGGGCCAGCCAAGAACGATGAGGGTAGGCGGGCGCAGACCGGCGACCAGTCTGGCCGCAAAGTGGATGGTCTGTTGTAGGCGGTGTAGGCGACAGTTCCATCTACTGAAGGTGGGGGAAGACATGGGTCTGGACAGGGATTTTGAGGATGTGTGGGGCCAGGTGGGGGCAAATTTTGAGAAGGGATATGAAGATTGCATTAGATCGCCGGACTACGGAAGATATGTTGTTCCCAGCACGGGGTCTGGTCGAGGAAAACACCCAGTATTAAAATGCATTTTTGACCCCGAATATCGACATCATTAACCCGAACACTGAAATGTGAGGCTGTGGCGACAGAATTCTGAGTGCCGAGAAGAGCAAAACAATTTTTTTTCCTGCGTCCATTTCCAGGCCATTTGAGCTGAGCCATTGTAAGCAGTGGATATTCTCTGCTCGGGACTTCAGCACTTGGAGTCCATCGAGGTTAGAAGGTGCTGAGTCCAGGATTTGGGTGTCGTCGGCGTAGGATACGAGCCGACTATGGGGTAGGAAGCAGGATATGTCGTTAACAAAGATGAGGAAAAGGCTTCGGCCCACGATAGATCCCTGAGGGACACCGTGGGATAGAGGAAGTCTGAAAGTGTCGCCACGGACAAACTGGGAACGGCCAGATAGGTAACTGCTGCATCAGCCGGAAGAGATACCGTTCCACGCGAGCTTGTTTAGCAGCATCGAGTGGTCGACGCTGTCGAACGCCTTGCTCAGGTCGATCGAATTCAGTGACGCTAAGCGACCGGCATCGATATCCCGAGCCGCCCATTCGACAACGTCGAGGAGAGCGTCTTCAGTGGAGAGGAATGAGCGATAGGTATATGGAGCAGGGGAAAGGATATGGTCACTGATAAGGTAGGAACTGAACTGAGAACAAACGATTTTCTCGAGGGTTTTGTACACGGCAGGGAGGATCGAGATCGGCCGAAAGTTGCCGGGGTTAGAGGTGTCTCCAGACATGTGAATGGGGATAACGATGGAAACTTTCCATGCCTCTGGGAAAATAAGGTTGGATATGGAGGAGTTGACGAGATGAACGATGTGGGGTGCAATAGCAGGGAGGCAGCTCCTGATTGTGAAAATAGGCAGCCCTTCGACACCTGCGGCCCTGGAGGAGCCCAGCTGGCTGATGGCACGCGACAGCTCAGGCAGGGTGACGCAATGCGGGGCACAAGCGGAAGCACACTGTACGGTCGCAAGTCTGAGGAAGGGGCACCCGAAGCATCTGTCTGATGCACAACACCAGCAGCAACTCGGGCACCGGCACCAGCAAAGTGTGTGTTGAACTGGTAGGCCTTCTCGGAGCTCATATCTGGTTCCTCCGCCGAGTCGTGCGCAGAAAAATCATGCCCAACCGCTTAATACCGGCCCAAAGCCTCTCCACGTCTCGCTGAAGTGGTTCTGACAAGGAAGATCTTCGCGCCCGAGTTAGTAGCACATTTGCCATGTCGCGCAGCCGCCAATATGCTTCTTCAGCCACCGAGTGCGTGACGGTCCACACCCGCCTTGCGGCGTCACGCTCCGCCATCACGTCTCTGACCGCTCTGTCATGCAGCCAGGGGCAGGCAGGCCGCCGCACACGTCTACAAGTAGAAGGGCAGAGGGCGTCAGAGACAGGTTTCTAAATTTTCATGAAATTCATGGAAAAAATTCATTTGGTGTTTACGTTGGTGGCTTAGCAAAAAAAAAAAAACATGCCCAGTCAGTTGTTAGAATGTCGAGAGAAAAGGCATTCCAGTCGACTCTATGCCAGAGCCGAGATCGGATAATCGTCGGATGGTTGCTTAGTCGGGGGATGGGGGGGGGCAGGTAGTTGGATGATGATGGAATAGTGGTCGGCAACGAGATGGGAGTCGACACGAGCACGGAAGGTAGTTGCGGGTGTGCTCGTCATGGCTAGATCGAGGTGGGATGATGAGGGACAAGGATGGGTAGGTTCCGTGTTGAGCTGAGTCAAGTTAAGGTGCTTTAAAAACGAACTGAATTTGCGACAGTCAACGGTGTCGGAATATGAAAAATTTGCATTCAGACCCCCGAGGGCATACACATGTTTCCCGGTGGCCAACGCCGCCTCCAGCTGACATGGAACAGCATCAAGGACGTTCGCCGTCAGAGGATCAGGTGGGCGGTAGATGGCGCCAATCACCATAGCCGCCCTACCGGCGCCGCCGATCGGCAGCCAGGGCGCCCCAATCCCTGGATCACCTGCGCTAGTGTCATGAAGCCACACTACACACAGATTCTCCGAGACCGGACACTACCGCCTTGACAACCCCCGGGCGGTCGCATCTGTGCAGCTTGTAACCAGGCACGAGGAAGATGGCGTCGAGAACATCCTCGGACAGCCAGGTCTCTGATACGCACCAAACATCCAGTTGTTCACTGTGCAGTAGACGGCACACTTTGTTTAGCCTGGGCGTAGAGGACCGCGCGTTGAGGTGGCCGATGGGGTAACTGTTGTCAGCCGCCTTCTTCTGCTGCAGAAGCAGGTGGGTCTCACTCGAAGACAGCCGAAGAGGCAGCAGGAGACAACCAGGAACATGGGCGCCGCCATGATCCCTCAGAGAAGCACCTCCCTGCGGCGCCGGCCTTCGGCAGGCTGGGCAGCAGGGAGCAGCACTTACAGCCGTGCCACGAGGTGTACTAGTGCGATGAGTGATGCGCACCGGCATTCGTCGACTGGACTTACGGCCAGCGCGCACACCCCGCCGCCGCCGTCTGGTGGTTGATGCCTTCGCAGAAGGCCATGGTGGTCGGTTTTAGGGCAAAAGTTAGTATCGCAAAAGTTCGTCGGACAAAAGTTCGTCGTGCAGGAGTTCGTCGTGTAAAAGTTCGTCTTGCAGAAATTCGTCTGGGGCAAAAGTTCGTCCAGTACAAAAGTTCGTCTGGGACAAAAGTTCTCGCAGAAGGTTGTTTAGGACAAAAGTTCGTGTGCGGCAAGACTCGCATGGGAAAAAAGTCTGTCTAGGACAAAAACCGTCATTTAGAATCACCACCATCATCGCAAAAGTCTGCCTCGAACAAGACTTCGTCGAGGGCAAAAGTTCGTCGAGGACAAGTTCGTCCCGCTAATGGAAAAGGTTCGTACTGGGAAAGGTTCGCATGGAAAAGATTCATACGAAAAAGTTCGTAAGGGAAAAATCAGTGATGAAAAAGGTTCGAAACCAAACGTTCTTTAACTTAAGTTTCGCATCGGAAAAGAAGTGGACCTAAAATAGTAACCTAACCTAACCTAACCTAAGCTAGCCTCTCTGTTGGACTGTAACAAGTCCGATCGTACCCTTGATCGGCCTGCGGCCTCTAATGTCCTACACCGCGTCTTCTGCGCAAACCGGGGGCAACTCCTTTCTGATGTGAACGATTGTTTATGAACCTTTGGCTACGAACATTTTTCCTTACGAACCTTTTCCATTACGAACCTTTTCCCCACGAGCCTTTCCCATACGAGCCTTTTGCACTTCAATCTTTTTGCGTCACGAACCTTTTCCGATAAGAGTCTTTTACCATACGAGCCTTTTACCATAAGAACCTTATGCATACGAACCTTTGGCTACAAACCATTCGCCATACGAAGCCTTGACTTGCGAACCTTGGTCCGGTTACCCACTCGCCTGTGACTCGGGCCAGTCAGTTCGGTGCACAGTGACTAAAGGTAGATGTGCACGAGTTTGAATGGGATCAATGCCGGATCCGGCGATGGGTAGAGCCTCTTGCACCAGCATGACTCCATGAGCTGTCGTCTGACGGTTGGTAATTTTTCTTGACCAGACATACACTGTCCTGTCAGACTTTCGTGAGAGAACCATGTGACACGGACAGTCTTTTTCGTGGACGAATTTTTGCGCTAGACGAACTTTTGGCCCAGATGAACTTTTGTCCTAAACGAATTTCTGTCAGACGAACTTTTGCCCTGGACAAACTCTTGTCCTAGCCGAACTTTTGTTGGACGAGCTTTTGTCCTATACGAACTTTAGCAAGACAAATTTTTGTCCTAGACGAACTTTTGTCCTGGACGAACTTTGTCCATACGAACTTTCGCGGGACGAACTTTTACCCTAGACGAACTTTTGTCCTTACGAACTATTGCCCAACGAAATATTGTCCTACGAACTTAAGTCCGACGAACTTCTGCCCGAAAACCTAGTGGTCGAACTTGTGTATCAGCTCCCTCTTAGGTTCGAGGGCGCGGTCACGAAGCGCAAGTAGCTGTTCTTGCATATAGATGGCGCTGTGTGCCAGTCCGTGCAGAGGGTCGCGAGCCAGTTGACATGGCATCGGCTGACAGCCTCAGCACGACGTTTCTCGGTATAAACAGATGAGTTTGCGGCACATCAGGCGTGGGCCACAGTCAGCGTTCCATGGCAGAAAGTTGTTTTACGGAAGCCAAAACTGAGTCAAAGTTACGCAGATTTATCAAGCACACCGTGAGAAACATATCAGTAGGTTCTTACCTAAAAACGACACCTTCAGGTATTCACAAACATCGCAAAACCCGAGAACGTCGCACAGCACCTCGGGACGCAGCGAGGCCAGTGCCATCTTTCCTCCACTCCTCCACAGTCCTCCAACTCCTCAACAGTTGGTGGGGCGGGGGAGGGAGGAATAAGCATTCGGGTCGATATTTTCCAGTCAACGTCCATAGTCATTGCAAAATTTCAAAAACTTCGGGGGTCGGGGGCAGCTGCCCCCGCTCTAGCCTCCCGCGTTCTGGTTCAATATTACTTCATGGCCCCTGAAAATAAAGTTAGCAAAATCTGGAAAGTTTTCCTAATTTGGGACTGGTTATGGGCTCTAAATTTGAGGTCGTCCCCCTGGACCAAATCCTTGCTACGTCACTGAACTTGCCAATCGAGAATATCAGTTATGTAGTCCAATTTTTGTAAGTATTTAAATCCAATGGGCAGTAGTTGTTCAAAGGTGCCGCCTGTCAATGCATCCTCTGTGCTAATATCATACTATCCGTACTGCAGGTGCAGTAAGGATAGTATGATTATAACCCTTACTTGCATTAAAAAAAAACATGCCAAAAAATACGAAAAACTCGTCTTCATTACCTAAGGAAACTGATCAAGCCTTCTGTTCCCTGCGACAAAACAAGACCTTGCACCAATTAAACTTGGACAAACTACCGTGAATCACTGCAGAAATCATGTATTTGGCAGCCGTAGTGTGGCCAGGATTTTCGCAAAATGAAGAGACAAGAGTCTAAAAGACACTGAAAACCACTTAACTGAAAAGTCAGCACTACTCAATAAATACTGGAACGATGAAGAAAATGTGCCAGTTGGAGGCATCAATGCTCAAGTTATTCCCTCCTCGTCTTTGGCTGCATCATTGTTCCGTAGTCCTGAAACACGGCTGACCGGCTACCTCTGCTTTATTGTACTGTCTTGCTCCGACTGCGACTGTTTCGATGTTATCGACTCGGTTTTTTGTTCATGGCCAAAAACCGGCCTTGACCGAAAAACATGTTTCCCGCAGATCTCCAGCGTTAGGAGCAGCTACATTCCGTCCAGTGGCGTTTCAGACATGTTCCAAATGACGGTCATATCCAACGGAGGTCTTCCTTTGAACAGAGCCGTTTTTAAGACAAAACATGTATTGTATACTGGCACGCATAACTGAAGTGACTATGTCAGCAGCAACTGACTGCTGACGTCTGTTGACGCATTCTATGACAGTTCAAATTAAACATTAAAACACTTCGTAAGTTTTCTTCCCAAATCGTGGGATCATAAACACATCGTAATACAACCATAACGCAAAGCATATGCGGACAACACAATGACGAACCTAAAATTCACAATATCGAGGCATTTTGTAAGGATTATATAAAATACGCAGCGTCTTTGTACAAATGCTGCCGGACTTGTTATCTTTTGGTGTGCCTAAGAACCTGGACGTGATGACTGATATTCTGGTATTGACATGGCTCCGACGGCAGGCGCCGACGTGAAGGTGACCGCGCCGAGTGTCTCGCACCGAGACAGTAAACAGTTTCTTCAGTCTGCCTGACAAAACGACCAGATGACACGCAAACCGGCGCGCCAATGCTCTGGCTGTGGATCTGGGAGATGTGAATAATTAATGGTGAGTGATATATATTACTATGGCTGGCGGACTTGGTGTTCCGTGGTCGCCAGCCTTGGATAATCAGTGAGGGAGATTCTTGCAAGAAGTGAAACGTGGTCTGCAGCTGCCTGGCACTTTCCATCCGATTTGGGTTTCTCGGCGTAAACAGACCAGACCTAGGTCATGCTCTTTCCAAATATCTCTAGCAAAAGTGACGCTTGAAAGACTTTTCTGCCGCTGTTGAGGATGTCTGACACGACGTGTAAGGTGCAGTACCACAGCTCATGCGATCCAGTTATTCCGGGATCCTCCGAAGCATGGTGTGCGTTGCTGAGGCAAGATTTCCATGCCGTCTTTGGGGCTTTAATCCCCGACAGGAGGGTTCAGGTGACGAACCGTATCCTCAGAGCAAAGGTTTGCCAGTTGTTTGAATCAAGCTACGAAATATTCCGATAACATCTGATGCTGTTCGTATGGTACTGATGGTAGCTCCTTCGTTGCGGATGAGATATCGTCAGCAGTTTCGTCAAGCATCTCAGCTCCCGCCCGTTCCGAATCTCTTCGAACGGCATGAAACACATGCCTCGCCGTGCAGTCTCTGCCGGCGTTGGCATCCCCTGCCCGGCCGTCGCGTCGGTCCGTCGTGTTTGGTGCGGCCGGCGCCGGGAGCCGGCGGGCGACTCAGGGGTGCACCCTCCCGGCACTCAGAGCGCCGACCGCAGCCCGGTCCTCGAACGCGCCCCAGCGCGCCTGCCGCCTCTCGTAGCGGCGGCGGCGCTGCGCCAGCCGGCGCGGCCGGCTGCTGCTGCTGTAGCTGTGGGTCACGCGCCGGTAGGAGACCCGCCGACCCTTGCTCGTCACGCCCGGCCGGAGCTTCATCACCGTGGCCCGGCTGACCGCCTGCGGCTCGGACGGCGTCGCCTTCCGCATCTGGTCCATGTGCCGGTCGAGCCGCGCCATCAGACGCCGGTGGTGGCGGCGCAGTTCCGCCGCTGACGACGGCAGCTGCGGCAACTTCCGCGGCGCCGTGCCGGCCGCGGTCGGCTCCACCTCGTTGGCCTGTTGATCGAGGCGCTCCTCAGCGACGGGCAGCAGGTCGAGCGCCGGCGCCGGCACCTCCTGCACGGCCGGGTACAGGTCGCCGCGGGGGGCCGCAGCCGGCTTCCTCTCCGGACGTGGCGCCGGCTCCCGGTCCGGCACCAGGTGCAGCTCGAGGCCGCCCGGCAGCGGCACGGGCGGCGGCGCGCGCACCAGCCGGCTGGGCGGCGCCGGCGCGCCCGGCCGCACCACCCTGGTGCCGTAGCGCACCTGCTCGGGCGTCAGGCCCTCGGCGAGGAGCCGGCGCTCGTACTCGGGCGGCAGGCGCGGCTTGTCGTTCTCGTAGAAGCTGGCCAGCCGGTGGTCGCGGTCCACCGGGTAGTTGCCGTCGATGATGGGTCGCGGGTCGGTGATGGGCCCGAACACCTCGGCGTCCGGGTGGCGCGGCGGCAGCGGCGGCACGGCTGGGCTGCGGGCCATGCCCTCCACCCATTCGGCCTGGCGCGGCCGCCGCCCGGCCGCCGACGGGCACACGGAGAGCGCAGCCAGTGCGGCCAGCAGCAGCGGACGCCACGTCATGTCCTGCCGGCACAGCGGGCTCTGCTTACACGACACGCACCTCTGACGGGCTGAAGCGCGGTAAATACATCCACAGCAAATCTGACGCGATGCGACTGAGTAAGCGGTTTTGTGAGACCTTTCTGACAGATTCGCATTGAGAAATAATGCTGCTGTGGTTAATACGACACCTGGAAAATAATAAAACCCTGCCAAACATAACGAAGTAGTTTCGGTTCAATAAACACTTGTTTATTGCCCGTACCTCCAAAATAAACCACCGCTGATGGACGCAAAGCCTCAGCGAGCTGCAGCCCATAGGGCATGTGAGGCGGCGCTAACATCATTTTTTTCAAGTCTTTGCACCAATCTGTTCTATCTGTTTTACTGGAAAGCAAGCAGCCCCAAAGCTTCATCTAGCCAAATCAGCCTTAAAAACGTTCCGACGCCCATGTACATCGACTCCACCCACCAAATCACAGGCATCATGCTGCTTGTCACGTCCATGCAACGGCCACTCTGGCGCTTTTTGCACTGGGACACGCGGCGCAGTTCGCAGTGAAAGGCGTGCGGTCGATTGCGCGAGGCAGTCGTTATGACGCCCGCCCCGCCGGGCCGTGAACTGGCCTCAGGCGCCCGGACCGGCCGGTGTCGAGCGGAGGGCGGGCCCCCGGCATGCAGGAGGGATCAATACGGCCGGCCGCGACTGTCTGGCCTCCCTGTGACGGGCACGGCCGGCCCGGCTCCTGCTGGGCCCGGCACCAGGATCCGCCCGCTGCCCCGTGCCGTCCGTGTCACCGAACGCAGTGCCTGCCCCATGACATCACCCAATAGAAGACGTCTGTTTTGCCAAGAAGCGTGAGCCAGTCACTTGCGCGGCGTGTGACAAGTTCACGCTTCCTGAACGCAACCTGAAGCAAAAACGTGTCGCCGCTCTTTGGTGCTTTTATCCACGTCTTGATCGTCCATCAGTCAGTCACCCGGGCCGCCGTCGCGGGACCCATGGCGACAGACGGGTTGGGGGGAGGGGGCGTCCAGCATGAGGCCATGAGGCTGGCACCGAACTCGGGCTTCTGGACGGCGGCGAACCCTGACTCAGCTTCGCATACCGGAAAGGCCGCGTGGCACGGGCCTTGACGTAAACACTTATTGCGCCTCCCGGGCGGGAAGGCACGCGAGCAGTGCACGACGTCCGTTGCGCGCCGTCGCCACCAGACGTCGCCAACATCGCTGCGATGTTGAATAGGCTACAGGGCAGGGCCTATTTTAACATGTGAAATGGGGGGCAAATGCCCCCCCGTCCTACAATTTGCCCCTTCAGTCGAGAGCCTTTGCCCATGAAAAGAAAAAACAGCGAGAAGTAGAGCAACCACTGTGGTCATCGCTGTGTAACGTAACCAGGAGAACAGTCCATAAAGCGCTGCGCTCGACAGTCTCTCGAGAGTCTCGCCAAGCAGCATCTTATCAATGAAGGATATTTTGAATCATTTGGTTACGTGGGAGCACACTTAGAAGCATCACTTTATGATATGTATTGCAGGCATACCTAGTGACCATTGGCGGGCGTGTTTGGTAATTGGTACTCCGGTACCGATACCGCTATTGTCTCATTGTCTCGTGAGCGGCCAAGGCGTTTAATTACATTGTAAGCACGCTAAAGATGACGAGGCAGGCGACCATTTTTGACATGTAAAAACGCAAGAAAACTGAAAGGTGAGAATGAAAATAAAAACAAAGTCCAGCAAACGCGACATCCAATGTTCTTGCAAAAGCGGTTAAAAGTGTCGTACGAAGGCCATATTTCGCACGCATGATTTCCTTCCAAAGACGAAACAATTAATGAGAGAACACTCTGGAAAAATTCGCATCGCAATTCGCCCTTTTATATATATACATATATATATATATATATATATATATATATATATATATATATATACACAAATATATGAAGTGGTTAAAATTCAACAAGGAGAATGTAAATGCCAGGAAGGGGGGCGGGTGGTTTCGGCCAATGCCTCTCGTTCGCAGCGTTGTCCCCACAGTCATTTTCCTTTAAAACTGGCCTTGCTACAAGGCGGTACGATCACACCAACTTTAAGGAACTATTACATGAGCCCTACTGTGTTAAATGTAAAGCAGTTAACTCAAAATGGCTCTGGCCCCACCAATTTGTAAAAAAAAAATCATTGGAGAAGAACGCGCCATTGTACCGTCGCCGTCTACGAATCATGACCAAAGGATCCCTACAATGGTCTCAGTTCCGGCCGGTTGTGACATCTGTAGGGGTTCTAACTTCATTTTCCCAGCACCGCTCCTGACTCTAGAGCGCCTAACCTGAATGCGAAGGCACAGACCCGGGCAAATGTTGGCAACAGTTTTCGCGAACAAGCATGCTTATGAATGCTTACGACTTTGCAGCGGCAGCATTGATCAGCAGCTCGGTCGGTGTTCCTCACAAAGGTCACTGACCAACTGCCATAGCGTTGGTGACATAAGCAGATGCCAGGTGCAGGCATGAGTTTTAGTCGCCGCAGTACGTCGTACAATGGACTGGACGGAGCAAACCTCACTATCTCATTTCTTGCGTAAGCATAGCCACAAATGAATGATTCCTCACGACTGCAATGTACACAGGGGCACAGTCAGGGTTCCATTACGGGGGGATTCACAAAAATGGGGCCTAGGGGGGGAGGGGGCGGACCCCGGTCCCCTGTTGGCTGCGCCGGTGGCCGTATATTTAATCATTGCTTTTGCACGCATGCAGAAGTGCGCATTATTCACAACTCCCTGAAATTAGAGGAGGATATCGGAGGAATTTTAAATCACTATGGTTCCCTTCCCGCTTCCTGAATAGCGCGCTAACAGAAACAGTCCCACGAACAAAAGAGGTTCGTTTCCTGCTGAGGTAATCCGCGTAAGAGTATTTCAGTCCTTCCACGAGGATTAGTGGAGCAAGGTAGATGTGACGATGACCACAGAAACAAAAATGCCAGTGTGGTATGTCACACCAATGAATTTCGATTAATGTTTTGTTTAAATAGATGAAAACTTATCAGCAAAAATTTTTAAGAATCCTGATGGCTTTAATACCAGGCATTATATGCCCAAAATGTTGTTTATAAAGTAATGACTGTATCTCAAAAACATACACTATTTACACCTGAACGCTTAACCGACTACAAGCCGAAGTGCGGGAACGATGAACGATTTCAAGCTGGGCGGCAAGGGTCGTGATCACATCTCCGTGTCCGATCACAGCAGCATACCTACCAGGGTCCACTAACCACGTGGGTTAGTAAGGTTACACTAACCTCTAGGATTCATTAGCCAGTTCATCACAAAAAAACGAGGCATTCATACAGTCTCAAACGTAAGATAACATAAGATCTGTACGTTTTGTTTGCAACTAATTTACGTTGAAAGGGAGTCTGATTCAAATATGTTTCCGAAGTCCGTCGTGTTTTGAGTGGTAAAATAGACATTGCATCTTTGTTCTTTGCGTTCCCGAAAAGTTCACGTATTGGGACTAATGACACACCCTGAATAATACATTAAGCAAGGCCAGTATGTCCCGGGGTCCACGTGAGGTCAGCTGTATCCGGGGTCCACGCCGTGAGTCCAGCTGTGCCTCGGGTGAACGCCATGAGGCCATCTGTTTCCCGGCGTCCACGTGAGGTCAGCCATTGTAGCTCGTTATAAATGGGCTGCCAATTTTCTCATTCCCGTGTGTTCGCTCCGCATTCGTCATCTATCAGGAAGTCAGCATGACATGACTACTGTTTTCTTCTGCGGAAGTCCCACATTACTTTACAGGATGGCATTGTCTGTGCAGGTTAGGGGGTTAGTGTTTTCTCGAACTGGCAGAGGTAGAGCCACCTGTACTTTTGGTGTTGCCCATGCAACACTAATAACCTTAAGCTTTGCTGTGGGGTCTTTGATAATGCATAGAAAGAATGGACTTAAAACTGTTCCTGTCAACACCAGTACTCTTTACGTGGTTCCGCCCTTGAGGAACGGGGTCTCAGCATCCCGCATCATTCTAATTACTAATCCCCTTAATATGTTACCCACAGACTCCACCCGACGGGGAGGGCACAGAGGGTTCATTCCACCAATCTTGTTTAATGCAGCGTAAGAGCACAGATGTTCCGTGTGGAGAAAACCTTTAAAACCTCGATTTCCCCGAACTTTTGACATGTGGCTAACTTCTCTGTTTAATCTGGACCGCTCCTGTAACGCTGGACGGGACGGGAATGTGTGCTGAATGCATCCGAATGCTCTTTTTTACCGAATGCCCAATTAGGTTCCGCAAGCCAGATCTGACGGTTCTGGCCTCGGCTGGCTTGGAGGCGGGAAGTTAGACGACTGCCTCTCGTCCCCTGCCTCTGGGACGAGGAGAGCCACGCGGATCCCAAGGCCGCCGTGGGAACCGGCCAGGGCCACGTGGTGGCAACGTCTGCCAGTCACGGAACGGTCTTCCGGCACGGGGGCACCTAAACTGCGCCAGCCGTCGCGCCGCCTTACCTTTCGTCGAGCTTCTGCCAGGGCGTCAGGTCTCCGTCGACGGGCGCTTTCACTGCGGTACTGCCCAGCGTCGGTTCACGGGCCGCCTGTTTACCGGCGCTCCCGCCCTTGGCCTCTATATACCGCTGGCACGGCGACCAGTGACGTCACTGGCCGCCGGCCAACCGGCGCCATCCGTCGCCGCGCGTGACGCCAGAGTGCGGCGAGTTCGAAGAAGAGCGCTCGTTTTGTCTCCCCTGACCCCAAACGTTACATGTCGGTTTCGGCAGAGGTGCGGTGGTGACTGCAAAACGGGAGAGATCCGTTCACCTAGCCGGCAAACTAGATGTGCTCGCCTTTCCTGGGTCTGATGAAAGCCGTAGAACGGCCCTGATCCAGCTTTAATGGTTCTCAAATGTCTTTGAATGCCTCGTGGGCTTAACGCTCTCCCATTAATTCGTGGGTGGCGGGATAACCCGATGCAGTAAGGATCGTCTGTTTATGTTACGACTCCCAATCAGGTCCGTCATATGTTTCTTGCTTACTAATGTAAGTCACATTTCGCTTTATCGCTGACCGATCCTGCCAAGAATCGGCGACATGCATCAGAGCAGCTTGGAATGCTGCCTGCCGTCTGCGGTCGCGGCGGGTCGTCCGAGCCGCTCGAATCGTGACCTAGCCAAATTTGACGCCCGCCGGCGGTGGGAGCGCTGCCAGAAAGGACTGGATGTCTCCGTCACGGCATAGAAACGTGTCCCGAACTTCGGTAGGCTGAAAGGCGAGGAAAGGCCATCGGTAAAATCATTCTCCAGCATGAACGACAGCTTGCTCGTAGAAAAGTGGCCCTCGTGACAAACAGCGCAGAGCGCGCAGTGTGGTTTAAACTGGACTTGAAAAGAAGTCAGATCGATGACATCGACTGTGAGTCATGTTGCTTGGAGTCGTTCGACGGCATAAATAATCAGACATGCATCTACGCGATTTTCCGTTACAAGGATGACGTCGGTGTAAAAATGTTCGGTAAACACTTGCCATGCCCTACGATATGGTTGTCGAGCTCGGTCTTGCAAATCATGCACCCGACTAGGCCCGAAAACATGTTGAAAACATATATGCCCGGGAGTAAAACAGCACTGCAACATCAGTGGCACGCGTTATCCGTGACGCATAAAGTTTAGCGCGAAACGAGGCAGCTGGGATGCGCCGGGCGTCGCTGCCGAAATGTCAGCCGAGTTCTGACTGTTCTGAGGCGCTGGCGGTGCCGGATGTAGCGCTCGGGCATTAGTGCCAAGGATGAAAACAATTAGAGGCTGACTGGCGCCTGCACGCACCGGGGGAGATGCGCCGCCGTGCCAGCCGGCGGCGGCGGAAGCTGTGATTCAGTCGGCGGGTGCGGCCTTGTGCGCCGGGCCAATCATCTCAGGACTGCGCTTGCGATCAAAGATGCCGAGGTCCGCACCCGACTCCGCCCTTAAGCCCGGTTTGAGGAAAGATGACACAGTGTGAAGTGGCAAGTGGCTTCTCTTGTGGTGCATTGATGTCTGGGTGATCGCCGCCAGAATTGGTTGGAACGAGATAAAATGCACATGCGTTGGTACAAAAAGGCATCAGTTTTGCCGGTCGAACAAAACGACATGCAATTGTCCCAATCCGGAAATTCATATCGCGATAATTTATCGATTGCCATACCTTTTGTACACATCAGAACCGCTCGAAACGCTCCCTAAATGGTGGGAAAAATTATATCCGATTTTTATCCGTTGCCCATATTTCTAAACATTCAGACACAAAGCTTGTGCCGGTCTGGCCAGACGCCCTGATACAACAGCACTACTCAGATACTCAAGCCCAGTGTTTCCAGGCTTCCGCTGAAGACTGGCGATGGACATGAGGTATAACATCCAGACCGAGAGAACGGAAACGATTTCCGACCACGGCCAGGCCGCGGAATCCTGCCTCCGATCTCGTTCCCGGCTGCTGCCGTCGAGACCGGTCTGCGGTAACATGCTCGCGCCATTGTCCAGGTCCCGCCCGATGAAATGCTAAAGTTCCGGGCTGAACGTGCCAATGTTTCTCGCGATTCTGATGACGTGGGACGCCAGGGAGTTCGCGGGGAGCCTTTATTGTAGATGTCTTGACTGGCCGCAGCTGGAATAACCCGCAGCAGAAGCTGCATATATGTCAGCCTTCGAGTTGTATCAAATTTCTTACCTGGCTTTGAAGAACAGTTAATTTATATTTTCATTCATTTTCTCGGGAAGCATCCTCCATCCAGACCCAAACAAAACTGCCGAGATTGAAGGAAATGTCGCACCTCAGTCGACTGTCATAAATATATTTTATCTGTCCGAAAAATATCGCTGATAACGTTTTTGGTGTTCATTTGTCTCAAAAATGTTTGGAAGCTCCGGAAATGAAATGAGTAAAACATTACATCATGTATTCATCCGTCGATATGACGCTACAAGGGCCTACGTATCATAAGCCTAGTCCCGCTCGCGACGCCATGCAACATCTGTACACCGGGCACAACCGAATTCCGAACTGTACGAAAGTTGGTCCGTACCTAGGGATGCACCGGATTGGGGTTTATAGGTCCTACCGGATACCAGATATGCAGGATCGGGGAGGCTGACATCCGGCCGGATACCTACCGGATATTATGCTTATTTATTTTTATGTACTATTTTTACTGAAAAAGGACCAAAAAGACTGAATGAGAAAAGAAAGATATGAAAAACTGAGAAAATGTTAAATAAAAAATGTCAACAGTTGATCAATCATCCCCCAATGCATACACTTACTCTGAGGTTTCCAGGGGTTTCCTTGTAAAAAACACGAGGGGTAAAAATCACTTTGGAGCGTTGCATGACAACGTAAGGTTAAGTCTTTTTATTGGATTTCAACGTTCAAGAGGTTTTCAATTTCTTGAATTCTGAAATCAAATGAAACTAGCGGCGAGTGCTCGCGCCACGCGCTCGCCGCCGTGCCCCTCCGGAAATTGTTGCCCCGGTTCCCCGCGCACGCCGCAAGGCGCAAGCGTGACTCCCTGATCGGTTTTTGGGCCGTTTGCCGCGCCGCGCGTTTAAAGCTCTTTGCGCATTCGAATTTTGCGTTCGAATCAGGTTTCGTCGAACAGCTGATCGGATTCACCCCTGGGCCGCCCCAGGATCGCATCTCATCCTTCCTTTGGAATAGGCGGTTTCCGAAAATTGCTGAAAAAAAATGTTCGGCAGACTTATTCCCTTAAAATTGTCACGACAGCACACGACACCGTTGTTCGACTATCTCGCTGCGCCCTTCAGTCCGGCTCCACTTTAGCACGTGGTTGAGCTCCCCGAACGGAAGTTCACAATCGCGCTGCGCACTCACATAGAAACAGACTGCCATCCGGCTTCTGGTCTCCATGTCTTCCCATTTCGTGCTCCGACAAATGTGCGTCTTGAGAACTGTCTATGGCATTGTCTAGAAGCGCGCTGTGCGCTAGAAATTGGAATGTTTTTCCACCTTTCTTACCAATTGACTGCCCTTCATGCGGCTACCCACGGTACAAAGCGAACGCACCGTCCTCCTGTGTTTTTACATTGCGAGATGGATATTCCCCCTTTCCCCGATGGGACAAATGCGAAATGTTTTCGTATTTCATTTCGGTCAGTCGTCGCGATCTCCGTTCGTACTCGCCTCTCATTGTCGGTCTCGGTTAACAGTTTCCCCACAGTCGCCGCCTGGCGCAAGCGTCACTCTCCGATCGCTTTTTGGCCGTTTGCCGCGCCGGGCGTGTAAAGCTCTTTGCGCTTTCAAGTGTTCCATTCGAGTAGGTTTCGGCCTAACATCTGATGGAATTCATGCCGTGACAATCCCAGGATCGCATTGCACGCGTCATTGCCAAGAAAATGCTTCTATTTGCTCAAAGGAACCGCTGCAGGCATGTCTGCCAAAAACTTTCACGCCTATACACACCACCATCGATTGAAAATCGCGCTGCGCGCTTCACTCTGCATAATGTTCAGCACTCGGTTGAGCTGCTAACAATGCTTAGTACCAGTACTGGCCGAATCATTCCGAATCGTTTCCAAATATTGCCAATCAATTTTACTTCCTCCTCCATTAGTCTCTTTGCGCATTCGAATTTTGCGTTCGAATCAGGTTTCGCCTAACATCTGATCGAATTCATCTCTGGGCCGTCCCAGGAAAGCATCGCACCCTTCATTGCAAACGAAATGCCTCTGTTTGCTCAAAAAAACTTCTGCAGGCCTGTCTTTTAAAAAGAAAACGAAACGATGAAATCGAAGGAGCTCTCGTAAGAGCGAAATCCTGGCTATCTATAGGCTCACCCAGGGGCATGGTGTGTCCAGGCTTACAGCGCGAAAATAAAAATAACCACGAATTTATGGCATCTCGAAGGATAGTAGCCTAAATCAGAGCAGTTTTTGGTTTGAGGAATAAGGTTTCGTATCCCACATAGAAACCCATGAAAATGCCCTCTGCCTGCGCCATGACTTCGCCCCCCCCCCCTCTCCCCCATCATTTCCGAAATAGATACCCCTACTCACAGGTCAGGCACATTTTGAGATTGGTCCTAAGTGAGACTTCCTCGTCACTTTTTCCGAAAAAATCGCCTGACCATGTCATGCATTCATGGCACGGTGAAGCAAGCGACTGTTACCAGGAAAGCCCAATCTGCACGGCTGCAAACCGTTTCATGAGAACCAAGGCTATTATGGATATTGCATGCGAAAAACTGAGCAGCACTGTACCTTTGTCTCGTCCCAGAGCTTAAAGGCGACAGCCCGGGCCGAATCTACCATCAAGCAATGCAATCCGCCCTCTGCTTTGCAAGGCTCAGTAGCAGCTGGTGCATGCCCCACGTGTCCAGCGGCTCACGGGGGTTCCCGACGCCGGAGTGCCAGGGCCGCTCCTCGCCGTCGTCCGGTCGAATCCTATTTGATATGCGGCGGTACGACCGCCCGGCAGGCCGGCTCCGACACCTGATGAAATGCGAGGGGTATCCGGAGACGTCTAAGGACGGTGACCACTGCGCAGCGGGCTAAACCACGACTTTCTCTGGCGGCCACACGGCGCAAAAGCGTTGTCCCCCGCCTGGCCCCTGCCTGGCGACTTCTCACGTCTGGATGGACGTCTGTGCCTGGTGACTATTCAATGATCGGAGTCGCTCCTCGCGACCATTGATGTCACCATCCCTGGTGACATCAGAACGGACGCTGACCATCAGCTGCAGCCTGTGTCCGTCACGGAACGAATGAATCCGAGTGAATGTGAATCCGGACGAGGATATTGAAGACACCAGCGACAGCGGGAAGGGGGGGGGCAGGTCGCCCCCCGCTAACCGTCAGGTTGGAAGGGCAAAACTATGTTTTTGTCCCCCCCCAGAAATCTCGACCACTGCACTAAGCAAAATTGTAAAAAAAACAACCTTACTCTTTTGAAAGAGTCCTTTTGGGAGTATCGGCGGCAGACGGTAGCTGTTTTCGCGAAATTAAATACAAATCCGAAGGTTTCCAAACATGGCAGTTAATAACAACATCAAAATTTTTAGATTTCGATGCCGCGCGCCAGAGAGTGTCTGTGCCGGCGGCGCGGCAGCCGGACGAAGTGCTCGCCGGCCGACAGTTAGTGCCGAGACACGACGCCGGCCGCATATATCGGCCGTGCGCTCGCTACGGTGCGCTGTGCTAGCCCGCCGAGCGCGGCACGCTGTGCTGTGCCGGCGGCAAGGTGATCCTCGACCCGCTTCCGGTCGGCAGGCTGTTATGGATGTGCTCGCGCAACGCGCTCGCCCGTGTACCCGTCCGCCCGTCCGAAAATTCGGCCTCATTTGCCCACGTACACCGCAAGGTGGATAAATAGCCTGTATTCGAGGACGTTTTCACGACAGCACCCTATCTCCGTTTGGCATTCGAGCTGCGCGCTTCAGTTTCGGCAAATGATTAATGACAAATCCAGCTGACAGCCTCAATATTTTGCAGTTCCATGGCGCGTCTCCATAGAAAAAGATGGACTTCAGCCATTTCGTCTTGCTCAGTCAGGAACCGGTGGCATTTGGCAACCTTGCCGCCGAGTATATGTATATTTTCTTGAACTATCATCTTGGTTACCTTTGACGAGACATAATGTCTGCGTTTCTCCAACGCACCGACGTCTGCCGGCTATTTTTCTGCACTACAGATTTGCAACTTTTCATGCGATACAATGTCGTATAATTAAATTTCTGCCCAACAGCTGAACAAACTGCACAAGCCATACGTTTATAACTTCTTAATCACGGCCTTCGTTTGCATGTGCGTTGCGCTCCTCCATAGAATTTCTCATCGAATTCTCCGTCCAAACACATGGCTTTCCAATGTTCTGTCTCCCCCTACGTCATCGCACATCGTAATTGGACCCACGTCTTCTTTCAGGACCGCACAGAACGTAGTCTGTTTCGCACGTCCTGCCAAATAGCAGCGTGCAACTGAATCAGCCTCACTCCAAATACTGTCAACCAATTTCGTCTCATGCTGCATTAGTCACTCTCGTTTCTGTTGGTCTCTGTCTAGTTTCCAGTTCTCGTCTAGTTCCCTGTATCTATCTCGGTCTTCAAATATGTGTCCGTTTCTGTGTAACCCTTTCTCTATCCTATCAGTATCCTCCTGACTATCTTCCCGTATATCTCACCTTGCTTATATCCCTATTAAAGTCTTATTTCCTTGTATCGTATTGAATATCTCGAAAACGGAGGTCGCGTCATATCGAGCACGATAAAATAAAGCAATTTTTAGTCGTTAACGGTTTCCGAGATGGTGACCCCACTTTGAAACCTTACAAAGCGGACATTTTTCGCATCTTCGCCCTCAGCACGCGCCACGTGCCGGTCCCCGCGCGTCGTGTTTGCTGTCATGCTGTTCCTCTGTCGATTCTCTTTCAATCGCGCTCGGTTTCTTGCCGGTGTGACCAGCGGTGTCTGAGATGCGGCGAATATCGTATTGAATATCTCGAAAACGGAGGTCGCGTCATATCGAGCACGATAAAATAAAGCAATTTTTAGCTGTGAGCAAGAGAATCGGAATTTGATTTTGATTTTGAATTTGAGATTAGCCTCCGGGAAGGGTGCCGTGTCGGCGCCCGCCAATGACCCAAAACGCTCTTGAAACGGGGCCAAATTGCGTCCCGCATCCCATCACGTGGCGTCGCATGGCGGGGACGGCCGCGCCACACCTGCGCAGTGCTTGTCCCCATTGGAACGGCAAAAGAACGGGCTTTCTGTCGGTACCACTTTCGTGTCAGAAATCGACACTGTGGTGTTCGAAATTTTACTGTAAACAGAAACGACGCAAACTTCACAAATGAGCCCACTTTGAGCGCGTGCCACGACTACCCAGTTCGTGGGACGTTGTCGACTCCGCTAGACGATTTGTAGTCTAGCGGAGTGCTTTGTTCTGCTGGGTTGTTCTAACCCCTGACCCGTGTCGTTAACGGTTTCCGAGATGGTGACCCCACTTTGAAACCTTACAAAGCGGACATTTTTCGCATCTTCGCCCTCAGCACGCGCCACGTGCTGGTCCCCGCGCGCCGTGTTTGCTGTCATGCTGTTCCCCTGCCGATTCTCTTTCAATCGCGCTCGGTTTCTTGCCGGTGTGACCAGCGGTGTCTGGGATGCGGTGCCCGGAAGCGGCGCGCGTCACCATTTTGCCGGAATTTCGCAGATTCGTCCACGATTTGGCCAAAAATACATGCAAACCCTATGGGCGACTCTGGCGCGTGCCACGCGCATCCCGTCCACCCCCGACGCCCGAAAACGTGACCAGAATGCATTGTGCCACCAAACCCCTGACCTGGCCGAGTTTCAGCCACGTGCCACGCGTAGTCTGTCACACCAGCCCGTCAAAACCGAACTCCGACGTCGACAGACATTTTAAAATTTATAATATAGATAATATAGAGAGATAGAGAGATTAAGAAAATTAAAAAAGCGGCGATGAAAAAATCCAGAAAACCAAGAAATCAAGATATGTCGCCAATGGAAAGCACCCACTTGATACCTTAACAATTAGGGGGATAAATCACCACTTCTGGAAAAACTGCGGGAATATGTCTTCCGCAGCCCTGCAGAGATCACACCTACGGGCAAAGGCTCCAGAATACGCAGAATGCCATTATAGCGCCTTTGTAGACCTAGAATACCTAGCTTGATAAGCACTCTTTACGACTACTAAGACAGGTCTCTTTAAGTATGTTATCCCTTAATGCGTTGGTATCAGGGAATTTGAGAAAGATAAAAATGTTTGGAAGACAGAAAGATAATGCACCACAGTGTGTTGCTGAGCATAACCCTCCCGAACTAAGACAGAAAAATGGTGCTCAAACGTTGGAACTGCCAGTTACATCGACAAGGCACATTTCGCACGAAACGGTTTTGTACACGGACATTAGAACAACGTTTTGATCGTGCACCGGGAGGTTGAATATTCGACAATATCCGGCCGGATCACAGGAATGTCGAGCCAGATACCGGATACCGGGTGGTCCCTAGTATCCGGCCAGACATTCGGCCGGGCCAAATATCGGCCGCATCCCTATCCATCCCTTTGGTCCATAGCTTTGGTACATACAGATAAACGGTGAAGAAATCGCTTTGAACCCGTTTATTGTAGTTTCGAAACGTGTATTACGAATTCGTTGCCAAGAATACCGGCAACAACTTGGCTGTCAGTCCAAAATATACACACTTAACACGTTTTTTGACAAAAACTGAAAATACGTTGCAACATTCCCTTAAACGGGGCTTTCCACTCTCCAAAATCATAAACATGGCAAGCTGATAACAGAGACAGGACCCATAAAATCACGTGTCTCAAACACTGCACCGTGGGTCACCGTTCCTCCCACGAGACGTTCTCACGGAATCGAAAAACACGCGGAAGGAGGCGGAGGCAGTGGTACCTACCATGTAACGGCGAACGTAAGCGTTCGTCTCGAGACGTGTATAGCAAATGCGTCTTTAAAGCGGGTGCGGAGACGTCCTCGAATTCCTGGGGCCGAGTTCATAATAAGATGCCGGTCGTCAGGCGAGAAACGTCTTACCGGCCTTGGGGTCAGGGATGGAAGGAACGCACTACACGTTGTTTCGTCCGGTGTTCTTGATCTGGTCTGGACGGCCCCTTTTAAAGTAAAACATTTGCCTCGCGACAGCGGCTCGCCAGTTTGAAAGATTTTGTGAGTGTCAATGTTCGGTCCACAAATGGGCGCGGCGGTCACTCCATATCGTCTTGCGTACCTCACGCGAGGTCGATATTCCTCTTGCCTGCAGTGATGAAACAAAAGTAACGATTTTTAGGACAACTGGTTCTTAGCCCGTCCGCTGCTATAAAGATATACCACAGTTTGTGAATTCTACACATCCTGTAAACTACTGTCGTAACATGCAAAATAACATGAGAGGAACCCTTATGCGAGGTGGGTTTTGGCTCAGCAATAGAATAGGTATGGATCTGTATGGACCTACCGTCCATATCAATGACATCGATTTGTATTCTTTTGAGGGGACATAACCCCGCCCCAGTGTGGCCCTTGGCCCCTCGAAAGGGGATTTTGCCCCCGCCCCAAATATTTTCTGCCAATTTTAACAATGGAAACATGGTTTGTTATTTGGCAAATGATTATAAAAATACAGATAGGGCGAACATTGCCATCGTTGAAAACAAAGTGGGTGAAATGCGTTTAAAAACTCACATTTGAGTAGGGTACGATGTCGGACCCTCAGTTCGGTCTCCCACAATCATTTACACAAAACGACACCTATGGTCCATACCTGTCGACAGCTAACATTGAACGAAAGACGATGCAGATGGCATGAATGAGTAGCTGTCTTCGGCAACCAGACTTCGAAGTAAAATATGCAAAGAGCAAGTCGTTCCGAACGCTAGGAGCAGTCTTTGGTGTACACACATATTTCCGAGGACGCACTGGTTGCCGTTTTTCAGTGTCGGATTGATTCCCGGGATTGTCTACAGTCCGACAGTGGCGTGATCATCCCGTCGGTCGGCGGGAGCAGCCGGCTCCGAGCGGCTTCATCTCCACCGAGTGACGCCACTTCCGGTGACGATAGCGACCGCCGCCGTCCCGCCGCCGCAGCCGCCCTCATCTGGCGCGCGCCGCCGCGCCGGACGTGCGTTTTTGTCGCCGCGTCGTTCATCGTAACGCGACCGCGTGCCGGCGTCACGGTCAGCGTTGAACCGGCGGCTGCGGCCGCAGTCCTCCCACGCGGGGCGGCGGAGCGGCGGGACGTGGCGCTGACCCGCCGTTGACCCGTCTGACGTGTCCCGCCCGGCCGAGCGCCCCAGGCAGAGGCGCCCGGTCAGCTGCGCCGCCACGGACGAGCAGGACTGCTATCGGCCGCCGAGGGACCTGAAACGGCAGACGGAGGGCCTGAACGGGCCGGGCGATGTGGACGGTGCAGTAGGCGGAAGGGTGCCGGACACAGGATGTCAGGAGTATATTAGCACGAGACAGGCTTGCACAGGACTGAGTCCGTTACTTGCCTGAGCTGGCTGAAGTTCCTCCCTCCCACACATGGCTTTCAAGCAGGGGAGTACGCTTACAGAACTCCGAGCATGATCATGAATTTAGCTCAGCAGTTGAAATGCTGAAACGTTCAATACATCAGACGGTGTAAACGCACGTTCATTTTGCAGAATCCGATTGGCTGCAGATACGAATAGCAGTCACAAAAGGTTACAAAATTACGTTTTTTATTCGGAAGGTATCAACTGACATGCAAGTGTCCCGGCTGCGCTATACGTACACGTCAAAAACGACCTACGCCCCATGGTCTTTTCCAGCCACGTGATAATCGCATGAAATCCCCAGGTAGTAAAAAAAGCTGTGCGATGAGCAACAGTGAAAAAACGTTAATCAGTATACAAATTGTATTCGCGTGGGGTGAAGACGTCATCTCCAAGAAGGCTTTTTCCTATAGCATCACAAATACGCCAGATTATCATTTCGTCGTTTCGTTACAATCGGGGGCAAAACAGATACCTGATGCCGCACGCAACAACTTCATTACAGACAGCACAGTAAACTCATCTATTGCGTACAAAAACAAAAACAGCCACAGCAAAACCTTCACCCTGATTCCGCCGATAATCGAAGACTTTATTATCACCACGGCACATCAGCATAGCAATACCTGAACTTACTACTGCCTCAGAAAAACCACGCCTGGTCAAACTGGTGCACCTTTGCTCAAACGTAAAAAAAAATCACCACAATGATCAATTCCTAATAGCCCTAGCCACTCGGAGCACCATTAAGCCATATAAGCATGGAACAGCCATCGCAATCCTTCACCGCGTAACAAAAATAAAATACATTAGGTAAAATACGCATTAATCTGCTACTGTAACCTCTCGGTGTCACCAACACAACCACCATACCGTCAAACATTTTCTGCTAGATTTAAAAACAGAACAGTCCATATAGCAAAACAAATATATAGATACACATAATACAGGTACAAGAAAAAACGGTAATCACGTATGGCCCAATTGGTGTTGATTATCTGTGATATCGAGTTTTGGTTTTTACAAATACCTCTAATTATTGCAACAACGTAAACAAAAAACGCAAGGATACATTTTAATTCGAAGGAAATAACGATGCCCAAGATTTTACCAGATACCAGATACCCGGTCGGAAAGGCGACAGACCCAAAGGCCCTACAAACCCACACAATGAGTATCACACCATCGCTGTGAAGACGAACTGCATTCCCAAAACGGCCTACAGCACGTCTCAGGCATAAACCGCAAGACAACTGGACCACGAGCATGATCCCACAGCATCGCACAACCATCCGAGTCACGCATGAGCTCCTGCGAGACGACAGTGTGTCTTCGTCTTCGTGGAGCCTAGCCCTGCTACGAACCACGGAAACGTTCGCTACTAGATCCTGTGGTTAGGCGTCTTCGAGTCAATTTGTCCGTAGCTCTTTCAACTTCTCTGTTTATGCACCCGTGCGTCTGCGTCTGTGTGTCCCTTCTCTCTTCCAGTGTCTCTGTGTGTTTGCATGGGTGTGCCATGCAAACACATGTCTCCCCTGCTCTCTCTCTCTCTCTCTCTCTCTCTCTCTCTCTCTCTCTCTCTCTCCCTCCCTCCCTCCCTCTCTCTCTCTCTCTCTCTCTCTCTCTCTCTCCCTCTCTCTCTCCCTCCCTCCCTCCCTCCCTCCCTCCCTCTCTCTCTCTCTCTCTCCCCCTCCCTCCCTCCCCCTCCCTCCTCTCTCTCTCTCTCTCTCTCTCTCTCTCTCTCTCTCTCTCTCTCTCTCTCTCTCTCTCCTTCCTCCGGCTCACACGTCCGTCTCCTTCTCGCCGGTGGCGGCGGCCGCAGTCTCGCCGCCAGCGTCAAAGTACGGCCGCAGCCGCAGACTGTCCTCGGCCAGGCTGGCGCTGCGCAGAAACCGGTCCACCGCGGCCGCCTCCTCCGCCGCCGGCGCCAGGCCGCCGTTGGCCAGCACTGCGCCGGCTGATGTCACGTCTGACGTCACGGCCGACGTCACGCCGCCGTCCGGCGCCGGCGGCGGCTGGTCGCCGGCGCCGGCTGCCTCCGGCAGTTTCCTGTCGGTGGAGGGAGAGATCTGACCGCAGACTTGGGCGGCGGGGACTGCGGACAGAACGGACACTCGGCGGCGACCCGTGGTCTGGGTGCGGGCGTGCTGAGGTTGGCGCGACCGCAGTCTAATGTCCCCACCCCCGCACAGTTCAGTGGTAAGGACGCCACAAAGCATGGTGCGACCCTGCTCCTTGATGCGCTTCCGATGAATACAAAAAACCGCAATCCACAAGCCAGCAGTGTTCAAAGATGCCTGCATCTGAGTTGTTACGCGAACAAAAACCAGCACATGCCTCAGCCCGATACCCACGCCTCCGCACGCGTGCGGACACTCACGGCCACGGGTCGGTCTGGTGGATCTGCGTCTGCAGGGCGCTCATCTCCTGTTTGAGCGAGTGCAGGCAGGCCTGCAGGTCCTCCAGCGGGCGCGGCTCGACGCTACCGGCGCTCTGCTCCAGCAGGCGACTGATCCGAGTCTCGTCCATCGGCGAGGGGGCCGGCACGCGCAGCGACGACAGGTCCAGGTCAGACGCGCGCAGGCGGCCCTCCAGCTCCCGAATCTGGCCGTGCAGCTCCTGCCGGCGAACACAGACGACAGTCAGACGGCTGCTTACGGACAGACACCACAGTCAGACAGGTGCAGACAGACATACACTACAGTGAGAAAGCTGCAGACAGATAAAAACAACATTTAGACAGCTGCAGACGGACATACACCACGGTGAGACAGTTGCAGACGGACATACACCATATTCAGACAGCTGCAGACGGACAAACACCACAGTCAGACAGGTGCAGACGGACATACACCACAGTCAGACAGCTGCAGACGGACATACACCACGGTGAGACAGCTGCGGACGGACATACACCACAGTCAGACAGCTGCGGACGGACAAACACCACAGTCAGACAGCTGCGGACGGACAAACACCACAGTCAGACAGCTGCGGACGGACATACACCACATTTAGACGGCCGAAGACGGACACATACGACTGCAGGACACAGACCACTGCGGATGGACACAGCCACTACAGACGGGCAGACCGCTGCAGACAGGAACATACTACTGCAGGTGGCCAGACCACTGCAGACAGACAGACCACTGCAGATGGACACATAACAATGCAGACGAAAACATCTCACTGCAGACGAACACAGACCACTGTAGCAGACCTCACAGTACTGCAGGCAGACACAGACCACTGCAGATGGACACCACCAGGTACTACCGCACTTACAACTCGCACCAGACAGGACAGAGGGCGAGTGACATTACTGGCCACAATGGATGACGAACTGTTGGCACGAGCAGCCAACGGCCGGCCGCAGGGTACTGACCCGGATCTGTTCGCTGCTGGTCTGTAGGGCCGACCGCAGCTCTGTGGTCTGGCTCTGCAGGGTAAACTTCTCCTCCCGCGTGGTGTCCAGCCGGCCCTTCAGCTGCTGCAGCTCCTCAGAGGCGGCCACCAGCGATTTCTGGCGACAGATGTGACCGAGGCGTTATAGCGAGGACAGCGGTCGCGAACGTTACGACTGTACCGAAGTCAAACGCAGCATTTAGCTCCACAACGGATTAAACGAGTCTTTCCGAGTCGGCTGCAAACAGTTAACACATCATGTTGTTCCCTGTTCAACTCCAATGTGGTCATGCTACACCACCGCCTGCCCGGTCTTAGCATAAGCCGACTGTGTCGCCCCCTGTCCCAACCCAGCCCATGCTGGTCCACGTCAACCGCCATCCCGTCACGGTGCAGGGAGATCGAGTCACTTCCGTCCACTTCTGGCACGACCGGCCGCTAGGTGTCCACACACGCGATCCAGGCAACCGTGGCGTCGTCTGGTGGCAGGGCGGCATTACCCTGAGTCCGTCCATTTCCACCAGGTGCCTCTGCTCGACCAGGCGCCCCTGCTCCTGCAGACCCTGCAGCTCGGCGTTTTTCTGGTGTAAATGTCCGCTCAGCGTCTGAAACGGCGGGCCGGTTAGCAAACAGCGGGCAACACAGCTACTTTCATGGCGATCATCACCACTTATGGAGAGGTTATGGATTTCTTATCACGGTGGAATATCTCACATATCTGCCAATTACACCACTTTCGGCGGGGAAGCGTGAACTTCATTACGATAATCAATTCAGGTCATGAACTTATGCACAAGCAGACACGGACGATCCAGAGCACCACCAAAGCCTCCGTCTACCCAACAATATAACTTCGTGCAGCGCTCACGTTCGCAAAGTTCATGCGTAGTCAGCTAGCTCATCACGGTCCGGCACAGGTCAGCAGCAAACATCAGATTCTGCCAGCGAGAGGTGCCGCGCTGTGCTCGCGTTCGGCACCCACCTTGATCTGCTGGGCCAATACGGGGTCGTTGGCGGCGCTCTGCTCGGCCTGGCGGCGCGCCTCGGCCGCCTGACGCTGGCAGGCGTCGTAGGCGGCGCGCTGGTCGCTGAGCTGGGCGCGCGCCTGCGCCAGGTCACCGCGCGCCGCCTCCAGCGCCGCCTGCTGCTCGGCCAGCTGCGCCTGGCGCGCCTGCGCCACGTCCTCGGCCGTCTGCAGGCCGGTCTGCAGGCTGGCGGCTTCCTTCTTCAGGCGCGACGTCTCGCGCCGCTCGCTGAACAGCTGTGGGGGGGGGGGGGGGACGCGGCGGCGTCAGCGACAGGCAGCCGGAACCGTGCGACATGGGTGACGGTGTGACCCGGTTGTGGTCTGCCAGTGCGCCACGGTGACTTCTGCACATTCACAGGAGGCAAACAAGCAGCAGATCAGAAACCAAACCCAGATGCACCGCAAAACGGACTGGTGGTAGTGACACAGCCACCACCCGGTGCTAATCGGTCACTTGTCGTCTCTTTCCATCCAACGCAGCCCCACCCTTCACCCGCCAAAGCTCACCAACCACGGAGGCTGCGCACTATGCTGGCCTGGGCGGCAGCTCACCTGTCTGCGCAGCTCCTTGGCGTCGAGCTGCTCCTGCGTCAGCTCCTGCTCGAGCTGCTGTAGCTGCTGCTCGAGCCGGCGCTGCTCGGCGGGCGTCTGCTCGCGCGCCGTCAGCCGCTGCTCCTCGTAGCCGGCCAGCAGGGCCTCGAGCTCGGCGGCGCGCCGCTGCAGCGCCGAGTATGACTGCGCCATCCCTGCGGCGGTCCGAGCGGCGTCACAACAACCGGGCGGCGGCCATGGCTCGCCGTCACCACACTGCCATCGAGTGCAGCGGTCGGAATCTATGCAACAAACTCTGCTTAGCACAGGTTCCGATCCCCGACAACACCGTGTCAAATCATTCGGATTAAGTCTTTAAAAGGCACATACCCTGGCCAGCACTGGATTACGGTAAAAAAGTAAACAGATTCGTCCATTCCCTCTCATACACAATGAGCAACACTCCAAAAAGATAAACACTGCAAACAGTGCGGGAAACACAAGCATGTCCTCGTACCGAATCTGGGACTTTTTCTAAAGATCGTCCATAACGCCCGTAAAGCAGGCAGAACACCCAGTTACCTTCCAGGCGGCCACGTTCCTTCTCCACCTCCAGCGACAAGAGCTGGGCGTCGCCAGCCTTGGCGCGCAGCTCCTCGGTCTCCTGACGGGCGCGCTGCGCGTCCCGCTGCGCCGTCTCCAGCTGGCGGCGCTGCTGCGCCAGCGCCTCGTCGAGCTCGACGGCGCGGCGCGCCTCCTGGCCGGCGGGCGCGGCGCGCCGTTCGGCCAGCTCCCGCTCGGCCGTCTTCAGCGCGCGCATGTACTCGCGCAGCTTGCGCGTCAGCACGCGGATGTTGGACTGGTAGCAGCGATGGCGCTCCTTGTATGCGGCCTGCGCGGCGGCCAGCTCCTCCGCGAGCCGGCGGCTCTCGTCGCCGCCGGACGTCGCGCTGGAGGTGGAGACGGGCGCCGCGGGCGCGCCGTCCGGCCGGCGCGCCGCCGCCAGCTGCTGCTGTAGCTGCTTGTTGCGCGTCTGGCTGAGCTGCAGCTGCTCCTGGAGCCGGCGGACGGCGGCGTCGCGCTCGGCCAGCTCGGCCGGCGGCGGCGGCGCGGCGTCGGCCGCCCGGCGCCGGTTCTCGGCGTCCGCCTGCAGCCGCTGCAGCTGCCCGGTCAGCTCGGTCACCCGGGCCGTGAGGGCGGCGTTCTCCTGGCGGAGCGCGGCGGCGTCGGCCGGTTCGCCGGCCGGCCGGGCCGCCAGCACCAGGCGTCGCTCCAGCTCCCGGTTCTGGACGGAGAGCAGGCTGATCTGCCGCCCCATCTCCTGTATTCTGTTGTCCTCGGGCATATCGTTCTTTCCTGGAGAGCTGGTATCCGAAATGTCGGGAGATTTAGGCGGCGTGGCTGGGTCTTCTGCGTTTTCTCGACTGTTCTGGCGGAGGTTTCTCGCGTAGTTTTTGACAGCGACCAACTCCTCCTTGGACTTATCTCCTTGGTCTTCCAGATCTCTGATCAGACTGTTGCGCTCGTCAAGTGTCGCCTTTGTGTTGGCTTCTCTCTGGACTGATTCGTTGACCTGTCGTTGTAGATTCCTGACTACCTCCTCCAGTTTCACTCTGCCCTGGTCGAGCACCGAACGGTCCTGCGTCAGCTGTTGCACCTTATAACGCAGCTCGTGGTTCTGTACCATCAGCTGCTTGTTCTGCTCGTTCATGTTGTCGAATATCTTCATCTTCTCTGAGACCTGTTCCGCCTGGATTTTTAGCTTGCTAGCTTCCTCCAGCTTGTCGTGGCACGCCCTCAGCTCACTTTCGCGTGCGTTAAGGGAAACTTTCAGCTCTTCCAGCTGCTTATCTTTAACACTCACATCGTTCTTCAGCTTATAAAAACTGGCGGACACCTTCTTCAGTTCGTTGGAGAGACCTCGAGCAGCGTCGTCCACGTCTCGCTTCTCCTGATTGGCCGAGGCCAGCGCCACCTCGAGTCGCGTTTTCTCCTCCTTGAGGGCCAGTCGAGCGGCGCTGTCCTCTTTGGCCTGCGCCCTCAGTTGGGTCAGCATCTGTCCGCCCTCCTGGCAGCGCAGCCGCAGCGTCTCGGTCTGCGTGGTCTGCTGGGACAGCTTCTCTTGGCATGCCGCCAGCGAGAATCTGGTCGCCTCGTTGTCCTTCTCCAGCCGAGCGCTGGCGGCCGCTGCGGCGGCCAGCTGCTCGTTCGCCTTCTCCAGCTGCTGCCTCAGCTCGGCCACCGTCAGTTCCAAGCTGCGCACCTCGGCCTTGGCCTGGTCCAGTTCGCTGGAGCCTGCCGGTTCGTCAGCGCCGGTCGGCGGCGGCGCGGAGCCGTGCTTGGCGGCCTTGAAGAGCGCTTCGCGTTGCAGCATGTCTGCCTGGATGTTCTCCAGGTGCCGCATGAGGCTCTCCTTCTCGCGGACGGCGCGCGCCTGCGTGGCGGCCGCCGTTTGCTGTGCCAGCGCCAGCTCGCCGCGCAGCCGCTCGGCGCTGTTTTTCTGCGCGATCAGCTCCGTCTGGACGACCATCAGCTGCTGCTGCTGCTGAAGGCGCACCTCCTGCGACGCCTTCAGCTGGGTCTTGTACCAGTCGCGCGAGCGCTCGCGCTGTTCCAGCTCCTCGCGCAAGCCTTGGCAGGTGCTCTCTGCACGCAGCCGCTCCTGCAGCCGCTGCTGCGCCTCCACCACCAGCTCAGCCACCTTGGCCTTGAGCGCGGCGACGGTGGCGTCTCGAGTTTCGGCCTCCCGTCGCGCCTGCTCCAGCGCCAGCCGGTCAGTGCCGCCCGCCGCCTCGCTCTGGCGCAGCTCCTCGCGCGCCGCCGCCACCTCGGCGCCCTGCGCCTCCAGCCGGCCGCGCGCCTCAGCCAGCTGCGAGTCCAGGTCGCGCGCGCGGCCGCGCAGCAGCGCCGCCTCGGCCGCCAGCGAGTCACGCTCGGCGCGCAGCGAGCCGCTGGCGGCGGCACGCAGCTCCAGCTGTTGGCGCGTCACCTGCTGACGCAGCTCGCCCCGCTCGGCGCCGACTTCCTCCAGCTCACGCCGCGTCACCTCCAGCACGCCCTCGAGGTGAGCCTTTTGGCGCTGCACCTCAAAGTGCTGACGCTGGCTGCCGCCCGTCATCTGGCCCTGCAGCGCCTCCAACTGCTGACGGTACAACTCGCGCTCCTGGCTGGCGTGCTGCAGCTGAAGCTGCAGTCGGTGCAGCTGCAGCTGGTCGCCGGCCGGTGGCTGCGGCGGCTGCGGCGGCGGCGGCCGGCGCGGTGCCGGGCCGCAGGGCGCGGCGGCCGAGTCGGGCGGCGCGGTCGGGTCTCGCAGCACGCTCTTCAGCCGCCACAGGTCCTCCTCGAAGCCGCTGATGTCAGACCAGGCCGAACCGGACGAGACCACCGACAGCCGGTCGTCGTCGTCGTCGACCGGCAGCGGCTCTGCGTCGGTCGGCGCCGACTCGGCCGTCACCGTCGAGCCGTCCGACCGGCCGCACGGCGCGTCGGCCTCCGTCTCCTGCGCCACTTCTGCTGCTGCCGGCGACCGAGGCGCCGCCTGAGAGAGGTAGGCGGTGGTCGAGGTCACCACCATCTCCCCCCGAGCCTCGTTTGCGCCCGCTGACGGACGACACGCTGAACTCTGGTGCTCTCCAGCGGCGTGGGGCAGAGGTGCCGGTCTACTGAGCGGTGCAGACACTGCGGACACGGCGCGCTCCTCCACGAGCGGCACGGACGCGGCCTTCAAGAGCCCCGCCGATTTCGAGTCTCGCACAGTGTCCGCCGCCACCATCTCGGCCTCTGATTCAGCGCGGCCCTCGCCTGGCCGGCGAGCGTCGGCCGGGCCGGCGGGCACGCCGACTGGACCGCGCTGGTCGCTCACGATCTGGAGCAGATCGCGCGGGTACGGTCTCAGGTCGACGCCGCCGAGGTCGGGCGGCGTCGGCGGCGGCGCTGCCGAGGTGCCAGGCGGGCCGGCGCCACAGAAGAGGGCCGTCAGGCCGCCGGGCAGCAGCAGGCCGGCGGCGTTGGCCACAACGAGCGCCTGACTGGTTTCCGACTCTGGCGGGCTTTGCTCCTGTTCCTGCATGCCAATGCTGGTCACCGGCATCTTCTGGAGGGTCTCCTCTGTAAGATGTGGCTGCTGCAGGGAGTCTGGGGTTGGCCGGTGGTCTCCGTGGAAGGTGTGCACGGACGCTGGCTGGCTGGGTGCCCCCGGCATGGCGGTGCCAATTGTATACCTAAGATGACGGAAGGAAGAATTTATTACAACACAGTGGGAAGACAATATTCATAAGCATTTCAAATGAAGGGTTTTTTGTTGCGCAGTTTGTCGATCACTGACTTCCATATCTTTTCTCTTTTAGTCTTTCTATAAACAGTGAATTCTTACCACAGATGGCAGGAGAAGTATTTGTTGACAATTACTACCAAATGGAACTGAACAATCCAAAAATAAGCCATATGTATATGTATATTATGCTCCAAATAGCAGGGTAACCATGGATCTGGGACTTATGGAATATATTTCCCTTTACTTGTTGTTTCGTTATTATGGAATGAACCAGCAAGGTTAGCTAAGAAAAGGATAAAAAATGCCTCGATGATCACGGTATGCTTGAATGACAGTCACGGACTTAAGTGCCTCACGGTAGGACCGCTTATAAAAGAAAAAGCGCAATGAGCTGGTCTGAGTAAGGACAACAATCTTGACACAAGAGCAGAGTTTTTAAAGGCCGTCGTCGTGACTTCACAGTACTGGCCAAGTTCCAGTTTGTCTTCGGTACCGGACATCTGATGACGTCGAAGTGTTCATAGTCATTTCCCGAAATTTTGGAGGTGCCGGCAGGTAAATGGGGCCCCCTAGGTCGCGAAAAAAACCAAGGGAACCCTAAGGCAGGAGCCAGCATTTAAGGACCCATTGGCCAGTGGCCCACATGGGTGATAGGCCCAAAAGTCAATGAGCCGCTGGTTGGTGATTCGTAGCCTAGGGCAGCATGACAGAGGGGCCCGTAAGCCAGGAGCCCAATGATTGGACCGGCACCATCTGGCGTGTTTTTATATCTGCTACTGCCTGGGGGGGGGGGTCAAAAAGAGCACCCCCTGTTACCTCGGGACCTAACCGTCGGATCTGAACCGGTCTACCATCAATCGATAGCCCTCAGTCTTGTGAGTTAGAAAATGCTAGTCAGCCTTGGCCACGTGACTGATGAGGTCACAGGTCACGTAAAACGTATAACACGACATCGGAAAAACTGATATTGCTTCGCAGATCATATAATCGGCCTTCACTGGTATTAAACTAAAGGTCATGATTTTCTGCATCAGAAGCATACCGTGTTAAAAAATGCCAGGTCAAGGCCAACCTATGTCAGGCGAAATATTGGCCTTACTTTACATGCAAAAGGTCGACACTTACTTGCAGCCTTTTTGATCCACGTGACAAAACGGACGAAAGTGAAACCTTCTGATGATCAGTTTTACATTATCTGCTGTTCATCCAGTCAAGGTTAGTCCAGGTCAGGTCAGATAAGGTTACATTACTCTTCCTGACAAAGATGCAACATTTACTCGCTGGGATTCTTAAATATGTAAAGTACAGAACTGAAATGACATCTCGTGATAATCAAGTCTTCTTTCTCTGCTTTTTATCGGGTTAAGGTCAAGCCAGGTCAGGACAGAATATTTTTTTTTTGCTCTCTGTTGCTAATGAACGACCTTCCACAGACAATGTTGTATTTCATTTTGTACTGACATCTACCTATGACGTGACCTGAAATGACTTCACGTTGCATTTGGTGAACCTTGCTAAGAGGTGCATATACGTTTACTTGTCTGGCTTGAACGATTGGGAAAGTCAGTGGCAGCCACGTTTATCACCCACAACGCAAACCAGTCCAAATGTCGTCATGCATGTGACCTGGCATGATCCTTAACATTGACGTGCCATGGTTTTTTACATCGTTTTGGGGACCGTGTCCTGTGTAAATCCGAAAAATTCATGCACTACATTCGCGAATATTAAAAAAAAAACGAAGCATGTTCACGCCACCGCCTGAAGTGACGTCATATCTTCCATGGCCTGACCGAGCACGGATATGGTTTTGATGTTGGAATATGTAACACTGACTGATGAACAGGTACCGGAAGTTTGGTTGGGCTGGCTCCAACGGTTCAGAGGTTTTTCACGACAAACCGAGGAGGTGCCCTATCTGACAACTCCCAGGCAGTGTCAGGTTACGCCTCACCGGACGACAGGGGTTTGGGGATGGATGCCACCCCCGAGCAGTATTTCCGGGACCACGGCGAAACGGAGCAGGACGGTGTCGCAAAATCTGACAAAGGTGATGACACATTCATGGCACATGTTTTGATAAATGAAGTGACCCCAGGTCATCTCAGGCCACCGAGCTATGACGTCATTACTGAAGGCTTACAGAGCGACCGCAGATGATGGGCATGGAATCAGTCCAGAATGGTAGTCTACATGCAAACAGGACACTTTAGATGGGTCAATGGCCTTCTCAAGGCCAAACAAGGCCAAAGACCCAGGATGACTTTTTTGGCTTTAAGAACACTTCCATAATAATTCTTGGCACTGAATGTGATACAAGAAACAATTTTAGACCTCCCTGATCCCAAATGTGCCATTTGGGGCCAGGTATTATTGGGGCCAGGCCCCAAATTCCAGAAAATCCATTAACAAGTTCTCCAGCATCATGTGCAACCTGACCTAGAAAGTCACTGGCTGACCTAACAGGGTTGATCCAAGAACCAGTGGATTCCTTGGGTATACAGATATTGATTGCTTCTCATCCCAATGTGCTGCCTTAATTAGGGGCAAAATGATAAGGAGGGTGCCTACTGCCCTCTCCTCATTGGTGTGAGGGCAAATCCTTCCCATCCAGCAAGGATTAAGTCCCTGCTTTTAAGTCTGTAAGGAGCCCATTGGTCAAGGGCCCATAAGTCAAACAGGGTCTGCAGGCTAGAAGTCAGTAAGCTAGGGGCCTTGTTGGTTGGGGCCTGTGACTAGGGGCCCATGGGCCAGGGCTCCACATGTGTGAAGGACCTATACAGTCCCTGTGGACCAATGCAGGTCAGAAGTCCCTTAGCGAGTAGTCTGGCCAGGAATCAGCCAGAAGGGGGTCCTCATAAGGGCTGCCTCCTCACCCCAAGAGGGCCTCAGCCCATATAGCCCTCCACAAGTGCTGATGTTGTCTCCCATGGCCTAACAAGGGGCCTTATCCTTTGCAGCAACTTCCTTCAGGACAAGGGGCTCCTTTGGCTTCAAGGGGGCTTCTTACAGTCTCAAGGGGCCTCATATGGGCCTCCTTTAGCAACATGGAGGGTCTATTGTGGCATCAGAAGCCATATTTGAGAATCCTTTTAGCCCTCAAATGGGTCAAATGGGGTCCTGAAAGGAAAAATGAAGGCCCTCTCTGGGCCTGCTTTTTTAGGAAGGGTAAAAATGGCAGCCCCACATTTTCTCAGAGGTAACTGCCCCTTTCACCCCTTCCCATTGACTATCTCCCTGCCTACAGTGCAGAAGCCCAGCTACATGGGCCCATGGGCCAAGAGGCTATGAGCCAGGAGGCCATTGGTTAAGGACCCATAATACAGGGCTGGGCTATTGATTAGGGACCCTGCTAGGGCTTGTTTACACTACCAACAATTTATTTTTGAATTTATGCTCAGCTCTGATGCCAGCTATGATGCCTCTTGAGGGCAATCATCTTCTGGGTTCCTGGGCCACTAGCCACTCAATCCCAAACATCTGTTCTGCAAAGCTCCATAGGGCCTTATGGGCCTCTCCTGCATGCAGACCCCTGGCTTATGGATTCCTGGCCAAAAATCCTGACCAGTAGCTTACACATCCCAAGCTTGCAGACCCTGCTTGACTTCTGGGCCCCTGACCTATGGGCTCTTTGTGGACTTATGATGATGCATGAGGCTTATATGATGCATGAGGTATCAACAAGCCCCTGGCTTACAGCCCCTCTGGTATGTAGGCCCTGGGCTACAGGCCACTAACCAATGGCTCACTAGCTTGTGGGCCTCTCACATATGCATGCCATTGGCCTGTGGGTCCTTACCTTTTGGCTCCTGGTTTATAAGTCCCTTGGCCTTTTTGTTCCTGACATATGGTTCCCATTCACCTGTGGATCCCTCCACAATTTCTGGGAATGGCTATGGAAACTGGGGGATCAACAAAAGGTCCAACACAGGAGACAAACTGAAATTTGGCCAGGCACATGAAATCAAGATGACAGCCTTCAGAGAAGAAAACTCCCCTCCTGTGCACAAGACTGCTGCCCTTAGGCCAACAGACTGTGCTGCCTTCTTTTGTAATTGATCCTACTATGAGGTACCTAAGTACATGACTGCCTGCTTGAATTCTTTCATGACCCCACAATAATTTTCCTGAGAGAATTTGCTATTCTCCATACCACAATATTAACATCTAGTGGTTACATGGAGCATGTTCATGGCATATTCTAGGAGTGCAAGAAGCTAGAACTGATAGGTAACAACAATGGTCCTTTGCATATACAAGAACTGTGGCATGGGACAGATCTGTTCAACTAATTATTCTACACATATTAATTTGGATCTGGATGACCGGTACTGTTGATGTGCCCTTGCCCCAATTAGGTATTCCGCCAACAAAAAACACTCCGTTCATAAAAAAAAACTGAAATGGGTCACTGAGTCCCATCAAATTCCAAACATATGATGAACACATGACCTTGTATCAAAACAGTGCAACAAAACACACCTTGAGTCTTTACACGCCCACCTATGCCGCCATACGGCCACGTCCGAGGGTAAGGAGACACAGTTTGCGGTGCGCCAGAAGTGTAGAAAATCAACGTAGGAACGTAGGAACTAGATTGCTGCCATAATCTTCCGTTCTGTCGTGGCTGCCAAAGAGCGTGGCCGAAGGGACCAAGCGGATGGCGTCTGGCGCAATCAGCTAGCCGCACCAGAAAATCCCACAAGCTATTTTGGACGTCTTTGAAGGCTCTTTTGGTCTGTAGGCACAGGGAACTCGTGGTATAAAAAATAAAACCAAAAACTTAGTGACCCTTGGAACAAAGCTGAGTGATTTGAATCATCAAAGAGTCTTAATCGGACACTCATCTTGGTTCTCCACAGGGCTCAAGGAACACAGTGCTCATGAAATACATGCTTTCAAGGTATACAGATACGTGCACGAAATGAGGAAGCATACAGGCATACATTTAATGCAGTGTTTTAGTGGCAAGGGGCATTTCCATCATTCCTGGAGCAAAACTAGATACCGCGGCATTCACGCACATACAGGTGCGTGGAACGTATATGACTCGTGATTGGTAGTGGAGCGTGGCTACGATTATCAAGTCTCATTCCTTTGAATTACCTGAAGCAGGAAGTATGGAAGACCCCAGCATTGCTTCTGTCATGGTAATCATATCAAAGGAAGTGACAGGATTGGATACTAACCATGAAATGAGTAAGCAGTGTTAATTAGGGTTTAATTTCACAAATAATGTGTTGCATTACAAAGACTACTCATCCAAAGGTGCATTGTTTCTCCATTCAACAAATCATGTTGAAATTAATGTGATATTGGTTCTCAACATTACATTTGTGATCTTTGTGCATTATTCATTAGGTTGATGTACACCGCAACAGTCGGCCAGGCTCGAACTCACCTTAATCACTTGTCAACCGCGACAGTGGCGCCTGTGACGGTTACTGTTGAAAACATGAAACCGTCCGTTTGCTAGTTCGCTAACTCACCTCGTTGGTGGGTAAAAAAGAAAACTGGGTGACCGTGCATTTTTTCGAGCGTCCCAGGATGAATAACGGGATAAAGGTTCGTAAGTCAAGGGTTCGTTTGGGGAAAAGTTCGTAACCTAAGGTTCGTGAGCATGAAGTTCGCATCGAGACAGTGAATGTGACATGCTGACGATGAAAATGACAAAAACGGTATGTAACAAGTTTCATATCGAAAAAGGCCGGTTCCGGGTGTGAGCGAAAGGCGCGGTATAGGATATTAGAGGCCACAGGCCAAATAAGGGTGCGATTGGACTTGGCTCGGTCCAACATGGATGTTAGGTTGAGTTTTTAGTGTAGGTCCGTTCCTTTTACGATATCCACCTTTGCCGATGCGGACCTTAAGTTTACTCAGGTTTCGTTAAAACTCTTTTTCCTACTACTTTTTTGCCATATAAACCATTTCCTTAGGGTTATAAACTTTGTAAACCATTAGACCACTCCTTTTCAGCACGAACCAAGCGTGGTACACGGTCCCTTTTGAGATTAAACCCAATATAGCGCTTCGCGCGACCTAACCTCTTAGGTGAACAGAGCCTAATCCGGTCTCACCTTTTTATCGACCAACGGCCTCTCGTATCCTATGCCGTGCCTTCGGCGCGGTGTGGCGCCTACAGCTGACAACGCTCCATGTACGCCCCCGCAGTCAATGAAAGATGGCGTAATACCCCAGTCGGTATGGTGGGAAGGGAGTCTATGACCCCTTTAGTTCCATGGCCACCGTCCTTGGCGCCACTGTCGCAGGTGACGAGGTATTTGGGTGAGTTGACGCCTGCCCGACCGTTCGTTTGTGTACTGCCATGTTGGCATATGTGGACCTTGCACTACAACTATTTCGCTGTTGCAGCTCTGATGAGATGAGCATGAGCTGTTTCTTTCCAGGTTGGCATCATTGGTGGAACTGGCTTCACTGATCCCAAGGTCCTTGGTATTGAAGACCCTAAAGAGGAAGATGTGGTAACACCTTTTGGGAAACCCTCCAGTCCAGTTTTGTCAGGGACATTGTCTGATGTTCCTGTGGCTATCCTTGCCAGGTGAGGTGCCACAGTTTAAAGATCTGTGCCTTTTAAGAAGCTGGTTTATTCTTGTTTTGCTTCTCCCCATTTTAGCAAGACACATGCCATTGCAAAAGCTCCTTGTCATTTATTTATTAGGTTTGAATGTGGCAGTCATCCATTCAGTGAACCAGTCATTGTATTTAGTTAGCCATTTCAGTGCATGGAGTAATATTCCATTCATGTCAAATACATGGGTAAGATGATACCACATAAAAGTACTGCTGCAGAGCAAAAGACTGGTCAAGCACATGAAACAAAAGCAAGGAGAGAGCTGCACTTGTTGAAATAGTCCTTGGTTCAGGTATGAAAGAAAGTCACTCCAAGAGCAAGATGCTGCTGTGGCTAGTGGCAGACATTTCCAGGGTGAGGTAACTTGTGGGAGATTGAAAATGCCCCAGGTGAGGACTGAAAAGGTGGCAGCACCAGGTTGCCAGCTATCTACCATAGAACGGGCTGGACATCCCAAAACATCAGCTCACTAGTAAACTGGGACTGGGCCTTCACTGGGGCCTATGGGTCATGAGTAATTCTGAAGATGACCAGACCATCATGGTCAGCAAGGAAACCATGCACAGTATGACAGCCAAGCACTGAGAGATGTAATCTCCCAACTCCAGAAACGATCCTGGCCCAGGAGCGCCAGATGAGCGTCAGTGCGCAGGCAAACGGAGGCAGAGTGGCGATGAAAGTCGCCGGCCACTTCCGAAGCCATACTGGCAGGAGCGTGGTTGGTTGCCGTGGAGCGAGCGTGGTCGCCGTTCTGTAGGCCAAAGCGGAAAGTCGCGGCGTTCGGCGTTTACGTTCGGCGGCACAAGAACACAAAAGTACAGGAAATCGCCGTAGGATGTGACTAGCGTAGATTTAACGCGGTTTCGTAGCCGTCGGTGCGGGATTTACGTGGCATCCGTCCGAAACTACGTCGAGACTGAAAAGCGTCGTTGCGTTTGCATGTGGGGCGTAACATTAGTACGTCGTGTTAGAATGTTCTTGATCTTTCACTGCAACCATGACTCCCACACGGCCTGACCTCTCTGAAGCTGGACCATGATACTCCTTGTTTGAGCCTGTAAGCTGGCTGTGTCTCTGTTTCGTTTTCGGGGCACCCCAGACGTTACGGTCTGCGGGTGACCGCGTGGCGCTACGTTAAAAAAACAACGACGCGCCGTGTTCGCAGGCACGGCCGCCAGCACACAGTGATGCCGACCCAGGTGAACTACCGCGCCAACGTGTGGGCGCTGCGCCAGCTGGGCTGCACGCACCTGGTGGTCACCACCGCGTGCGGCTCGCTGCGGGAGGAGATCCAGCCGGGCGACCTGGTCCTGTTGGACCAGTTCGTCGACCGGTGAGGGGTCCCGGTCGCGACGGCCGGCGGACGGGGGGAGGGGCCTTGGTGACAGAAAGGGGGCTGAGCGGCCCAAGGGGCGCGGAGGCGCCACTCTGACTGGCAGCGAAAGGCTGAGAATTGTCTGCTATTGACCACTGTCATTAGTAGCTGATGTCCATATGCAGCATGTGGTTTCGATTATGGGTTCTGGATGCATGCATCTCTTCTATGGCAGCTTTCAAAATGGGGATGCATTCTGATGTTGCTTCCTTGTGAGGCAAGCACATGGAGTTTCTGAAGTGTCTGTGTTGTTAGTGCAATGGTGGTTGGCAGTGAGATACAAAGCAACTCGGCGTTTTTTTTTCGTGTTGGCAGAACGACCAAACGTCCTCTGACATTCTTTGACGGCTCGTGTGACGAGATGTCGGGGATCTGCCACCTGCCGATGGCCAACCCCTTCTGCGCCGAGACCCGCGAGATCATTCGACAGGTGGCAGACGAGCTCGAAATCACGATCCACGGCAAGGGTGAGCGATACGTTTATGTAATATTTTGGATCTGTGGCTGGGACATAATATTGTGCTGTCTGTAGCGTTTCTGAGTGTCTTGTACGTTTTTGTTTTCTTTATTGCTGGTGCCACTGCTTTAACACTGTTACAGGGAGTTTCACTAAAAAGTAAACCTGTTCGTACGTGAATTTCTTTCGAAATGCTGCTATAATTTCCGGACAAGCTGCAAATAAGATCCTGGTAATATTCAGCAAACCGGTAGCTAAGCTAGCATTCAGCAAACCAAGATATAAGTAGCGATCGCTCCTTGCTTTTTCTTGCCTTGGTGGAGAGGGACAATAAGGAATGATCGCCCTTTGTTTCTTTGTCGTTCCTTGTCTTGCTGATAGGCTTTGCTATGGTTATGTGCTTTAGATCTTTACTGGAGTATCCTATACCGTTGTAGTGTTGCAGCAGCTGGCTCTGACTTGTTTCCGGCTCTGACTGACCTATTGCCATCAGGCACCACAGTGTGTATCGAAGGACCGAGGTTTTCGACCAGGGCCGAGAGTCACTTGTACCGCAACTGGAACTGCGACGTCGTGAACATGACTACCGTGCCGGAGGTCAGGAGCTGAATGGCATGAACATGCGTGGAGCCTACGAAAGGATGCAGGGTGTGCCCTCATTCCCCTGCTTGGACTGTTTGTCGCCTGCCACCACCAAGGTGCAGCGCCAGAATCTGATCAGCTTGTTTGTGCCCACAATCAGCTCTCTGCTCCATTCCTGTCGCGAATGTAGTTAGTGAGGCTGGCCGGGAAGATTGGAAGGTTGATGATGATGACAGCGCCCTCCATGTTCATGTAGATATCTCGCGAGATTCAGCGTTTGGTCACGGTCTGGGACTTTGCGTTCAGAACGTTGCGTTGTCATTGTCCCGTCAGCGCTAGTCCTGTCAGCCGGCGGCTCCCCCCAGACCCACGTCCCGTCACTCGTGTTCGGCTCTCGCCGGCCCTGCTGATCACCGGACCGCCGCAGGCGACGCTGGCCGGGGAGGCCGGCCTATGTTACGCGGCCGTGGCGATGCCGACCGACTACGACTGCTGGCGGCCGGGCCAGGCGCACGTGGCCGTGCCGGACGTGATGGCCACGTTCCGCGCCAACGTGCAGACGGTGGTGCGGCTGCTGCAGGCGGCCGTGCCGCGGCTGGCCGAGCGTGACTGGAGTCAGCGGCTGCAGCTGAACAGGGTGAGGCGGCGCCGGCCGCAGCCGCTGGGCCGTCAGCGCTGCGAGCCGTGCAGCAGGGCAACAGGACCACGAGTGTTAGCCGTTTGTAAAGTAATGAAGCTGCATTCGCGGCTCGTTTGTCGAATGGTTTGGTCAGCCTCGGCAGCAGGTTCACTCGGCATATAAGTCTGAATTCGAATGACGTGAGTTTCATTGTTGTGTTTGCCTTCCTGCTGTTAGTGTTTCGAATGGGTGCTGTGCGGATTAGTGCCTGGGAACGATGGAACTGGCGTGAAAAGCTCGATTCTGCCTTTTCAGAAAATGGTGTCCGATAACACCATGCTGCCGGCGCATTAGTGGACCCGAGAAGACCTCAACTGGCAGCGAAGTACGCTGTGGAAGAGAAAGAGGCCCTGGGCGGCCCACGTGCCTCAGTGCCATCTAACGTAGTTTAGGGCATGTCAGACTATGGCACCGTACCACTTCCGGTAGAGGCTGAGGTACTGGAGTCACAGATGCTGATGGTACCCACAGTACACACGAGGGCATTTACAGTTGTGTGGATGTGAGTCGTTGATACCAAGCTGGTGTTTTCGAACAGGCAGTTTATGTCAAGTGCCTGAGCATGTATTACCATGTACGGTGCACATTCCGTAACGTGATTGTATGCAGCTAAATTTGGACCATACTTTTCTGTGAAGGTAAGGTTGCATGAAGTGTGCAGATGTCTTGTGCTTGAAGGAAGCAGAGTGATCTGATTTTTTCTTACATGTCCTTTGTCCTGGGAAACTTGTTTAATGCGACATGCGGTTGGGGGACGTGTCTTATGCGATAAACGGGTCGATTTGTCGATGATGCAAACATTCCTAACCATGGGTTGCTGTAGTGGAGCCCCAAGTACATTCACTTGCTTGGCAGTTATGTGTGATCGGTTGTCGGCATTTGTTGTCATTTGACGACACTGAACAGAGATGTAGACTAGATTCTCAGAATGTTCTGTTGGCTTTTTGGACTAACCCTGCATTCCGCGGTGAAAGAATAAACATTCTGGGTGTGGACCAAAGGAATCACGTTGAGGACGTTCTTTCTGGAAAAATGCTTTGCCAGCCTCTAGTTTCCTGCACGAAACACTACAGGGCTTTTCTCGGTGTGGCGTAACAGCGTAAAGGGGTGCGTTTCTGTTCCCCTGCTCCTAAACTCGTTTCTCGACCGTCGGCTCGCTGCTTATGCACTGGGGGCTCCTAGCCCCAGTATGTTGTCAAGATGAAGCATTTTATGCAAGGAACATTTGTATATACAACTGTAGCTGATAAAAAAGGTAGCGTGCCGGCAGACGTGATACTGAGCCGCATTTAAACAGGTTAAGCCTGCACCGTTGGGAGTGTTACCTTAACTAAAACTTTTGCCTAGCTAGCCTGTCTGAAGTACAAAAATATTGTCTGACAGGAGACAGTTCCTGTCCATTCTGGCCAGAGCTAGAATGGAACATAACTGCTCTTACGTGGCTAACAGATAGAGATAGCAGCAGGCAGAGTACGTTCGGAGAACCGTCGACGTCGGCAGATCACAGGACTCTGCCAAGCGACAAGTCGCGAGACTGCTGCGATCTGCCGACGTCGACGGTTTTCCGAACATACACTTCCTGCTGTTAAACAAGTAAGAGCATTGCTATATTCCATTCCAGCTCTGGCCAGAATGGACAAGAGCTCTCCTGTCAGGCAACACAACTGTACTTGGGCTACTCAGGCGAATGTTTTAGTTAGGGTAGCACTCCTCACGGTGTGGGTTTAACCTTTTTATGGTTTGGTTCCGTACCACGTTTGCTGGTACGCTACCCTATTTTTTTGGTCGGCTAGGGCTGAATGTACCGACTAGGCTTGGAACCCCCCAGTGCGTAAGCACCAAGCCGACGGTCGAGAAACGAGTTGAAGAACAGAGGAACGTAGAAACATCCCTATATTTGATGACGTAGCGATGGGATAAAACTGTTCTGATAAAGAACAGTTCTGAAAACTAAACTGATAAAACTGTTTTTTTATAAGCATAGTCGGGACATATTTCAACTCCAGTTGGTTCAGCGTTATGCTAGCAAAATGTTCAGCACCGGCTCGTAACGAGCGGCGAACCCACAGTCTTCGAGTGTTCAGACGTGTTCCTCTGCACTTCACACTTGTCGCAACGTGGCGACACAGCACACAACACAACTGATAACTTTGCATCGCTTATAACAACCGATACACGTCCGCAGATGGCGTCACTCAACCCATTTCATAAATGGTATCAACGCTGTCCCCAGGAAGTCATCATTAGCAACTGTTTTAGAACAGTCGAAACCAGGCGCGTTTGAGAGATGAGGCGAATTAAAATTTCATGTTGTACTGGACAATCAATTTCTTACCACAAACCGTTACAACATGTGAGTGACCGGCTAGACGGGCCGAACCCTCCATTCACCTCCCGAAACCCCGCTTCCCTGACGGTGATTGGTGCGCGCCTGACGCCTCGGGGCCTCATGCTGGGCGTGCGGCCCCGAGTCACCGAGGTGGTGGGTCCTCCAGTTTAGTTCAGCTTCATTGGGCGGGTGGTTGTTCGCGAGAAGGGGGTCTGTTCAAGAAGTGAGAACTGCTGGAGAACCCAAGTATGTACCGTAGTACCCATGTACTACGATGCATATTTGGGTTCGGCGTAGTACCCATGTAAATGTTGCACCCAAGTAAGTTTTCTTGCACTACCATATCCTTCCTCCCCCTCTCCCCTTGTCCTACCAAATGTGTGTATTTAGCATACAACCGTCCTGATCTTACAAACGCGGCATGATAATCAGCGCCTTACAAACGCAGCATGATACCGCGTTATCACCAGCTACCGATGCCTTCCCGTGGAGAATGGAGCCCTTAACAAATAAGGCTAATGAGACTAACCTACTCATCTCTCCCTTAAGGTCTGACCACAACGGTCAGACTGAGAAGCCGGAGCCGGAGAAGGTGGCCCCGGTCGTTCCCTCCAGCCTAAACCGGTCTTCCAGGCCGTTCCGTTGAGCCCGGGCCAAGCGGAAGAAGGTCGCATCCGGCGGGCATGACAATCGGCCCTGTATACCGCGGCCGAAACGCAGTACGACATGACGTTATCGGACTGGACTTTGCTCCATGTGGAACAAAGCCGGTCCGTGACGTCCAAAAGTATCAAGGAGGTCGGCCTGGACAGCGAGTCCTCCGAGTCGGAGGACGAGGATAAGGAGCAGGTCCCCATACACGCCGACGCGTATTTAGGGGGGCGGCGGCCTTCTATTTTATGAATGAATGAAGGCAACAACGTGAATGGTGTTTTCCTGTTTCCCGTTTCCCAGGAGAATGAGTTAAGGATGAGCGCGGAGGTCGAATAGGTCGAATACATCGAATGCATGATTAAGGATGCTGAGTCCGCTCTCCGGACGGGCAATTGTTCAAGGAGATGCGGGTCCGAGGCTCCTATCAGTCACGGCGCCGTGTAATTGAGAGAACCCCTGTCGGAAATCCTTGGAATGTGACGGCACCAAATGAGCTGGGTCCACTACGTTGGAAATGCAGCTAGTGCGGTGGAACCTCCATGTAACATTGCTCATTTGTGTGACGGAGCCACGTCAATGCAGGGCTGATCGCGTAGTACCTAGACGTCATTGACGCTGCCCTGAAATTCTCGTATTTTGGCAGCATGAACCCGCCGAAAGACAAGGATAAGGGGGCCGCAGCTCCCACTGTCCTTTCCGAGGACTATACACACGAACTGCCCGAAACAAGGGACACCGGAATGGGAACCACACGTCCGCTGCCAGCGACGCCTCAAGGCAGCCTCTTCTATGGGAGACGGAGGGGGTTGAGACGGTCGTGGGCGTACGGGGCTTCAGCTGGGCAGGGATGTTGATTTGTATTTTTTTTGAGAGGGCCCTGTTCCCCCCAGTGTTGATTTAGGCCCCTCCAGTGTTGGTTTGGACCCCCCAATATTCTCCGCCGATTTTAAGCCGCAAAAGATAAGAGATAGGCAGAAAGTTTAGAATGAAGTATGAAATGATGTATGTATCTATCTGTCTCTCTATTTACCTGTCTATGTATCTATCTAAGTATCTATTCATTCATCCAAGTATATATATATATATATATATATCTATATATATACGCATATATACCTGTATACAGGGACGTAACCAAGGGGGGACCATGGGGGCCATGGCCCCCCTGAGCCAAGCGGTCTACGCTAGATAAATAGCGATTTCGCACGAATACGGAATAGTGATCATATATATGCTGCGAAAACAAACATTATATGTATTCCTGTGGGTTAAAAATGAGATAAGTTACGTAAAGTTCTTCCTTTTTCCTATAAACTTCGTCATATGCCAGTGGTATATGACAGAATTTGACATTTGGCCTCCCCCCGAGGAAAATTGTGGCTACGTACCTGCATATATGTATGGGATATATGCAATTTTTGCTTGATGAACAATAATGAAAAATCCTTACGTTTTCGTGGATGAAAATAAAGTGGGCTAAATCCGTTGAGAAACCCACATTTCGGGAGGTTGGACTGTCGGTCCCTCGGCTCGTTCCTCCCCCAATCATTTAAAGAAATCGACATCCATGCAGCTGTGGGGTGGGAGACACAGCAGTTTCAAACTCTTCTTCTACGGCAGCTGGGCAATTTCAAGGGCGAGTGCGATGGAGATTTTATAACTGAGTGGGTCGATCGAGTGCAGTTCTTAAAAAAATCATAAGTGATGCATCAGACGTGAAAATTATCCGACTGCTATCACTACACGTGTTCACGCGGGTGGGGTATTTTCTTCAAGGCCTGCTGTCGTCCATGAGTTTTAAAGAACGGACATAGGAGAAAGGAAAAAAGAATGGCCTGTTAGCGCGTTACGGAGGGGAAACTGACCCAACCCAGCACATTAATAGGTTGCAGACAATCGGTGTCGGCCGGGATACCTCCGTGCGGGAATTTTCACATGACGTGGCCCGACTGGTCCTTCTGGCCTGTTCTAAATTAGTCAGCAAAGTAGGAACTCCCAAACAATGAGGAATTCAGCAGCCCATTTTCAATAGGACCGTCTTTGAACAGTTCACATCAGGACTCCCACCCCTGCTCTGCCTCGGGTTGAATGCAGCAAGTGCCGTCGGTACCGAGAGAGAGCGGACCAGTGAGTGCCGAACGATCGGTCACGGCCGACCCTCCGCCCACGATGGAATTCCTGCCACGGCCGCCGCCAGTGCAGGAAGAGAGCGAGCCAGCGGTTGCCGTTCTCACGATTACCGCGGCACCTCTGGAGTGCGGCCACCCGGCAAACTGCGGCCGCCGCCCTCAGACAAGTGTACCGGAGCCAAAGACCATTCCCGGGGAGATAGCAGACCGCTTGCCCACCGTGGCGGGACCAGTGTCGCAGAGTCCCCCTGACAGTGGGGAGAGAGGCCGAATAAAACCACTGTATCCATCGGCCGCAGCAGCACACCGCCGCCCACCGCTGAGCCGGAGGACGGGGAGCACAGAGTAGGCCCAGGTCCCAGGCTTCCAGACATTAAAAGACTATAAAGACAGGACCCCCCTCTGGCACCCTTGAGACCCTAGAAAGGAAGCCTGAAGCTGGCTCCAAAAGACCCTGGACCCATATAGCGCACTTTGGCTTCGACGAGGATAGGGTGCTGGTGTATGAACCAAAAAGACAACGACCCCCGCCGCGTGATACCGAGCTCATTAGTTCCACAACTCATAGTCGAATGCCATAGTCATCCACTGGCTGGGCACTGTCATGCCAAGGCTGTCAGGTACGTAATCGGTTTCACCGGCAGGCCATTCCAAAAGGCATCCAAAACTATTGTGACAGTTATGTCAAATGTCACAGTCAAAAGACAAACAGAACGCCCAACCAGCCAAGCTGGTAGTTAGCTCGCCGGGATACGGACCATGGGAAACGCTCCATACAGATTTGGTGGGACCTTGACCGAAAACCCCACAAGGTTATCGTTGGATACTGTTGGTTGTGTGTGCGTTCCCGAACTTTGTGGAGCTGACTCGATTACCAGATAACACTGCTGAGGCAGTAGCTCAGGCGTTAGTAGCCACATTTCACCGCTTAGTACGGCCTGCCGAGCGAAATCGTTTCGGACAGTGGATCTCAGTATCTTTCACAATCAGACACGTAGCCAGGATTTTCCTCGAGTGGGGGGGGGGAATGTGAAATTTTGTCGTATGCCATTGGCATATGACGAACTTCATAGGAAAAAGCAGCAATTTTATGTAAATTACCTCATGTTAAATGCATAGGAAAACATATAGTACTTGTTTTTGGAGCATATATCTGATCACTATTACGTATTTCTGCGAAACCGCTAAATATTTAGCGTAGACCGCTTGGCTCGGGAGGGCGGCATGGTCCCATGCCCTCTCCTGGCCACGTCCCTGTTTACAACTGATGAGCGAAGTCAACAAACTTCTTACTGTTCAGTACATTTTCGTTTCAGCGTACCACGCACAAGCTAACGCGAACATTGAGTGAGATGGTAAAAAGTATGATGGCTACCGCGCTGGACAGAATTCAGAGGGACTGGGATTAGTTTTCGGGAGCTTCACACCATGCTGTTAACTCCGTATTCCAGACTAGGAACAAATGGAGTCCAGCCTTTCTCATGTTTTGCAGACATTTCCGTTTGCCCATGGAAAAGGCTTTGACAGAGGAACTTTCTCCTGATTGTGGTGAATTAGAAGACATGATTACGATTCTGAGGGTCGGCAGGCGGATGCAACTGCGGAAGTAATTGAAAATCAGAAAGCTGCTAGACAGTATCAGTGATAGTGGTAGAACAGTCGAGCGAAGGAAAATGTATTCGAAGTGGGAGACTTAGCGTACGTTTATTGCCCTGTGGTAAAACCTGGCAACGCATCCAAATTGACCAAGAGATGGGACCCGGTGTATGCTGTGCAGCTTAAACATCCCAGTGGACTTACGTATGATGTATGTAAACCAGGGTCCCACAAACCAACTAAAAAGGTGCACGGAAACCGTCTCAAATCCTGCCCACAGTCTCACATATACGAAGCTAACCAGAAGGCCGCGGCACACAGCCATGTTGGAGGAACTGGCCGGGCGCTGGAAGCGTACCGCACTATGCGAAAAGCTAACCGCACCCCGAACAGAGGGGAGGAGGCTGAAATGAGGACACGGACGGTGGAGACGAGGAGACCTCCGACTGAGGCCTACGCAGGTTGACTCCAGGAGTTCTGGCTACAGTTGAGGGCCCAGATTCGATGGATCCGGATCAACCCGACGGCGTTTTCATTACTGTTTTGGAGGCGGTGGGGACAGAGCATTACCGCAGATGTCTCGTCCACCGATTGCGACAAGGACTGTTCCGATTGGAGCTCCCCAGCTGCACCAGCAGGACCGTCGACAGCACCCGTCGGACTTCGGAGGCCCAGGCGGACCCGTAGGGCACCGAACGGTATTCGGTATTCACCATGTATATATATTCGGTATTCACCATGACCATGGCGTGGTCACGGAGCCAGGAGGAACAGAAAAATATCCCTATAAGCGTGGCGAAATTTCACAAACAAGCCAAAACGCCAGATGATGTCCTGAAAACATTATCTAGCCTTCAGTTCATTCACGAAGATCCGCAACATTCAGTTTGGAGATCATGCAGTCGTTTTGATTTACGAGAACCCGGCCAACTGACTCCGTCGAGGACACCAAAACAATACTGGAGATGTGCGGCGGTTGGTTTTGTGATTCTTTCCATGGATCGCCTTAGCAGAGCTAACGTCAAAAGCGGAGGAAAAGCAGGATCCCTATGGCCCTTTGCCGTCTACCTTACCTCGGCTCCTACACATTAGGGTGGATCGAAAATACATTTTTTGTCGCAAAACAACTTCTTAGGGGTCAAAACGCGTGCGCGTGGATCTGAAAACACGGAAAATGAGGAGTAAAAAGATATTAAAAATATTCTAGAAAGGGCGCACGAAGCGTCTTTGAAGTGAGTTTCGCCGTCCCCGAGCATTAAAGTCTCTATTGGTTTAGCATTACGCATAGCAAGATAGCACCTCGGTCACCATCCACCGTAGCTGTGCGTAGCTTTGCGGGCCTTTTAGTGTCTGTAGTTTACGGATAGGTGATGAGCATGGATCTGAGCAAATAACAGGGGACTGCCAGGTAAAATAAAGTGGTAGACAGACAGTAGCCCTTACGAGCTAAGACCGCGCACCAGTGAGCCTCACGACGTGCGATAGATGCGGACTACAGAGTCCGAGTCGAATTCGTGGGCTTCCCACACATATCGTTGCTCATGCTGCTCATCTCTGAGGACGCTCTTGGAAACCTTGATCGGTGCCGGTAAACGATACCTCGCAGCGAAGCGCTTTGTTGTCATCAGAGAGCGGTCGAATCAGACAGACACGTCAGAAGAGTAGCGCGCTGGTCCCTGGACTGTGACGTGGTGACCAGAGATTTAGTACTCGGGTGTGTTCCGTCAGCATTCGGATCGCAGGGGGTGACATTCTGTGACATTCTGTGACAGTGACATTCTGAACTGAGCTAAAATGAGTAATCCAGGACCATCAACAAGACAGAGAACGAAACTCCCTCTGCTGCAAACAGGCCCGGACGCTCTTCCCATAAACCGGCTACCGTGGAAAAGACAAGTGTATGCCTTTTACGTGAAGACACGGAGTGAAAGGACAACGCCTTCTGGAAAGAAGCGGACAAAACGAGAAATAGCAAAAGCAGTCAAGGACGCCATACTAGACATCTGGGACAGAGCCAGTCTTATTACGTGGATACCAGTGGACGACGGAGAGGCGTCCCAAATGGGTGACACGTCGGCTAAGACCGAGAGAGAGATGTTAAATGTTATTTCGGAGAACAGGATAACTCAGAACGTAGAAAGACTGGCCATAACGGGGAGAACCTCATGAAATGGTCAATTTCATGAGGACGGGGCGAGGGTCGAAAGTTCATGAATATGCAGCGAGAGTACGATGGCTTATTTGGCATCATGTGGTGCCGATGCGATCTTGCTGATGTCCCCTGTGGCACGTGCCCAGCTTCTAAAAGGGTGCAAGCTCAAGAAGTAGCTTTCCTCAAAGACCAGCGAGGAGAGAAAAAGCTCTACATAGGCGGCGTTGACCGGAAGACAACTGGGGAAAATGTCCGAAGGCAGAAGAGAAGGGGGAAAAGAATGAAACTAGCGGGAGAGACAGAAGAGGGACAGGCAGCACGATACTGAGGAAAAGCAACTGACCGAAGGGGATGCAGATGACGACGATGATAGCAGTGAAAAGTGTCAGACGGGTGATACGGAGGCAGCTGATACAAGCCGGTCTTATTCACCTAGTTCCGGTGATGACGCGGACGATGTCGCCGTACAGAACCGACATCAGCTTCCGAATTTTTCGCGGATGTGTCATCGGTACGGTATCTCTGATCGTTCCGCGGCTTGCTTGCTGAACGCAGCTTTGGTTGATTATGGGATAATCACAGAGCACAACAAGGCTGAGTTGACAGACTGCAGCAAAATCCAGCGACAGAGAGACAAACGGGGTAAAGAAGAGGTGGTTGAAAGCTCATTGCAAAACCGACGTGACCGCTTAGCAGGATTCTATTACGACGGTAGGGAGGACAAGACGCAGCAGAAAGTTGGTAAGAAATTGACGTTTGCCAAAGAACTGCACGAGATAGTGGTTACTGAGTCCGGCCATCGGTATGCCGATCACATGTCTCCAAATAGCGGAAGTGCTGCAGATATCGCGAAGGAGTTGCTGGACGTGATATGGGACAACGATGCGCATCCAGTGCTTGGATCAGACGGCATAGCGGTAAATACCGGCCGCAACAGCGAACAGGCGAATCGAATTGGGTGTAGGCCGTCCGCTCCAGCAAGCTATATGCGGCATCCACATCAACGAACTGACGCTGAGACGTGTGTTCAAGGATGCTGATGGTGGAACGAGTGGTCCAGCATCCTTCCACGGACCAGTTGGCAAAGCCTTTCAGAGAGATCTGACCACACTGCCTTTGGCTAAGTTTGAGCCATCGCTAGTTCCTTCAATTCCGGTAGAAGTTCGAAATGAGATGAGTAAAGATCAGCAATACCTGCATGACATGTGTAGGGTCGTTCAGGCAGGACCAGAAGGTGTTACCCAGTGCTTGTTGGCCTTAGAACCAGGGGCCATCCATCAAGCCCGTTGGGTTACACTTGCAAATAGAGTACTCAGACTGTACCTGTCCACAGAGCCTCCAGCACCGGCGCTTGTACGGCTAGTACATTTTATACTAAACCAGTACGGCCCCGGATGGTTCGGGTACAGACTGCATTTAAATATCAGCGACGGAGTGAAGAACCTGTTCTTTCTGATATCGCTGTCAAGAAAGCTGCCGGAGAGAGACCGTAACATCACGCAAAAGGTGCTTCAGCGCAACGGGTTCTGGGCCCACAGTGAGCATGTCCTGATCGCTATGCTGGCCGACGATCAGCAGGAGAACAGGATGCTGGCGGTAGAGCGCATAAGGAGATGTCGAACCAGAAGATGCCAGGACCAGGATCCAGATGGCATACGCCAGTTCGTTATCCCTGACATCAGCTTCCATGCCGAGGAGTACCACCACATGATTGACTGGCAAGATACAACGGAGCCACCTTTGGTCATGGAAATGTCAGTCGAGACCATCGCGGCTGTTGTGGAAGCACCAATGGACTTCAGTGACTTTCCCTGCCACTTCCAAGGGGTCGAACGATGGGTGAAAGAAGTCACACAAACGGCAGAGAAGAAGGCGGGACACAGTGGACGTCATGCACTGATACTGGCAAAAGCCCGGTCCAGGACTGATCTGCCAGTGATGGACACGAGGAGGGACTTTTATGACTGGCTTCGAGTGACAAGTGACCTCTGAGGCTGGTTTATTAGTGTCAGCGGAGTTTGTTGTGGAATGTCATTCATCACAAATAAATAGTTCTGGTTTAACGTTGTGTCTGGGATGGCGTTTCATGAATGGTGAAGATAGTAATGATGATGACGATGACGATGATGATGATGGTGATGACGACAATTATGATATGTTTCGATGGTTGCCGACATGACGCAAACAGCGTTTGTCCGGCGCATGCGCTAAACGCCGAAAATTATCACTCACAGGATTCACATAGACTTTTGAAGGGTTACCTTCTTGTGCAAAATGTTTAAAGCAATGGAGACCTCAACGCCTAGAAGGCGTATTCCTGGTCCCAAAAATGCTTCGTGCGCCCTATCTAAAATATTTTAAATATTTTTTTGGTCCTCATTTTTCTTGTTTTCACATTCACGCGCACGCGTTTTGGCCCCTAAGAAGTTGATTTATTTTTTTCGATCCACCCTACTACACATGTCAATGCTGTATGACCAAATGCTAGATGGCACTCGCAAGAGTGAAGCGTCCCATTGTTTCACGATCCTGCAGGATACATGAAATAAAATGGATTCGCTCCGAACAACCCTATCACCACTTCCGGATGCAAGGGGTAATGAGGCCACGGTGCCGTGAGCGGCTCCGTCCCGCCCGGACTGCCGGCGCGCCATCTCGGATAGCCATCTCGGAGCGCCGCCGCTAGGGGGCAGTGTGAGCCGCGGCTTGTATGGCCGCCAGGAGGTGGCAAGGGCTGTGCCCCGGCGTTGCGGCCACCAGACAGTGCCTGTGTGTGTATCCCGCCCATCGGGGCAGTTCGAGCCATGGCTTCCTAGGGGTAGGTCCTTCGGGTGTTGGACTTAAGAGGGCAACGGCATTTAGGGGATGAGTACTTCCCCATTATTGCCGAAGAACAATTACATTGAATTAATCCGTACAAACGTAAATGATGTACAACGCAACACACTACAACTCTATAAGCAATTGCGTACAGAGTTTTGGTGTGTTGCGTATAGAGTTATAGAGTCTATACGCAACTGCGTATAGAATTTTGGTGTGTTGCGTTGTATATCATTTGCGTTTGTACAGATTAATTCAATGTAATTGTTGTTCGGTTGGAAATACAATTTTTGGAGATAAGCTGTGGGAGTTTTCTCTCCGTGCTACCTGCCGAGGCTACTATCCACGGCAACGCTAATCAGCAATCGGGTTGCTCGTAACGACCGCGTGGCAGGAGGTGCAGAAGCGATAGCCTTGTTGTTCCTTGTTAAGAAGAGATCTCGCTCAATGGACAAGGTCATGAAAGGGAAACTGGGAGGTCCGGCGTCGCTGATTGGTGCAAGGCGCGCCATGAGCACGTCTACACGAGGCGCATTTCGTGTTGTCAGTTGTGGAATTTATCCCGGGCTCGATGTCCAGGACACGAGTGTCTGAATTCACTGCCGTAACGAATAAATCTGGGAAGCTTTCTCTTCGGCTAGGAATAAATCCCTAATGCCTAGGGGGGATTTTGGTAGGGTGGTTTGGTATCACTTGTTACCAGATATTTTAACTTCGGTGTAGGTTGCAGTTCTTGCGTGACTTGTTCACATTCGGCGCCGGGAAGGCGGGAATCGCGTGAGCTGTGCACACGTTCTTGATCTCATAAACGGCTGGAGGTGCGGTATCATTATAAGCTGCGAGGATAATGATTGTTGCTAGGAGAAACCTGGCTACATAAGGAAGGACATATGTTAGCCAAAGCATGCTTAGTTACTGGCGATTCCTGTCGTGGGTTTGCGATGCTTTGTGCTGGCTGCTGTCTACTGACGTTAACGTAGTCCCAGTGTCTAGCTCCTTATGTGTGGCGTATGGTCGTGCAGTATTGGAAACAAATATGTGTAATGTCATTGAAAAAGCTATGCTGCATCATGTAGACCTAATGGCGTGTGAAGCTTTTCGTAATTGCTGGAAATGGACTTCATGGACAAGATTTTGTTTTGGGGGTTCCCAGCAAAGTAGGAAAACAATTTTTCCTTGATACTACAAGACTTGATAATAATGATGGACTATGATGGACAATAATGATGCTATTTTCCATATGTCAGTAAGTGATAGCATACCTATATAAGGTCATTAATTTTCCTTAATTGTTAGCATCCAGACTACAATAGTGGATACTGTCATTTGATTACATTCTTTGGATCACAAGGATGAAATATTAAGATTTCCATTACTCCTGCAACATAGTGGGGATGCACAAGATATCTGATCCAGCCAGATATGAGAGGTTATCCATTATCTGGCAAGATATTTCTGTGATCCTGCCAGGTATTGCCAGATATTTAGCCTCCCAAGGCAATCCTTTAGAAGCGCACGCCATAAACCAAGCACACTGGATGACACATATACGGCGCGCGTGGCAAAAGGAGACGTCAGCTGTTGCAAGAAACAACAACATTATGCACTGGAGCTCCAGGTCGTAGATCACCTACTATTTGCTGTTGTTTTACACAGTAGGTTAGGTTAGGTTAGGTTAGGTTAGGTTAGGTTAGGTTAGGTTAGGTTAGGTAAGGTTAGGTTAGGTTAGGTTAGGTTAGGTTAGCGAATAGTAGGTGATCCATGGCCCTGGAGCTCCAGTGCATAATGTTGTTGTTCCTTGCAACAGCTGACGTCTCCTTTTGCCACGCGCGCCGTATATGTGTCATCCAGTGTGCTTGGTTTATGGCGCACGCTTCTAAAGGATTACCGCCTCCCAATGTATGATCCAGATGTTCTTATGCCTGTCTGCAAAATCATTTCAGGAGAATTGTGCCTTGCTATATTAGATTGTTAGGTTGACTGGCAGTTCTAAGGTCTATGGGAAGCACCACTTTTCCTTCTTAGCTTGGGAAGGTTAGGATTTATGTTGCAGCAGCAGAACTCAAGCTCATAGTTGTGAAGCAACAGCCAGCTTGTGCTCAGAAGCCCATTTCATGGTGTATTACCTTTCTTTTTCTTAAACATTTATCTTCCTTAAACCCTGTCATTCAAATGCATGAAGGGACAATGTACTTCAAGAAACACACCTTAGTATTTCCACAGAATGCTTATCAAGCCAGGTATTCAAGTTCCACCAAGGTGCTATAATGGCATTCTGTACATTCTGGAGCCTTTGCCCATTGTTGCGATCACTGCGGGGGCTGCGACATCCCACGTAGTTTTCCAGAAATGGTGACTTGTCTCCCTAATTTTTAATAGATACTTGCCCTTGGCAACAATTGCTTGAGCATTGAAATCTAACAAAAGGAATTTTAACCATATGTTATCATGCAGTGACTCAAAAAAGGGATTTCCCCCCACTCCTTGGTAGATTGCAGCCAGCTTGCCCCCTGCCAGTTTTTGAACTGTGGTTACACCCATGCCTTTGCATGCAGTGGGGATGATGAGCTCTGGTATGATTATTGTGTTTTTCATTTATTGATTTATTTTTTACAAGGAAACTATTGAAACCTCACAGTAAGTGTATGCATTAGTTGGGTGATTCATAAATTGGTAATGTTTTGTATCTAACATTTTTCTTGGTTTTTCATACCTTTCTCTTCTTCACTTTTGTCTTTTTCATTCCATGTTTTCAATAAAAGTAGCAAATAAAAATAGGTAAGCATAACATTTGGCATCCAGCCAGACATCTGGCACCCTGATCTGGCATTTCCAGTACCTGGCTGGATCACAGGAATTCTGATCTGGTGCATCACTACAACATATGTTTGTGGTTGACCTGATTGGTAACTTTGCCTTTATATGATTAGTGGTACATATTTCAGAAAGAGCATGCACATAGAATTAATTTTATCACATTGAAAGCAGAATTGGCATTCCTTCTGGAACTTGTGCTACTTGATTGAAGATGGTTCTCCTGAACTTTGATGATGAGGTGAGAAAACCTATACATTGTCCAGTTTTTAGATATGTTTTTGATGAATTCGTGAAAGATGCTTAGGTAAATAGGTTTTTGAGCCTTTTCTGTCATTGCTATCTTATCTCATGCATCTGTGTAACTCCTTGATGTTTTTTTGGTTTGCATTAGTATCATATTCTAGCTTATTATCATAACATCATCATGTGTCTCAGTGTGCTCTGCACCCATTTCGGTCTTGTCATAGTTTTTGCTGATAAGTTTGTTTTGTGTTCCAGTAGCTGTTATTGATTGTTTGCCAAGCTTAAGCAAACTGAAGCATAGGGGAAAACTTCCCCAGAATGCTAATAAATAGTGACTCAGATTTTGCAAACATTTGGAAGAGATAGCATCCTACACTAGTATTGTTATCATTATCAAAGCTTCTGATGTTCTATGTGTCATTTATGAGAAATGTGAAATAGCTCTATGGAGACTGTAGTGACACTTTTGCACTAAAGTGGCATTGTTTTCTGATAGCCGGAGCTGATACAGTACATTTTTCGAGGAGACCTAGGAGATGTCCAGCGAGCACTTCAGGAAGGTGCAGATGTTAACTACCAGGTAATGCATCATAGTTTTGTTGGATGTACAGGGTGCGTATTGTGTCTCATACACTGTCCATACCTAAGTACCTATTTCTGTACTTTTGTTTGAGAGTAGAAGTGGCATAGTTTTTGGTATGGTATGACCTCAACCACATGTGCATGTGGTGCCATGTTTTACAGGGATGATTACATGTATTCCTATGTCACTGGTCATAACTTGCCATTCCTGATGGGATATTGCATTGTTACTGATTGTGGGACACCATGGTTTTGGGTTTTGGGACACCATGGGTTTTGTGGTGCTATGCCGCATTGTATGGTGCGGTACCAAAATGCGCGGTCCGCAGGACATAGAGCAGCGAGCACCATTGCACGCCGCTGCATACTGCGGACACGCCGAGATCGCCGAAGCACTGCTGCTTAGCGGAGCCCGCGTCAACGCCAAGGACAGCAAGTGGGCGACGGCTCTGCACCGCGCCTGCGCTCAGCGTCATCCGGTCAGTCACGGCAGCACGCCAAGCCCCAGCTCCATCCTGTCGGTCGTGGTGGCAGGGACAGAGCTGCAGGATATGTTGAAAAAACAGCAACCCGTTATTGTTTGATGATTTCAACGAGACGTCTGTGATGGGCGTCGTCAGTGGAGTGGAGGAGATATACTGTACAGGAATTCAGGCACATTACAGTCAGGTCAGATAACTCCCGGAGTGTTATTCGGCTATGATTCGACAATGGCGTCTCCGGGGTAGGAAATCTGGTTTTTGTTCTTGGTGTTGGAGTATAACTTTTGCTTTGGAGTACAAAAGTTTGCAGAGAGTAATACTGGTTTAAGCTGACTTTCTTGATGCCATTCAGTTATGAAATCATACCTGCTTCTTACTCATTGGAAAGAGAGTCATTTCCTTGCAGAGTTATAAATTTGTCAACATGGTTAAATGCAGCTTTTCGATGAGGGCGCAGGATCAAACTTGGAGAATGAAATGTTTTGAGGAGCAAAGATCTTGTGGTGTTCTTCAGCGCCAGAATACAACACCTTTCCCATCCCTGGGCATCACTGTCGGCAGGCGTTAGTCTGACGCTGGCGGCGTGACGTCGCCGCACTGTCTCTCGGGTCCTGCAGTGCCACTGTCGACATGCGGTGATCCGACCGCTGTGACATCCCGCCCCTGCTGGTAGGCGGTGGTCTCCGTGCTGCTGCAGCACGAATGTGACATCAACGCCCGCGACAAGCTGTGGCAGACGCCGCTACACGTGTGCGCGGCCAGCGGCGCCACCGAATGCGCCGCGTTCCTGGCGGAGGTGCTCTCCACGGTCAGCACGTCGGACCGGGCCGGCTGGACGCCGCTCCACCACGCAGCCTACCACGGACACCTGCAGGTCAGGGCGACACCCGGCCGCCGCCGCCGCACCGCCGCCGGGCGCGCTGCTTGGCGGGGCTGGCTCGCGGCCGCGCCATTGGGGAAAGTTATTCTCTCATTCGTTGTGTGGGAGTTTGGGAATGGTTGTGTGTTCTGCACAGCTGATTGAGCTGCTGTAAACAAGTGTGGATTCTCTATTATTATCTTGTTTGTTCACCTTCCGGGAACTCTGAAAAAAAACGACGAGTGACATGGCCTTGACTGCGAGCCTCGTTTTGGCACCGAGCTGCCGGCGACGGTGCCTCCACCTGTCGGCAGATGGTGCAGATGCTGCTTGAGCTGGGCGCCGCCGTGAACGCGCACGACAAGCGGGACCGGCGCGCGCTGCACCTAGCGGCCCTCGGTGACCACGGACGGGTGATTCGGCTCCTGCTGGACCGCGGCGCTGACGTCAACGTGCGGGACAAGAAGGTACGGCCTCCCGGCGCCCTAATATGGAAGCCGCCGCCCCCGCCGCCGCCCCGCCGCCTCCCGGCAAATGAACGGCGAACGTTGTTGGAGATGTGGAAATAGCGGTGGTGCTTAGTTTTACGGGGCAACCGAGTACCGAGGTGTGGAATGTGAACAGCGCTCGATGCTGGGTGTCATTGGATTGTACATGTTGCGTGGTCCTGCATATGCCTGAGCCATGCACACCTTCCCTTCCTGCTGTTACAGTATGGTTTGTAGCAAACAGAACATTGTACTCATTTTAGTTTGCTCCAAGCTGGATTATTCAGGCAGTATTTTAGGTTGGGGAGGGGGGAGGCAAATATATGAATTTGGTCACATCGCAAACTAAGCGTGGGTCCTTGCGCGTACCTTGTTCGTTCCCATTTTACCATTTGCACTGGCCGTGTACCATCTCCTGCGGGCTTACCATGTCGGTTTGTCTCGCACTCCGTGGCCGCCGCCGTGACGGCCCCCGCTCCGCCAGATGTATACGCCCTTGCACGTGGCGGCGGCGGCCGGCCACAGCGGCGCGCTGGACCTGCTGCTGGCGGCGCCCGGCGTCGACCCAGAGGCGACCAACGCGGCCGGGTGCACACCCCTCCACACGGCCGCGCTCAACGGCCACACGGACGCCATGCGCTGCCTGCTGGCCGCCGGCGCCGGCGTGCAGGCCACCAACCGGCGAGGGCAGGTCAGGGTGGGGGTCAGGTGTGGGAAGGCCTGGGGTCTGGGTGTCAGATGGGGCAGGCCATGGTCGCCTCGTAGCAGGCTGCATCGGCAGGAGGTGAAACTCATTTGCTCATGGGCATTTGCGTGAACGGTGTTTTGATTAGTTTTACACGTCATCTGCAGTGGCAGATGTGATCAAAGAAGAACAGCTGGCCAGCCATCAGTCAGCTGGCTCTTTTTTGATCAAGTGCCATGCGTTTCATATGGCTTGTCTTTTGTGACGCCGAGCAACCATGTCAGTTAGCATCTCGAGATCACAGGGATATATTTTCTTGGCCACGCATCTTAGAGAAGTGGCGGGTTTCCACCCTGGACCCATTGCTACTCTGGTCCCACTTTGACCCTGCCTGATCCAATCTTGACGCTGGTCTGCATCTGTTCTGATTGCTCTGCAGAGCAGGGTGATTCGATCCGTCTTAAATTTTCCCTGACTTCTATGTGATTGCTCTGATGGTTTCCTGACCTGAATCCGTGCTGAACCTGCTCTGACTCAGCCTGGCTGCCCAGAACTAGCCTTGACCTGGCTGTGGCCCTGTCTTGACCCCGCTCTGGCCTTGCACTGACCCTGGTCTGTGACGGTCGCCAGACGCCGCTGCACCTAGCGAGCGCAGCCACCCGCGGCAGCGACTGCACCAAACTGCTGCTGGCCCGCGGCGCCGACGCCCGGGCGGCCGCCGCCGCCGACCACATGACGCCGCTGCACATGACCGCCCTGCACGGCCGCTTCCAGCGCGCCCGGCTCCTGCTCGAGCGGGGTACGCACTGCGCCGGGCGCGGGCTGTCGGTGGCGGGACGCGCGCCTCTCCTGCGACTGCGGGAGTCCGGTCGGAGTGGGAGGAGATGTGGCTCGTTTGGATGCTGCTGGTCGGATATGGTGACTGCGGGTGACTACGGGTGGTGATGAATCTGGGCAGTGGCGCCGATGGCGAGGTGCGTTGGGTCGCATTCAAAGATTTGCACACCACCGGATGCGTGCTTGGGCAGAGACGAAAGGTCGGGCTGATTTTCGAGACATGGCTGAGCCTGATCTCCACTGACTGCTTGAGCTTTGTTGTCTGGTGTGGTTCGGACCAGACCTCACCAGACCTCACCAGACCTCACCGGACTGTGCCTAACGCAGGCGCGGCGGTGGAGAGTAACTCGGCATTCCCGCCCTGACGCGATCTGACGCCCGGTTTTCTAAGCCGGCCTGACCTGACCTGTGACCTGATCCGGCACAGGAGCGGCCGTGGACAGCGTCGACAAGCGCGGCTGTACGCCTCTGCACCTGGCCGCGGCCTGCGGGCACGACGTGCTGATCAAGACCCTGCTGCAGTACAAGGCCGACGTCAACCGTCCCGGGCCACAGGGTGCGTCACCGCTGCCGGCGCGCCGTCATTGCCGCGCCGCGCCGACAGCGGCCGGAGGACTGGGCGGGGATGAGATATTCTGAGGTGGTGTGTCATGTATGGGTCATGTAATGCGCATGCAAATTGTCATCTCAGGTACTCAGCATGGGTCTGAATATGCACGTAGTAAGTGTGGAGGTGGAAGTAGTCTGGGTGTAAACAGTAAGAATATAAGTAGTCTAAGCATGGTACATCATTCAAGGTCTTCAGCTTTGATGAGAAGTTTGTATAACTTTAACGCATGTTTCCTGATGGTTGATTCTGGTGTGCTGAGAACTTTGGCCGGTACACCTTAACTGGCGCAGCTGTCTGCGGCATTGGCGGCCGTGTCATTGTATTCCGGTTACACGGCCGGACGGACACTGCTGTGTGCCATTGTCTGGGTCCTGTCGGGTTCGCGCGACGCTCGACGGTGGGGTGCTCGGCTCTGACACTGCTCGGCCGACCGGCAGGCATGACGGCGCTGCACCTGAGCGCCCTGAACGGCTTCACGGCCTGCGTCAAGCAGCTGCTGGAGCTGGGCGTCGACAGTTGTGCCAAGGACCAGCTGGGCCGCACGCCGCTCCATTTGGCCGCCTACAGAGGGTACGTCTGGGATCGGCGCGGGGCAGATTGGTGGCCGCGGCAGAGCCCGGCCGTCTGCTGAGGGTTTACGTTTGGCTGCTGTTGGTCTCGTACTCGACCCAGGCGGCCTCAGATCAGATCCGCACATGTGAGTCTTTTTACTCGTCAAGCGATCAGCCTGTTGTCTCCCTGCCTACGTTCTTCGATTTTCGTTCTGTTGTTGTCCTGTGTAGTCTTCACGTTTCTGTCGACGTCCGTTTTGCTCATGTCGAGTCTACTTCCGTTGGTGGCTCTCTTCCTTCGAAGCTCGTCAGGTAGCAGGCTACCAGTTGGCCCTGGCACTGGAGTTAACCATCGACACTCGACCCCAGTTTCAGTTGCCCCGACCGCACTCACTCTGGCGTCATTTTCGTTCGTGCGGGACCGGTCGCGGGATTTTGAGCTTCAGAGGCCTGCAGAACCTCGGTGACGTTGCCCGACAATGGGGCGCTCTGCGGCGTGGCGGCAGCCACGTAGTATCAGGTGTTGGACAAGGCTTCAAGTTTCTTGTGCGAGGCTGTCCCGGTTTGTTGACTAAATAATAGCATTGCGATGACGTGCAGTGGGGATCCGGGAATTGAACTTTACTGTGATATATCTTTTGCAAAGAAGCGTCCCTGTTTTTCTGGGTGACGATCATCTCGTCAGTTGAAACGTATTTTACAATCATTAAATATGTACGGCGGTTTTGATGAGGGAATGGAGCCGTGGATTGGTTGCTTTACAAAAAAAGGAACCTAATATCCAATCACGACACAGTCTTTGATTATGATGTGAGATAAACAGTTACTGTCACTCCTTTTCAAGCTGGTCACGCATTTTTGGGTGACAGTGAACAAAGCGTTCGGTGCTATCGTTTTCCGCCCCTGTAACGCCATCATTTCGTTTGGTGAGGAAACAAAGAGCGAGAGCCCCATAATGCAGCACTGGCTGTCGCTTGAAATACGTTACCTTTTATCTCGGTCGGTCGTTCGACGTATCGGCGTTTGTTGCGTCATGATTGTGAACCTATGGACCGTTTTAATTGTCCATCCGCGTGACGTATTCCTGGCGTGGCAGTCTTCGGTATTCAGCATTGCCATTCTTGGGGACCGACATTACTTTGTGGTCCTCCGTTTTTGTCTTTCTCGTAACGGGGTTGATAAGTCGGTAGGATTTTTCTCTGTTGTAACTGCAGGCGTTTCCTTTGGTGTTTTCTGTGTCGTGCGGTCCCGGTTTGACTATGAGCCACTTGCTTTGGAGGTGTCCGTAAGTACTGCGAGTAAAGTGAATTATTGTTGCATACTGCATGTTACTTTTGTCTTCTCTCTTCCTCTTTTGCATCTGAAGGCGAAACTGAAGTATTACCTGGTTAGAACTAACATTGCGCTCTACCTATTGTTCCGATCTGCGTTACTGGTGCGAAGTTTTTGTTAATGAATCCCGCAAGGTTTTTCTGAAGATTTTTGGGTAAGTTTTTTCAGTGAACTGTTCCGCCACCGTGCTGGCAGGGGGATGAGGGGGAGTGGGGTCGGGGTGATGTCTGACAGTTGACACGGAGGTCGCGCGTCGCCGCCCGTGTGTCCGCCCGCTGACCGTGGTCGTTCTGCTGCAGCGCCGCGACGCCCGCCGAACCCCAGGTCAGAGCTGGGCCGCAGACAGGCCGCCGGCTGCGCAGTGCACGGACCAGCCTGCGCCGTCCCCTCCTCGTGTCCGGCTTCCGTCCCTCTGCCGCCCGGCCGTGTACCGGGGGTCCGGGCGTGGCCGCCCCGGTCTTCAGCCGCTCCGTCGCCTGCTGGATGCCCCGGGGCACCCGGCGGCGCGCCGTTTGCTCTCCCGTGCACGCTTGTAGTCTGTTTTGACGGCGGTGGTTTGTTTGTCGCTGCCGCGGCGCCGGTGGTAGGAGACCGTGCCACGGCCGAGGGCGGCGGAGAGGGTGCAGGGTTTCCACGCGGCCGCAGCCGCTTGACGGTGCTGCCGGTTTCTCGGTGGCCGACCAGGCGGACCCATTGTGTGGTGCTTGTTTGTGTCTTTCCCAGTAATCGCTTGTCGTCGGCGTCGCCGCTTTTTCACGCTTTCTATCGCCGGTGTTCGTGTTTTTACGTTTTGTTTTCGTCGCGTTTTGTAGTCCATGTTGGCATGTGTGTTTCGTGTGATTTTTGTCTCTCATTTCTTTTGATGGTTTTTCTTGCTTTTGTCTTTGCATTTCTCGTTCCTCGTGAGTGGACTTTTCCATAGACACGACTGTGTTTAATGAATCTTGTGTGTGTAAGACCGACACCCTTGGTGACCGTGATCGCATGGCACGCGGCCTGCAGATGGTGACGTGCAACAAGTACCATTACAAGTGCGACCATGGTTTAAGGAAAGGCCTTTCGCCCCATGACACGAAAGGCAGTCGCTGGGGATCATGAGTTCGGTACCGGTTTAACGGTATTTTGTGACGAAACATAACAGCGGGAGAAATGCTGTCAAGAATGCGTCAAATTAAGTTGCATGTTTGTTGTATTCCTGTACAATTGTCACGCCCGTCCTGCTCCAAAGCTGCAGTATTCGATTGTTTACCAATTTAGATTATTTGTTCGGCTATTGTAAGAAGATTGCTAATTTACCCAGTATAAGTGTGGGACCACACGGTTTTCTACTCATACGCGATGTAGAATATCGGTTCTGTTTCCTTGGATAATTCCAATCAATGTGGTCTGGAAATGTGATCATTCCTTGTCTTGCGTTGCTTTACGGGATGCAGTGTCAGTTTTAACCACGTAATCTTTTGGTCGCCTTGTGGCGGCTGCTGTGCATCATCCGTAAGCTAAATCCCCTTGCAGCAGCTGCTGATCTGGGCACGACTGGACAGGGGTGCCCCCCCCCTTCCGGCGCGGTCCGGTCCGGCTGACCCCCCATTCCAGTGACATCACTGAGTCTGTCTCCCTCAGGAACCAGGACAGCACGGCGCTACTGCTGGCGCTGGGCGCTGAACTGCGCGCGACCGACAACCTCGGCCGCCTGCCGCTCCACTATGCCGCCTGTCAGGCGCACCACGAGGTCAGTGAACCTTGCTCGGGCGCGCCACGAGGTCATGAACTATGACACAGTCAGTGAACCGTGCTGTCTGACAGGCGCATCATGATACTGTCATGATGTAGGTGGATTCTGCGCTGCCTACGTTGCATACTATGATCTCGCTGTTGCAGGTGGTGGTGGTGTGGGTAGCGTCGAGCAGTGACATCCTCCCCTCTTGCATGTGCTGCTGGTAGTGTTGGAGACCGACGCCCTCCCCTGTTGCAAGTGATTGTGCTGGCGGTGTCGGGCAGTGACGTCTTCGTCTGTTGCAGGTGGTGGTGGTGCTGGTGGTGTCTGGTGGTGACATTCTCTCCTGTTGCAGGTGGTGGTAGTGCTGGTGGTGTCGGGCAGTGACGTTACCTGTGCCGACAAGTCGGGCCGAACGGCGCTGCACTACGCGGCGGCCGCCGACGCCGACGGCAGGTGAGAGACGTTGGCCCGGCCCGCGCCGCCGTCTCGCGCTCTCGAACATTCCCTCCCCCTGCTGGACTGGACTACAGACTCGTGAAATAGGTTCACCTCTGCTGGCCACAAAGAACTAAGGCGTGCGTTTGCCCCGCAAGAGGGCTTCGTGTGTATGTGCTTTATTGGTTGTCTTCGGGTACGACACTGGTACGAGTGCGAGCCGAGCCACAGTTACGGTACTGAAACACCCAGGACTGATCAGCCTCAAGACTGCGCCATGTCGAAACCTGCACCGCGCGACGCCGACGGCGCTCGGGCAAGCGACCACGTGGAGCCTGTGAAAATTTTCTTCATCGCGCTCGGACATGCGTTTCGTGCGGCGTGGAGGCCAGGGTTCTTTGGCTGCAGGCCGCCACAGACCCGTGACACTGCCTCACAGCTGGTGACGTCACCGTCACTAGTCCCGGCGTCAGCGCCGCCACAAACCCGGCGTCAGCGCCGCCACAGACGGGCGGCAGGCTGCGCTGGCCGGTCCTGACGCGCCGCCGCCGCCGCAGGACGATCCAGCTGTTGCTGCAGCAGGGCGGCGACCCGACCCGTCTGGACGCCGGCGGCTACTCGGCGCTGCACCTGGCGGCCGCCTCCGGCCACCGGGCCGGCCTGGACCTGCTGCTGGACACGCGGGGCGCGCGCGCTGTCGTCAGCGCTGGCGGCGGCCGGTGCCGGCTGCCCACCCCGCTCCACCTGGCCGTGAGTGGGGTCTGGAGTCCGGCGGCGACCGACGAGGCTGCGGTGGGGTGCGGCCTCCGCACCCCACCCCACTGCTCCTGATGCCGGCGTGTCGCGCTATCTGCGATTTGTGTTGGGATTCGTGGTGTCTGTTTTGGGACGGGTTCCTTTTTTGGGCGACTGGGATGTGTGTTGCGTAATGTGTGTTTAGTTGGGTTTATTTCGATATGCGGTCCGCGCTGTGCATTCCGTGATTTGCGGCCCGTGGCGAGTGCTCCGTGCTCAATGACTTACGTACTGTGTTCTGCAGTGTGTCCAGTGACGTATGTTGTATAATACGTGCTCTGTGCCGTGATATCCGTGGCATGTTGCATGCTGCCGTGGATATAGTGCACACCGTTTCACTAAGTTATGGGCCATGTCAGGTTGCATCCAGACCCACCTGGCGAAGGAAACGGTCACATGCAAGTCGGATATGAGCTCATCCCGCGAATTTGCCGGTCCCGCTCGGTTAGCACTGCGTCGTTAAATTCTGGGCTGAACGTCCGAACAGGCGTTCATATTGTGTCAACTGGCCCCGTCGATTTGCAGACTCTCCAAATATTTGTTATTTCGTGGTTCAGCTGGGTCTCTGTCCAACATACTTTCCAAGGAAAACCGTTCTTTAGTGTAAGAACCACTCAGAATACGGTCGGAATGTCGGGAAATAGCCTCCGCGACGACCGACGTTTGACTTTGCAACACGAAATGAACCTGGCGGTCGAAGGTGTTGAAAAGGAATCCCATTGACCAGCCACGACTAGAAAACTAGCTGCCTTCGTCGGATGGACGTGTGCATGTTATCCTGACAATTCTTGGCATGGAGCTGTAATCGAAAATGCCTCTGGAGTAAGGTTTTGCGCTGTGTATCTGTCTGCTAATGGCTTTCATTACCTGTTTATTTTGTCTGTTAATTGGTGTGTTCGATTCTACATGTGCTTGGATGTATGGAGTCCTAAGAACACAATAATGAGAGTGTGTGGGCGGGTGCCCATATTGCGCGCTACGCATAGCTGGGCGTCAAGTCTTTTATTTCCGGCACTGACATCTTGCTGGGACTACCCGGCGCTTCGTCTTTTTGTTCGGCATTTATTGGTTATGATGTCAAATCGAACGTTCCTCAGAGTTATTCAGCTAGTCTTCCTGTTGCGGCACGAGTCGAATGGCTCAATTTCGTTATGGTTTGATCTCGCATGAGAGGCTTAAGAAACCGGCAGTCGATCGCCAAACCGACTAGTCAATTTTGACCCACGCAGCTACTGTGTATAAGCGAGGATAGACTGTTTATAACATTGCCAACGAGCGAAGCATCGACTTTGCGAGAGTAATAACGGCTAATGTGATCCTGATGCAGGATAGTCGTGTGCTTTTCCTTTGATACCAGGGCTTGCCAGGATGTCTTATCCCTTGTTGTGTGATGCTTATTGCTCGCAGAGTTCGTAAGGTTCTTTGCATCGCGGTAAACTGTTGGGGGCACCTCTAGCCGCCTAATGATAAGTGGCGGGAAAAAGAATTTGCGAAATATGTTCAATATGCCAAATATGCCAGACATGTTAACATAGAAACTGGCATCGGACATGTTGCGTAAACGAATCGATGACGGGAACACTAAACAATGAAGGCTTTACTTTGCTTTGCCGACCTCCGTTGTGGCCGCCGCTGCGTGAGCTGTGACCCCGGGCGGCCGCTCCCCGCAGGCGTACCACGGCCACCTGACCAATCTCATCAACCTGATGGCGGTGATGGACAGCGTGAGCGTGCAGGACAACCTGGGCAGGACGGCGCTCCACCTGGCCGCCAGCCGTGGTCACCTCACATGCGTACACTCCCTGCTGGAGCAGAAGGTGAGGGGCTGACTGTCGGGTGTTGTCACCTCACCCGCGTACACTCCCTGCTGGAGCAGAAGGTGAGGGGCTGACTTCTGGTCGTGGCCACCTCACCTGTGTATGCTGCTGGAACAAAGGGTGAGTGGCTTACCGTGGGGCAAACATTTTTTTCTTTGCTTGCCCGGAACACGTAAAGAAACAATTCAAGTGCCTTTCTTCGCCGTCAGAGATCTTCGACACATGACCATGTGTTGGTTTCTGGTGTCCAAGGCGACCCCAGGAACACCGCCCCAACAGTTGTTACGCAGCCTCGTGCCCGGATGTCACCGCTCCGATGGACTCAGCTCACGTGCCCGGTAATAGGCTCATTTATTGGCGCTTCGCCGCGCCGGCTGGCATGCTGGCGACACTCGCGGTGTTCATTACTGCTCGGCCGATGGCGCGGGCACGGGGCATAGTGTCCTGCACGACATGAGAGGCCCTCTTGTCGCGGGTATTGCTCGCTGTCGTCGGTCGGCCTCTTTTTCCGAGGCTTGGCGATGGCGAGCTCTGGGGATGTCAGCACCGCTCAGTCGGCCTTGAGCGATCCGGTGATCAGTTAGCTGGATGAAATCCCTGAAAAGTGGACCTGCGACGGGTAGATATGGATTTTTTTTATGGCATCATGGGTTTGTGGAGATCGCGGAATCAGCATTTCAAGAAACTCACAGTGCTTCGTTCTGTGGAAGGCTTCTCGAAATGTGTAACGTGTTGATATGTGGAAGCCTTTGCAGGATGTGTGACGTGCTGAAAGCAAGGAGAAGAAAGCAATGAATGCTCATGTTCCGAAAGAGAAATCAAGCGTTTTTCGTTTTCGTTTGTGATTGAGCGGAACTACGGGGGCGTCATCTGGCTGGTGTGGAGTAACTGATGCGTGAGCGGTTTTGTTAAGTGTCCTGTGATTCCGTGAGTCATGTTGTCAAAGCTACTACTTACTCTTCCATAATTGTTTTACATTACGCGCGTAAACGAAGCGAATGGTGGAGGTCGATGGCTGTCAGGTTGTAAGACTATGTGGTATCGAATCTTTAAATCACTTGGACATAATGTTGACTTCAAGTTGACTTAAATTAAAGGCGTAAAGTGGAATTGATTTAGCCGCTGCTGTGAAACACGATAACACTGGTACGCGATTCCTCAACTCTTTTTGGAATTGCAGTAAATTGCATATTACCGCATTATTTGTTATTCATCACATTCGTGCGATGATTGCCTGGAGCAGCGCTAGAAAGACTGCTGCTTCTTTGCCTTGAGAAGCCGACGCAAGCTGACTGAGAAATGACTCAGGCGACCACATTTAAAACCGATTAGCTCCTTAACCCAGTGGTTAACAGGCGGAGAAAATTGGATCATGTCACGGGTGCAGTCTGATTTTGAAACGGTTCAGAACCGATGCATTGTACGAAGGCAGTGTTGTCATACGCTGCAAGAACGTCACGCCAAGCAAGAAGGTGGTATCCTTGTTGTTCAATAGCGTTATGGGCTCAGGCTACTGGAGGTGTAACGCCCGGAATTCACGTCAGTTAAGTTTTTCATCAGTCGGTACTCAGTGTGAAAAAAGAACCTTCAGTTTCTCGACTGCGACTCTGCGGCTCTCTGCTGAGTCGGAGAGTCACCACCAGGGAGTGGGCACAGATGACGGAGGGTCACGTGGTCGGGGCGGTTGCAGGGGCTGCTGTTCAGTGGTGCGTGGTCGTGTGCAGTACGACACGAGTGCTTATCCTACGGACATGCCAAACCTGTCTCGGCTCGCTTCGTTTTGACATGTCCTAATTGCGTGCTGCCGTACCTTAAAAGCCATATTGCGTGGAAGCGCGAAGAAATACGTTGCGAGCAGAAACTTAACCTCTCAGGCGATTTGTGATCGAAGTACAACTTGCATGTGTGTATCAAGTGATCTGTTTGCGACCTGCATGTACATCTAAAGTCTCCTCATGTGACATCACCTTACTGGATATGTGAGGGGTTTCCAGCATGCAAAATTTGGCACTCTGGCACGGAGAACAAAGACCAAATTTCCCATCCTTACCCTGGAGTCAGAATATTATACAGTCTCGAACTGAACACTCCAGATAATAATTTATCAGTGCGATGCGGAGGGTGACGTGTTGCGACGTGCGTGTAAAATGGACGAGCTCCGTCGCGTAGGCGAAAAACGCTTTTACGCCTGGTCCGGCGACGGCTGCCGCTTTGAAGACTGCCTTGGCCGAGATTGAGGGCCGCTTTGGTCCACTGTGAGTGTGGAGGCAATGTTCGTCCACCTCCGTACCAGTACACCCTTCAGCCGTCCCTTTCCGGTGATCTCTTCGTGTGGCCGTTCGTCTTTGCCGTCTCCGCGTCAGGAGCGTGCCGCTGGCGCCGTCTCCGCGTCAGGAGGCTGCCACTAGTGCCGTCTCCGCGCCAGGAGGCTGCCACTGGAGCCGTCTCCGCGTCAGGAGCGTGTCACTGGAGCCGTCTCCACGCCAGGAGCGTGTCACTGGAGCCGTCTCCACGCCAGAAGCATGTCACTGGAGCCGTCTCCACGTCGGGAGCGTGTCAATGGAAACACCCCCGCGTCAGGAGCGTGTCACTGGAGGCACCCCGGCGTCAGTAGCGTGTCACTGGAGCCGTCTCCGCGTCAGGAGCGTGTCACTGGAGCCGTCTCCACGTCAGGAGGCTGCCACTGGAGCCACCCCGCGTCAGGAGCGTGTCACTGGAGCCGTCTCCACGCCAGGAGCGTGTCACTGGAGCCGTCTCCACGCCAGGAGCATGGCACTGGAGCCGTCTCCAGGTCGGGAGCGTGTCAATGGAAACACCCCCGCGCCAGGAGCGTGTCACTGGAGGCACCCCGGCGTCAGTAGCGTGTCACTGGAGCCGTCTCCGCGTCAGTAGCGTGTCACTGGAGCCGTCTCCGCGTCAGTAGCGTGTCACTGGAGCCGTCTCCACGCCAGGAGCGTGTCACTGGCGCCGTCTCCGCGTCAGGAGCGTGTCACTGGCGCCGTCTCCACGCCAGGAGCGTGTCACTGGCGCCGTCTCCGCGTCAGGAGCGTGTCACTGGAGCCGTCTCCGCGTCAGGAGCGTGTCACTGGAGCCGTCTCCGCGTCAGGAGCGTGTCACTGGAGCCGTCTCCACGTCAGGAGCGTGTCACTGGAGGCACCCTCGCGTCAGGAGCGTGTCACTGGAGCCGTCTCCGCGCCGAGAGACGTCAGCCGGAGGGCAGCCACAGGCGGGAGGCCGTCGTGCACGCTCCGGCTCCGATCGTCTGCCTGGCTGCGCGTGAATCGAAACAGGACCGGCTCCATTTGGGCCCGAGCTCGGCCCGCCGTTACGCGGCCCAGCCGGTCGTGACCGGGCTCGTAACGTGTAGCTCGTGACGACGCGGTGAGGCGTGGCTCGCTGGTAAACACGGACCGTTTTTATGTTCGAGGTGAGCGTCAGAGTGGATGCCCCAGCGTATCGGAAGCAAATAAAAAACCAGCTGTGTGGGCGTGGCGCCTGTCGCAAGCAGTATGCGCTGAATTTGAGTGCTCGTTGTCTGCTTTGTGGGACAGAGATAGCAAGAATTCCTGGTCTGATTACCTTCCTGGTACATGTCGTACGGGGCATTGTTTTTGCGCTGAACATTATTACTTTCTTGTTATCCAAGTTAGTAATTCCGCGCTGTAGCCTCACATTCGTCTGAAGATGATGAGACAGTATCTGTCCGAATGAGCATCGGAACATGATGAATTGATCTCTGTCCGGATGAGCCTATCGCGAATTTTACATGCTGCACTTCATGGTCGGGATGCTGTATCTGCTTCATCTCATATCTCAGGAAATGAAGTGAATCGAGCTCTGTATCGTCATTGCAATATGTGATCCAGACGACATTGAAGCGTCGCCCTGATGTTCACACCGCATTTGATCCTCGGCAAGTTATTGGCGCTTGCTCCGACCTAATGGACCAATCTCGGCACGTCACGATCTCAGTTCTTGGGACGGATGCGACGTCCACAATGATCTGTATCGTCATCCTGCGTGTGTGACTGTATTTCGTTTGTCGGACTGAAACAGGTGAAGTGGTCAGTCGCCGTGTCGTCATGACTGCGTTGGGCCTGGGCGCCGGCGGCCCACGGGCTGCTGGCCCGGCCGGCCTGGGCGGCTGGCTTGTTGACCATATATAACCGCCGCCCCATCTGACGGTGTGCTTGGAGGAACCGAATACAGTCGCGAGTGAGAGCATAGCGTACGTCAATCTGACCCTGTGCTGTGCTCCTCAGGCGGGTATTGACCTTCTTGACGACCGGTGGGGGTTTTCTGATCCCGTGCTGTGCTTCTCAGGCTGATATTGACGTGTACGATGACCGGGGGAGGTCACCGCTGCACGCGGCCGTGGCCGCCGGCCACAAGGACTGCGTCAGGGCCATCTTGCGGCAGCTGCTGGCCAGGTCAGCGCGCACCGCCCAACAACAAACAGCGCCGCGCACCTTCAGCGCCCCGAGTGGGAGGGTCTGCTGCTTTTTTTGTGTATGGCTGTACCTGGAGAATTGTTGTTGCGTGGGATTTCTTGAGGTGTAGACGATTAAAATGAGTGTGACGCAAATGAAGAACGACAAAAAGACTGTTTTGGTATCTGACGCGGTTTATATGGCTCGGTCTCACTTTCTTCCGTCCGTACAAAATGCCATATGTTACACATTCCGTATATCAGTGCGATTTTCCGCATCACTCGCGCCTGGTCGTCACCAGACGGCTCCCGGCTCTGGATGACCGGGTCTTTGGACATGTGACTGGCCCTGTGGGTGTGTGACCAGGTCTTTGGACGCGTGACCGGCTCTGTGGACGTGTGACCGGCTCTGTGGACGAATGACCGGTCCTGTGGACAAATGGCCAGCTCTGTGAAGCGACGCTTGGCTGTGTGGACGATCGGCCGGCCCTGTGGGCGAATGGCCAGCCTGCGCCGCCGGGCCGGGTCGGTCTGGTCAGCGCCTGTTTCGGCCGGATAGATACCAGCTGCTGGCACCAGAGTCGGACGACTTCGGCCACCTGCTGACAGAGTCGCGGACCGTGCAGACGTGCCCCGAGTTCGAGCGCGTCATTAACCAGAAGGACAGCTCTAGCAGGTACGGCCCCGGCGGCGGCCGGAGCCAGCCGCCTGGAGGGTCTCTGCGGCCAATGGGGTGGTTTGGGCTGCTGGCCGTACAGTGTGGTTCCTGGTGCCTTGCGTCGTGGTCAGAAAGTGAGCTTAGGTAATTTGTATCGCGGCTGTACCGTAAATGGAGCACCACTGGTCCGGGTTGGAGGCGACCCAGAGCCTGACTTTCATTTGCCAAAATCAGCCATCGCTGAAATTTCCGACATTTGATGAACAGACTGGAATCCAGTTTTCTGGTTAACCTCAGTCATGGGAGCCTTGTAGTCGAAACCGCGAGCGGGCTAGAATCCAGTCCGGGCCGCAATTGGCCGCGAAATCGGTCTGCCCTCTGACGCCGGGCGCGTGCTGGTGCTACAGGACGGCGCTGATGCTGGCCGTGGAGAACGGCTGCTCTGAACTGGTGATGCTGCTGCTGGTCCACGGCGCCAAACCGGGCCTGACGGACAGTGACGGACGTACCGCGCTCTTCAGAGGGGTGAGTACCGATCTCCGGTCACAGGACACTGTTCAGAGGGGTGCGTACCGGCCTCCGGTCCCAGGACACTGTTCAGAGGGGTGCGTACCGGCCTCCGGTCACAGGACACTGTTCAGAGGGGTGCGTACCGGCCTCCGGTCACAGGACACCGTGCAGAGGGGTGAGTACAAACGTCCGGTCGCAGGTTCATGAAAGGCTCGGTAGACGAGCTGAGCTCTTACTCAAGGGTTGAGGACGAATTCCCGATCGCATGGCGCCTTTCAACGATAAACAGTAGTGATGTATATGATCCCAGAGATTTTGCTGCGGAGGTGTGGTTGGTGTATCGACGGTGTTAAGTAACATGGTTTGAGAGGAAACAAAGTGGTCGTCTGTCACTGAACGTGGTTGGTGAGAACTGATGGGTGTGGCTGGATTTATCAATCCTTACTGGCTTTAATTTGGACCCCAGCAGGATTCTAAAACGCTTTCCATGAAGACCCGACTGCTGACATATGTCTGCCTTTTTAATAGTCGTTTGGAGTACAGGGTCTCAATTCGTCGTTTGGCAGAACTAGAGGCAGAGTTGCAGAGTTCTCTTCCGGGTCAAAGGGCATGGTAAGGGCGTACCGGTAGCTATAACCACTCCCTGTCGCGCCATATATCCCCGCACAGCATGCTGGGTTTGTGCCGGGTGTGGTTATAGCTACCGGTACGCCCTTACCATGCCTTTTGACCCGGAAGAGAACTCTGCAACTCTGCCTCTAGTTCTGCCAAACGACGAATTGAGACCCTGTACTCCGGGTGTGGGCCACTTTGGGAACGGGGTCAGTGGCCGGACGGTCGAAGTTTCCGCCGGCGGAGCGCCTGACGTCGGCGGCGCGGGTCAGTCTGACAGCTCATTTTCACGGCCGGCTGTGACGTGGGACTGCCGGACCCGCCCGTATTATCGGCCAGGTCTGCGGCGATCGCTGGTGGCCCGGTGCCGGACACAGAGGCTCTGCCCCGCGCCGGGCGGCCGGGCCGGGACGGCGTCCCACCGCGGGGCGCTCTCCCACCGCGGGACGCCGTCCCGCCGTGGGACGCTGTTCTACTGCGGGGCGCTCAACCACCGCGGGACGGCATCCCACCGCGGGGCGCCGTCCCGCCGCGGGACGCTGTCCGCCGGCGGAGGCTGTCGCCTCGCCGCCGCGGAAGGCGTGCCGCCGGGACGGGGACGGGCGCGCGGCGCTGGCGGCCGTGCCGAGCTGAATTGAACGCCGATGTTTCCGCGGAGACGAGCCGGCCCGAGGCGCGGCGCGGCCGACAGCGGCCCGCAGACGTGCATTAGTCGGACAGCAGTTCCCTGTTCGAGGAGCGGTGAGCGGTTTTTTGCGTGGGGGAGGGGACGGGGTGTCAGGGAAGTTGGGACGGCGCCACTCGACTGTTGTATGGCGGCTGCGCGTTGTTTTTTTTTGCCGTTTGAGAGCAGTGCTGGATGGGAACAAAATTAGTGGCGTTTGAGGCAGTTCATGGTGTGTACAGCACTGCATTGTAAACGTCGCTGTTTCAGTGTGATGAGTTTGCGCTGTTTGGGAGTAAAGGGCCACTGTCTATAAATTTTATTGGCGGTTAGGCGTGGCCGTTTTTTTTTTTTTTCGGGATTTATTTCAAGAATAATTTTGTCGATTATTCGACCCATCTTTCATCTGTTACATCATTCAGACACGATTTTTCAAGAAGATTGTTACACTTTTACTGTTTAAGTTTTGTTTGATAGTCTGATGTGCTAGATCGGATACACCTGAGATACATTTAGTGGAAGGCGCAACTACGACACAAGTATTGATTTCCTCGAACGAAACCCTGGCCTCGACACGGCTTATTTAGAAGGTATCCCACTAAGCAACGAACTCGAACCGCTTGGTCTTCCTTCGCCCAGCTTGGTGCTTTTATGCGCCGCCGACGACGACCTACAACTGAGACTGTTCAGCGCCCGCTCAATACGGCACGATACTCCTACCGCTACAGGTAGCTGGTGGCGTGGCGAGTGCTGTGCGGGTATTGGTCTCGTGTGGCCGGGCGGCCGGATCAGCGGCGGAGGACGGGAGCACGGCTCGGTCAGCGGAGGACGGGAGCACGACTCGGTCGTGACCGCTCAGCGCCGCCGAGACGCGGCGGCGTCTGATCACGTGTCCGACACGGACGGCTCCGACACAGCCAGCCGTGCCGTCCTGCCCGGGTGGCGAACTGGCGGCCGGTACCTCGCCGCGCGGTCACGTGCAGACTATAGGATCCGGCTCTCATTCAGCCCCCGACGTCGCGCTCGTCTGGGGTGTGGGGAATGTAATATTTGGCGTGGCGCGGACCCTGCTCAGTCCAGAAGTGACTTGTTGCTGGTGACTTTCCTCCGGCTTTATTTAGCTATGGTACAAACGTTTATTTGTAGGCAATCAGATTTTTAGAACTGCTTGTGGTCATGGTTAAGGGTACTTTGCGGAAAGGCACTGTGGACAGGCGGCCGTGGCAGGTTTTGAAGGCAGAAGTTATGGGGTTGCTAAGGACATGGTGTTTGAAGGGAAAAACGGATGATGAATATGGCGATCTAAGGAGTTTTGTGTGAAAGTTCAGCATCAATCTTGCTGAAGTCGGATCTTTTTTCACGACGTTTCTTGTTATCTCACGGCCGGTAGAGATCTTCATTTCCCGCCCGAAATGTTTTCGCGCGTTCCGGAATGGATTGATTACCTGCTATTGACGCCGCGTCGCCGACGCCGTCTGCCGGGAATATATCTGCCACTCGGACGGGTGCAAAGTTGACGCCACGACCCTTCGTTCATCCTGCGGCGCACCGACACGAAGCTATCATGTTGAGCAGCAGTTAATGCAGGGCTGATCGACCGACTCTGAAAGGCGAAGCAAGGGTCATGAGGCAAAATATGGAAAATATCAAAAGGGTGGCCTACAACTGGATGGTACTCTCTGTTCATGCTTTAATTATGGATGTTTCCGTTTTGACTTAAAGTGGTGTTCCATTGGTATTTATGTTATGAATTATGAATATTCATATGCATTTATGAATGTTATGAATATTGTCAGAAACAGTCTATATGTTAGTAAGAAGCGTCTCTGGGTTAATCTTTTACTGCTGTTACGAACGCTTCGAATGCCTCATCAGCGTAGCATTTCGATTCCGTGGCTGCTGTTCTGGGATACCGTTTTCGGTTGCTCTTATATGTCTTGTTCGATTATTGACATTGGCGCCGGGGCAGACGATGAAAATTGCCAGGAATTTCAATTTCGGATAATTCCCACTTTACAGAAACAATTCCAAGAAGTGATGATTCAGAATAAAGGATATCATTGCTTTCATTGACGCCGTATTTCTTTATTTCGGATGCCGTAAAATCATCTGCGATGATTTTAGATAACTGTCATTAAAATTTAGCCAGTACGAATTGAATCGCGAAGATTCGGAGAACCGTCCATATTGTTGGGTGATCGTGATTTCTGTTCAAATGGGACAATCTGATCATAGTTGTGAAATATCCTCCGTACCCGAGATGAATCGTTTTTTTGGTGAATCACGGACTTGATGTTCGTATGTTTGTATCGGAATATTTGCAGCTCGGCAACATTTCAGCCGTATGATTGCCATTGTTGACGGCACGAAAGAAACTATAAACCACAAACCATAGTTGGTGAATTATTGCTGGATTGTATGCTTATGCTGCATTTGGTACCAAGGCCATATTAGATATCCGGGTTTTAATTTCACTCAAGGAAGGGTGATTCGATTTAAATGAGAAGGGTATTCTTCCCATGTCTCATTCAGCATACCTAATATCTCATCTGAAATATTTCTTGTCTCTCTCGGATAGTTGGACGCTCCAAAGGCTCAACTTCTGTCAGACGAGACCTGATAACTTTTTGCCTTAAAGACGTTCACTACTTTACATTGTTTGTTGGCAGTGAACTTCAGGTTTCGTCGCTTTTATTCTTGGTCCAAAGGTAATTGTAAGTTTTAATTAACTAGATCACCCTCTTCCCCCAGAAAAGAACTGCACCTTGTCGTCAGTAGTTACAAATCTTTTCCACAGCTGCCATGTTATGTAGACATTGGCATGTGTTTTGGCAGTCGTCTCAGAGGAAAAATATCATGTTCTCTTCTGGGAGGTGATTTGGAGACGTATCAAATGAAGCTTCTGAAACGCGGTCATTGCCATTCACCTTGTTGTAGAGGAGCGCAGATTGTGTTTTTTCGTGGAGCGTTTGATTCATCGCTAGAAAAAAATACTTAAGGAAGACAGAGGTTAAAGTAAGAAAACGTTAAGATAGTTAAGCAGTATTGTTGAGAGATTCAAACGTAACAAAAGGACGCGTGAATTATCCAGCCTTGTAAACCAGATTAAACGAAAAAAACGGCGCGAGCATGAAGAAAAGCTCAGCAACACAGCTCATTGTTGTTGTGCGATCCTCTCCTGTCTTTCTCCTGCTTGGCCGGTCTGTCAGCTGACTGTCTGGCGGCTACAGCGCTCGTCTTGATTTATTACCACCAGTCGAAAGTCGGTATCCCTTAATTTGTTAACTCGCATGCTCCCGGATGTCCGTGTCCGATCGCCCTGCGCTTACGGCGGGGGGGGGGGGGATTCTCGAGGTCCTCATGACCTTGAGAACTAAGAGAGCTGTCGAGATGAGTGATACCAGTCGAAAGCTCTTCAGGTTTTATGGTGAATGAATGCATATTTGTTGACTCTGAATTACCGTTTTCGGGTGAAGATGTTAAACAAGGTTATGCCAAGACGTCTAGAATCATTGGGCACTAAAACAAATACGGCGTTTTGTAAACTGATCTTCATTACCGAATGGTCTAAAAGGACCAAAAACGTTTTTTCATTGTGAAAAAGTAATTTGCTACTCGGGCCATGTCAGGTCAGGTCAACAGCCATTGGAATACAACATTGATTTATGTCGATTTTGGTATTGAAGCAAAGCTACTTTAAGCATGCGTTTTGGAATCACCATTGCCAATATTTGGTCAAATATGGCTACTTTTTGTATTCATGTAAGTCATCTCAGGTCATATCAGGTCCTGGTAGATAAAAGATACGGCGTTTCAGAAGCTTCATTTGATGCGTCTCCAAATCACCTCCCAGAAGAGAACATGATGTTTTTCCTCTGAGACGACTGCCAAAACACATGCCAATGTCTACATGACATGACAGCTGTGGAAAAGATTTGTAACTAGTGACGACAAGGCGCAGTTCTTTTCTGGGGGAGGAGGGTGATCTAGTTAGTTAAAACTTACAATTACTTTTGCACCAAGAATAGAAGCGACGAAACTTGAAGTTTACTGCCGACAAACAATGTAAAGTAGTGAACATCTTTAAGCAAAAAGTTATCAGGTCTCGTCTGACAGAAATTGAGCCTTTGGAGCGTCCAACTAAAGGTCAAATAAAGGCAGAACAAGTCCACTAAAGTCGGATCTTACACATTCGTATCTCGTGATTTGTTAAAAGTACGAATGCCAAATACATGCCGTTTCATCGCTTTAATTACGCTAATGTGGTCTTGAATGACACGGAAATCAAGGACAGGTCAGGCCAGGCTAGGTCAAGGACGACAGCAGGAAAAATGCGTGTCTCGTTCGAAAAAATCACGGTGTCACAGAACAAAACGGTGTGTTTAGACACGTGTGAGATCATAAAAGCAGCCGGAAGTCACAAAAACAAGAATTTTTACGGCCAATACGGTCATTCATGGTCAGCGTAGGTCAGATGAGTAATCGTTTGTAACTGAGAAACAAATAAAGCATGTGAAACCAGCTGTTTACGTTGCTCTGAAACATTTTGTGGAATTCTACGCGTCCCAAGCGACAATTTACCTTTGAAATGATGTCAAGTCATGACAGGTCACAAGGTAATGACATTTTAAAGCCTTCAAGAGCATGAATTGAACTGTACACCTATCATTCCTGGCCATAAGTGAATGAGAAATGCATTTCTTGTTCCATTTGTCGTACGTTTAATTTTATGGCCAGTTGACCAGATTTCAGATCAATGTCGCTCGCAGACGTTATGTTGCATCATTTAAGAAGCATAGCAGACGATTTATATCCCTTTTCTTATCCAAAAAAGTCGTCTGTACAGGGTAATTTCCGACAGAAAGACGAAAAACAGTATCTCAGTACGGTTAACCTGAAGTCGGCTCAAATAATTTTCCGAAAAATATGCAATATACATTTGGTAGAGAACGATTTGGGATTTGAAACCAGCTTTTTCCGTCTGTCAGTATCTCGTTTTGTCAATCACAGGCACACGCTTAATTTTTTTTGACATACCTTGCTTAAAGGTCAAACAGGCCAGTGACCTGAGATTACCTGAATCTGACGTTTTGTCACAACATGTAAAAATGACAAAAGTAGTGAAAAGTTCACGTTCTTAGCTCTCTTCATGTATGTTTGTTCATGTATGTTTGTCTATTCATGTATGTATGTTCATGCTATGTTTAGAAAACCTGAGGGGGTCTCGAGATCGCACTGCCCGCGGTGAGCTAAGGTTAATCTTGCGTCTGAACCACCATCATTTGTACCCAAACAGCTCTCTGCGAAGGAATCTCTCGCACCCATTGGTAAGTTATTGTGAGTGCGCACAACATGATCTTCCTTGTCTATAAAGCCCTCTTCCGAACTAGCCCGTGCGTTCGAGTTTACAGTACATGGTTTTTCGCCCTGGTCACTAGCTTCGTTGTTTGTTTGATATAGACGTAACTGAAAAATGCGTCATGGCTGGAGATTTCCGTCAATTGTTTGGGGGACAACGGTCGTAAGTCCAAATGGGATTTTGGACCGTTGCTTTGCAGTCATTGCCGTAGACGTAATGTTAAAATACGTGATTATGAGGTGTTCGAACCCTCCCCCCACGCCCCCGCGATCGCCAGCTATGTGCGTCATCAATGCTGTTCCCTTTTCTGCCATCTTGTCAGCTTTTCGCTGGCTAAACGTTTCCCAGCGTATTTTTCGTATCTCTCTCGCCCCTCTCCCCCCCACAAAATAAGGAATTAACACATCCCATCACCTCACCTGCGTGACGGACCGGATGTTTTGCATTTACATACACTATTTGGACTCTTTTCATATTTTATTTTTAATCTCCAAACATCTATTTTGTTATCATTGTTTTTTATTCTGTTTATGTTATTTTACATATGTACATATTTATATATGTTTAAAATATATTATATTTACTAAAATTCAAGGCTGCAATGTTCTAGGAAGTGTTGCCGTTGGCTTCTAGAAATCCGATTGGCACATGAGTGCATTCCAGTGGTTGCTATGTGGGTTCGACCCAGGGGTATTCATGGTGACATTGTTTTGATCCATTTTATTATATCCGGTCGACCTGGAATTTGGAACTCCTGCCGCATCTAAATATTCGGCCGTCCGAAAAGTCCGATGGCTGCTGTAGCCCGTGGCCTCTTACGAAGCAGTCGGCTGAGCTTTATCGCGGCAGCCGAATGTTGTGTTCTTGTGAGGCTCCGGTCGTGGCCCGGTTACCCAGCGGCTATTGGATCGGGGCACAACGATTCCCGGAAAGCGGAAATAGCGTCGCGCGAGCCCCGTTGATTTCTTATTGCGAACGTGCAGGCGGCGGCGGCGGTGGCGCGGGGCGTTGTATATTTGACGTTACCAGCAGCCTCGAGGCGACTTCGCGCCTGACTGGCGCCAGCAGCGGCGACTGGGTGCGACGGCATGTATCGTGGATCACGCCATGAATCAACACGGGGAGATGATTACCAGCCGTCGCCGGCGCGCTGGAAATGATTTGCAACCGTCAGGCAGAGCGACTGAGGCAAAGGGGAGGGGCTGATTATGCCTGGTCGGCGGGCCGCCGGCACTGAACGGACGGACCGCTCGGCCGGGACGAACTTCCTGCTCGGCTAAGCCGCCTGGGCCGACGTTTCTGTGCAGCTGAAATGAGATGCCCTCTTCTCTGCGACAGACCAGTCGCTCAGCGGGGGAGGTCCCGCTTAGCCGACACGACCCGTCGCCGGACCGGGACACCGTATCGGCTTCGCCGGGACCAAGTGCCTACTGGTCCGGGCCGCCCGGCCGGCGCGCGACCGGCGGAAGTAACGCGGAGGCGGCCGCTCCCCGAACGCGGCCGCGGTGGCGCCGGCGGCCGCTGCCGCTGCCAAATTGCACGGTTCGCTCGGCTGCAGGGCTATCATCGACTCTTGGCGGAGGGGGCCAGCGCCAAACGACCCGGTGGTGCCGGGCCCAGTCCAAAAGCCGGTCCCGGCGGCGGGTCGAGCTCCGAACGCGATTTGTCTGGATTCCATCGCAGGGCATCGGCTGCTAGCTCCTCGCCCGGCGTTATTGGTTTTACAGTTACATGCTGGGACACAAGGAAAAGGATTCCACCTTACAGTTGTGTAATTCGAAACCTGTCCAGCTGCAGAGGTAGTTCGAATACTCGAAACTGCGTGGGGCTTCAAAGAAACCGATTTGTCGGCGGAATGGAAATTGTTAAGCGTAGTAATTGGCATGATTGCGTTCACCCTTGACAGCCGAAGCTGTTGTTGACGTGTCTCGGGCGTGGCTGACGACTCATCGTATTGGCCTGCGGGGATCACAGACGCAGATAGCACAGAAATCCGTGCGGTAGCGACAGCAGTTCAGTCCTGCCAGTTGGCAGTCGATTTTGTAGCTATGGCGCATGCTGTAAAATACAAGATACGTAAGGTACCGTCACACGGTAGACATACGATAAGGCGCCGTACAATATAAATGGCGGGACATGTCGACCAACATGCTGACGAGGCAAGTGTGTTTTAACCGCGCGTGTCTTGAAAAGCTCATTCAGAGCACATGCAAAAATGGCATCTGCTGCCCGACACAATATTTATCATACGTCGTACGCTCTCGTGACCGAGGCGATCCTTGCTGTGACGTTACCGTCAGCGACAGTGATGTCACACGTTTGCGGTATTTTCTGTGTTGACGATGGCGTTGTTTCTCGGCAGGCCGTCAACGGAGCTGAAGAGAGCGTGGACGCCCTGCTCTGTTTCCCCAACTGCCAACCGCTGGCCAAGGATGTTTTGGGTAAGTCGGACATGTGTGGGAAAGGACCTTCTGCCAGCCCCCTTATGAAGGAAGTTTTCACGCGACAGTTTAGGGTGCTTATCTTTATTACGCCCGCGCAGCCGTGTTCAGTCCGGCGTTTGTTCCGACGTGAGCGCGGCCGCTGGAGCTGGCTGCCTGTCCCCGGTCGGTCCCTTGGGCCTGGGGCGCGGTGAAGCCGGTAGTGACAGCCGTCCGGCGGCGCCGACAGCGGAGCGGACGGCGCCGACACGTCCGGTGCACTCTGTCGCGACAGCGCCCACTTGCGTCATCGGCTGCCGCCGCGCCAGCCGGCCGCCGCCGCGCCGATCTCACCCAATGATCCAATTGGCCTGAAGGTGTTGCCGCCGGCCCGCGGCCGCGCGATTTCATTTACCGGGCTTCCAAATTAGAGCGCGGCCACTTCGGCCTAATGGCGACGGGCCATTATTGCGTGCAGCATCAGGCGGCGGTGTTGGTCGCGCGGCTGGCAACCACGCCGGGCAGGGGGCAGGCGCCGGCCGCGCACGGGCGAGGTGTGCTACGGCTTCCTGCGAGATGTTGTCTTCCGAGTTGGTCGCTTCCATAGCTTCCGTTTGGGTTGATCGGCTGGTGCGGTTCGGACGCGGTAGTTCTCAGTTGTCTCAGCGGGTAGGTGGTTAGTAAGCGGTTCATGGTAGGCCTAGAGGGAGGGGAGCGCGGGAAGGAAAGTTGCGGAAGTGTGAGTAGCTGACAGAAAAAAGGAGGGGAAAAGGGTAGAGACGAAACTAAATGTCATGGCAAGACAAAGAGAGGGTGGTAGTGTCGAGCTGAAATGGGGATAGCGCAGAATATGGAGCAAATAGACGAGAGCGAGTAGGATAGAGGGGGATGAAATGGGATAGCGCAAAGTATGGAGCAAATAGACGAGAGCGAGTGGGATAGTGGAGGATGAAATGGGAATGGCGCAAAATATGGAGCAAATAGACGAGAGCGAGTAGGCTAGAGGGGGATGAAATGGGGATAGCGCAAAATATGGAGCAAATAAACGAGAGCGATAGAAGGGGTGAAATGGGGATAGCGCAAAATATGGAGCAAGTAGACGAGAGCGAGTAGGATAGAGGGGAATGAAATGGGGATAGCGCAAAATATGGAGCAAATAGACGAGAGCGAGTAGGATAGAGGGGGATGAAATGGGGATAGCGCAAAATATGGAGCAAATAGACGAGAGGAAGTAAGATAGAGGGGAGTGCATGTGGTGGCGTGAAAGAGATTACTCTGAAAATATGCGTCCGCGTGGACTCTGGCCATTTCCGATGTGGCTGGGAGTGGCTTTCGCTGTTGCCAACCCAAGGACAGAGTGATCCGTGCGCCGGAGTAGCCCGATCCCCAGCAAGCAGAACAGAGCTGTCAGCCGGCGTTTTCAAGAGAAATTTAGTCCAGTGTGTCATGCTGTCCTATATTCCCTATAATTTCTGTAATTCTGTCATCGTCCTATAAATTACAATTTTTCCCTCAACAGTCCTATAATTCCTCTATTTTTGAACTAGGGGCGGATACCTTTATTTTAAATTAGAACACTTCATGGACACGAACAACCACTAAGAGACTTAAACTTGCATTCAGCTCATGGCTTACCAGTAGCTTCGCAGGAAAAGGCAGTTTGCTCAATGGAAAGCGTTCTGAAACACAGTGCGTTTGGTTCCACCTTTTTTGTTCATACTATATTTGCCTGAGGTTTAGGAGTGGGACTAAGAATATTTTCTTCCCTGTGCCTATTTTGCAGTTTCTGTGTGTTTTTTGGTGGCATGCTTATGGGTATTTTTACCCGCAGGATTAGTTTGTGTTCTTACTATATTTATCCTATATTATGTATATATTATGTTGTATTATATTATATATTGTATATTAATCCTATATTAGATAGGATTTTTACACACAGAATTTGTTCTTGTATTTCAAGGAATAAAAAGCTGCGACGTCACTGAAGAACACGTCCTAATGTACATAGTATGCACTGTAACAGTGTATTTGTATTTGTATCCATGTCATGCATCGTGGGGACGTCCTCAGTGATAAAACACATGTCGTGGCTATTAATTCTCCTAGTCAGAAACTACAAAGTTTACACAGTTAAAACACGCACTCAGTCATTCATCACGTCATTGGCCGCGGAAAAAGCAAGCGAAGGCTGGTTATGTGACAGTGGACTGGAGATGGGAAAGAACAGAAACTTTTAATTGAGAGGCAAAAAGAGAAAGCGAGTCAGGATGAAACAGGTTGAGACCAGCACAAGCGCGGTAAGAAAACGTCCGCTTGCCTGCCTCTGTACGTGGGCGAGAGAGGCGGAAATGGTCGTCTCGCCGGGTGTGACGAACACAGGCCTCACTATGTCTAATGAAAAGCGAAGCCAAGTCCACGGGCTCGTCACCGGAGAGCATCTGATGGGCCAGTGTCAGAGTTCTGAGTGTCGCCATGTCGTCGGCGGAGAGCCAACCGAGGCGCTGCAGCAGGACGTATACGTGGTCATGTTTTGCGTCCAAAAATGACTTTTGGTGCAGAGTTTTTTTTGAGCCACTGCGTAAACGGCAAGGCAGTACCGAATAAGGGGGGAGCACCAGGGGTGGGACGACAGTGCGCAGCGCCCGGCGTTGACGGTGATTTCGCCGGTGTAGAAGGCCCAACAGCGAGTTCGTACAGCGGTTAGTGATGGCCAAGACATGTTGGTGCCAAGAAAGAGAACGGTGGAAAATCAAGGCGGGACTTTTCACACTGTTAACAGGAGACAGCATGGCGTCCCTGAACCTCACAGTAAAGAGCGGGGTGTTGCGCATATTTTGTTGGCTACCAAAGAGCATCAGCTTAGTTTTACTCGCGTTCACTTTTAAGGAATTCGCGCGAAGCCAAAGGTCCAGCGAGCAAAGGATGCTTTTCATCAACAGGTAAGGTCCGGATGAGAAGATATTTTGTCGTTGTTGACGTTGTTGGCGTTGTTTTTGTCGTTGTTGACGAGCACTTGTGTGTCGTGCGCGTACTGGATGATTCCAGCATTTTCGATGAAAAGGCTGACAACATTCGCCAATATATTGTACAAAAGAGGGCCCAGAGATGAGCCCTGAAACACACCCATAATGTTACGCAGCTTTCTAGAGGTGTGCTTCCTTCCAGAAGAGTCAGTGAAGCTGACATTCTGGGTGTGACCGCGGAGGTAGGCAGAAAACCAGGAAGTATCAACGCCGTGCTGAACAAGGGTCAGAAGAAATTTTGAGTGGTCAGTAACATCAGAGCATTTGCTGAAATCCAGGAGGCACAGCACAGAAATTCTGCCGCTGCCGGTGGTTGATGAGATGCGATCAGTGACAGAAATGAGTGCAATTTAAGTAGAGTGACCGGACCGAAATCCGTGCTGGGTACTTAAGAGAGGGTGGTTAGCTGAAAAGTATCGATACAGCTGAATTTCTCGACAATTTTGGCTATAGCGATTGAGATGGGATGATTGAGATCGGCCTCAACAGAGATGGATTAGTCAGGGACCCGTAGTCGAGAATGGGGGTGACAGTAGTGTTTCCATGCATCGGGAAATTCCGCAGATGTCAGAGAGGAATTAACAATATGGAGAATCATGTCACTGATTGCATCGAATGAGTCATTGAACACACTCATGCCGAGTCCGTCATGCCCGGCAGATGAACTCCACAGGCCAAAAATCAGCTTCCGGAACTCGCCTTAGGAGACAGGTGACACGGTGAAGGTGCAAGCGCCGACACGCGGGAGACGGCATGGTAATTAACTCTATTCCCGGAGGGCTGGACGGTATGGTCGATTCCTGGCAGGGGGGCGGATTCGCCCCCCCCCCCCTGAGATCTCGAGAACTACACATCCGATTTCATCGCAGCAAACGGCAATTAATTTGCCATGACGTAAACTACATTTTTATGAAAAGAAATTTTCAAAATTTTGAAAGTTGTGGATACAGGGGGGCAAAAATGTCAAAATCAGGGGTATTTTTGACTTCTTATAACTCCGTTGTGTATGGACCGATTTCGATGAAACTGGCATGAACCGAGAGATCATGGATACGACTTTTACCACTGTTACACACATCTGAAATTTCGAGATTATTCATGGCATTCACAGGGTTTCAAAAAACAGGAGGATTAGTTTTCCAACAACTGAATGAACAAAAAAGGCAAAAACACCTTTTGGGCTTTTGCTAGTCATGTTATGGTAAAGAATTACAAATCGCATTACAGTGTGCGTATAATGTTAGCATAGGCGGTGCCAGGGACATGAAAAAGGGGAACTGTCATGGTCACAGGTTCTTCAGAGCAACTTGTGACTTTTGGCCTTAAATAACCTTCAGTGACCTTGGAGTCACTTGGAATGATCTCGTGTGCATTTAATAGTATCTGTAAACGTTTTTATCATTTGAATTCACTCTATTTCAAAATTTTATTTTATGACTGTTGCGATATAGGGTACGCGCACTGACATTTTAGGTCATAGCTCCGTGCCCCGACCTGATATCAAGCTGAAACTTGATACACAAGTAGAGTGCATCTTTCTACGTCATATGTATTCCGGGTTTGGCGTTTGAAAAAATGGTGCCGAAATTATTGCAGTAAAACCAAATTTTAACTTTTGACCTTGGCCTGACCTTGTAAAGTGATCTTCGATAAACAAAACTTTATCTGCACATTGCCCAACTATTTAGTTATACATCCGTATAAAGTTTTAAGTTGTATCTTAAAAACGCTGTTTTTGACAGACATTTTCCCTTTATCCTCAACATGGCGAAAAATGGCCTGAGGTGCCTCCCAAAAACGTTCCCCTGAGCAAAATAGAACTTTGAAATTTTGTCACGGCACGTAGAAAGAATAGCAAGGAAAAGTCACCAAGTTTCGTGAAGCTGCGTTAAAAAGTCTGGAACTGGCAAACAAACAACCCGAGGGGGGGCCGATTCATGCCGGGAATAGGGTTAAGGGCAGCCCAGGACGGCGACGTCGGCGGCCACCTCCGGGCCAACGCCGCCAAAAGAGCTGTTGGGCGCATCTGCCGAGACGCCTGGAGTACTGCGCTCGCCGTATTTCTTCCTGCTAATGACATTTTGGATAGAGCGCCAAACCGAGCCAACGACAGTTGTTCTTCGGTCAACATCAGTAAAAGCATCGTGGCCATTAGCGGAACGGACATGTAAGTTTATTGCATTGGCGAACTTCATTACATGTCAGTAATCAATCTGAAATTTCCGCTTTGCGCTGTTTTACAAAGAAGAATTCCTGGTTAAGATATAGGTAGGATATGTAAATGTGTTTGTCTTAGGCTATCCCAATCCCCAGCGAAGACTGCCTGAACGGAACGCACCAGCCTGCTCCATGGGCTTGTGAACTAGTTTGTGATACCACCAATTTTGGCTGGAATTGCAAGTCAACTTACGGTCTCACAAAGTTGACCATCTCATGCCGGAAAATGTTTCCGTTTAGCAATCCTTTTTCTGTTATTCTCTGCTACCACGGATTACCTACCTTAACTAGGAAAAGTGACAACAGCCTATCTCGAACCATATATCAAAGAGATAAAAAAGAAAAGAGATAACAGCTTCTCTGGCCCACTTTGATTGATACCGTGACCCTCGCTCGACCTCGCCATTTTGCCACCGGCCTTGGTGCAAGGGGAGGGTTTACAACCCTGGAAGCCATTTCAGTACTGTGCATGCCAGAAAGTCGAAAAAACTAACTTGTAAGGCGTCGCGAAATCTCGCGTTTGGTTCCCCTTTCCACTGAGGTCCACTTCCGTTGACCATGGGTCAGGACTTGACCTTCCAGGTCACTAAACGACTTGCTTTGTGATATGAGCATGTAATGTACACTGTCTGTTTCTCGCGCCACTGTGGACGTAACCATACCCTACGTAATGCTTGTGACATGTACAGATTCGTGGCCAGGTCAGGTCAGGTCAGGTCAGGTCAACGAGGTCTTATAGAAGGTCTTGTTTTGGCGGCCTTAAAAACCTACCTTGGGGCCCTGCTAGATAAAGATGTAGGTTGAATTGGACTTGATGCCCAAGTCACCCGCCGTAAACATTTTGGTTCACCTCGATCAAAATGACCTGATATGCCTCGACCTGAGGTTAGTAGCCTCAGATGACTGACCTGGTTTTTATAGGTTTCAGTGGTCGCCAATCTCACTTAAATATCTTTTTTGATTGGCGTTGGCAAAAACATCGGGAAAAGTTGTAGCAAACTGTGAAAGAGCCATAACTGACGCGGACTCGTTCTAGGAAAATATCACCAGGTCAGGGATCTGATCTGAAACCGGAACAGTCTGCGCCAAAAGATGCGAAATGAATGTCCGCAAGGCTATTCAAAATTTGGAGCTGCGCGCTGTCATTTGTTTGTTGTAGTCCTGGAAAACCTTGCTGGGGTTCGTAATGTCCTGTCCCCCTCCCCCCTGTACACCGGCAGTGATACGTAAAATGATCGAATGTAATCATGGGTGTTACTGATTAATACAGCACAAACATAATTTTTGTATGTGGTTAATATTTGGAGGAGGGACTTCCAGTTTGCAGGAGAGCCTTCACCATTGCTAACAAAGAATTATCTTTGCACCATTAGCGCCTTGTGCATCGAGTTAACCGTAGCAACATTCCTGGAAGGGTTTTGTTGCAGTGATAAATGGCGGTTTTGATAAACCGGACATTGTCTACCAACCCATGGTTTTGTAATGCATCGCTTTACGGATGATCAGTTGGAACAGTACGCTGTGGATGGACATGCCACTAGTTGTTATTGAGTTTCGCAGTTGTCATTGATTTGAGGAAGAAAACATATGTCAGGTGAATACTTGCGATCCTTTCCTGTCCTGGTCATCCGGTGTTCTGCCTGTCAGCTTGGGATCCTGTCTTCATCTGCTTGCCAGGGAGTTTCCGCTCCTCTTTCGAATCGAGAAATCCTGTGTCACATTGGATTTGGTGATGTGCACTTGCTCCCAAGCACTAGAAAAATATACCGCCGGAAGTCTTCAATGGTGTTGTTGGCTGGACGTAGCATAGGTACTTATCTGGATGCTCTTTCACCACCTGAACTCGCCACATCCACGAAAACATTCCGGATGCAACGTTTCACCTGCACTGTAACCCAGGTCCTTTACTTGTCTTATATTTTGAGCAAAATCCTATTATTGACCTATATTTTCGTAAAATTCGAAAAATACTACGTTTTCACAGACTGGCGTTTGACACCCTGATATTCAGACCGGCCCATCATGTATATTCGGTTGCCGGTCCCGTTGGCATCTGGCGTGATAACCTGCATCTGATGATGGTGTTCTTAGGATATGCAAGTCCACCATGGCAGGCAAAGGGAAAGATGGTATTGGATGTGTTTATGGTCATACAGTGTCAAGCACCATCGGGGATCTTTAGCGACATTTTCTCGATTGGTTTCTTAGTGTTACTCGCCGATTTTTCCGTCAAGTTGGTAGCGAGAACGCTACAGGACTGTCTTCAGACCATTACAGAAAGTCTTGTTCAAGAATGCCTTTGACGTCGAAACTCATTTTTGTTTGCAACTGTTTATTTAGAATGTTTTAAATGTTTAAAACACAGTAATTCAAGTTTTGATGATTTAAACAATGGAATTGTTGATGCATCATTTAGATAACATGAGTAAAAAGACGGTCGAAAGGCGCGACGCTTTGTAAGTAAATGCTACAACAACGTTTGAATATGTTCTGCCGCATTGAGACGTGGCGTGACACACGCTACTAAACATCCGTCACACGGCACGAGTTCGGCGGTGACCTGTTGACGTGCCGGCCGCGGCCGTCTCTCCGCCGGCTGTCCTCCGGGTCGCTCTGCCTCTGAGGCCCGGCGCCGGTCTGCCCACGTAACGTGACCCTCCGCGCCCCCCCCCCGCCGCCGCCGCCGCCGCCGCCGCCGCCGCCGCCGCCGCCGCCGCTCATTAAGCGGGCGACGGCGCGTCGTCAACTGACTGAAACGCCATTAGCGCGGCAGACTTGGCGCGCGCGTCGTCTCCGATGCATGCAGAACACCGCCGGGCGTGGCGAGAGCGGCGCGGCTGGTTGTTTTCGCCTCCGCTCGGGCGGCGACTGGCCGAGGTTCGGCCGCGCTCGGCGCCGCCGCCGACCGTGTGAAGCGGGCCGGTGGCACGGCCACGGACTGCCTCTTGTCGAATAAAGTGTCCGTTCCGAGTGTTTTTTTTTGTGATTGGGTTGGAAGATGCCGTCAGGCTGACGTTATCGGAGGCCGTCTACGACGCATCCGAGAAAACAAATGTACGGCTTGAAGCGCATCGGCAGCTTTATATGGTCGCTGCATTGGTTTTTGATGCGCGAAACTGCCGAAACGCTACATGATCTGGGGCGTGTCGTAATCTCAGTTGAATTGAGACCAACATTTCGCGTGTTCATCTTACATTCACGCCGTATATGCACGTTGTTATATTCATGTTATATTCGTGTTGTATTATATTCACGCGGTTTGCCCTGCCATTAATCGACGATAGCCATAGCCATCGGTACCCTGATGCTTGTCAGATGGTGGCACCATTGCGGCCTACATACTTAGGAAAATAACTAATGAGAAAACACGCAAAATTGTGGTTTTGTTTGATTACTGTACTTTTACATCGAATGGTTCTACGCATGAATGTTTAAAAGATCCATTTGAAGTGGTTTTGGCCAAAATGTCGTAACTGTCGAACAAAATGGAACCTTTTGTCTCCTTCCGCGCTTTGATCGGCTTTATTTGTTTTTGTCCGTGTTGCCGATGTTTCTAGTTTCTGTCTGTCATTGTTAAGTTGTTGTCCTCGGAATCTGGCGACCGGTATTTAGAAACAGGACAGCTCTGCGTCGAACATTTGGGAAATAAAAGTCGATACCCTGTGATTTGTGTGCACCCTCTTCCCGATTCACAGTTTTACGCTATCATCCCCCCTTCCGCCGGGACAGCTTAGCGCAGCAGCCGTTCGTGTACAGGAGCCGTTCGTATCAGTCAGCATGAACCGACGACAGCGCTGTAACCTCTCACACACAGCGAACAGGGACCGGTGTCGCATATGGTGCTTCTGCTGCCGCACCTTCGTCTCCGTGGCGTGACGCGCCGGAGGACGTGCGTCGGCCGCCTCCCCATCCCCCGCCGGTCGTCCCCCCCGTGCCCCACCCTCCAGCCGCCCTCCGACACTCGCCGGAGTCGGAGTCGTGCTATATGTTCCGACGCGAGATTGCCAGAGCCGCGGCGTAATGAGCAATCCGCGTCTGCGGTTTTCCGGAGGCGCCGGGGGGGGGGGGGCGTGGCGCAGGTGTAAAACCGCCCCGGCCGGGAGCCGGAAGCTGCTGTGTGCGTTGCTGGAAATGGCTGGGGAGCTCGAGCTTCGTGGAGTCGGCGCGGCGTTGTGGGGGAAAAAACGACCGGCCGTGTTAGGAACGAGGAGACGCATCTGGTGATTGGACGCCGTCTCACCTTTCGCGGTTGTTTCCCGTGGCGAGCCGCGTTTTTTTTCGTTTGTTTCTCGGTGTGGGATGAGGCCCCGTTCGGTTGCTTCTCGCTGTGAGCTCTGTTCGTATCTTCTTACCATGAGCTGGAGATGTGTCCACTTGTTCATGTCTATGAGCTGGGGTCAGATTCGGTGTCTTCTGAACCCATTGGGTTTTCCTAATCTGACCTGGTCTGACCTGTACTGGTGGGATTTTAATTCATTGTGGCATGACCGGACTTGACATAACCCGACCCGACCCGACCCGACCTGGCCTGGCCTGACCTGACATAACTTGTCCTGATCTGACCTGATCTAGCCTGCCCTGAAGGGATTGGAGTCCAGCCTGGCCTGGTGTGACCTGACCTGACGTGACCCGACCGGGTCCGTTTCAGGAAAGACGGCGGTGCACTTGGCGGCGGCGGCCGGCCACGTCGGAGTGCTGGGCTCCCTGCTGCAGGCCATCGGTCGGGGTCGGGTGGACGATCTGCAGGACAAGGAGGGCTGCACCCCGCTCCACTGGGCCTGCTACAACGGTACGTAGCCCCACTGGGCCTGCCACAACGGTACGTAGCCCCACTGGGCCTGCTGCAGCGGTACGTAGCCGCACTGGGCCTGCTGCAGCGGTACGTAGTTCCACTGGGCCTGCTGCAGCGGTACGTAGTTCCACTGGGCCTGCTCCGGCGGTACGTAGTTCCACTGGGTCTGCTGCAGCGGTACGTAGTTCCACTGGGCCTGCTCCGGCGGTACGTAGTTCCACTGGGCCTGCTCCGGCGGTACGTAGTTCCACTGGGTCTGCTGCAGCGGTACGTAGTTCCACTGGGCCTGGTACAACGGTACGTAGCTTCGTCAGCGGCACTGGCCTGTTCAGTGTTACGTGGCTCTGCAGGGTCGGGTACAACGGTACGTAACTCCACGGGGCCTACTGCATCGGCATTTATCCCGCGCACGACCGTCGGTCGGTTACGATCACGGCCGACTGGGGGGGGGGGCAGTTGGCCACCCCCCTGTAACTCGCAAACGGTTGGTCGTACAATAAAAATAAGCACATCGTTGGAAAGCCTGTGACGAGTACAGCTCGAAACCGGTCTCATTGTTAGTTTAAGATAATATGTAAGCAATTTACGTCTTATATATGTTTTCTTCATAGCCGACTGCATGAAACCGAGAAACGGCCTGAATCTCAAGGTCTGTGAATAATTACGCATAGGTAAAGGCACCAGCGCACAAGTGAAAGTCCGCAAATGCCGATACACATCTAATTTCTCGGATTTGTTCAGTATATACGCTGAAACGTTGAGTTAAAGACAGCAATTTTCGCGCCGGCTGTCGGCGTGCACCGCAGCCGTACGCGGGAAGAAATTGACGGGAACTAATCTTAGCGTTCCTTTATTTTCGCGAAAAAAGCCTATCCCTATAAATTTTATTGATCTTAGTGCTTCTTGAGACGGTTTCTGATGCTGAAATTTTGTAAAAATTCATTAGTTACCAGTCTACACAATTGGCGGAGCTTTATTCGCGAGAGCCTGTTTATTTCCAAAATATGCATTTTTTAAAACTTTTTGAGGTTCCTGGTATTACTTACGACTGTGCAAGCCAGTTGTGTCATTTTCTATTCATTCTGAGTAATTCATCGCTGATTTTGACGGTGGTACATTTTGGCTCACAACAGTTATTCGTGACCTGACTTCAGGTCAATTGCTGAAAGTCATTGATACTTTGCCCAATGACGGTAACTAGATGTCTGCTTCACTCCGCACTAAAAATGGTATGAAGTATTCCGTCAGATTCCGAAAAAACGACAACATGTCTTAAAAATGGGCTTGACTTTAGGTCATTGACCCGGAAAATTCCGAAAAATTTGAGATAGGGGGCCCGCTACAACAGTATGTAGCTCCTCTGGTCGCAGGCGGTGGCCACTGCTGAACAGTACGGAGATTCCCGGAACCTGCTGTAATTTGTAGATGCCATATTTAGTGGCACGATGTGATGACGGTCTCCACGACTGCTTACCGTTATACTGGGACTGCTAAAGCGTTACATAGGGTCCAGCTGTGTCCCTCTGCTTGTGATGCCTAGACATTAAATTCGTGTAATTATCTGGGGAGTCCAGTGTTTGTTTTGGATGGCTCCGAGAAGTGTAACCAGGTTTCTCGTCTTGCCCTTGTGATTTACTGATTGTAAAACTCCCGGGAAACCCAAAGAATGGCCAGACAAGCGTTCCAGTATCCTTGCGCTGATTGCTTGAAAGCAGGTAGCTCTCATTAGCAAGTGGATTGTTCATTGCAAACATTGTCCTGCTGAAATCAGACGGCTCAAACAGAATAAAACCTGATACATCAAGTACTGCATTGCCTTGTGGTTGCAGACAGTATGCTCCTGTGTGCATCATGGTGTTTCTTGTTGTGTGCATTGCGTGCGCGTGTTCCTCAGGCGTTGCTCGCCCGCGCACCTGTCCTCCCTCGCAGCCTCGTCCGTCCGCCCTGGAGGCCCCGTCCGTCCGCCCTGGAGGCCCCGTCCGTCCGCCCTGGAGGCCCCGTCCGTCCGCCCTGGAGGCCCCGTCCGTCCGCCCTGGAGGCCCCGTCCGTCCGCCCTGGAGGCCCCGTCCGTCCGCCGAGCGGCCGCCGCCGCTCGCTCCGCGGGGCCGCGGCGGCGTCCAGGCCGACCGGCTGACCGCCTGTCCGTGCGTCGCCAGGTCACGAGGCGTGCGTCGAGGTGCTGCTGCAGTATACCAGCTCCAGGACGCTGCACGGCCGCGCCTTCTCGCCGTTCCACGCGGCCGTGTGAGTCGCCATGCCCGTTCCCCGTTGCTGGGGGTTCCGCTGGGGACGCCGGGCGCTGGTCGGGCCCGCAGTGTTCGGGGGGGGGGGGGAGGAGTGCCATGGGTGGGTTGAGGTCAGTTCCAGACGGCTTCAGAGCTGTGCGGTGCAAGTTGTCTGAGCGACGGCGAAACGGCTGCTGGAAGTCGTCGGAAATTGGTATACTCGGAGGGCTCATTGGCGTGGTACCGCAACGGAGAAACATTGCATTCATCGTTTTGAAAGCAATTCAGGAGACAGTAGTTGCGTTGAAGTACCTTGTAAATTGCTCACATTTGCACGATTGCCTCCCAACCTCGGCAAGTTCCGATGTCGTTTTAGCGGTAAAACCTTCCAAAAACAAACATCAGGCTAGTTCTCTGAAAACACTTTCAAGGCTTACTCCGTAAAAACGGTCTTCTGCCACCGGTAAGAGTGCAGTTGAGCGCGGCGCCGGGGAGAGCGGGCGAGCGGGAGAGCAGGCCGCGTTGTTCCGCGACGGTCGCGGTCCGAAACGGCGGCGGGCATCTCGGCGCCGCCGTCGCGATGCCCGCGGGCGACCATCGATCGGCGTCGGCTCCGTCGTCCGTTCGGTCGCGGCCGTCGGCGGCTGCGGTCTGCGGGCCGGTTGAGCCGTGGCCGACGCGTCGCCGCCGGTTGGCCGGTAATCATTACCGGCTCATTATGGGTCTGCCGAGGCCGCCGCGACGGGTGCTCGGCGCGCCGGCCGCGGGCGTCGCTCGCCACCGGCCGTACGGCGACTGGTGTGACTGTCGGCCCAGCGGTGCCGGCGGCGCTTTGGATCCTCTCGCGAGATAACGGTGATAGGGAGACCGATTTTCGCAGGCAGTCGACTGAGAAAGAGCGTGCGGTCGTCGTATGTTGATAGTCAAGGAGTGTTGATCGACGTGCGATTAAGATTAAATGTCTTAGAGTTTGGCCGCGACAGCATCGGCCCTGCAGAGCCGTTTTAAAGGGGGCAGAAACAGTCACCTGATTACCTGTGCGCGCCAGAGGAGCAAGCCGGGAACCGCCAGCCGTGGACGTCCGGTCCAATGACGTCATCATGTCGAGTTCATTAGCGGGTTGGCGGACGGTTCTGGCGGGACCTGGAGCGGTGAGCCCCGATCTGCAGCTGCTTGAAATAGGACGACGTTCGCCGCCGGGGATCAGGTGTGGGTAAATCAGTCTGCGCCGGTGCTGTTAACTGCGCACGGTCGTCGGCGGGGGTGTGGCCCTGCGGTCAGCCTGCGAGGCCGGTCACAGTTGTCCGGTGTTGGTCTTTATTAGGGGCGGAATGGAAAACTCTGATTCAGTGGTTAGTTGGGATCTCGCGTTACGGCTGGTGAGTGTCTGAGGTGGTAAATGTTACGGACGAGTTCCCGAGCCAAATCGCTCTTGTAAGAGAAAAACTACCTGAAGCTTTAACCCTGCCTTTAAGTGTGGATGCCACGCATGTGCTATGCTGATTGTCTCTTTCCGTAGTTTTGATGGTAAATTGTTTTGCTGGAAAATAACAAATTATATTTGTCCCACTCAAAGTAGCCGACAAAGCGTCGAAACATTGCCCAACATGAGAACCTCCAACGTCGTAACAGCTGCTAATTATGCACCAGAGGCGTCCTTAAACCGGCACTGAAAGAGGTACGGAGTATCTTTTCCCATTCTTGCAACCATCCACTCGACATAAAACAGGTAGTTACTGCGTCGTTCGCATGAGAGACACTGGTGGCGATGCGCCACACTTTTCACGGCGCGAGCTAGTGTCAGCGGCGAAACAGCTGATGGCTCAAGCCGTGTATTTGCCAAGCTTGCCTCTTTCACCCTGGTTATGGCATGGCTGTGGCATCGTCTTCGCCTTTTGGCGAAGGCGTCCACGTAACTATTCAGATAGGCTTCTGTGGTGCAGGTAACAGTTTTTTTCTGGATGACGTGTGATAAGCAATCTTGAGCAGTCCGTCTGACGTAATTACAGGCGTTGCGCTGAATATAGAAAAGCATTATTTCCCGGACTTCCCTGGCGGCTACCAGCGACATTGGGCGGCGTTCCATGTCCCTCCCGGGCGGCAATGTTGTGGTGACGTCTTTGGCCGTCGGAGGATTTCCCTTGTCGCCGACACCCCACGTCTGCTCAGCCTCGGCCCCCCCCCCCGACGGCAGGACGATGAACCCACACACAGCGCGGCCGCCGCCGGGATGGCGGCCGCCGCGGGATCTGCCCCCGGGAGGAGGTGCGAGATTGACGGGGGCGACCGCCGCCCGAGACTGGGCGGCGCCGCCGACAGCCGACAGCAGCCGCTCTCCGGCCCTCCGGCCCCCGCCCCTCCTGCGGCCCTGGCGCGGCACACCGGTCAACCGGCTGGCGGCCAACCGTGGTATACTGGAGCACTCTGATGGAATCAGTTGTCTGGATTTGTTTCATATGTGGTTCTTACAGGTACTTTAGTGGTCTTCGTTCGGGGTGCTTCTGTAAGAAAAAAAGGATTAGGTTTTGCCATATGACGATCGATGCTTTAATGCTGCACAATCGAACGAACAGGGATCAAATATTCCATAACTCTGGTTGAGATTGGTACGTTGTGGGAGTGGATAATGATTTTCGTGTTGGCACTGTGATGTTTTTCAGTGCAAATCCTATACTTAAATTCCCATTAGAAGTCTGCGATGTTTGATCAGCCGCAGAACCGATTACACAAAGTGTAATCGTAGCACGGGTTTGTGAAAGGATAGAGGCCTTGACAAAGGATATAGGGACGTGTTAAGTGTCCGAAATGAAATTATTCTACATGTGGAGCCATTTGGGTAGCAAGGTCAGGGTTTGCGTAAGGTCGTCCAAGTTTGGACTATATCTCAAACCACTTCAGCGCCCGGATCACATTCGTAGCAGTCTAATAGGAACCGGGATCTCATTCCCAACTTTTCAAACGTTCCGACAAAATTAAAAATCGTTTTAAAAAGATGAATTGAAATGTGCACGCGGATGGTCATAACCTTGGCGTTGTCATGACTGCTGAAGCCCCTCTGGGAAGTCACGATGGATGGCGTCATCCATTGTATTTAAATGGAGGCTGCGGGACACTAGTTCAATTGGTTAAGAAATATTTTTGAACGTTCCCTTCGCAGAGACGTCATGACGCGGCTCATACAAGTAAGCGCTTTCAACGCACCCAAAATGTGAATTTTCACTAAATGGGAATTGCATCTAGACATCTGTGCACGCTCCTGTTCTTGCAGAAGTTGCTTGCCGTTAGACCTGGAGGGTTTTGGTAAAACGTCCTCGCAAAAGCCCGAGTGGCAAGCATTGGCAAGCAATGGCAAGCAAGAACGGCGTGGCTCATTTCCCAGCCACGATGTCGCGATGTTTACGTCAGGCTGTCTTGCGGCGCAGCGCTCCGTCAGTGGTGTGCTGGTGCAGCTCACTGTCAGTGCTTCATGTGTCACGGCTCTCCCCGCTCTGTGACGCCACACCAGCTCCGCTGTTCCCTCTTGTCCGTGTTGTGCCGCCGGTCCGTTCGCGGGAGTGACCCCTCCCGCTCTGTTGACGTCCGCGTGTGGGGGCCGCCGCTGACCTGTTTGTTTGTGTTGCATGCGTCCCCGGTGTTGCGACGTTGAGCGAGCCACGCCCCGCTGCAGGGACTACCCGTAAGTAGGCGGACAGGCGGCGCCAGCCTGCGCCTGGCCGGCGGCGGGCCGGGCAGCCTGCGGCGGTGGAGGACTAACCTGGGGACGGGGCTTGGGGCGCGGTCCGCCTGCTGCCACGCCGCGCTACTGAGCCGCCGTTCACAGTCTGCGCCTGCAGGTGGCAGGGACTGGTCTCTCTCAGCTGACGAGTCGGGTGTACGGCTGGTCGCCGTCCAACTCCGAGGAACTCTGCAGACATCTGGACAGTTGGGGGCTGGCATTGTTTGGCCGAAACCGAGCTCATTTGTTTAAGAAAGATCGTTGATAAGTCTGGTTCAGATCTGAGTACAATTGTTGTTTTAATCATTAAAAATTAATGTTTGAATTGGAGCAGTCCAGTCACTAAGTATGCTTGATCGTATCCTTTTCTCCGTGCTAGCCGACATTTCTTTATGAGTTACGTTAGTCTTGCTGTTGCTGAAACTCAGCGCACGTACTGAGCTCGAGCTCGCACGAGCTGAGCAATCGTGAGCTCTGTGATCGGCCATTGTTCTCTTGTAACGCAATGGCTATGACGAAATGAGAATCGGGCCATAAGGAACGTGCTGCCGCCGACGAAGATGCAAGTCGTTTCTGCTTACCTTCTGCTGAAGTTCGCAGGGATCTTGGGGTCATCATATGGGGTCATTAACCATCATAAGAGGTACAACGCTGAGGCAGAACGATGGGCCACTGTATTTGTTCCCGTCGCAAATAAATGACGACAGCCATGACGGTAGTTAGTATCGTGTTAGACATCGCTGTAATGTTCAGTGGAGAAGTGACCATAACTTCCGTGAAAATGCGAAGGAGTTTGAGGCATGATTTCGCCATCTACCGCGACAACCAACGTGAGAGGCTGCGAAGCCAAATGATCCTGGTAGTCAAGAGCGTCCTTAAGTAACCTAATAACCAACCAAACATGATAAATACAGGGTGTCTTAAGAAATTTCGGTCCCTCGTGGTGGGGGCCCTGTAGTGTACCTGGAGAGCAGTTCAGACTACAGTAAACCCACAGAGCTCATCTCTGGACGTCCCTCTTTGTTTGCACTCGCCGCATAACGAAGAGGCGGTAGGAGAGAACCATGAGTAGCTCGGTGCCATGCGCTCTACTCGTATTGGCCTATGCACGTTAGGTAGTTCTGGCAAAGGTGCACTGTCCGCACGATATCCCCGAAAAGGCCTCTCCCATCCTCGCCATCACATCATGCCTTCTTCTACAGAACGGGCCCTCTCCGGCCGCGGCGCTTCTCAGACGTTTCAAAATAGGCCCGGATAGAGCACTTGGAGGATCGAACGCACCGGCGCTTGGATCGGAATTGCCACCTTGCCGTCATTTGTTGTTTCTGTGGGAAAACTTGTGCCCCGGTGTCGTGCGGTTCACTAGTGGAATGGGTTTTATCTGTGTTGCGCGATGGCTGGCGCTTTGTATGCGTCGTCTCGTCACTTGTCTCGGGAAATGATGATGTTTTGGAGAAACGTTGTGGCTGTTGGCACTGCAAGTGGCGCAGCCTGGCGTGCCGGTGAATCTAGGACCGATTCCTGAATCCACTAATGCCTCGCTGATTTTGGCAGCTGCGCTCCGCGCCCACTCTTAGTCACGTTAACGTGCGCTGCATTCCCAATGGCACGCCAGAGCACTGTTTCGACGACTTCGAGAGGCAGGTGCATCGGATATTCACCATCGACGTTTGGTCAACACCCGGAGCCTGTTTGTTCCCGCGTTTTGCGGCCTCATCCCCCTGCTCGTGGCCATTTCGGCGCCGTGAGGCCTGCCGGCGCGTGATATTGGGGAGAGGGGGGCCGTCGGCGCTGGCCACCTGCCCAGTTGACCGGCCTATCATCGCCGATCGGTGTTCGTGTCAAGCCCGAGAAAACACCGCCTGATCGGTGTCCGCCGTGTATAAATAGGCGTCAAATGGCGCCGGCATCGCTGGCCGGCAGCCCCGGGCGCCGGCCGGACGGCGTGATCCGACTGCTGAGCAGTCGAGACCGGCCCTGGACGCCGGGCTCGACTCGGCTTCACCGGACGCACCGCCTCGGCCGTCGGTCGGGGGCAGCGCGGGGTGCGGGTGCTTGGCCAGGCATTGTTCCCGCGGCCCGCAGCAGTTAAGTGGCCCACGGGGAGCTCGCTTACGAGCTCCCGTATTTTATATAGGGCCTGTTTTGAAAGTTGCCGGGAAACGCCTGAGCTCGCTACGAGCAGCTTACGGCCTCGCTGTGCTTGAGAATGGCAGGCGCATGGTCGGCGAGGCTTTTGTCGCAATGCGCAAAACCTGTGACGACAGTCCACACTTTCCAAAAGCACTGGAAACGAAAATCTCGTAATGCTGGTTTTTTTCCTGCAACGCCGTAGACGAAACGCCATGTTTTCGCAAAGTGGGGATACACCTTCGTTTCTGTCTAGCATGAGAACTGTCCACATGCTAACGTTCATTGTATACGTTTTTACAGCCTTATCCAGTACGCGTTTGTCTAGTCGGAATGGTTCCAGGCGAAACTTTGAGAGTCATCAAAGGCGGAAACTGTGTCTTACCGTACGCATTTCGCCATTTAGTTGAACACTGACAGCGTGTGTGGAAAACCAGTTATTGTTGAATAAACTGGGTTCACATTGCCGACCAAATTTAACAGCGTATCGTGACATGACACAGTATGCCAGTGTTGTTTGAAACCAGTATTTGGAACCAGCAACTAGTGGCCTAGGTTGCCGAATTGCAGACATAATGTTGAAGACAGGATAGTCAGCTGTGCTTGATCTGTATAATCATGTCTCTCTGGCAACAATTTTTGCCAGATTCGACATTTCCTCAGCTCCACAAATGGATGTGAATTCCTTGAAAGACTGAATATTGCGTATCGTAGATGTAAATGATATATCATAGACGTAAAAAAGACGTAACAGCATCCGGTGACATAACGCTCAGCGGGTCATTGTCAGGAGAACAAGTCATAGGACGTGGCGCATAACACGTCATCCTAGGGGACTATTGGGATCAGTTTTAGGATTGGCTTGGGATGCCGAGGCAAACAAAAACTTGAGTCGTCCTCGATATATCGAACGACGCCTGTTTGGCAGTAAGAATTCTGATCAGCTTCGGCTTAACAGCATATCCAGCAGTGAACCGGAATCCCGTGAAAGGCTGCGTAATACACATTTTATTTCTCGGGGAATGGGAAAAGTGGTTTAGACCGCACTTTAGAATGAAAAGGAGCTGCTTGCCTCTAATAGGGCACCGGGTTTGTTGCTAAGATACCATGCACTTTGTCATGAGTTTTTTACCTTTAGTATTTCCTTGACGGTTTGATCTACTAATCGAGTTTCCCGGATGAGTATCAGATTACACTGGACTGAGTTCGCGGGATTAGTTACCCGCGCTGTTCGAAACCAGACTGATGACTACGCATGTTCGGTGCGAAATAGACGGTCTCCACGGACGGACTCATCCCGAGCTCTCACGTTTCGTAAATACGCAGAAAGCACCCGTGCTTCGATCTGGGACGATTCGGTCGCGGCCCGCGCTCTTAACCTGAGCTCGGCTTGGGCGCCCGCTCGTGCCGCCGAGCCGGAACACCGCCGCCGATGTTGATTATGCCGTTTAAGCCGTCGTCGGCGTCATCAGGCCGCCCCGTCTGCGTCCGGACCTCCAGACAACGAGCGGCGGCGCCTGGAGCAGTTCGTGCCGGCGGGCACGGCGGAGACGCGGGCGCACTTGGCCCCGGCGCGGCCCCCGGCGGGGCCATCAGGGAACGAGGCGGCCTGTCCGGGGCCGTGTTTCGCTGAGGCTGGCACGGCCCCGCCGGGACGGCACGCCGTCAGCCGAGCCTCGGCCGGGCCCCAGGGGTCCGAGCCGCTGCAGGCCCGGCCGGTAATGAATTTCGCAGCTCTCCTGATAGCGGACCGCCGGCCGGCTGGCGATACGGCGGCGCCTCACCGGAGCCGCCGGAGCTGCCGGTGTCGGCGCGGCTGCGGACCGCTCGCCAGGTCGCCTGGGGACGCGATAAACCGGGCATCGGCAACAGGTGCCGGTCGGACCGAGAGGTCATCGCCATGAGGCTTTCAGCCCGAACGGACGGCACAGGCGATTTTTCACCGCATCGCAAACCGTGTCGGAACGGCTGGAATTGGGCGATGTTCGATGGTGGCCGTGATGCATTCGTCGCGGCGCTGCGTAGCTCGTTTCGGCTGCAAAGATTAATTGCGAATGTGGGCCGATTAGGGCGACGTCGTCCCGCGGCCTGCGGTGGCACCATGTCTGCCGGACGGCAGAGTACAGCGCGGAGGGGATGAAGCGGCCGAGCAGTGCCGCTATCTGAGGAGCAATCTCCTGCGATGGATTAGTTTTCCTTTTTACCGTATTTAATATCTCCCGCTCCTATCCTGGACAGCGCCTTTGATGAGCGGATGATTTTGTTTTTTCCAAAGCGTTTAAGTGCAGTTCCGGCTCTCGGCTCGAAATGATCACCCACGCGATGAAGATTCCTCTCATTGCTGCGCTTCTTACAAAGTTGCCGAGATTGGCTCGAAGGGCATAATCTTTTGCGCCTGGTTGACTCACTTTGAGTATCACAAGCGCAGGAAAATAATTATACGTTGTTCAGGGCAGTTCTTGTGTACAACGCACGTTTTCCGGAGCGGCATGTGTCGTGATAAGAACCAAAAACTGTTCTTTCGTTGACATATTTTCTTTTGGATCTGCTACTCATACTTTCTATACTCGTCGGAGTAATACCAAAAACTAACATTTTTTAGCGTTTTCTAGCCTGATTTTTTGTCGTCGCGCGTCGTGAGATTAATGGTTTGGCGAAATGTGACGAGTGTCGATCGTCAGTCAAGGCCTCGAGGTGTCAGTCAGGATGATTGTCAGTCAAGGCCTCGAGGTGTCAGTGAGGATGATCGTCAGTCAAGGCCTCGAGATGTCAGGATGATCGTCATTCAAGGCTTCCAGGTGCCAGTCAGGATGATCGTCAGTCAAGGCCTCGAGGTGTCAGTCAGGATGATCGTCGGTCAAGGCCTCGAGGTGTCAGTCAGGATGATCGTCAGTCATTTTCTAGGTGAACAAGGGGCGCGATCCTCCTTCAAAGCCTGCATCCGATTGTGCCCGACCCATGGCTGACTGGACCCTGGCTGTCCGGCCAGATGTCCGTAGCCTGCAGACGAGCACGGCTGGGCCGACTGGACCTGCAGGGGGAGGGGCGGAAACAGACCCCGGTCCGCTGTCCGTGACCCGGCTGCGGCCGTCCGCGGCCCGAGCGCGCCTCTCTGGTCAGAGCGGAGCCGAGTCTGGCCCTGAGACGGGCTCGGACGGCGCTCCGGCTCGTGCTCGGCAGCCGGGCGTGTCGGCACCGGCCGCACCGGCCGCCGCCTCCTGCCGGCTGTGTGCTGGGACGACGCGCATCGGACGCCGGTGCGCGTCAGCCTGGCGCTGGCAGTTTGCTTAAGGTGCCGCCCGTCCGCCGTTTCAAGTCGACGGTCGCGATTGGTCTCGGCTGGGTGGGCCGGCTGGGTCCTGTGACTCCGCCGTTTGATCAGGTGCCGTTTCCGGGCGGCCGTTCGTCGGTGCTGCTGCTGCTGACGGGATGCGCCGGTCGGCAGGTACCAGGGCAGCGAGCACTGCCTGTCGGCGCTGCTGGCGTACTTTGGCGAGGCGCCGCTCTCTGCGGCGGACGAGCGCGGCCGGACGCCGCTGCACGTGGCGGCGCAGCGCGGCGCCGCCGACTGCCTGCCGCTGCTGCTGAGCCGCCGGGACGCGCTGACGGCTGAGGACGAGCGGGGCCGCACGCCGCTCATGGAGGCTGCCGCCCACGGACAGCTACAGATGGTCGGTGAGTGGTGCCCACGCTCAGGAACGCCTGCAGGTCGTCGGTGAGTGTGGCGCGTCTGTCAGGGACAGCTGTAAATGGTGGCTGAGTGTTGCCCGTCTCTCAAGGACAGCTGCAAATGGCGGGTGAGTGTTGGCTGTCTCTCAGGGACAGCTGCAGGTGGTCGGTAAGTGATGCCATCCCGGGGACAGTTGTTGGTTGCAGGTTTTGCTCCTCGTCCCTTCAGTGATGGCTGGCAGCTGGTGGTATCCAAGTATCTGTTGGTATATGAAGCATCCGTCATTTCACCCGCTTTGAAAATGAACACGGTGGACTGGAGACTGCGTTGCCAAGGAAAAGATATCGTGGCTGTTTTCATTGCTTACTTTTGCAACTTTTTACCCTCAGTACTATTTGCACAACTCTGTTGTCTTCACGGTAACAAGAGTTCGTCAAAACCTGTTGTTTCTGAGCCACGCTCACGCGTTTTGGCATGCGAGTGTCATCCCCGCGCCTTTGGTATTGCGGTGTGGGCTGGTGGTTACAGTACAGACTGTGAATTGCCGTGTCGGCTGGTGGAGACAGACTGTGAGCTGACGTGTCGGCTGGTGGGTACAGTACAGACTGTGAATTGCCGTTTTGGCTGGTGGAGACAGACTTTTTTTCCCGTGCCGACTGATGGAGACAGGCTGTTATCTCCCGTGTCGACTGGTGGAGACAGACCGTGAGCTGTCATGTCGGCTGGTGGAGACCGACCGTGAGCTGTCGTGTCGGCCGATGGAGACAGACTGTGAGCTACCGTGTCTGCTGGTGGAGACAGACCGTGAGTAGTCCTGTCTGCTGGTGGAGACAGACTGTGAGCCGAGATGTCGGCTGGTGGAGACAGATCGTGAGCCGAGGTGTCTGCTGGTGGGGACAGACCGTGAGCTGCCGTGTCTGCTGGTGGAGACAGACCGTGAGCTTTCATGTCGGCTGGTGGAGACAGACCGTGAGTAGCCGTGTCTGCTGGTGGGGACAGACTGTGAACCGAGGTGTCGGCTGGTGGAGACAGACTGTGAGCCGAGGTGTCTGCTGGTGGAGACAGACCGTGAGCTGCCGTGTCTGCTGGTGGAGACAGACTGTGAGCTGCCGTGTCTGCTGGTGGAGACAGACCGTGAGCTTTCCGTGTCTGCTGGTGGAGACAGACCGTGAGCTGGCGTGTCGGCTGGTGGAGACAGACCGTGAGCTGCCGTGTCTGCTGGTGGAGACAGACTGTGAGCCGAGGTGTCGGCTGGTGGAGACAGACTGTGAGCCAAGGTGTCGGCTGGTGGAGACAGACCGTGAGCTGACGTGTCGGCCGGTGACAGAGCCGTGACCAGGCGTCCGTGTCCGGCAGACGCGCTGCTGGACGCCGGCTCCTCGGTGGCGCACCAAGAGCGCGAAGGCCGCACCGCGCTCCATCTGGCCTGCGAGGCCGACCATAGCCGCGTGGCCGTCCGACTGGCGCAGCGAGCCGGCCGGCCGGCCGTGCTCAATATCACCGACAGTCAGCTGCAGACGTGAGTAGTCCTCGTTGGCCCCATGACGTTGCGGCGACAGCGACGCCCAAATGTTTAAGGCTGCATTTAATGCCCCTTTTTTGTTGTTGCTCAAGCGTTGTTTAATACTGTGGATAGTCGTTTAGACTGCGTTCTTGTGTTATAGATTTCATCCGAATAGTTAGTGGGGTCATGTTCGGGTGATGTGATGTCATTGATGATGTTCTCCCGAAATTTTGGGGCGCGTTTGACAACAGTTGTTGTCTTTTGACGTCTTCTGTATTGCCAACAACATTCGGCTACGTAGCCTGTGGCGAAGTGTCGATTTGCTCTTGCCACACCCTCTCGCATTGGCAGCGAAAATCTTCGCCTTCCGCCGGAAGGGCTTCCATACGTCCGGTTCCGGTCGTCTCTCGGAGAGCTTCTGGAGCTGTCCGGGTCGGCCGTCAGCCGGCCGGGCCGGGGCGGGGCGAGCTGGGACAGCTCGGTCCACTCGGACTGATCCGTCCATCTGGCCGAGTGTGGCCGCCGCCGCCTCCGCCGCGGCTCCCCGGGGACGCCTCCGGGCCCCGGCGACCTCTCCGGCCCCGAGCGCCGACTGGCCGCCGCGGCCGACCGGCTCTGCCAGGCGTGCGACGGCGCCGAAATTCGCGGCGGTACATTACCATAGCGGATCAGCGAACCTCGCGCGGGCCCGGCGGCGTTATCTAATCACGCCGGCTTCGTTAACGGGCGCGGACGGGCGGACGGCGACGCTGGAATTAGGCGGAGTTATCGCCTCAATTGGCGCTCCGGCGGCGACGGCGGCCGCCACCCGCCGAGGTGAGCGCCGTAAGTTTTCCGGTAATCGCGCTGTAGGGAGAAGCCGTACAAAGCGGCTCGTTGGTCGGTAATAAATCCCGCCGCGCGCGCGCCGCGGCAGCGTCGGGTCGCGCCACGCTTTCCCTGGAGCACGGAGTGAGTGGAGCTGTAGGTGGGATTTGTCGTAGGCAGAATCGTCCGCAACTTTCCGCAAAGAACTTGGGTTTTTAAAATGTGCACGTCATACCTGATAAGAGAGAGGAGCGCACGAACACATCACTCAGACAGTTCAATCATCAGTCGGGCGAAGCAGACAGAGCCGCAGCAGTACGTGTACAAACGTTTTCGTCGGTTTGTCTTTTCGTTCGCGGGGGGAGGGGTGTTCACTGTCATTTTGCTGCGCTTACGTGCCACTGCGTGTTTTTTTAGGTCGGTCTTGATGGTTGGACCGAACTGGCAGACCTTGCGAGTATGATGACACCTTCCCAGCTGTCTGGAGCTTCAGCGCCAGTTGTTTTGCGCTGCACGGTGATGCGGGCAGAAATCGTGTTATATTATTCCGTTCAAACTCGCGCTGTTAAACGCTGGCCTACCAAAAACATTCTTATGTCAATGAATGTTGCCCCTGGGACAGACTACCGCGTCGTAAACATAGCACAGTTTTAAGAGGATTGTGTCCTGCCGTGGACAGGATGCCGAGCCACTCCCCGTCATGCGGGTAGTCGCTCACAAACGAAAACAGTAGTTGGCATGTTGGAATCCCGGGGCGTTGGTGGCAGAAACGACAAATGAGCCAATCTCGCCAGTATCATGTGAAACTCGCCACCATCGGGAGCGTCGTTCCAGCGGATATGTCCTCGCCTTGCAGCACTGCACTGCCCGCTTAGCCTCTCGTTTTCTTTATTGGGTCATCATTTATGCCTGACCCAAACAGACGAGTGCAATTTCCGTGTCTCGGCTGACTGAATTCATTTCCCGGATTAGTCAAGGTTATGGCGCCGCGGGTAATCTGGGGACTGGCAGCCGCGGTAGCGTCACAGACAGTTTCGAAACACATGATAGTCAGCCGTTGTTTTAAGTTTCCGGTAGTGTGCTACTCCGAGTCATATGCCATCTTTCCTTCCCAGCTGCTTGACTTGGGACGCTTTCACCGGACCGTCCATGCTTTAAAGTGGATGAAAACAATGGTCGACTGTTCCCCGTGACGTTCTCCTGTATGCAGACAGTATGGATGGGCTGCGACCAAAGGAGTGCTGTAGTCGTCTCGTCCGGGACGCCTTGTTTGCGCTGTAATCCCCGTGTCCTCTGGCTGCCTTTTAATGTGCCGATCCTGGTTCAGACCGGCGAGGGGTTTATCGCGTTACGTGGGAGACACGACCGCCTGCGGATTGTCCACTGACAGCGGGTGCGAGCGCGAAGTAAACGGTGCATCGTCTGCATCTGTGTGGGTTTCGTGTACCGTCCGTGGAGTCGCAGGTGGTGCGTGGACACGGTCGGTGCGCGGAGCTGTCCGTCACGTCTTTCTGTTCTGCATGAACAAACCGCTTCGGAAATGTACATGCGTGGGTTTTGTCGGACCTTCTGGGCAAGCTGCTGCGTTTCTGCTCAGAAAGTGATTTTGGCTTGATATTCGCCGCGTTTTAGTTGTCTTTATGACGTTATCCTGGACAGAAAAATATTCGCAATGGGCACCAAGTGACTTAGCGTCAGACACGTTTTGAAGATCCTCCCCCCACCCCACATCCGATTTGTCGCCTTGAATCCGTCAGCCGTCGTTTGTCTGGCTGTCAGTGTGACCGGAGTTCCGCGGGTTCGGGCTGCTCAGCCAGGCGTCCCACTGTGACCTCTGGACGTTCCTCCGTGACCTGTGACCTCTGGTGGCAGGGACGGGGGGGGGGGGCGCCGGCCAGTGTCGGCCGGCGTCGGCCGGCCAGCGCGGCTTTTGCGCTTGTTATCGGTCCAGTCTGGTGAAGCAAGATCTCCCCACGCTTTCCGTTGGCTGCAGTGTTTTTTTTTGACGACGCCTGTCCACACTGATGATGGCTTATCACCAGAAATCTTCGATGACCTCGAACGGAAGCTTAGCCTTCAAGTCATCTGCTACTTGGTTTTAATGGATCCGCGTCGAAGGCATGACAATCGGACGCGATTCCTGACGATCGCTGGCAGCCGTTTCATCTGCTGCCAGCCGTGTCGAAGCTGGCGGCCTCTGCTGACCGCTGCCGCTCCCGACAGGCCGCTGCACGTGGCGGCGCGGCGCGGCCTTGTGGACGTGACCGAGGCGCTGGTCATCCACGGCGCGTCCGTCGCCTGCGTGGACGCTCGCGGCTTCACGCCGGCGCTGGCGATCGCGCCGTCGCCGGCCCACGCCGACTGCCTGTCGCTGATCCTGGGCGTGGCTGGCGCCGCGCCGGCCGCCAGCACCTCCCGCCGCTTCTCCGAGAGCTACCGGCTCAGCGAAGCAGGTGAGCTAACGACTCATCGGAGCAGGTGAGCTACCGGCTGAATGAGGGAGGTGGGCTGCTGCGGCGAGGTGGATGAGGTATGATGATAACTGCAGGTAGGGCTTCATCTCAGCCAAGGAGGCGAACTACTAACGTGGCGAGGAAATTGGGCTCGGTGAGATAGGTGAGCTACCGGTTAATATTCGTGGAGCCACCGATGTAACGAGGCTGGTGAGTTGGGCGTCTTCCCGGTCTGTTTTGCAGGCATTCTCCGAGATTGAGAGGCAGTGATACAGAATAGGATTTGATGTCGTGTGAAAATCCGCAACCAAGCGAGCGAGGGAATGCAAACGGCGTTTCCTGGCGTGTTTCCGGGGTCGAAGGGCCTGCCGAAGTGGATGGGGAATGGGAAGCTTACCTTCCTTGGTCGTGGTGCCTTAATTCTGCTTCTCGTCGGAGCGGATGCGAAGTTATGGGGTATGATTGATAGGGTGGAGAAAATGCGCCACGTACGGCACGGAAGCGTTTCCAGTTTCCTGAATGGCTTCCTGAAAATGGAGAAATTGGAACGTTTTCGGAGACCGGCACTTCTCAAAGATGAGTTTAGTTTGCAGAGCAGACTGAATGACGTTCGTGCGAGGTCGGCCTCGTTGCTTTTTGGGAATCGTGGTTAGAAAGACTATCTGTGTGAACATCTCGACATTAATGGGAGATATTGTCAATAGCGTGGTAGCGGAGACGTAATGGTGTAGGTTTGATGTGCGCTGCGACTATGTCACGTTTCCTGCCGGCTCAGAGATTAATTTTTAGTAACATTGTTTTTAAGATTGGATGACTACTACATGATTGTATGCTATGAATTATATGTTTCAGCCGTGTTCCAATTTCTGGAGGTGATGGGTGTAGAAACGTGGAGCTGGATGCCTTGAGTTGTCCGCGAATCAAATGTCCTGTCTCATCGCTTTGGTTTTCCAACACTAGCTAGTGATAATGAACTGCAATCCTGCTGTACGTAGGCAGTGAATAGCAACAGGCAGTCTGACCGTCACAGTATACGAATTATTCCTGTAGGAGTCGTTTTTGTCCATAGCAACTTAGAAGTTCGGCTTTTAGCAGCGGATAATTTCTGATGAACAGCATCCCATTCAGGGAATTTTAAGGGACAATTTATGTCGTGAACCGCGACAGACAATTTCCGCAGGTTTTAGCGAACGTTTCCTGCGATTTCCAGCAGACCGCCTGTGCCGACCTCGGCAGACACTCGGCGTCGATCTCTGTGGGCTTCCTGTGCTGTTCTCGGAAGACAGTCTGTGCCGGTCTCGGCAGACAGTCTCCGTCAGCCTCGGCAAATGATGTGTGCCGGTGTTGGCAGAATGTGTCCTGGTCTCGTCAGTCTACGTGCCAATCTGATCAGAGCGTGTCGTTTACGACAGATTTATAGGAATAGGACTGTGTGGCGGCACACTGTGTGCGCGGTGGCAGTAAGTTCCGCTGCTGAGGCTCCGCTCCCTGTCGACAGGCACGTCGATGTCGGCGCTGACGCTCAGCAGCCACACCAGCGACCTGGCAGAGGCGTCCGGCGGTGAGCGCGACCTCTCCGAACACTCATACCAGAGCTCCGACTCCGAGTTCTACTGACGCGCCGCGCCCGGCGGCGGGCCGGTCTCCGACGGTGGCGGCGCCCCGTCGGCGGCGGGTCGGCGCGCTGCCGGCCGTGCCGCGACTGACCACTGCGCCCCGCGGCCGAACCACCGCCGTCGCCGCCGCCGCCCGGAGGGATCTCGATGGATTTGCCGGCGGGCCGCGCGGCTCGGGCGGCGTACCGCTGCCGACGGCCGCGCGTGGTTGTCGGGTGAGCCGGCAGCAGGGCGGCGAGGATCGGGCGCTGCCTGTCCGACTCCCTCCGCGCGCTCGTTGTCGACGGTCCTGCGTGGTCGTCGTGTCTGCCGTGAGCGCCAGACCACGGAGTGTGACCAGACCAAGAGGCGGGGCCTGGAGCGTGCGTGGGCCGCGTGCACACCTGTGACGACTGGGCTGCTAAGACCGCTGCGCCGCGGGAGCTCCAGTCCTGGTTCCTTCCGGTCCCTCGGCCGCCGGCGGTCGATCTCAGTGCCGGGTCAACCGGCGGTGGCTCGGCCGCAGGACCGCCACTGCGGAGAAGTACCTGAGCGGCGCCGGCCGAGCGGGCGGCGGCGTTGGTGAGCTTAGGCTCGGGCGGCGTCCGGCCGGCCTGGGAGGGTCGCGGTGACGTCCGGACGATTTAGGTGACGGCTCGGCGAAGTTTTGGCCGTCAAATGGGGTGGCAACGACTGGTGAAGGAGTTATTGCACGGCCGGAGGCGTATGCAGCGTCTCCTGGGAACTGTTTCTCTTCCTTTGCCGTGTGGCCAGAGGTCCACGTCTGTCCGGTGGCCCATCTCATTAACACGTGGCTCGCTGGCTGAAGTTAAGATAATAACACAATCGCAGGTGCTTAGATGGACATTGCTTTTGCTCAAATGTGCCGCTGAATCAAATGCGACAGAGGGTGTCTGCAGGACTAAATGCAAGCGAGCTGGGACTTCCTGTTCGCGTGGGTTATGTTCCGAGTATATCCCCGTCCTGTGCCGTGTTTTTCGTCCGTTATGGTTATGCGTTTGCCTCCCAGACCCTAGCCGTCCACTGACTGGGGCTCCTGGTTCACCGTCTGGTTCAGCTGAATGTGCCTTACATACAGGACTGTGATACAGGATATTCTGGAGTCGCGGTGCCGTGACCGCCGTCGGTGACCGGACGCGTGCCGCCGGTGGGGTCTGTGTTTTGTACGGGCTGTCATCGCGGCGGGAGGGGGCGCGGCACTCCGCCAACCTCCGGACCGTCTCTGCTCGCCGCGCGGCCGTGCTGACGGTGCGGCCTGGAGAACGTCGGCCGCGGCCGCGGCGGCGCGCCGGGCTCAGCGCTGTTGACCCGGTCTGGTGACTGTGGGAGCGGGTATTCCTATGAGCAAGTGACCATTGACGTGCCTGCGGAAGTGACGTCGACGGAGGGGGCCGTTAACCCGCCGCAGCTTTGTTTTAGGTGTTGTACTGGGTCGTAACCCTGGCCATAAACGAATACCGACCAATAAACGAGCGATGCCGGTGATGTTTGTGTGACATGCTGCTCTGAAATGATTGTTATCCCGTATTTCATGAAAAGTCAAGCAGGGTTCAGGGTGCATCAGGCAGTTCAGAGTACGGCAACACGACGCTTATACGCTACGTTTTCATTACTGATGGTGGTGCAAAGAGGCAAAACAAAGCTCCATCCGTAAAGACTGAGGTAATGACTGAGGGCCTGCCGTTTTCTCAGTCACCTGGTTTGGAGAAAATTTCCCACACCCGTATCGCACTGCATATGCGAAAACAATTGCTTTTCCAATTGTGTGCCGTGTCCATGAAAGAGAATCTCCATCTTAGTCGGCCTTTTCATAAATAGCTTCGATTCAACCGAAGCGTACGCTGATCACATTTTCATCATTCGTCCTGTCTGGAAAATACCTAAAAGTGTAAAAATATGGCAAATCAAGAGCCATATTCTGAAGTTACCCATTAATGATGACGCCATTCGAATCTCCTGTCAACGTTCGTTGGCCTCCAGCTCGCTCGTATGAAGCGACAGCTGGTGATAGGAAGCTGATAGATGGGACACGAGAAATCCGCCGGAAAAGGCTTTGAGACTCCATAAGTATCGAGTGTTAAACATGAGGCATTTCCTTTAATTTGGCGTCATGTTCGCATGCAGCTTCATCGCCGAATTTATAATGTGTTCAGACTTCATTTACACTTTCGACCGTGCCTAGAAGAATGTCAAAGTCGCTGTTCAGCAAAAGTATCTGATAAAAACCATACGTAGAGAAAGGTTGCCTTAGGATCTGGTTCAAAACGCCTATTTGGGCCAAATGCCACAAATGGGAACCAAACGAAAACCTATCTTCGTCTTTTGCGTTAACTTCGGATGCAGGATCTCTCATGACGTCATGACCTTCGTTGTCGAGAGAGGATGCGGGTCCAATCTCTTACTGGATCTGGACCGAAACACAAGGCATGAAAGGAAAGCCCATAAACGTCTCCTGCGACAACCTGGGAGCATGAATGCTCGATGTTTTTCAAAGTCTAAAAGGCCCAACACTGAGAAGCCTGAACCCTTGGCTGACTGACACCGAATGCCGTAAGTGAGCCACCAAGCGAAATCCCATCGTTGCCTCTCCCTCAGCGCCACAAACTTGACCCAACGGCCGTTGGGGCTTGCTCTTCTTTTGGCAATGAACATGACCGCCTGTTTCTAAAACAAAATTTAAGTTAATGAAAAGGGTTTCCGGATTGGGCATTGCCGTTCTGTCCTTCTCAAAGTACTCCAAGGTGACATGTTGACGCATTTTTTAACTCGGCGGTGCATTCGAATGGGAATACGCCACATTATCTGACAGTCGAATATTCTGGATCTTTAATATGGATTGGTTTACACTGAGCTGTCACTCTCGGAATGAGCCTCCAATTATCAAAAGATCCATCTGAAAAGGGTGGTCTGACATCGCTGAGATTGGGGGCCCATTTCGTACCACACGTAAAGGTGCTATAAGCCCGATTTCGATATATCTCACTTCAACGAAAACGTCCCGCTCACCTGAGGAGGTTTCGACTCGAACACGACTCGAACAGAAGCCGTTTCCTTGAGAGTTCAAGGTGGAGGGACGGAGGCAATCTACTTGGCAGATTGCAATTACAGCTGATGAAGTCCTTGGCGCCTCAGAATCCTTGACTGCTCCGAGGCGAGATGGCAGCTTCAGAACAGATTACGTTTGTCCGTCAAGTCCTAATGCTCGTTCAAGATTCGTGTTCGCTGCCACTTGGCAAATTCATCATGTCATGTTGACTTAAGCCATTGCCCGGTCAGAGGTTTTCGCCTTCACAGGCAGGCGAAATGAAATGAAAAGAGAAGGATGTTCAAGTTCATTTATTTATTACGTCGCCTATTTCGTGCCCACCTGACACATCATTTAGGTCTCGCTGAAAAAGGTTCGCCGACCAGGGTAAGCTTTAATCAAATGCTGTTGTACGCGTGGCCTTGTGACATATTGAGTCACATGCAGCTGTATATTCAGGTTAATACGGTACAGTGACTCGCGCTACATTCCCCCGCGCCGCCCGAACTCAGTCTCCGCAATCCCCTCCCCGCCACCCGGCGACCCGACCTTGACGCTGCGCATCACGTGACACGTGACATCTCGACCAATCCGGACGGCACATGTCCGGATTAGCGCCGGTCAAGGTGACCTGACGCCCGCCGGGCGCCGGCACGGACCGGCCCGGCGCCGGCCAGGGCGGCCGACCTCGCATTCGCAATGGGAATGGGCAACATACCTTTAAGCCGTGCAGCCCTCTTACACTTTGATTCCATACCATTTTTGGCGAAATTTCGGAAGCACCGTTAGGCTGTAAACTATTATTGCCGCCTCCGTAGTCTGGTGAAGAAGGAGGCGGACAATGTCCGGTATAGACACCATATGACCACGAAATCGTTGGGCATTTAATCCCTAACAATCATCAACCAACTCATCAACAGGGTCCGATAATTGGCAGGCACTGGGTTCCAGTCCCAGAACGGGGCCCCGTGTTTCGCCAGACACCGAAAGGGTCAGCCCGTCATGGGGCGGCCGTGTCGTGGAGTTGCGCGGCGCCGTAAACATTCTCCAGCACCATCTGGTGCAGCGCCCGGGGCAGAATTCGTTCATATTTAACAACACCTGAGTGACGTCGCCAGGCCCAGGCAGTACGTTTAAATTAACATGGGCTCCGGTACAAATGCCACCAACTTCAACACATTCTGGCTAAATTTATAAATGGAAAGATGGTCATTTGCTCATGTCTTTTGGGTTGAACTTCCGTGCATGGCGGCACAAACTCAGGCATAACTCTCACTTAACTCTGACTTTATTAGTCGAGACACCGTATTCGGCTGGCCACGAAACCGTCTGCGAAAACTTCGCCGGAAACCCGGCCAAGCTCCTGGATGAAGCGGCCACCCGATCCGTGCGTAATCGGCGGCCAGACGCTGCGACCTCAATGGGCGGCCAGACTCCACGCCCTTAATGGGCAGAGCCGCGATGAGCTGGGGAGTGGCGGCGCCCCGTCGGCCACGTGCCGGCGCCGACGACCGTGGGCCGGAGATTCCGATCAAATTACCGCCGGCAATAAATGCAATCGTGGTGTGCCGGCCATCGCCGCTCCAATCAGGCCGACACCGCCCGCCCGAGTGTCGTCCGCTGGTCTGCCACTCCTCCGCCGGTCTGGTGCTGGTCGCGGAACAGGCGGCCAATTCCGCCTCCGCCGGTCTGCTGCTGAGCGTGCCGTAAACGGCGTTTATAAACCCACTGCTCCGTTTTCTATATTTTGTATCACTAACCTTGTAGAAAGCCATGTCTTCGATATAACCATGGCAACAAGCATGAGATGCTTTCTGCCATGGGTGACAAGTTGGAGGGGGACATGTTGTCTTGAGGACTTTTCCACGTAACGGCTGTATTAGTGCGTTTATTCCCGAAAATGTTGGGAACGGCTTCCGTGGACCCATTTCTAATGCAACATCAGAGGTTCTTGGGTATGTGACGCCGCACGGAATGAATTGCCTGAAATTTGGCAGTCCCCCATGCATTTTCCACCGAGTTCGTTTGCCTAAGAGCAGATGGGACAAAGCATGAGAATATGTTGGTGAATGATTGATACGTTCAGTTCATGTTCTCATGTGGGAGCAAGACGCCAACACGGTAGTAACAGAAGTATTGACCATGATATTACAGATGGACGTGTGATGCAGCCAAAGTCGTAATAAACAGCCGTGACCCGTTCAGATCCTTATCCCACCAGATCCGTCAGTGGCGGACGTGACTCTCCCGGACCCGCCAGCAAAGTGTGACGTCACCAGACTCATCAACGACGTCGAGCCACGCTCATTTCGATCAGTGGTGAACTTGGCGCTGCAGAGCCGTCGATGACTGACGCGACAAAATCGGACCAGTCAGTGACAGTCGTGACGCACCTGCGTCCCTCGGCGGCAGTCGTGACGCAACTGGGCCAGTCGGCGGCAGTCACGACGCATCTGGCCTGTCATCGCAGTCGTGACGCAGCCAGGTCCTTCGGCGACAGTCTTGACGCAGCCAGATCGGTCAGCAGCGGACGCGGCGCTGCTCAGGCCGGCGACGGCCCCCGTGTCCGGGTCGTGGATTTACTGTCGTGTCCAGTCCGCGTCTGAGCGTCTCTCGACCACTTGTCTTGTCGGATCGGGGCCCGATAACACTGCTGCTGCGTCCGCCGTCCGCCGTGCAGACTGGCATGCAGGGCTGCGGCCGGTCTGGCTCCCATACCGCCGCTGTCGCAAAAGACAGGGATGCACGAATGATTGTGTTCCAATGTTTGGGGCCAAATGATTATGGCGACGTGAAGTTTTATGAGAACAGCGTACACGCTTTTGCGCCAAATCACAACAGAGTTGACATATCGGGGAAGCATCTGATAACGCAAGATCAGCTTACAGAATGTTTATATTTTCGGCAATGGGTGTCATGACAATGAGAGTAACAGCAATCATGTAGTCCCAATAATATGATCCACCTTGGTTAATTAAAAGAGCAAGTCTTTGAGTTCGTTTCCCTCCCCGGTCAACAAAGCGTAATGTTTTGAGACAAATACGATGGTGAGAAGCTGGATTGTCATCAGGGGTGGAGTTTCCTATATTTTTGGTAGGCCCATGGCCCCAATAGCTTTAGTTTTGGCCCCACAAGCATGAATTTTGGCCCCACCGACTTTGGCTAAGACACAGTGTGTCTTGACAATAAAGATGCACATGTCATTTTCCAAGGATTACACGCAGTATTATGATAAACGTAAAGGTAATTTGAGGACGGTTATGACTTCCTGACTCAAATGTTTGTTTCACATGAGTGCCACCTGTACTGAAATAAAAACATGTTGATCTTGGTAAAAAAGTGGGTTTTTATGGACTAGTGTGCATCACCGACCCTCTTTTTCATCAACAGGTGTACATGTGTCATAATAGATTAAGATGGAACGAACCATAAACCAGTGGTTGGGGCTATCATAATACTGGAAATCATGGGCGTGTGACGACGCTGTCTTAGACGAAAATCCGGCTTTGACCCCACCAACATTTTCGGAAAAGCTCCACCCATGGTTGTCATGGTTTGGATATGACACGCTTGGACATATATTTGTGCGCTAGGCGTAATGTAAGATGCGAAATATGTATGGCCCGAATGAATCACTCTCTAACTAACAAACAATCAAGCGACCGGCCCGACCCGGCCGTAGCGTTTAAGTGCAAAAAACGGCGCAAGTAGCACGCCAAAATTTCCAGTACCTTTTCTTTAATCCTTTGCACATGTCCCGTAGAATCTTCAGCCTGCGGTCATGTCATGTCACTGACCTAGGTCTCGTAAAAGAGGTCAACCTTCGATTTTTTACGTCTTCGACAACCGACACCTTGCGATCGATCGCCGTAAAACTTTAAAGAATAGTAGTCAAAAACATTCCTGAGAATACTGTCATTGTCGAATTGGCTGGCAAAGTCAAGGTCAATGAACTGAGGCCAGCTCAATTTCCGCCCTATTTTTCCACTTCTAACAGTTTTGAACCGTTTCTTCGGCTTGTTGGTGCTTGAAATGCATTCCCGTGTCAAGAAAGTCACTAAACACGACAAATGGTATTGACCCACAAAAAGTCATTTGGTCAGGTCAGGTCACATTTGGGGCGAACTAGCAAAAGAGAGTTTAGGACCCCGTTTAGATGATCACTGTAGTAAAAATAGGCACTGAAGTGGATTTTGCAGTCCAAAGTTGCTTTAAGACGTATCCAAGCTTTAAAGTGATCTTAGGTCACCTGCGGCCAAGCGAGGTCACGGTGGTAGAAGATGAAAAGCATTCCTGGTGCCTGAAATGCATTCCTGTGCCAAGGAAGTCACTAAACACGACAAAAAGTGTTGACCAACATGAAGGGTTATGTTGGTCAAGTCAGGTCATGTTTGGGGTACACAAGTAATAAGGAGTCTAAAACCCCGTTCTGATGTTCCCTGGGGTAAAAATAGGCAATGAAGTCGATCCTGCAGTTCAAAATTGTACTAACACGCTTTCATGCTGTGGAATGACCTAGGTCCTACGAGGTCACCGTGGTACAAACTGAATTCATATCCAGATATCCTGCCTTATCTCTCTGATTTGTTTCACAAGTTAATGACCGAGCTAGGCATAAAAAGGTGAAACTAAAGCGTGCTTCAAATCAGGTCGTGATCCTACGTGGGCGAAGTCATGTGATCGACCCTATTGATAACGGCTGTGGAACCCAAGAAGTTCCAATCCAAAGGTACTCCTTGCCCCTTTGCTTCCATTGCTATTTATTCTCGACGGAGGACGAAATAAAGCAAAGAAGACGGATGAATGTTAGCTCAGTTCATAAGGTCAAGTCAGGTCATATCGGGTCATTGTCGGTATTTAAATAACGTTCGTATAAATCATTTCTATCGTTCTGGAAACATACGTGAACAACAACTCGTCAGCGACGCTCAAAAACCTCAGAAGTATAGCGAAATGAAAAATGACGATGTATCAGGTCACCTGATGCGGTATCTTATTATATGAATGTTATAAACCATATATCACCGTAATGTGCATTCTATTAGCTCTCCAGTGGCATGCACAAAATCTCTCTAGCTTTATTAGGGGCGGTGCTAGATCTCTTCTTAAAAATTCCTATTTTTTACGTATATAGGCCAAGAAGTTGAATCATTTTTTTAATTTCCCCCCAATTTTGGGTGTTTTGGAACTTACTCACGGCGAGATTTCGGATGATATAAGTTTCATTTTCCCCCGGTGTTCCGTTCGCGAGACAGAGGGCGGCGTGTCGGGACGTCCCCCTCGGTTCCGGCTGCCCACGCACACAACCGGCACGCCCAGAGTGCCGGTTGGGCGCGGGTTAAGTTGTGTGACCTCAGGCGTGCGCACATGGTTTTGTTAATTTGCGACATTGCATTTTCATGCCACCAGACACCGATCTTCTCATGTTTTTACGTGCATGAGCTGGAACGAGCCTGCTGTCCACCGGTCCACCCAGGCGTCAACGTAAGACTCGTGCAAGTGTCGACAGGGCTGCCCAGTCACGAACTCCGACTGCACATGCACGGCGATGCCGTCGCTTCTAGACCAGAGCTCCTCACAGACTAGGGACTCCGCGATGATGGCAACGACGCCGCGCTGTCAGCACAGTCTGGACCTGCACCTCGACCGATGATGCCGGGATTACAGACACGCTTCGATCCGTTCAGACTCGCTTCGATGGCCATGGGAACGACTGCCATCAGATCTGAGACAAATATGCTGAGGGCTGCATAGCTGCATCTAGTGTAGATAAAGACTCCTTGCAAGGAAAAAATCCGCATACTGCCACGTGTGTAAAAATGCATTGGAATGTGCTCGATAAACAGCCACCCACAGCGTACTTGTCTTACGTGGGCGAACGGTTCGTCGTACCAGTAGTAGCACGGAGGACAAGGAGTAAATCTGAACGACTCCACACCTCTGAAGCGCGTCTGTTTCCAACCGCTTTTGATGCAGATTGAACTCTACGGCTCTGAAATAGTCCTGCTGTGTTCGGATGTAAGTGCTTGGTCGTCTTAACTACAGATGCATCCCGTGAGGCTAACAGAAAATTAACCGGGAACTTCGCACATACATGGACTTCTTCAAGCATTCCGGTAAAACCCCGAAGCTTGCAAGAAAGCCCCAAGTTTGATGCAATTAAGTCATCAGTGGAGGAAGATGCGAAAATGTGTCATGCTGAATTGCCACACATGCCACAAGAACGCAACATGAATAAATACGCGATAGTCCTAAAAAACTTGCGACGGAAAGGAAATGGAGAACTTGGATCCAACGAAATCAGCATGAACATGCGGCAGACATGACAGTTCGAGTTCCCCTTGCTGAACCGACTCGAGCACGTAGCCTGGGTTACATCGGTCTGTTCGTAGATCAACACAGCTCAAAAGCAGCAAAAGTGCTTTTCGTGTCGGAGCTACGCGAGTGCTCTAGTTGTTTGCTGAAACGAATCAACATGACATCCGCAGTGTTGTTTGATATAGTGCGTATCTTCGATTGGTGACTTATGTAGACATTCGCTTCGCGAGAAGTGAAACTGGAAGTCATCTCTAAGATTGGAAAAACATGCTTTGTGAAAAACGAGGATCCTCTGCACTGCTGATAAAACCTTCGGACTTAACTTACATGATTATAATTTTACTTTTGCGACCTGAGATTGATGAGAACAAAATGAAGAAATGAGAACAAAACCGAAGCAACATGTTCATTTGTATTACGAGCAAAGATCATTATCAAGAACAGTTTCTACAGGCTGCACATTCGGCTTTATCCATACAGTTGAAACCTGAACTGAAGCTTCAGAAACGTCACCTTATTGTTCCGGAAGGTGCAGTAGATTGACAATCTTGATGTGTGATAAGCCATGAGAATATTCAATACGCATTGTTATAATGGGGAAGATGGATGAGTGTGCGGAGCAGGGCTCTTTTCCTTCACGGGCGTTCGAGGACCAATCGACCAGGCACCTACCAAAATGAACACACCATAGTCTCAAGTTTTGTTGAAATTTGGTACGGTGGGTAATCTGTGGCTGAAAACGGTTTTTATTTTAAAACGATTTGAATTTACGTGTTAGAGCAATTTGAAATCTTGAGATTTGATGATTTTTGGCCAAACCCTTGGAGAAGTAATGTGTATTATTTCATTAACCAATGAACACATTTTCGAAAACTGGGTATCGTTGTGACGAGAACGAAAAGCTAGATGTTTTTGCCACTCGTATTTTCCAAAATATCTTTTGGCTTTTATTTGACCTTGAAACTTATTTTTAAGGTCACATTTTGAAGGTGTGGCCGGTGATTCCGGTTGAAACCTTTCATAGATAAAATTTCATCCAAAGAATTCTCATTTGCTTTAAATCGAGAGAAGTTATCCATTTTAGTTTTTTATGTTACAAATAGCACTTCAAATCCCCGATGCTTTCACCGAAAACGTCCTTGTCGGAAAATTCCGTCCTAGACCGGAAAAAGTAGTATGAGCGATGGGCAAAAGCAATTCTAAACACCCAAGGTCATTATCTTCTTTCATGATATGCTACAAATTCCGGAATCTTATTATGTTTTTGTCATCTGTCACGCGCTGCGAAGATGTATTATATTTTTTTCCACGGTAGATAGCCGTGCCGCATGGCCTTGGCCGACACTACACGCCACAGGAAGTGCGTGGCGGGGGCGATAAAGCGTTCAAGCTCAGTTTGCTCGAGAGGTAATCCGTTGCGGACTCGACGGACGAACGGAATGGCGCTACCCAAATTTCGATGACGTGACACCTCGACGGACTCGACCGAAAATGCAGTCAGCTAACTGCGCTCAGCTGATCACACCCCGCGGTTTCGCTTGTTGGCTTCTGTTTTGAGGTTTTGAGGTTTGCAAAGACCGTCGATTGGGCCGGTTGGGAAGATTTTGTGCCCCTTGCAACCTGCCCCGTACCAGTCGTCAAATCCACCTTTCCCGTACTAGGGGGGTGTCTGAACACCAATCCCCCCTACAACTCCAGCTTCCAACAACTCCGTAGCAATATGACAAAACGCCGCAAAAGCAGAGCTCACATCATGCAAAACAAATCAATGAAACTAAATTTTCTGAGTCACTCTCAAATAAAATTCGTGTTTTTAAAACGCGCTCTTCCGCCCGCGCCATGCAGTAGCAGGCGAGGCCTGTCTGCTGTCATCCCAGCCGTGCTGGCAAAGGAGGAGACAAGCAGCGTACTGCCTTTTTTGTTCCACAAAACGTAGTTATAAACATAATTTGCAAGAAGACGGTGTTGTATCTGACACATATCCTCTGTAATGGGCTGGAGGGCACACCAGCACCCCCTAATTTGTATGTTTATAGGCCAAAATATGCCAAAATATTCCCTAACTAAATTTTCTAGGCTCCAATAGGTCCCTGAACCAAAATAACCTTCAATGACTTCAAATGGTCTGGACCCCCTAGAATGCGATTAGTGGTGCAAAGGAGGGCTATTTGGGGTGAAAAAGGCAATTTATATCATAAAAATAAAACAATGGCTTTTTAAAATGCTTGCAGTTAATTCAGAAGCGAAATGACAAAAAACGGGCAATAACTTTGACCTCGGCCTGACCTCCGTTGCATTGGCTGAGGTCAACCATATTTTTTCCTTTTATGCTCGTGATGCTGTGCTATAATCCTCTACTCCCCCAATGCGATTTTTAAAGAATAAAAAAGATGCTTAAAATATAACTTGTCGTAAATGGCTAAACCTAATGCTTGGTGTCGAATTATTAACCCCAACTTCTCGAGAAATTCCAAAATGAATGTTTTAAGGCCATTGGCACTACAAGGCCGTATACAAAAACACGATTCGATGTTTTTGAATTTGTTAATGCTATGTTAGTCTAATTGTTTTTGACATGGGTTTCTTTAACCAGACCTGGGTCATTCATCTCACCACAATTAACATTTATTCAACATGTGCGCAGTAGATGTGAAAACGGTGGCACCACGCGCTGACGTTTTCTCACTATTCCGAAAAACCTGAGGGGTGTGTCCAAACACAGCAGAGTCAAAGACGCCGTCCTCGACCGCCGGGAAGAGGACAGAAAATTGGCCCTCCTGATGAGAGAGCTAAAAAACGATCCAGAAGGCCACTTCAGGTATTTCCGCATGCAGTGGAAAACAATTAATACCATACTAAGTCAGAAGTTACCCACAGCTTAATTTGTGCTGCCCACATTATTTTCGAAACAAATGGCCACCTGTCTCAAGCTTATGTGCCAAACACAAACATCATATTGGTCTGTGAAGGATATTTCAGTGATGTAATGGTGACGAGCATATCGACTGATTTCATTTCCGTGCTTCTTTGTCCATTTTAGCACTCAAGACGATTGGACTCGCCGCAGCATCTGCCCACTGCCCCAAGCTGCGACGGCATCGACTGAGAACTTGAATTTTTTAAAGTTTACAGTCGATTTCGTCGCGAACGACACCGAGTGTTTCTTGTATCTGTATTTCTATTTAATTTTCGTTCATAGCAGCATCACGTGATAAGCTGAAGCGCATACCATAAGCCATTTATATCTGTAATATATATGCCATTTTTCGCCGGGAGAGGACGAAGAAATGCCCAGCGATTATATTGTCAACCAATATGCCATAAATTATACGTGTATGTATAGTATTAAACATGAAATGGGGAACTTTTCTCGATTTAAAACAAATCAAAACCCGTTGGGGAATATTTTACCTGGTCACAGTTCCAATCGGAATCACTGGTCACACCCTCAACATTTGGCCTTGAAAATAGGTTTCAAGGTCAAACAGCAGCCAAAAGAAATTTTAGAAAATGCGAATAGCAGAACATCGCAGCATTTCGTCCTCATCACAACGATATCCAATTTTTGAAATGTCACCATTGGCTATTGAAATAATGCACATTATTTCGCCGAGGGTTTGGCCAAAAATCATCGAATTAAAAAGCCTCAGATAACTCTAGCGCAGAAGCCCCTCGTCAGACGGGAGTGAAAAATGGAAATCTGACATCCCGGCCACAGATTACCCCCTGGACAAAATTTCATAACAATTTGAGACAATGGTGAGTCACCCCCTGGTCGATCTCACATGGAATTCCCCTAATATGAGAACAAGAGAATAGATCTCATTCACACCAAAACTTTTATTAGAAAACCACCTTAAGGTCTGAAAGCTTTGAAAATTGCGCAATATTCATATTTTGTGTCTTAGTACAAAAGGTTTTTAAAAACAAATATTCCGACCTATATTACGAAACTGATGATGCACACCTCGCACAGGGGTACTGTCCCGGCCGGACAGAGCCCAGTGCTCTCGGCCGTCGCAGCTCGGCTGTCCAAGCAGACCAACAGGGCCGTGAACGCGCCTTCGAAGGTGGCGGACGTTCCGAACCAGTGCGCTCCCAAACGGTCTGCCTGCTCTGACACGAATCTCTTTAGGGTGGCCGAATGCGCACAGGCTCTCGCGCAAGTACCGCCAAAAGCGGCACGCGACTGCTAAGATTCCGAACACCACTGCCGTAGCGGCCCGGTTTGGGAGTGGAGGCTGATATGACGGATAGGGTTGCTCGCTTTGGGTAGCCGCCCTCATGTCACTGACAACAAAGGACTTAGAAGATGGAACAAAAAAATCGTGTGAAGTATTGCCATGTCGATAAAAACGCGCATTAGGCGGGCAAGGCAAATTACGCAAGGTAAACAGTGTTTGCCAGGGTACAAACCGTTGAGAACCTGATGCTGAGGCTGTGGGTTTGTCACGCCACAGGAGACAAGTCTGCTCAGTCTTTATGGAGACCCTGATGACTGTCTCGCACACCACACGGCACGGACTGCCGGAGGCTATGCGACCCTCACGACGTACCGCCCGCGTCGCACCTTGGCGGTGTGGTTATACATGCCAACCGACGTTTGCACAGTGCCTTGCTTTGCCTGTTTACACTGGCTAATGTTGCTCGGTACACGAATATTATCTCGGCCCGACTGCCGACGTCTTCCGAACGACAAAAACGACCCCATATCCTCGCACGAGCGCTCAGATGAAAACGCTGCGTCGTCTCTGGAACCAGCGACCAAGACCGAGTCGAAACCAGTTTGGTTCACGCAAAATCAGTGATTAAGAACTATCAGTATAGGCAGGAATAAAATTCGGGTTTTACTTTTTTCACTCCGAGAAATCCGAGGGTCCCATTGATAGCTCAACGACCCTAGGTCAGCACTTAGCAGCACTCAGCAGCACTCAGCACCGCCTTCTTAACCAGGCAAACTGGTTTGCTGTGAACAATTTTTCGCGGAGACAGAAATGCAGACTCCTGTCTGCGGTGCACGAATCGTATTTGACGGCTTCGAGCGCAATTCCACCCAACAGATCGTGGCCCTGGAACTGGTAGAACTACTGGCACTGAAAAGAAGCGATACGGCCAGAAACCACAGAACCGAGACAGCAGCTACCATGGAGCGCTTGGCGCTTGGAGCACGTGCCCACCAAGGAACACACATGTCCCGAAGCGATTTCACGCCTCCGAGGTTTTATGTAAGGCATGCACATTAAGTTAACCTCCGAAACACATTTTCATTATTTCTGAGGTTTTACTCATAACCCGTGATTTGCTAACGGGAGAGGGGGAGTGCTGTGGGAGTGGGTGCGTCTGATGACCCCTAACAAGTGCAAGGCTGCTACATATCCCAGCAACTGTAGGCATAAGCTGAGGCATGAGGCATGAGTTATGTGCATGTTCAAAACGTAAATTAATTTACCATCCTAAGTAATCATCTGACGATTCATTTTGTTAGTCGCCATGTATTACCTGAATTCCACGTCACGAAATGCACTTTCGAGTGGCGGTGGGTAAAGCGCTAAGAGTGCTAAAGCGTGCTTAAGATATCCCACACGGACATCTCAAGTATCCATCATATGGCTACCCTGAGACATGATGAACCTTACAGCATGGGCAAATCGTGATGCATCTGCTGCGCATCATTTGATTTAAGACATTGCCTTTCATGACAAAATGTTGTCACTTCACGGAGTATGCGCCAAACATTGATGGCGGGCTTTGATCATTGATCGTTTGATGAGGCCAAACATCATTCTCCTTTCGAATCGATAGTGGGGAGGAATTTAAGCTGGTTTTGAAATGTTACATTTATTCAGTGTCCACAGGTTTAATGTACAATACCCCAAATGTTTTCAGGACCTATTCTCCACACTACATTCCATGCTGCGCTGCCCGTGCTGAAAGGGACTGCTAGACACTTGCGTTCAGACAGCTGGTCAGCGATAATGTCTTGCGCTAGCGGCAATAAATGTTAGCAAGGATGGATTGATAGCGTATCATGAACATAGGTGTGTTAGGTTTGCTGGAGCGTTGAGCCGTAGAGCTGGTCCGTGTGTATAGAGTGACTCCGTTTTCTTGACACAGCTGTGCTGCTCTTGGCTATCGACAGCTACAGTTGGTATTTTTCACGTTGAACAGGAACTGAGAATGTCTCCGTTTCCCTTTGTACTGGTGTACACCTGTTTGTTTGTTTTCTGGCTTCTTTTTCGACGCATCAGACAGGATCGACCATAATGGCGTCGTAGTAGGAAGCCGACTGGTCTTGCGTCAAGTCGTGCGTCTCGTCAGGCGTCAGTCAGTCGTCTGTGGCGCGCACCTGCCGTGGAGGCCCGCCTCGCGGTCTTCAGTGTCAGTGCCTTTGCGTTAGACAGAGTAGCGTTCAGCTGTCTTGTGTCTGGGAACATGGGGTGACCGTAACTGCCGTGTATGGCGGAAGGCCGGCCGGCCGGCCGGTTTCGCCCCAGCGACGGAACTGAGTTTATGTCAGCAGACCAGATTGTAACGAAGTGGCCTTCTGCTCGTTCAACGCAAACGCAGCGTTTTCATCTGAGCGCTCGTGCGAGGATACGGGGTCGTTTTCGTCGTTTGGAAGACGTCGGCAGTCGGGCTGAGATAATATTCGTGTACCGAGCAACATTAGCCAGTGTAAACAGGCAAAGGAAGGCACTGTGCAAACGTCGGTTGGCATGTATAACCACACCGCCAAGGTGCGACGTGGGCGGTACGTCGTGAGGGCCGCATAGCCTCCGGCAGTCCGTGCCGTGTGGTGTGCGAGACAGTCATCAGGGTCTCCATAAAGACTGAGCAGACTTGTCTCCTGTGGCGTGACAAACCCACAGCCTCAGCATCAGGTTCTCAACGGTTTGTACCCTGGCAAACACTGTTTACCTTGCGTAATTTGCCTTGCCCGCCTAATGCGCGTTTTTATCGACATGGCAATACTTCACACGATTTTTTTTGTTCCACCTTCTAAGTCCTTTGTTGTCAGTGACATGAGGGCGACTACCCAAAGCGAGCAACCCTATACGTCCTATCAGCCTCCACTCCCAAAGCGGGCCGCTACGGTAGTGGTGTTCGGAATCTTAGCAGTCGCGTGCCGTTTTTGGCGGTACTTGCGTGAGAGCCTCCGCGCATTCGGCCACCCTAAAGAGATTCGTGTCAGAGCAGGCAGACCGTTTGGGAGCGCACTGGTTCAGAACGTCCGCCACCTTCAAAGGCGAGTTCACGGTCCTGCTGGTCTGCTTGGACAGCCGAGCTGCGACGGCCGAGAGCACTGGACTCTGTTCCGGTCAGGGACAGCTCCCCCGTGCGAGGTGTGCAGGACGACTGAATCGGCTCCCAGGCGGATCTGGTCTCAAAGCTCGGTGCGGCTTTTAAAAGATCTGACTGACAGCAGGAGGCGCTTTAAAAGGAGGCAGTTTTTAAGTTCAATTTGTTGTTCTGAGACGTTGACATAGAGACGCGATGTTCATCGGACTGTATACGTTTTGGTGCATTACGAGGACAAGGTCAAGACATTGGCACTGTATTTTCTTGACGACTGAAGCGCAAGGGATCGTAATGGTTCCGCGTCCGAATCAATGACTCGCGAAAGCCTACCTTTGCACGCAAAAAATCGGTTACAAGTCCCTCGTTTTTGGTTTCCTTTTCCGATATACATCTATATATATGTATAATGCATGTACATATATATATATATATATGTATATACGTATGGGGATATTTCGGGAGCAGGTTCTTTTAATACTTTGCTTGTTAAACACGGCGCAAAGTGAGCATTGTTCAGTTTATGGTTCGTTTCATCAGTTTCGTATTATTCTTTTGTTGTTATCAGTATGTTTCTGTAAAACATTTTCAAAGCTAGTCATTTATTGGTCGACGTTTCGAACTAATCTAAATTCATTATCAAGACAAAGCTGCCAGACTATCTTACATGCATGATATACAACAGAACGCAAAATTAACACATGTCGTTCGCAAGAAAAATTATATTTCTATTGCGTTTTGGCTCCGCAACGAGTCTTTGGTTATTTCTGGGCTCTTTAAAAATCAAAGAGAAGAGCTGTCAACACATAACGTGTCTTTTTTGGACGGCATTTAATTCCCATGCATCAAGCGTCTTAAAATCTTGAGCCCTGGTCGCCATTGCTTGTGGTATTGTTATCCTCGGGTTTAGGTGGCTGGCTTTGGAATTTTATTCCTCTCCATGACGATGACGAACATCCTCTCCGTTTCAGCCCACAGCGCTGTGCTGCACGCTGCAGGCCGCGCGGGATCTGAGCCCGTCTGTGGTGGCCACTTTGAAGTGCACACGTATACTAGTGACGGTATATTTAGGAGGCACCGAGGAGCTTAACTCGGCGATAACGAGGCTCTTTGTTTTTGCAGCCAGAGAATAAGAGCTCGTAACTGATAAAACCACTATTTATCAATGACGTCAAAGACATTATCATCAGGCAGCATTGCTTTGGGAGGCTCGCAAACCGTAAATCGTCAAGTTACACGCTATAAACGCACATGGTGGTGAGGACTTACACGTTATGTTATCGGTATGTTGCACACGATCGTTCTCATTTGACGAAATAAGCGGAAATCTTTACCTATTTCGACTCAACCCACAATGTCAAGGGTCAACACACATTTAACGGTGGATTTGGTGTTTTGATCAGCTCGACTTGTTGATGGGTCTTTGCATAAGGCTCAGGCGGGACGATTTCTCGTGACTGTGCGCACATCATTTCGGCTGAGAGCCCTACAGTAAATTGGATCAATATGATCAAGATCAAAGGAAGTTTGGGAATAACATTCGCTAACATATTTCCTTATCAGTAGCATTCCCAGGACCGTAATTTGAAATGTCACTTTACGACCGTGAACGTAAATCAAATGCTAATAGTGATTACGTTTTCATGAACAGTTTACCTAAATTACATACGTATATATATATATATATATATATAGATATATATAGAGAGAGAGATTTACGTGCACGGTCGTAAAGCGGCATTTCAAATTACGGTCCTGGCATATACATATATATATATATATATATATATATACACATATATGGATACATATATGCATTACTAGTTGTATACGAAGAATGTATATATTATGTACGATATTTATATGTGGTAAATGCACACTACTCCGTACACATAAGGTTTGGCGCGAAATAGCAGACATGAATAAATCGAATGGAGGGGCAGTTAGGTTTGCTGATAACGGAATGAGCAAAATACTTGATGTGTTTCTATAAATCCCATGCGCTGGGTGAAGTTCTCTGTAATTGCTAAAAATACTTGTCAGCGACGGAAATGCTAAGTGCCAAAGGCCGCACATGTAGTTTCATTATGCTATATTTTTAAGCTGCTAAGTGTGGTTTCAACCTGAACTTCAATGGAATCTAAGGAATTAATGCTGTTGTTTTTGGTTCTTTCATATTCATGATCGCATCACATACACATTGTAAATACAGAGCCTCCATACGTTCGAAAAATTTAGGTTATTCACAATGTCGCTTAAGGTAAAAATGCAGCAAGGAAAATCTTCGTATGTTGGCTCCGACATAATTTTTTATTCTTTTCAATATGCAACGGAATAAAGTCAAGTGCACATGAATCACATACTCATGAGCTCACGCGCTGACGCATTTGACTGGACAGGTCACACGCGGAGGACTATTTCATTGCTCGCCGGCGTTTTGCGGAGGACTGCTTCATTGCTCGCCGGCGCTGATGCTTGTCAGACACGCCCAGCTCGTCTGCGAAATTAAGCATTCATCATCTGTGAAATCCTGCACATGTAGCCTTCATGTACGGAAACCAGGATGTCCCTGAAGGGGTGTTTCACGCTTAACACACTAAACCTCGATTACTTCATCCTTTTCGCGTAGACCCTGTGGCTTGCACACTAACGACGTACCAGCGTTCCCCACTTTGATGTGTCAGACAAAGCAGAAAAGACAAACTTCAAAAGAACTTGAAGATGACTCCATTAGCTCGTCGTGGCTGCTATGGTGTCCTCTGAGAACTTGCTGTTGCGCAAATAGTACGACAGAAACAAGCGAAAATACTTTGGCAAAGACATAAGTTTCTTCTATCGCTGCGCTGCCAGGCGGCGGTACTGTTGATAGTCCTCACTTCTGATGCCACGATGACGTCACAAAGCCGGGCCTCGCGACGTGATCCGAAAATGGGCCCGACAGAGCGCTGGCGGCAGCCGGCGAAATTCACCGAATCCTGTTCGTGATGAAACATCGGACAAGAGAAGGCTTGAACGACGCGAGATTGCGGCCATGGCAGGCACAAAACATCCACTGAACAGGCAAAATCTTGCAACTTGCAGCGCTCCTGTTAGCAGTGGTGGCGCCGTATGTTTACGTCAGGATCTGGGCATAATCAGGTCAAATAACATTTTCGAGTCGTTTTTCAACGAATCGCTATCGGGACAATGTTAAACTTTCCTGGTTCAGGAGGAGCAGCTCGTTCCCCCTCCCTTCCCTATTTCCCTTTCCCCCATCCCATGACACTGCCAATGTGTGGCAGGGTTCAGAGATGCACGCGTTTGCATAACATTTGATGTAGAAATCGGCATCAGCTTTAGATGTCAGTAAACCTCAGAGCGATCCTGAAACCGTGCGCTAGGTAACGGCACCACTAAGCTCCTTTTAAAACCCGCATGGCGCTGGCGAATTTGCATCGCGCCGCCGGCCAACACGCAGCCCCTCAACAGCTGGTCTCAGCGGCCGCATGGCGCTGACGAGTTTGAATCGAGCCGCCGGTCCATATGCAGCCCCTGAACAGCTAATCTCAGCGGCCGGTGCCGGGGCCGGCACAGCAGGCAGGCGGGCGGCGGCATTTCGCGGCGGCAGGGGCTCGCGCGGATGAGTCCGGCCGGCTGCCGGCCCGGCGCCGGTGCCAAGCAGCTGTTACCGGCGTCCAGCCGGCCCGACTAGACGTCGCCGGGCGGCTGAGGTCTGCGGTGGTGCGCCGAATCCGCCCCGTTCCGCGCCGCCGCCGCCGCCGCCGCCGCCGCCGCCTCCGCCTCCGCCGCCGCCGCCGCCGCCGCCGCCGCTGCAGCGACAGGTATGTATGCGGCCGGAACAGCCGCGGCGACGGGCTGGCGGCGACTGCGCCGACTGGGCCTCGCGAGTCGGGAGGGCCGCTCGCTGCTTTTGGCGACCCTTGACGTTTGCGCTCTGTAATTTCGGACAATCTGAATGCGCTGAATGGCTGTCCCTGATTGCACGCGAACGCGAAATGAGTAACCGTGTTCGCCACAATATCAGTCGATTTTTCGGGCAACAGCCCCTTCCCATTCTTGGCCGGAACGTCGCTCTGTGGCATTCGTCTTGCGCCAGGACTCATTCTCTCTCAACCCGTGCTCTGTACGAGTGAATGCATAAAACGGCAGTGAACCTCATTCTGGGACGTGCCAAGGCAACAGACACGTCAAAAATGTCTCGTCACGACCCCGTGAGGAACAGTGGTCTGGTTCGTTTGCTGCGCGATGAGCGGGCACGGCCATATTGTCCTTCTGTTGCCCGACTTAGAATCACGTCACTGCGCTTAATACGGAGCCACGTGGCCGGTGGCCGGTGGCCGATTTATCATGTGACCAGTGATGGGTTCGTCAAGTGACCGATGACAGTCTTGCCAGGTGACCAATGGCATTTGCCAAGTGTCTTGTGACAGACGTGCAAGGTAACCGCCGGTAATGACGACCAAGCCTTAACGCCATGACGTTTTCATTGCGCCGAAACGATGCAAAGATTTATGACCCTGAGCCAAAAGATTATCCAAGGTGCAAGCGCCGGGAAATCTGGTGGGATGGAATTCGGCTTTGACACGATCCTTTGCTGCGCATTTAGAAACACTGTCCCGGACCTCCCCTTTCCGTGCAGCAATGTCTCCTTTCGTCCAGTTTGTAACCTGTTGGTTGTTATATTCCACTATGCTGACCGTAATATCGTTATATACATACATACATATATATATATATATATATATATATATATATATATATATATATATATATATAGATAGATAGATAGATAGATAGATAGATAGATAGATAGATAACTTCATGCTGGCAGCGTTTTTATTTACGGGCATTTGCCGATCACTTTCTGGTCGTGCTTTCAGACCCGGCTCTTCCGACTAGCATGCCCTGAGGCAGGGTCAAGGTCAACTAGGGCCGGTTCAAAACACCGCATTGGTTCCTACCACTGTCGCTGTTACGACAAACAGTTGCACTGCGGTCACTGCCTCCGATGTAGCCAGGCAACACCAATATCATGATTTAGTGGGGATAATTACAATAGTTCTTTTTCGTCCGGGTGCAAAAAATGAAAACATGTCCTTTCACACTCGCGAAGGATCGGTATGTTACTTGGTTCAACGGGCACGTAGCACGCGCCGTCCGTTGGTGTCAATGGCACCTCTCAGTGAGTCTTTTATCGTGGCTCGCTTTGTTTGTTTTACCGGGACTCACGGTGCATCATCTGGTGAGGATCACGCGAGCAATGCTCGCGCGTTCATCGCAATGCATTTACAATACAATGAAGCCGTCAGGCGTCTGGAACGGACTCCGCGTCACGCATGGAATTTTCATGATGGTCATTTTGGAGCCATTTTCGTCCGGAATCGGCAGAAGCACAGCGAGCTGCTAAAACACAGACCAAAAACATGCTTTTCCGACCGAGCGCATTTGCGACACTTGGTAATGATTGCAACTATGTAGTCTTCCAGCCCTGGCAGGTATCACCATTTGTAGCAGCGTGTGATACAGGGTGTTCCCGTGACACAGTGTTCACCGCACGCGTGCGGTGAGAGGTAAAACGCGTCAGTGCGGAAGTGAAAAAGTCCCTGTGCGGGAAAAGAAATCGTACAGTTTTCCTCGCGCATGATTTCGGGAGATGACCGCCTCACTTTTGCAGGCCTATTTTTCTGTCTTTGAAAATGTCCGTATCATTTCACAACTCCTTTCCAATAAAACTGACTGAATGTTCAGATGAGTCAGAGCTTGCTGTCACTTCCAGGGCGATCTCCGGCACAACAAAGTTCTACGAAATCGTTCGCATACCTTAATGACTAATGTTTCGACTTTTAGCCTAAGCTGTAACGCGAATAGCACTACATTTTGCTACACATCCTACATTCGGCGATTCATCACCGTCTATCAGCAAGCGATAGAACTGCTATAAGTCCAATGCACGTGCCGCCATATCAGAGTCGATTGCCATATTTAATATATGGCATTTTTATATTATATATTTTGTATATATTATATATATTTATATTTATATATATATATATATATTACATATTTATATTATATATATAATTAATAAGGCAAAAACCCCAAATTTGTGCGTTGCCTGCTTTTTTCTGTTTCATCGTGCCTCCATATTCATAAGGCTCTGTTTTAAATCCACTTCCGGCAGCGCATAGTGCGCCAATTTCACGAACTGCGGCTTGGCCAACGGACTCCTTGAACTGATTGCACGGACATGCATTTGTCATACCCACCGACATACGACACCGACATCGACATACGCATTTGTACGTCCGTCGATATAGGATACTAAGATGATGACAGTTTTTTCCATGTTATTGCTTTGCTTTAAGGCCTTTGAATCCCAGCTTCATCATGCCTCTTCGTGCCACCAGTTACGTGCTTTGTATATATGTCTACATATATATGTATACGTAGACTACATATACGTACTATGTATATATGTCCATGAATATAGGTAAATGAAAACTCGTGTCATTTTGATGTAATTTGTTTTTATATTACACATTTTTTTGCTCATACTGTTAAGACGAGTGCACTGATGCCAACATAGTTATGAGTAAATGTCAATTAGCGACATTAACGTGAATAAATTACACCGCAGAAGCACGGTCATACCACAGTCCACAGGGCAGTCCGCACAAATTATTTGCCAAAAGGCCTCAACCTAGTGCTCGCTATGGCAGTTCAGAATTTTTGTATTGACCCCTAAACTCTTCGCTGGTTTTTCTACTGCCCCGTGTCGATGCGACGCGTTCGCCGACGTCAAAACTCGCCATACAGGACCGTCGCCCTTTTGTTCCCGATTCTGAACTTCTGAACGCTGAACAAAATGCTCGATACCGCGCGTGAGGATTTCGCGAGGTCACCTTGCATTCTGGCGCTCCTTGGTTTTGAACAGTTTGGACTGATATCCGCGGCCCCTTTAATCCCTTTTTCTATCGGAGCTGGCGCCATGAAGCATTGTTTTGGCCTGGGCGCCTGGTGCAGTATAGGTCCTGTGACCGCTCTGGCTCATTTCAAACGGCCACGTATTTCCCGAGTTTGCTCAAATGGCTCATCTGATTATGTGAAAAGGAGGATGTATGGTTTTTGTGCAAAACAAGCACGAAACATCCAGAACGTCAGGGTGATGATGTTCGCTTTGCATTTTTCCCATCTGTTAATAATGCTGGTCTTGTGTAGTCAGTATCGGACAACATACATTTCATGCAAGAGCAGACGTTTAACTGAGGTGTACCAAAAAAGGTCATAGACTGGCAGGTCGCTGTGGCGAGCACGACTTGCCAGTGATCATGGACACTTAACTGCGACCAAATGGTAGAAAAGATGTACCCCGCCTTACTTATAACGTCACCAGCGTTTAATTTATCCATTGCGGGGTCGGTATATTTCAATGAGAGCATGAGTTATCGCGAGTATGGCCATGGCCTGGTATTACTTGCCTCGCAATTTCCGGAAGACGCGGTTAAGTAGATGTTTGTTGCCGACTGGTGGCCCGTCATGAGTCACTCTGGAGAGATCTTGGTCGTAAAAGAGCTTATGATGCCATCGAGACTGGTCTGCAACTCTCTCTCAGACCAGGCCATTGTTCATAACATCGTACATCGCTTCTGAAAACCAGCGGTGAGTGGATCATGCGTGATAACGTCCATTGATATTCGTCCCTGAGCTGGTGATATGCATATGACTAAGTCTTTCGTCTTTCGTCTTTGATTACGTCTTTCGCGGAAAAGTACGAGATGCCCTCGCGGACGGATCAGTACCCATCGGCACAGACAGGCCCGCAAAAGTTCTGTAAAAGGAACCAGCAAGCTCCCACAGCGGCAGCCCAGCCTCGACTCACTCACGCCAGCATAGCAACACGTACTAAAATCGGGAAGCAGCATGCGCCCGCTGACCAACGCCAAGATATCAGTCCCGTCCGCGGATGAGCAGTCGGGCGGACCGACGTCGCTGACTGGCCGCGGGGCCCACCAACTCGTCGTGCATCGGCTGGAGCACTCACCCGTGGCATGGGCGGGCGATGAACGGACTGCTGAGGCCGGAGCGGGCGCCCATCATGCTCCCAGCACCGACGTGATGTGCAACGATGTCGACGAAGAGGAACGACCCGTGCCTTAAGTGAGACACAAGGCTTCACCGCGCGGAGCCCGTCAGTTCTGTGAGGCCCGTCCGCCGCCGTCGACTGTCGATTTCGGCACCACTCGGCCAGCACCGTAAACCGCCGGCCTGGCCGCGGTAAGGGAGGCTACGTCAGGTCCAGCCCTACCGGGGCGTCGCGCGGTCCTTTGTTGCGTCTGCCGCTGTCGACCAACGTCGAACCTCCACCCGGACTTGTTATGGCGTAGGCCGACGCAGCTGAGCTGGTGACGCAACACTTCGGGACTGACATTTGGTGCCATAGAGGAGAGAATCGGGACTGGAGTTCGGTGCTCCAGGGAGGTGAGTTAAGATGTAGGGGTGTCACGAGTTCTCAGAACCATCCATATGATTCTTGACGGCAACAGTGTGCCGCATATGCCTGCATTGCAACAGGAATGCCCCTAATGCATTTCATTTTTCAGTCCTCCACTTCTCCAAATGGTTACTTCGCTTTTCTTTCCTCTCTCCTACCCCGCTTTCTTATGAAGCTTCTTCCGTGGACCGTTCATAGACCTCATTGCAGGCCGCTGGCGTGAATAGAGCGCTATGAGTTGGCACGTGTCCCAGGATGGCCTGCCATGTCAGAGTCTACAGGCCACATGGCCATATGACCTGCAGACTCTGGCACCCGGACTTGTCGTTGAAGTCATTCCTCTTTGTCTGCAGGCCACATGGCCGTATGGCCTGCAGACTGCTGACAATGCATCCGCACGACGCGGTACCAAAGCCGGCGAAGGGTCTATAAATCATCCCCTTCCTCTACAGAACATGCCATGGGACCAAGTGAACGAATGTGCTCGGTAATGAGTCGATATTCATGAAGACGAGTCAGTTGGCTAGGTCACCGAGAAATTTTGTGTAATACGGACAAAGAAGAATGCATGGTGTTAGAAACCGATAATGAATCGATATCATCGTTCGCTGCTGGTGGTATTTCGAGACGTCTCGGAAAATGTCTTTCGCTGTCCAGCCAGCGGCGCCAACTAATTAACGATTTTGTGGCTGACCAGATTTGGGGCACGCTAGTGGTCGTGGTGTTCCTATTACGTTCTGACCTTTCTCAAAGCTTCTTAATTATAATAACTACTCTAAAGGCCCAAGGACCTCTGGGAAACGGCGAAATAACCGAACTGATGTCACCCAATCGGCGGCTGCTGTCCACCAACACGTGCCGTCGGCGCTTGGACTAGCAGCCGGCCACGTGGCATCAACCATCAGCGCTTTGACCAGCGTCGCCACAACCTGCGTCTGTTTCGTCACTCAACGAACTGTCAAGTATCAAGGCATCACGGTCCATGCATTAATATTTTGTTTCTCGATGACATCCATAACTGGATGCGTGCTAAAACGTCCGACATTTTCGGCGCGACAAGCCCCCAGCTGTCCGGTGCGGGGAAACGAACCCATCATCCTTACGCACACCTCTTCGGACAGCCTGCGAATGCTCAGGGATCTGCAACCGCCTTCTAAATGCATGTTCACTGTTCAGTCCTCGACGGATCTACATTATGCCGCCGACGTGCTATGACGTGATGTCATCGGGCCGTTTGACATTTCCCATGATATCTAGAAACCTCACGATGTAAGCGCTCAGCAGATCGCTCACCTCGACAGACATGTTTATCCCAGGCCTCACTACGACGGGCCAGCACGTGCACCATGGCGATAGTAGCGGCCAGGCTTCCTGGCACGCGGCCAGACACAAACCAGATGCCTATCTCGCTCCGATCAAACTAGCTCGGCTCCCCTGGCTGGGGTGCGCCCGCCGTGCGGCAATCAAGCAGCGCCTGCCTGTTGCGCGGCAGTCATGGCGCCGTCCGGAGCAGCCGTCGGCGTCGACGGGCTTCCCCGAGCTGGAGGCTCTTCGGAGGCGGTTTTAATTAGGGTGAATGCTCTCCGGGCCGGAGCGGCACCTCGGGGCGGCGCGACGCACTTCTTCGACAGGCGGCCAATTTCCGCGGCCGTAACGGCGGCCGGCCGGGCCCGGGACTAATGGCGTTCCGGGCGCCGCCCGGCCCGCCGTCGTCCAGATCCGGTGACGATCTGGGCCACCGGCCCGCTAATTGCGGCACGCGGTAGCGGCTGTACGCAGTCGGGCTTGGTCTCGCGCCTCGGGTGGAGATCACGCCATGATTACGCCGATGCCCCGAACCGAGACCCAGGAGAGGTTTCGTGTGACGCGACAGCCTGTTTTACCTGATGGTTAGGTTACTCAGGCACTGCTGCAAAAATGTTTTGAGGAGAGGCTGGTAAAATAGGAGGCCTTCTTTGTGGTACATTTTTTGCTTTCTGTGAGACACAAAAACATGCGTGGTTGCGGAGTCGCTTGAAACGCCGGGACCCAGTATCATTCAAAGATAAGAGGATTCCAGAGGCTCGGGAAATTCCAGACCTAGGAGAGATTTCGTATAAAGCGGCAGCCAGGTTTACCCGGTGTTTAGATTAATCAGGAAGTGCTGCGAGAATATTTTGGAGAATCTTGTTAAATAGGAGGCTTTCTTCGTGCAACATTTTTTGCGTCCTGTGGGACGAGAAAACTTGCGCGACTGCGGAGTCCCCCTGAAAGGCCGGGAACTAGTATCAGTCATAGATAAGAGGATGCCAAAGGCTTGAGAGCCACGTAGGCCATCCGAGAATGCCAACTCGCCAGGAGCAGGAGATTCTTGTCCTAGACAGAGGATGCCTTTGGGGATTTTGGGGATTTTGACTAGCATTGGGCGCAAAATGCGCAGAGATCATAGGGTCTACCGATGTATTTGGCAATTAAGCTTCGATTAAACCTTGATTGCGTACCAAAAGAAACCCCATATATTTTGGAGATGATCTTCTTGGACCTCTGAACCAATTCTGGGCCCATCCATGCTTGAACATGCGTCGAAAAGCTATGCTTGTTAGGTGTATTGCTGAAGCGAAACGGGCTATCGTAGCATTCCTCCCTTATTTAATGAAATGGAAGCTGGGGCGAAAGGAAACCGAGTAACAGCATGGCAGACAGGGGTAAACACTCAAATTTTACGTCTTACGTGGATGATGAAAATCCAAAAAAAGTAGATTTTTGGCTCTGGCACAAAATGCGTTTTCATGCCAGGCGTCTCAGAAGCAGATGCGATGATGTCCTATTCACAAAAAAGGCACTGTGGGAGTCAACCTGGCCTTGCCTCGATCTGATATAAAAAAGTAAGCTTGTCTGCTTTGCGACAAAATAAAGTATACGTTAAGCTCTGTCGCGAGACACTCAAAACGTACGTAACCACCAACACAGACAGAATTTTCTCAAGAACAAGGTTGGGGGACGAGCCAGGCCTTATTATATAAGCCTATATGTCTTGAAGAATTATCCGAGGTCTCCCTACAAGAACCTCTGATGCATTCCCAAAAGAACTTCTGAGGACTTTTCGAAAGGGCTTCCGAGACATTCTCTTGTTGGGACCCTCTTAGACCAAGCACGGGGGGCTAACGTACCATTGGCTCCCTCCCCTCGGCTTCGACCCACGACCATGTACGTATAACATTGGGATGCAGTATGAAAGAGGAAAGGCATAACTCGAAGGAAGCAAGAGGCAATGATGCAATATTTTCGCCATTTATGAAACTCGTGTGATATCTTTTATGATGAAGCATACACACACACACACACACACACACACACACACATATATATATATATATATATATATATATATATATATATATAAGCAGATGCGACATTCTGGACATTGCTGAACATTGCTAAAAGTGAATGTCCAGAAAGATATAAGCTCAGCGTGATGAAAGCATTCCTCAGGCATGCTTTCCGCAGCTGTTCGGTATGGATATCACTCGGCGTGGAACTGAACAGGGTAAAACAAATTTCAGTAGACAATGACTATTCTGACTAGTCGATCGATAAAAAAATCAAAAGGCACATGGAGATGACATTTCCCAATTCCGGACCGTGAATTGTGCATAAACCTACTCTACAAATATCAGATGAACGCGTCATATAAAATGATGAAAAGGTGATCAAGGACATCATACGTAAAAATGTCGTTTGCAAGTCGTGGGATGAAGATCTTAAGCTCATCTCATGCCATCAGAGCAGAACGATACAAAATCTAGAGATGAAAAACAACCTAACTAAAACACACAACACTATGAAAATCACCGAAGTAGTATATCAGTTTTTCTGTCCGTGTGAAGACTGCAGACTTCGTCAGATACGCTACATCGGTGTTACGACCACAACTCTCTCTAGATGACTAACTGTACTGGCATGACAGAGCTCCTACTGGCACTATCCTACTCCTACTGGCATGACAGAGCTCCTGCTCAGCACTCACGACAAGCACACAACAAAGACATCACGAGGAAAGCCCTGACTGACAACACCACAATACCCATGGCATGTACAGATCACAGACGACTAATGATCCACGAGGATAATACCAAAACATACAAAAATATCGCCGAAACAAAAACATCGCCTCTCTCTCAACATTCAGTTAAAATCATGTGTATTCCTTGGGCTGTGGGGTGATCCTCCATAGTTCAGGCAATCGGCGCGTCTTATGCAGTGCATGTAGTGTATAGTGTGTGTGCTTGTCCTAGACATGTAGATGTGAGCCTAGTTCTGAAAGAGCTTAAGTTAGTATGACGCGCGTGATACGTTGAAATTTCAAATTTGCTCTGGCTAAGCCGTCCCGATAAGGATTCATTCTGAAGATAAAAATGCGTTTTTGGGACGTCACTGTACACTCTACAACATATGAGTAACTCTGTAAATCTTACATCGAGCATTTCAACGACATGGGAAGCGACAGCTCGAATCATCGAAAAAAACTCTGAAGAAATTAGTGAAACCCGAAACAGCAGTCTCGTTTAATGAACACATCCAGATTAGTTTTTTGCATTATTGCCTGTCAAGCACCAGTGCCAATGTGAATGCCTGCAATTAATGAAATACCGTGCGGCATCAGTAAGACTGAATCCCCCTGGCCAGTTTCGTTTTCTGAATTTCCGGTCTGAGAGCTCTAGCCCGACGCTGTCGATTCCAATGACGACCCAGTTATTGTCCATGTTATGAAGAAATTCGGCGCACATGTGTATGAGATTCAACTCAGTTAAAGGTCCCTACAGCAGTGACGAAGATGCCCTTCAGCTTTCTGGGAACTTTGCCATCGAAATCCGGCATCTTTCTTGCAGTTCGTTTGTGCTCCGTGCGGCTGACGTTCGTGCCCAAGTTTGGTGCCATTAAACGAGGGTATCTGTACTCAAAGGTTTATTTTATCAACGTCAAAGATGGCCTGCAAGTCGCGGAATATTGTGCCTTGCATATTTAATACAGACAACTACGTGTGATTCGTAACCCAATTGTACTATTTTAAAATCCGTTTCAAAGCAGCTAATTTTTGCATCCAATGCGGACACTAATGCGGGAAACTCCATCATTTGGTAGCATGATGTGCATAACTCACTTCATGGTACAAGCAACGAAACATTAAATTTGAATCGGGAATTGGTTATGGTAAAGTAAGCATTCAAGACATTGCTTACGGTTTATTCGAACCATTAGGCAAAACAATTTTGTCATTCTCAACTATTCCGATGTATAACAGAAACAAGTCTTACATGTACGTTTTCGCAATTTACATCAGCCAATAATACGCTTGAATACGTCCAAATTATCGCATTTTTCCCAAATCCCATTTCTCGTTTTCTTCTGAGCTGTATTAACTTCCAGCTCTTTGATTTGTGTGACTTTGCCTCTACTGGTGGAAACGAGGGTCTTCAAACACATCATACAGATTTTCTTGCTTTAATACGGATGTAATGAAGACTGAGGGACCGACAAAGCCGCGTTCATGATGGCATATCGTTAGTCCAAACAGCTTGCCCAGAGACTGTGCACTGAAGGACCAGAGTCGTACAGAAGAGGCTTTTCTCATGTTGCACCGATGGGCTGTCCGAGTCATATTTTTGTTCGCACACTGTCCGGCCGCACCATCAGAATCCTGCTTGTCTCTGACCTACAGCGGTGACGGTCGGCTGCGTCGCTGTTGACGGAGAACGTCAGTCACGTTCAGAACTGGTGTCATTCCCGCCGCGTCTCGATCATTCTCTGGCATTCAGTTCGCCTTGATCGGGATTGGATTATCTTTGTTGCCCTCACTTTTTCGCTCATACACTGGAAACAGCTTTGCTTTGATGGCCCCGTTAGCTAGTTTCTGTGCCATCTGGTACCTTTGCCGTGTTAGACTGCACTGGTGTTGATTATCGGAATACGAATTCCGACTTTTCCAAGACTTTCCGATTTCCGAATCGGAAATCTGTTGAAGAGAGCACTTATTTCTCGGAAAAAAGTTGGACGGTATACTGTGAGCAAACTGCTAAGAAATCCGACAAAACCAAATGTTGCTTAATATTTCACTTATAAACTCAACTCCAAGCATGGCACAAAACTATCGTTTTGATAGTTAATCAACACCGTGGTTGGTTAGGCTTCTCATTTTACATATCCAGTTGAATCCTACATCTTCAGTTTCTCATATCTTTATTGCATACATCTGAAGTGAAACAGCTGGTTAGATTAATCATTATGGACTTTTACCTGGAAAATGGAGTGTATCACATCACTCACAATTTTAATGTCATTAGTGTATTCAAACAGAACACAATATATTACGCCACCATGCGCCAGAACCAACCAATAGACTAGACTAAATGATCGTCAGTATTTTATGAATCACAGATGACCCATAAATGCAGTTTTATGAAAAGTGTTGTGAGTGCTCAACCAGCTGTTAGGTCCGTTTTCTCGTGCATGGCCCACAGGTAGAATGTTCAATTTTGAGATTACCGGGGCTGCCCATGTATTCCAGAAACATAGGTACATTACCCCTATGGAGAGCCCACAGCTATTTCATGGCACTGCAAACTGAACAGGCCTAATAATTTGCAGATGACCCATGGCTATTTCACAGCACGTGTAAACTTCAGACTGGTATTCATTGTGTGCTACATAGCTCAACCCCACAACAATGACTTGTAACATAACTACGTCTCGGCAAATTTGTCATATCCTACTTGATTTCAATGTCATATTCTACTTCCCTCCCACCCTTGAACCTGCTTTATTTATTTATATAAAATGATTGGGTGTCCAGGGGCGGATCCAGTGGCTCCACTTGGAGGAGGGCGAGGGGGGGGAGGTAAGCCAGAGTTTCCTGGGTCTAGATGGTAGGTCAGCGGAATCGTTGACCGGGAGGGGCAGATGCGAGACAAAAATTACAGAGAATGGGGGAGGGGTGAGAGTGGGGGCATTTGTTTATGGGATATCATTCATGGCATCCATGTACACCGCGTTATGACCAGCGTTACAGGCCTAAAAATTAGAAGACATGTTTATTTCATCCCTCCTGCTTCCTTCAACCATGACTGTCAGTCATCTGTATGGAAAAATGAGCAATACATATAGTCCTGGCTGTTTGCAAACCGGAAGACGGCGTCAAGATAAAAAAACGGAATTTTCTTGGATCGATTTCGATCTTGGACAATCTTGGGCACTCGCAAGGCTTCCTCCTCGGAGCCTGGTAGGAAATTTGTTTGATGTTCTCCAAAAAATAACACTATTACGCACACTGCAAGCGCCTGGTCGTCAGTTGGACACTTCACTTCACAGGCTTTCGTCATCAGCATTTCTGCCCGACGTGTCTTCAGTGGTCGTCCGAGGAATGACACGGCTTCCTTAAGCATTGACTAGAGCGCAGCTTTCTTCTCAGAACAAGCACTCGGAGAGGCTGCTTCAACGAGTTTTTCGATTCCGCGATTCTTGGCAACATCAACAGAGATGCTTATCTCAGGTCCTTAACCCTATTCCCGGCAGGGAAGGGCTGAATCCGCCCCCGTCAGGTTTTTTGTTTGTTAATTCCAGGGTTTTTGACGTAGCTTCACAAAACATGGTCACTTTTCCTAGTTATTCTTTCTACGTACTGCGACAAAATTTCGAAATTCTATTTTGATCAGGGGCGGAGCCAGCAACGTTTTTGGGAGGCATCACGCTATTTTTGACCCTGTTGAGGGTAAAGGGAAAATGGTTGCCAAAAATCGCGTTTTTAAGATAGGACTTAAAACGTTATATCGACGTATAGCTAAATAGTTGGGCAACATGCAAATACAATTTCGTTTATGTTAAGTCACTTTACAAGGTGAGGTGAAGGTCATTAGTCAAAATTTGTTTTTATAGTAATAATTTCGATGCTATTTTTTCAGATACCAAACCCGGAATATATATCACGTAGTAGGGTGCCCCTACTTGTGTACAAGGTTTCAGCTCGATATCAGGCCGGGTCACGGAGCTATAACCTAAAATGTTAGTGCGCCTACCCTATAGCGCAATAGCCGTAAAATGTAATTTTTGAAATAGAGTGAATTAAGCTAATTAAAAACATTTTCAGATAATATTAAATGCGCACGAGATCATTCCACGTGACTCTAAGGTCGCTGGAGGTCATTTAAGGTCAAAGGCCATAAGCTGATCTGAAGAACATGTGACCATGACAATTCCCCCTTCTTCTGACACCGGCAATGCTAACATTATATAAGTAATGTAATACGATTTGTACTTCTTCAGCATAACATGACTAGTAGAAGCCAAAAAAGGTGTTTTTATCTTTTTTTTTGTTCATTCAGGTGTTGAAAAAAACTAATTCTCCTATGTTTGAAACACTGTGGACGCCTATGAATTTTCTCAAAATCTCAAATGTGTGCACCAATGGTAAAAGTCCTATCCATAATCTCTCGATTTAAGCTTGTTTCACCGAAATCAGTCCATAAGCAAAGGAATTATAAGAAGTCCGAAAATACCCCCATTTTGGCATTTTTGCCTCCTGTACACATCCTTTTCAAAATTTTGGAAAACTTCTTTTCTTTAACTTTTCATAAAAGAGTAGTTTACGTCATGGCGAATAAACTGCCGCTTGTTGCGATGAAATCGGACGTGTAATTTTCGAGATCTCAGGAGGGCCGAGTCCGCCCCCTGCCCCACCGGGAATCGGCCATACCGTCTAGCCCTCCGTGAATACGGGTAAATGACTTCGTCGGACAACCTGAACGTACACCGCTGTCCACATCATGTGTGAGCTTACGTTTCGACGCTTCCACCTCTGTGCCATTCATCAGAAACTTTTCTTGCTGACGAAGAAAGTTGCCTTCCTTTCTGTCGCATGGTTCCCATTTCTCTGATTTTGCTCACTTCTTTAGACGCCGCCTTTTCATTTTCTTCCCGGGACTCTACGGTCAGGTCGTCGGGATCTACACTAGCTTGCTCAAAAATAAACCTCACGTCAGCTTCTATCAACTCCCAAGCCCCGTTCTGACTGTTTGCTGAGCTCACCAGCCTCGTTCAGGGTGTTAAACAGCGTCACTTCTCAAAGTCTCTCCTCCATTTCGAAAAGTCTGTCAGTCGCCGCAGCGCAGTTCTGGACGGACATAACAGTCGGTACAGGACCCCGTTAAAGCAATCCTGCCCTGTCACACTATCTGTGGTGTCGGTCGATCTGAGGGATGCATCGCGAGAACATGACGGAACACCACAGAGCCAGAAATCGACCGAGCGCGATGAACATGGCCGGCCGATGGGGAGTGGCCGGGCGGCCGGCGGAACAGGTATCACGCGATTCCTCAAAGGTCAGCCCGCGCGGGTCTCCGCAGTGTCATGCTCTCGGCATGATTCAGGCCATAATGAACACCCTGAACGCGAAAAAGATGCGGGGTCTTGGGCGTCGTAGACTTTTGGTCTCTAAGTGAAATGTGTTCTACACAAGACGGTTTCGTGGTAAAGCAAACCAGCAGCATCTCTATTGCAATGTAAGAGCTGTCCTGGAACTTACAACGTGCAGACTGAAACGGCACATCGTGTTCTACTACGCAGTACCTGAATTATCATGATAAGTAAAAAGACAACCTTCCCACGCCATCTCAAACACGGAAAATGTTTTCGCCCTCCACAGCCGTTCGGTGCGGAACGGAGAGAACAATCAATATCCGATTGAGACTGCGACGAAATGAAACAAGCTAGAAAGAAACGAGACGCGGCGTTGAATAGGCTGGTCTGTTCTTCACTGACAGCTAACGTATCGCGCAAAAACTGGAATGTCGCGAAATGGGATTACGGGCACGTTTCTCGTCGAGTTACTCGTGTGCGCCGGTGCGGTGTCGGCTGACGGCTAGTCTGCGCTGATGGCGCAGATAGGAGTAATTTGCGATAAGCACGCTCCGCGAGGCCCGAGACGCTCTAAATGAAGTCGTTGAGGATGATCGATCGCTGCCCGGGGCCTCCGTGCAGGTCTGCTCCTGGGCTGAACAATACTCCCAGATGCTTCACGTGGTGACTCTTCCGCTGTATGGTCACTGCTCGTCTTGTCTTGTCCTCAAGAGGCAGTCCTTCAGACCTAGATGACAGTCCATCAGGCCTGGGCCTGTCAGACGGTCTGCCAGCCCAGTAGAGATTACGGCCTGGCCAGAGCTGTTCACTGAGCTACCCAGCCCGAGTCTCTCATGGTTCAGTCTTACAGAGACAATTTGAAAACTTCCATAAACTTTTTGCAGTTAGAACTAGCTTTCGTAATTTTGCTTTTCGCGAATCCCGTACAACAGCATTGGTCTTGATGCTTCTTTGCAAACAGATGAAACAAGTACTTCTATTTTTATTTCTGTAGTGATTTAACCCTATTCCCGAAGGGCTAGACGGTATGGCCGATTCCCGGCAGGGGGTGGATTTGCCTCCCCCCGAGATCCCGAGACCTACACATCCTATTTCATCGCAACACACGGCAATCGATTTGCCATGACGTAAACAACATTGTTATGAAAAAGAAGTTTTCAAAATTTTGAACGGGGTGGATACAGGGAGGAAAAAAGTTAAAATGGGAATGTTTTTAGACTTCTTATAACTTCGTTGTTTATGGACTGATTTTGATGAAATCGACATGAATCGTGAGATTATGGATGGGAGTTTTACCATGGGTACAAACATTTGAAATTTTGAGAAAATTCATAGACGTTCACAGGGTTTCAAAAATGGAGGGACTAGTTTTTCAACAACTGAATGTACAAAAACTTAACAGCACTTTTTTGGTTTTTGCTACTCATGTTATGCTGAAGAAGTACAAATCGTATTACAATGTTTGTATAATGTTAGCATAGGTGGTGCCAGGGACATGAAAAAAGGGGAACTGTCATGGTCACATGTTCTTCAGATCAGCTGGCGACCCTTGACGTTAAATGACCTCCAGTGGCCGTGGAGTCACTTGGAAAGATCTTGTGTGCATTCATTGTTATCTGAAAACGTTTTCAGTCATTTGAATTCACTCTATTTCAAAAACTTCATTTCACTGACATTTTAGGTCATAGCTCCTTGACCCGGCCTGCTGTCAAGCTGAAACTTTATGCACAAGTAGAGGGTACCCTTCTACGTGATATATATCCCGGGTTATGCATTCTGAAAAAATAGCGCCAAAATTGTTGCTATAAAACAAATTTTGGCCTTTGACCTTGATCTGACCCTGAAAAATGAACTCAGATAAACAAAATTGTACTTGTACGTTGCCCACCTATTTGGCTACACATCCATGTAAAGTTTTAAGTTCTATCCTAAAAACACCATTTTTGGCAGTCATTTTCCTTTTATCCTCAACAGGGCCAAAAATGGCCTGAGGTGCTTCTCAGAAACGTTGCTTGGCTCCGCCCCTGAGAAAAACAAAATTTCGAAATTTGGTCACAGCACTTAAAAAGTAGAAAAAATAGCTAGGAAAAGTGACAAAGTCTCGTGAAGCTACGTCAAGAATCCTGGAATTGGCAAGCAACAAAAAACCGAAGGAGGGCGGATTCAGCCTTCCTGCCGGGAATATGGTTAAGTAAGACTCCATGAAGGAAGCGGGGAGAACAGGGGGCAGCTGGCCCCAAACTTTTTTTGAAATTTTGCATTGACCCTATGGGCGTTGACTGGAAAGAACTGACCTAAAATCCTTCTTTGCCCCCCTCCCAACTGTGGAAGGATTCCCGCGCTCCTGGGCTCCATTATTACCCTAACGACGCCGTGAAAGATATATCTTGGGCAAACCTTCACAAACTTTCCTTCTAACATTTCGGTAATGTTCAGACTTTTTGTGTCATACCATCATCTCAGGTTTCCATCTTCTCAAACAGACCTAATGGACTGCAGTTTACCGCCAGTTGCTCAACTCGAGTAAATGATTTACCACTGGAGAGGAAGCACAGCGGAAGATGCTGTAGCGAAGACTGGTTTCAGCGGCTGTGATGGATGCATACTCATGATAATGTAGACATTTGGCAGGACCCCGCATTTCAGAAAAAAAACTAGGCGTTTCATGCAATGCTGGCATTTCATGCAGCCTTCGTAAAATTGCCATTGTTACGCTGTCTGACTGGAAATTTTACGCATTACATGAAACGCGTTGCGGGCGTTTTCTGTGATCACCATTGTTACACCACTTGCATGACGGATTAATATCATTTTTAGGCTGTTCATGAAATGTCAGAAAAGTACGAGTATTGGGCCTTTGAAGTAACGCCTGGCTAAACTGAACATAAAATATTATGTAAAGCCGTCTTTTGCTTGCTTTTCAACTGAACAGTCAATATTGTTCATTGTGCTTTCTCCCCATAGGATAAAACTAACTGCACTAACTCCTCACGAGTTGACCATGAGGTTCTCAGCCGTTTCAAGCTCGCGATTCATTTGCCAACGATTTGGTATTAATATATCTCCCTTATACTTACACTGATACAGCCATGGCCGAGTGCCCTACTTCACTTCTCACATTTTTGTACATTCCATCTACGACTGGGTATTGGTATATTACCCATACATTTACATTTACACTGGTTGCCACAGCCGTGGCTGAGTGCCTTACTTCTAATATTTTTGTGCTTTCCCTCTAGTTTTTGATACTACTTCTCTTCCACTCCTTGAATATTATCACGTGACCCATTTTCAGTTGTTTCCCCTCCACCCAAACCCATTCAAATCCAGCTCTCCAGCTTCCAACTCCGGAACAGTACCCATACTAATAGGATTTCGACAGCCACCCCTGAGCGATTCGGGAGCAGACTGCCTACAGCTAGGACGCCGGATGAAGAAAAATGTTTCCTCACGCGCTTCAGCGATCTTCCAGTGTGTCGTAGCAACCACACAATGGCCCGTTTAGAAAGATGGTAAAGGAGAGGGAGGGGCACATCATGGCTAGTTCAACCGACCGATATCGGGGTGTCCGTGGTACAATGACAGTGCTGGTATTCGTTGCCCAAAGGATCATGCCTTCAATACTCAATGTTCAACCTTCCTCCTAAATACGCCACTGCAGTTGCTCTTATCATTCATAGTGGTATCTGCCAAATGGCAACCGGGCATCTGATATTTCTAGCAGTAGTGTTTCACACTTGATAATTATCTTTCATGGTTTGATCGGTGATGCAGACACAGACGGGCCATGTTCCAAGACAACGAAGACAAGGATCAGCCAGCCAAAGACAGAAGCATTCGTAAAGAAAGAAAAGTTGTGGACATGCTGGCAGACTTTAGACGACTGGTTTCAAGCTGTTATAAACGGCTCCTTTATTCGGTTTGCTGTAGTAGACCAAGGTTTGGTTATGCCTGAGGATCGTAAAATTGATCCAGCTGGTGCAGGAATATGCTGCTAAAGTGAAGGAAGATGCTACCAAGGAGTTGAAAGAGACTCTGGTCCGCTAGCGATTTTCCTTGTTCACTGATGATCACATCAGTCAGAAAAAAAGACGGTATATGAAAATTCATGTCCACGAACATTGGAATTTGGGTATGGTAAGAGTCGTGGATAGCATCAATGCCAAAACAGCTGTGGGAGTCGTGAAGAATTGAATTTCTGTTGGAGTTTAGAATGTCTATGAAGAGCGACGTAGTTTGCGTCATTATTGACGGACCGTCGGTGATGAATTCTGGGAACATCCTGTCTGTGTTTCTTGAAAGCTCAGTTGAAATATACTATGGAACTTTACATTCCTTTTCCTTCAAAGAACATTAGAATACGTCTGACGCGTTTTTTGCATCCAGTTCACTGAAAGGATGTAATCATTGTGTGAGTTTATGAGTTCCCCACATGCCCCGCTCTACCACCCCCGCATCCTCACCCTTTGAGGAATGATGTATATTTAAATACCCTTTATATACCCCTCTTTGTCGATAAATTTATAGATAACCGATTAGTAGGGCAAAATTCCAATGTTTACCGGCAAAAAAAAATTATCGATTTCCAAACCCAGTATTGCCCCTGCTGATGCAATTGCGGTGGTACTACACGGCCCGTTCCGCACGGTCCACAGCTACATGATGCATTGACTTCGCCCTCCTGCTCCGTTGGCGACTCTACATGTAGCGCTGATGGCACGAGTCACAGCGGCGACCTCCTGGCAGTTAAACGTAACATCTGCGTAGAACAACCGGCCAGGACATGGCGTTGCAAGCGCCCGCGCACGCGAAGACGTGGCACCGGCGAGAACTTAAAAATATAGCACAATTTCGGTTGATTTGTGGCAAGATGAAACTTCCTCAAAATATGTCTTGCCGCACCATTTTGGGAACCTCTTACAAAGCGCAGTGTGAAGAACTCGGTTCCCGTTAGACCGAAGCAACTTTGTGCATTTCGAACCACCGTAATGCAAAATGTGGTCACCATTTTACCTTCTTGATGCAGTTAGTGTGCATGGGTATATACATATATATATATATATATATATATATATATATATATATATATATATATATATATACATATATATATTTATATATATATGTGTGTGTGTGTGTGTATACATATATATACGTTTGAATATTTTGGCAGTTTTCCATTTATTCAAGTCTTACTGAACGCAAGGGCGTAACGCGCTTGTATTAGTTTCTTTCTTGTCTGTCTGATGTACCGTATTATGTTTCTTCTTGTCTCTGGTAGAGGAACATTAATTCTTTATCATTCATAGTATTATATTTTTTATTTTCCTAACGTTTCGGATCTACCTCATCCATTTTCAAAAGTACCATTTTTTGTCATGTCTCTGTCTGCATTAAAATACACATGTAAAAATACCGCATGCAGTCACAACTAAAACACTTTCACTCAGAAGATATTTCAATAGTTACACCGCTAACGGGACAAATTATTAGGATGACATTGTTCTCAGTATGTCACAGCTACTCGTGTTCATGTCGCCAGCACCTGGAAGTTCCAGGGTGATACGTGAACAAAGTTGTTTGTTTAAAGCAGGGTGCTTTTCGCGAATGAATGAAAAGGGCTTCGATGGTAGGAGTCTTCTTTTGTCATTGACTCGTTTGAGTAGCTGGTGTTCTGCGTTAGATCCTCGTGGTCCAGTTGTCGGTGGTGTATTTGGGGCATATATTGGCTAGGTGCTCCCTCGTGAAGACGCTCGTGAGGCGATATGACAGGGTCACTGTTGTCATACCAATGTAGTCTCAAGTGCGACGAAGCTGGCAGTCTTCGCATGGACATTGAAACTGGTAGACTACACTGGTACTCTTCCGGGGGTTCGAGTCTTGAGAGATGTTGTTGCGCATGATGAGACCAACCCACCTGGGCATTTCGGTAATAGATGCTTAGACTAAGTTTCACGGTGGACTCCGTGGAGTGGACACCGGTAGTGATGATCTGACGCAGTACTCTCTCGTCGACTCTATAGGATGATGACATTTAAATAACTCCATCGACAATTGAGTCTACACACACACACACACACACACACGCACGCACGCACGCACGCACGCACACAGATATATATACATACATAAATATACATGAGTGCATACATACAAATTTATATATACATAGAGCGTCTTTTGTCCGAAGTACAAGCGCGAGAATGTGAAAAAGAATCGAGAAATTATCTTCAACCAAAACAAAGTGGGTTAAATCCGTAGAGAAAGTCACATTTAGGGGGAAGTTAGGTTGTCTGGCCTTCGGTATGGCCTCCCTTCTTAATCATTAACAGAAATCGACACCCTTGATACTCCACATTGTTCCAGGACCAGGGGTGTCGATTTGTATTCTTTTGAGAGGGCCCTGGCCCACCCAGTGTTGATCTGGGCATACCTGATGTTGGTTTGGGCCCCACCAATATTTTCCGCCGGTTTTAAAGGACAATGGGTAAAAATAATGAAAAGAACGGCCACAGTAGAAAAGAGATAGGCAGAAAGTAAAGACGAAAGTCTAAAGGGGTGTATATATCTGCATTTCTATCTTCTGTCTACATATACCTATATTTACGGGGAGAAATGCAATTTTCATCTAATAAATAGTAACAAAAAACTTTAAACTTCCACTGGTCAAAATAAAGTGGGCTAAATCCAGTGAGAAACCCACATTTGGAGAAAGGTTAGGTTGTCGGGCCCTCAGCTCAGTTCTCCCAATCATTTACAGAAATCGACGCCCCTGTCCAGGACAATGCTTGCAAATGCTGGTTGTCATGGCATTTAGAGAGCACATAGTGCGATGTTATTGAAGCCCGTTCGTCGGCTGAGGTGAGAAAATACAAAAAAAAAAAATGACTACAGGCTGCATTACGCACGTGTACATGGACTTAACTACGTACCAAAAAGCGAGGAATTACCTCAAAATACTAAGTATTATAGTATTTAGTGTTGCTGTAACGAAAAACTTTTCATCAAAGGAAGGACTGTATTGAGGTTTGCTTTTACAAAGCCAGACAAGAGTTTGCATGACATTTACTGTCAGAACTAAGCTTTCCTGTAGTCCGGAATTTCATCATCTGCCTGACTTGCTCTGGCCTACACTCAAACAAAACATATTCCCACTGCATGACAGCTTGGTAAAGATCAACTTAATGGCTATCAGAATCCAGTGATGGCTCCCACGCTCGCTTCGGCCATGGTAACAACATGGACCATGACACGCCTGGCTCAGCTTTCCTGCATATCGGCAGTTCCTGTGATTTATGGCTCGGCCTCTCATCAGCTCAAGAGGGCTGCCGACAGCTTCAAAATGCACAGTGTAGGTGCGAGAATGCGTTATAGTTTACCTCAGAATATAAGACTCGCGCTGGATATGGTAGCGTAAGGTGCTGCCGTATCAATTTGTTTTCCAATCGATTTAATATTCGGGGGTGTCGATTTGTATTCTTTTGCGGGGTCACTGGTCCACCCAATGTTAATTCGGGCCCATCCAGTGCTGGTTTGGGCCCACCTAATATTTTCGGCCAGTCTTAAAAAATGAGTAATAATAGCGAAAAAAGACCCCAGTAGACAAGCAACAGGCAGAAAGTTAAAAACGAAGTCTAAAGCGATGTATCGCCATATATATATATATATATATATATATATATATATATATATATATGCATATATACCTTTCTACATGGGGATGAAAGCAATTTTTATTTGATGAACAGTAATAAAAAAAAATCAAATTTCCTTTGGTCAAAAAAAAGTGGACTAAATCCGTTGAGAAACCCACATTTGCGGGAGACTAGATTGTGTGACCCTCGGCTCGGCCCCCTAGTCATTTACAGAAATCGACATCCCTGTTAGTATTCGTTCATAATATGGGGCAATTTTATCCAGTAGGCATGTAATTAAAAGGAACCTGAGACCACTAGAGGGCCCTGACACGGCAGACGGACCGAGACTACCAAAAGTGTCCCTGTAACTGCAAAAGGGAGCCTAGCCTAAGTTGACAAGTCTCCATAAACTGCAAAGGGGCAGAGTGACTCCTGAACTAGACATGGAGACATTTCAGATAGAGGGAGGGACGCAGCCGCGTAAGATCCCGCCACTGTTGTCTTCGGCCACTTCGGCCACTTTTTAGGGGAACCAATCACAAAATTTTCTCAAATAACGTGACGCGATTGAATTTTCCGGTTACTTGATGTGGTAAAAAAAAAAAAACTCAAAATTACATGAAATATTTCCCCCTGGATCCGAGCAGATCAACGTTTTTCATATCTGAAGTGCAAAAAATGGGGGCCAGGAGGGGACTTGGCGTTGACCATGTCCTCCCCCTATCCCCTTGGTGAAATCCTAGATCCGGAATCAGTGACCCACTGATTCCGATCCATTCAGAGCACTTCGCAGCTTATACGATGTCAGGAATTTAAAGCCCGGTCCAGTAAATGTGAGAAAAAACAACTGTTATTTCTTGCAAAGACCTTGAAGAAGAGGAGTAAAGGGCGGCTGAATTCGGTCGGCACTAATCTACAATAATGCGATTCTTCTTCTGAAAGGGCGAGGAAAGAAATGCTACAAAATTATGAGGCACGAAGCTACAAAAACAGTTTAATAAGAAGTGGCAAAAAAAAACAATGCAAAAAGCATTGCATGGAATCCTAACGCAACCTGTCTGCATGTATGTATCTTCCAATTCTTCCGAGCCCAATTTCAGCGCGATTTCTTAGAAGTCCGCCTGTCTTTATGTTGCTTGCTTTGCCTCAAGACAAGTCCTGACTATTGTAAAATAATGCTCTAATCGTCTAATAACCCGTCACCAACACGCGAATATCTTCCAGTTTAGAAAATGCATCGTGTCAGATCCAGGTTGCATTGTGGCGCTCCTTTGGTAGTTCCAGGGGGACCTCGGGCAGCCTGATGGTCCCATCTGGCAGTTTCAAGTACACACACTTATGTCATCGTGAGTTCCCTCCTGTCGTCCCTGGGGATTTTTTTACCGTCTAAGGAGTCTCTCAGGCAGTAACAAGGGCCGCTACAGGTCATTCTCTGCCGTGACGGAGGTACCTTTGGCAATGATCGAGGTCCTTTGGCCGTTCTAGAACCTGTCTGGACGTCTGAAGGTAAAGTAGTTTCAGGGGACCCTCTAGTCGTCTCAGGGGCCCTTATTGCTAGAGACTGCTAGTTAACAGTCTCAAAGGCTTCTCTCTAGCAGTCTCAGTGGACCCCCTGTTGTCCTAAGTGTCCTTCTTGTGGTCTCTGAGGAACATTTTCGACGTCTCAGGAGCCCTCTGGCTGATAGAAGACGTTTTTGGCGATTTCCGGGGTCCTGTGCAGTGTCATGACACTCTGAAGGTCTCCGGTGGTCTCCATGGCGGTATCAAGGGTCTTCTTCTGTTATATGGGGTATATCTGGCAGTCTTAGAACCCCCTAGCCGTATCAGGGACCTTTGTTAGTGCTTGAGGGGCCTCACTGGCAGTCTCAGGAGGACTTTTTCCGTGCCAGGAGGCTGCCTTACACACTTGGGGGCCCTCTGGTCGGCTAGGGCTCACATACCGTTTCAGAGGTCCTCCTATCGTCTCTTCCTCGCAGGGCCCTCCGACCTTTTTGGCGGTCTCAGGCGCCATCTGCCGCGAAGGGGCCCATCTTGCCGTCTCAGGACGCACCTGACCTTCTCGGGGCCCCTGGCTGCATGCAGAACCCGTCAGGTTTCTAAAAAGACCAGTGTAACTCATTTGGGGTCCCTCTAGAGGTTCAGAAAGTCTCTGATGAATCCCTGTTCATGGGGCTCCTCCGGTTGGCCAGGGTCTCCTTATGCTGTGCTAGGCACCCTCTTAGAACCTCGTCATCTTATGGTCCTCTCTGGCACTTTTAGAGGTCTCATGGACCCTTTGCCGTGTCGGAGCCCTCCTTGGGACTGTTGGACTGCTGGGACCTTGGGGCCCTCCATGGTACATGGGTCCCAGGGATTGTTGAGAGTTCCAGGACCCTTCTGTCCATCTTAGGGGCCATCTTGTCGTCTCAGGGCCTCATTAACCCTCCCGGGGGCCCTCTGACTGCATGGGGAACCTTTAGCTTTTCACACAGGTCCGTGAAACCCATTCGGGGCCCCTATGACATTCCAGAGGCCCCTATGCCGTCCTAAGGACTTAGTCCTTATCTTGGCCGTTTCAGGGTCCCTGTGACGCTTCTGGCGGTCTCAGGGGCAATCTGCCGTGTCGGGGCCCTGCTGTGGTCTCAGGGGCCCTTTAGGAACTTTAGGGACCTTTCTGTATGTCCCAGGGGCCACCTAACCCCCAGGGGCCCCCTGACTGCTCAAGAACCTGTCACGTTTTCACAGAGACCCCGTGAAGCTCAGGGCCCCTCCGAGACTCCTTCTGAGTCTGAGAAAGGCTCCTGCGGCCTGGCCAAACAAGGTCCTGAGCTCTGAGAAGGTCCCTTTTGGGGCCCCTCTGGTGAGGCCGCTTCTCAGGCCCCGGGGCTCTTGGATCCGCGCCTGGACGCCGCTGATTTGTGAAAAATATACGAACCATTGAAATGCATCCATATTATCCACCATTGAATATTAATGTTGGCACAATGTTAACACGTTATACTCTACGTAGATCAATTTCATTTATTTTTCTTTTGCCCCAAGGAGACTGTATCAAACGCAGCTTAAAATATACCCCTGGGACAACATAACCTATTGTTGCCTCCTAGCTTTCACTGTTGTTGCCGATGCCTACTGCAAGATCCAAGAGACCATTTTCATTTTCTTTTGCAAAGTATTAAAGACGTCAGAAAGCCTTCCGCAACTCTGCATTCACGCTCTTAATCTGCAAATCTTATCTTAAAACGTTATGGAAATGATATGTCGGTCGCCTGTGATGCCCAGGAATCCATTTAGTCGACACGCAGCAGCGCAACCAGAAAGGGATGCGACTTAAACAAATACCAGGTGATGTCAGCATCCAGAATATTTTGACAGGGCCAATCATTTGTTCTTTACTAAATGATGCATTTATTTGCCATTTATTTATTACCATTTACACATATATCGTCTCGCCCCCTGGTAGAGGGTAGGGATGCACCGGATATCCGGTCCGGCCGGATATCCGGCCGGATATTTGAGATTATCCGGTATCCGGTATCCGGCCGGATATTTCCATGATCCGGCCAGATATTGCCGGATATTTGGCCTTGCGGTGTACAATCGAGATGTTCTTATGTCTGTCTATAAAACCGTTTCAGGAACAAAGTGCCTTGCTATATTATACGGTCGATGTGCCTGACAGTTCCAGGGTCTGTCTGGGGCACTATTTTTTCATCTTAGTTCAAAAAGCTTGAGGCATTGTTTGCAAGGACTGGACTGAAGCTCAATGTGTAATAACAGCCAGCATATGCTCAGCCGACCATTTCGTGGCGCATCCTCCTCCTATTTTCCAAACATTTTTATTTGCCTCAGATACTTTTGTACAAATTCATGAACCCTCTTAGGGGTTTGGTGGTGAGGGGGGGGGGGGAATGGTGCAACCCCGCTGAGGTTTTCCGGGTGTCATGAGCTCATGTCATGTGGTCATGAGGTACGACGACAAACATGTTATTTTTTATCTTTGGGAATGCGATAGGAAATAGGTATTGCAAAACAGCCTATATATTCGGATTCCTAAAGTTGAAAGGAATCGAATGGTATAAATTTGGTGCAGTTTGTCCTTAATTTCATCTAAAGAGGGCTAAATGCAACGGACGCCTGACTTTTGCTATGACGGGCAAAAGTCCGGCGTCGGCCGCGGCATGATGGGTCTGCAGTACGAGGACATGCCTAAAATTTGACTTCGCTTTGGATCTCAACTCGAAAAACGCTTTTAAAGTACCTATGTTACGATTTTCAGTTAAATCGAGGTCACCCTAGGTCATTGGATTCAGATGATCTTGGGTAACCTAAGATGACCCTTATATGTTATTTGACAATAGTGTTTGTTAATTGAGATACTATATTTGACTTCAGCATCTACAACTGTATACAAAAAATGCTTCTGTAGCTCCGAGAACGCATTGAGGCTGACGACCCCACTTGGCAAGGATTGGCTTAGCATGGCCTAGACCGGACTCCAGGGGTTAAATACAATCATGTGGTGTACAGAGAGACTCATAATTGATTGACGAACATTTTGGTATCCGTTCCGTTTCATCATCATTTATTCTTTGACGTTCATTTGCACTTAACTCACAAAGTACCACTTTCTGCCAATTTTTGACATTTGACCCGATGTGGAAAATCATCCATTAGCCTGAGACCTTAAGAAGGGATGCCAGTCGTGAGATCTCGTCACGTGCAACACGCTGTTTTTTTTCCGCGACGCTCTAGGACGCAAGGTGTTGAAATGGCTGGGGGGATCGTGCCAACCTCCCTCTCCGCTATACGTCCGCCTTATGCAGAAGGCACCATACCGGCAAGTGTTGAGGGCACTGGCGCAGCCAAAGGCGGGCCCGGGGCCCGGGCCTCCTCCTTAGACCCACATTTTTTGTGAAAAACATTACACATCGTCTTCCCAGCAGGCGGTTTTCGTATGATTTCAGTTCACACTGGGCTCCGGGCCCCCTTCTCAAGAAATCCCTGGCTGCGTCCCTGGTTAAAGGACAATATACTTCAGTGGACGCACCTTAGTATTTGTAGAGAATGCTTATCAAGCCAGATATTTGAGGTCTACCAAGGCGCCGTAATGGCATTCTGCGCGTTTGGAGCCTTTGCCCTTTGCCTTCAGACAGAGATGGTGATTGGTGATCTACGCTATGATCGCTGTGCTCTTTAGTTGTTCTTTTTTAGAATGAAACATGCGGAAACCTCGCAATAACTCTGAAGGATACAGTTATTGCGAGTTTTTTTCCATTTTTTCAGATCTTTCTTTCCAGCGCAGTCATTTTTCGTCTCATTTTCTACCAACAAATATCAAATAAAAATAGTTATCCATAATATCCGGTATCCGGCCGGATATCCGGCCGGATATCCAGCACCCGATCCGGCATATCCGGTATCCGGCCGGATTACAAAAATCCCGATCCGGTGCATCCGTAGTAGAGGGTACAGTTATCATTCGGCGATTGGAGCATAAACAGAATATTAAGGTAACGAAAGTAGAATAAGAAAGAAACGAAACCTCCTGGCACAAAAGAGCGTGCGTGTGTGAAGCGAAACCGTCTGACGACAAAAACATCGATACAAAACCGTTAAGACTATGCCAAGCCTGAGGCATAGTCTTAACCTTAAGCATAAGCCTCTCTGTTTTAGCATCCTGTTAACGTTCATGTATTTGAACCCCATAGTTCAAAGGAGTGTGCTGTTCAGTCGCAGCGGATTTCAGTTCCACTTGGGGGAGGGGCAAGGTTTTCAAGGCGGGTATAGTTAAATAGTTATAGATTAGTAGGTACCTGCTCAATGCTTAGATCGGAAATAAAAGGTGGTTTAATAATGGCGTCAAAATATTTGCACACACAATGTATATGAAAATTATGCCGCCTAATAATGCGCAAACAATTAAAAGTAAGTCTGCGTGAGAATATCTAAAGCCCAGTCACGTGACGAACTACGGCTGTTCCGCTACCTACCGCCTAGTGGGTCAGACGGCCGCCCTGCATTCTAGTGAAGTACCTCGCACCACGTGCATGAAAATTGCGGAAACATATATTTGGCAATCACATCTTCTTTCACTTCTAGAGCCAAACTTACCCCAAAGCACGGGTGGAGTTTTCAGGCTGAAGTGCACATCTTCCCACGTTAGCCTTGCAACAACACAAAAGACGGCTGAATACTTCGACCAGTCTGTTCGTTAAATTCATTTCCTTCTTAGATTATTGCGTTGCCTGTCTAACTATGGGATGAGCGCAAGGAAGTCGCAAATGAGGTTAGTTTTTGACCGCCAACCTCCGATATTTCGGAGCTGCCCGGTAACAGACATTAGATATGCACAAATCCTACTACTTAATGTGCATATCCGCATTTACTGGCGCAGAAGTACACAACCAGGCGCACTGCGCGCACAGCATATCGTGGCAGTTCATACTACGGTAAACGTACCAAAAACCTATCCGTGTGAAAATTATGTAAGCCCAACTGAACGCTTCCAAAAGGTATCATGTATATACACACTATGCATACCATTCTGAAATGATCAGAGTGCTATGCAAACACAAACCGGCTTGTGGGAACAGTTAACCCCCCCAAACACACAAATATAACCTTATTTTTTCAGCAACACGAAACCTCGACAGTCGAACGGAAGCACCAGAGGTACAGCAGGTCCAATGAAATCAAACTCTTCCGAACACTGTCAACCTCTTCATTGGATGATTTTCCACAAATTCACGCGTGATGACCTTGGGATCCAGCCTTCTTGCGCGATCGCCGTGCATGGCGAGGACGACCAGGTCTGAAAGCCTCCCCTGACTCATCGTGGATCACAACGGCGTCTTGGTCCGGTACGAGGCGCTGAACGAACTTCGGCCGATGCATCACTCATGGGAATGGCCATGATCAGCGCTGACAGGCGTAGCACCTCCGATAGCATCTCTTGGCACAAGCGGTCCTGGCTCATGATGACGTCCACTACCTGGTTGATCGAGTTAGTGGTTGAAGCACTGTGCCACATTGTCGCATGGAGGCCAGCTGCATGGCCAGAGCATCAGGGTCGATGTCTCCTGAGCTATCCTGGTTGACGTTGGTTTGCGATGACGCAAGGATTTCCTGACATTGTCATGGCTGATGTCCGCTTGCCTCCCTAGCAGCAGGTCCTCTAGCTGTTCCAGACGTTCCAGACCAGGCTGCTTGAATCGCCGCCTGACTTTATTTGTTACCAGGTCCATCGCTTCGAAGAAACAGCGTCTCAGCAAGTCTTTGGCGGTGAAGACTGTTGGAGCTGCTGCATTTTCATGGTGCTCCAGTCGCTTAGGCGGGCGAACTGAACGTGGGTCCTTTGGTGGGTCGATGGGGCTGCCAAGCGTCCGGATCTTGTCGTGGCATTCTTGCCATAAATTCTTAAAGCAGAACTCGCGCAGATTTTCCAGCGTGCTGAGCAGCATCGTAGCCCCCTTACGGACATCTCCGCAATTGACCCCAGGGCGCTGCAGTGCTTTCGTAAAAAGCTCACATCCGCTCGCACATCATCAGAGATGGCACGGTCTCCAAGTTCCGGAGACGAGAGAGATAGCCTCGCAATCTGTGACGGACATCCGGCGACGCGGACTTGTCTGCTTCCACATCTTCCAGTGTCAGAAGAATTGAGTCATATTCCTCAAGAAATCGTCTGATCGCCAGGCATCTCACTGTCCACCTGGTGGGACAGAGGGATATGATCTTGTACAGTGTGGCAGGTTGCAGTCCCGCGTCGTCTTCGTCGTGTTGCAGGCGCAGTTCGAGAAGATGGTCCTCAAACAGCTGCTTCCTTTTCGTGGTCTTGAGTACTCCCACCACATCCCGAACGGTGCTCAGAGCATCAGCAACCTGGGACATCTCTTTGGCCTCTTCCACGAGGGCCAGGTCGAGGGAATGATTTGCGCAGTACACGAATATTGAGCGGGTCTGATCTTCGATCAGTCTGGCCTGCACTCCGAACACTTTTCCCGCCATGTTCGATGCTCCATCAAAACAATGCCCTCTTAGCTTGTCCATTCCGTACATGGTGCACCGCAGGGTGTCGTTTAAGGCTTCGTACAGAGCTGCAGCCGTCGAGCCAGGCACTTCATACAGGCCAAGGCAGGCTTCTTCCACGATCAATTTTTTCGTCACATATCTGACATACGCTGAACGGCTCTTTGGTAGCCAGATCTGTCGTCCCATGTGCGATCAATCCATAGAATATACTGCATCGAGCTTCTTCCAAAATTTCGCGAAGAACCATCGAGGCCATGATTTCGATCAACTCGTCTTGGCATTCGTGAGACAAGACACTGCTCCTTTTCTGCAGGCATGATTTCATCTCGGGGCTTGTCATGCTTCTTTCATCTAACATGGTCATCAAATTCCCACCGATCAGTAGGGCTGATCCAGATCGCGCCAAGCCTCGGAGGACGCAGACGATTTTCGAGAACACTTCTCTGTTCTTGCGCTGTTCCGTGGCTTGGGCGAGAACCTTGTCAACGGCGCTGATGACAGATGAAGCTTCTCTGTGGCTTCCTGGTGATACGCAGACTTGAAGTGTGCCTTGAATTTTTCAGGGCCCTTCTTCCAGTTGCCAAAGCCTCGGATGAACGCGGTCTCTTTGAAGTCCGAGAGTTTCACCAGCTTCTAATCCAGCGCTCGGCAGCATGTGTGGCATTTCGCATGATCATCTTCAACGTCGTAACTCAAGAATGGATATTCTTTGTATCGTTAACAGCGAAACCTTCGGCCGTTGGTTTCTGGAAACGGCGGATTCGTTGGCTGATGAGGCTCTGGAAAGGACCACAAACAAGGGCCAGGATAAACAGAAAACGATGAAGGAAAAGGATAAGTACAAGGACAGTGGCCCTGGACAAGTGTACAAGGATGAACGCAAGGACAGTGTCCCTTGCGCTCACTCACGGAGTTTTGTGAGCAGTTCATCTTGTAACGCTGGTTTCCGAGCAGGCTCTTTCTGGGCCGACTTCTTCGAGGGTTCGATCATCAACGTCGATTCATTATTGAGGTCTAGAGCGCATCGACTGCTATGGACATTTTGTGTCTGTGGTAGTCATGACAAATTCCAGTAAAACTGTCAATATTCTAAACTTGAACTCATGCCCAAGCACTGCGGTACACAGTGTTCGCGGGATCCGCAAGAAGTGTGCATTAGGTCCAGAAATAGAAAATTAAGCTAATTCACTGAGCAGATAATCTACCGATTGTAAATTTCGAGGGACACTTCACGCATGCTGCCGTTGCTTATACACTTTAAATTCGGAAAACTTGTTCGAGAATGTACTGCCTGCTTTTGTGAGTAATCATATCAAATGATATGAAAAATGATGAGTGATGTGATAAAGTGGTTTCCTCAATGCATGACGTTTAGTGCAGACCTATGAACCTTGAACTATAAACCATGAACATGTGCTAGATGGCGTTTTTTTCCAGGAATCCACGGGTCAATGCTAGCAACGTGATCCGTGGTTTTCCAAACACCAGTGGTTTTCCATCTCGTTTAGCTGCTTCTGCTGTAAATCCCCACTGACCGCATGGAAAACACATAATTTATGTACACGTGGTGGATGTCCTAGCAGTCTCATGATCAGTCCTGTCCTGAAGTATGCAGTGGCGTCGGATTCGCCGGTTCAAAATCGTCTGCTAACTCTGAGTCCCTGGGATGATGGCAGGGTGGGCAGAGACCACCAGGACTCCGACAATCGTTGCTTTGGCGGTAATATGCCTAGGTAATCCTCTTGCCAATGGCCATACGAACTGCAATATGCAAGCGGAGATGCATACATAATATTTGTGCATAAATAAACTGGGAAAAAAAGATCTGGCTAGCTTCAAACAGAACTGAGCAGCAAGGAAAAGTGGAAGCGTGGCAGACGTACAATTTATGATACGCCTTTGCCGTGTCGGAGCCCTCCTTGGGACTGTTGGACTGCTGGGACCTTGGGGCCCTCCATGGTACATGGGTCCCAGGGATTGTTGAGAGTTCCAGGACCCTTCTGTCCATCTTAGGGGCCATCTTGTCGTCTCAGGGCCTCATTAACCCTCCCGGGGGCCCTCTGACTGCATGGGGAACCTTTAGCTTTTCACACAGGTCCGTGAAACCCATTCGGGGCCCCTATGACATTCCAGAGGCCCCTATGCCGTCCTAAGGACTTAGTCCTTATCTTGGCCGTTTCAGGGTCCCTGTGACGCTTCTGGCGGTCTCAGGGGCAATCTGCCGTGTCGGGGCCCTGCTGTGGTCTCAGGGGCCCTTTAGGAACTTTAGGGACCTTTCTGTATGTCCCAGGGGCCACCTAACCCCCAGGGGCCCCCTGACTGCTCAAGAACCTGTCACGTTTTCACAGAGACCCCGTGAAGCTCAGGGCCCCTCCGAGACTCCTTCTGAGTCTGAGAAAGGCTCCTGCGGCCTGGCCAAACAAGGTCCTGAGCTCTGAGAAGGTCCCTTTTGGGGCCCCTCTGGTGAGGCCGCTTCTCAGGCCCCGGGGCTCTTGGATCCGCGCCTGGACGCCGCTGATTTGTGAAAAATATACGAACCATTGAAATGCATCCATATTATCCACCATTGAATATTAATGTTGGCACAATGTTAACACGTTATACTCTACGTAGATCAATTTCATTTATTTTTCTTTTGCCCCAAGGAGACTGTATCAAACGCAGCTTAAAATATACCCCTGGGACAACATAACCTATTGTTGCCTCCTAGCTTTCACTGTTGTTGCCGATGCCTACTGCAAGATCCAAGAGACCATTTTCATTTTCTTTTGCAAAGTATTAAAGACGTCAGAAAGCCTTCCGCAACTCTGCATTCACGCTCTTAATCTGCAAATCTTATCTTAAAACGTTATGGAAATGATATGTCGGTCGCCTGTGATGCCCAGGAATCCATTTAGTCGACACGCAGCAGCGCAACCAGAAAGGGATGCGACTTAAACAAATACCAGGTGATGTCAGCATCCAGAATATTTTGACAGGGCCAATCATTTGTTCTTTACTAAATGATGCATTTATTTGCCATTTATTTATTACCATTTACACATATATCGTCTCGCCCCCTGGTAGAGGGTAGGGATGCACCGGATATCCGGTCCGGCCGGATATCCGGCCGGATATTTGAGATTATCCGGTATCCGGTATCCGGCCGGATATTTCCATGATCCGGCCAGATATTATCGACGCAGCGTGTGTGAAGCGAAACCGTCTGACGACAAAAACATCGATACAAAACCGTTAAGACTATGCCAAGCCTGAGGCATAGTCTTAACCTTAAGCATAAGCCTCTCTGTTTTAGCATCCTGTTAACGTTCATGTATTTGAACCCCATAGTTCAAAGGAGTGTGCTGTTCAGTCGCAGCGGATTTCAGTTCCACTTGGGGGAGGGGCAAGGTTTTCAAGGCGGGTATAGTTAAATAGTTATAGATTAGTAGGTACCTGCTCAATGCTTAGATCGGAAATAAAAGGTGGTTTAATAATGGCGTCAAAATATTTGCACACACAATGTATATGAAAATTATGCCGCCTAATAATGCGCAAACAATTAAAAGTAAGTCTGCGTGAGAATATCTAAAGCCCAGTCACGTGACGAACTACGGCTGTTCCGCTACCTACCGCCTAGTGGGTCAGACGGCCGCCCTGCATTCTAGTGAAGTACCTCGCACCACGTGCATGAAAATTGCGGAAACATATATTTGGCAATCACATCTTCTTTCACTTCTAGAGCCAAACTTACCCCAAAGCACGGGTGGAGTTTTCAGGCTGAAGTGCACATCTTCCCACGTTAGCCTTGCAACAACACAAAAGACGGCTGAATACTTCGACCAGTCTGTTCGTTAAATTCATTTCCTTCTTAGATTATTGCGTTGCCTGTCTAACTATGGGATGAGCGCAAGGAAGTCGCAAATGAGGTTAGTTTTTGACCGCCAACCTCCGATATTTCGGAGCTGCCCGGTAACAGACATTAGATATGCACAAATCCTACTACTTAATGTGCATATCCGCATTTACTGGCGCAGAAGTACACAACCAGGCGCACTGCGCGCACAGCATATCGTGGCAGTTCATACTACGGTAAACGTACCAAAAACCTATCCGTGTGAAAATTATGTAAGCCCAACTGAACGCTTCCAAAAGGTATCATGTATATATACACTATGCATACCATTCTGAAATGATCAGAGTGCTATGCAAACACAAACCGGCTTGTGGAACAGTTAACCCCCCCAAACACACAAATATAAACCTTATTTTTTCAGCAACACGAAACCTCGACAGTCGAACGGAAGCACCAGAGGTACAGCAGGTCCAATGAAATCAAACTCTTCCGAACACTGTCAACCTCTTCATTGGATGATTTTCCACAAATTCACGCGTGATGACCTTGGGATCCAGCCTTCTTGCGCGATCGCCGTGCATGGCGAGGACGACCAGGTCTGAAAGCCTCCCCTGACTCATCGTGGATCACAACGGCGTCTTGGTCCGGTACGAGGCGCTGAACGAACTTCGCTGATGCATCACTCATGGGAATGGCCATGATCAGCGCTGACAGGCGTAGCACCTCCGATAGCATCTCTTGGCACAAGCGGTCCTGGCTCATGATGACGTCCACTACCTGGTTGATCGAGTTAGTGGTTGAAGCACTGTGCCACATTGTCGCATGGAGGCCAGCTGCATGGCCAGAGCATCAGGGTCGATGTCTCCTGAGCTATCCTGGTTGACGTTGGTTTGCGATGACGCAAGGATTTCCTGACATTGTCATGGCTGATGTCCGCTTGCCTCCCTAGCAGCAGGTCCTCTAGCTGTTCCAGACGTTCCAGACCAGGCTGCTTGAATCGCCGCCTGACTTTATTTGTTACCAGGTCCATCGCTTCGAAGAAACAGCGTCTCAGCAAGTCTTTGGCGGTGAAGACTGTTGGAGCTGCTGCATTTTCATGGTGCTCCAGTCGCTTAGGCGGGCGAACTGAACGTGGGTCCTTTGGTGGGTCGATGGGGCTGCCAAGCGTCCGGATCTTGTCGTGGCATTCTTGCCATAAATTCTTAAAGCAGAACTCGCGCAGATTTTCCAGCGTGCTGAGCAGCATCGTAGCCCCCTTACGGACATCTCCGCAATTGACCCCAGGGCGCTGCAGTGCTTTCATAAAAAGCTCACATCCGCTCGCACATCATCAGAGATGGCACGGTCTCCAAGTTCCGGAGACGAGAGAGATAGCCTCGCAATCTGTGACGGACATCCGGCGACGCGGACTTGTCTGCTTCCACATCTTCCAGTGTCAGAAGAATTGAGTCATATTCCCTCAAGAAATCGTCTGATCGCCAGGCATCTCACTGTCCACCTGGTGGGACAGAGGGATATGATCTTGTACAGTGTGGCAGGTTGCAGTCCTGTGTCGTCTTCGTCGTGTTGCAGGCGCAGTTCGAGAAGATGGTCCTCAAACAGCTGCTTCCTTTTCGTGGTCTTGAGTACTCCCACCACATCCCGAACGGTGCTCAGAGCATCAGCAACCTGGGACATCTCTTTGGCCTCTTCCACGAGGGCCAGGTCGAGGGAATGATTTGCGCAGTACACGAATATTGAGCGGGTCTGATCTTCGATCAGTCTGGCTGCACTCCGAACACTTTTCCCGCCATGTTCGATGCTCCATCAAAACAATGCCCTCTTAGCTTGTCCATTC